>JAJEKV010000063.1:590946-1790946 GCA_021234155.1 Isoetes taiwanensis
TTGGTACCACTTCGTTCAGTTACGTATTACTCTAAATGGAAGCAGATAATCTTCATTCTCAAAAGATGAAGGAGGTTTAAAGGAATTGTCAATGGCCCAAAAGACACTTGGATACAAGAATAGCTAGTTGCATGCTTAGTAGATAAACAAAAGCGATGGCATATATGGAGCTCTCCTTAGTAGAGCTCTATCATGATGAGTTCAGGAGAATATACTGATTGTAGCATGCTCTCGTGGAAGCATGACAAAAGACCATAAGATTGGAGCACTTATGCGAGTGATGGATATATGCAGGGTAGGGCTGAGCGAAATCTTGACGAGTTCCTATAGGATCTTATGAAACACCTTCAGTGATTAGAGCTTTTGAAGAAGAGCCTTGAATCTCCTGATGATACAACTATTTTCTTCCCTCGGTCATTCCTAATGCATTTTATTCTTTGTCTACGTGACTTCATACCGAACCATAGAAATGGACTTCCATCAGCCGTCACTCTTGTTAAGGGAGATCATGATGAGGCAAGAGATGCGGTAGAGATGATCATGCCACTCTCTTTGCGTGGGCATTCAAGACTCAATCTGCCCTGAAATGATAGGGTGATCGGTTCAATCCTGGGTCTCAGATCTTTGATCGTGCTGATAAATGGAGTGCCAATTTACGATATTCCGTACCTTCCAGCAGTTAATAGATACCTCGTGTCCATTCAGGCTAGGATATCTTGATGTAGCCCTTCCTCTCCCCATTTCTGAGGCAAATTGGCATTCATTTTACGATACTTTGGCTATTTTATGCAAGGCTTTTGGGTTCTAACGCCCAGTGGGTTGATTTTTTACATTTAGGATTATACGAAATTTTGACACTTCAACCTTCATTTTTCTTGCTTAGCTCGATACTTACTGTTTTCTAGATCCAAGGGAAGTCTTGATTCACTTGGTGTAGAGGAGTTGAATATGCATCATATATGATCATGATTCTGATCAGGAGGGCAGTTGACTCTTTAGCTAGCAACACTTGATCAGGTCAATGAAATCCCAGGTTTGATTTTCATGGAAATTCGACCCTAGCATTGTGCTAGGTATTTGCATTTATGGTTGTTAGATCCATAGTCTTATGATAATCCATATCTGATGCTTCTATTTGCCCATATCTGAGGCTGCATGAAATAATTTCATATTCCTCTGCTTAATTGGGTATGGATACTCAAGACAGACTCTATCGACTTATTTATTACGATACGATTTAGATTTGTCCAGTGAGTCTATTTACCTATCGGAGAGCCAGAGCTGATCTCTTCCTTCAAACTTGGTTTTACAGACTTTTGGAGATGACCAGAGATTAGCGGCCAGTTTAGTAGAAATTAGGATCTTGCATCTCCGAGGGAGGGAGGAAGGGCAGGCATGGAATTAAGTGATCTCTCATCAGGAGGAGTGTCAAGATATGTGATATGAGGATGCCATCGCCTTAAGGCGATGCGGGAAGCGGTGGCTTTCGACACTCGGTACCCGATTGAAGTGCTGAAAGTCTTGAAGGCTGACGATTGACCTGCTATGATGTGAGCATGACCTAACTAAGTAGCATTTTGTTGTGGTCATTGCATTGAATGGCTAATACTATTCTTAGTATCCTTAGTTTGTTTTATATCATTGTATACGTGTATCGTCATTTGAATACAATTCCAGTTGCCTTTGTTTTGGGAGCTTGCGTCGGATGATAGGTGTGCATCCTTCTCCTTTCATGGTGCAGCATGACGATGTATTATTATTCCCTAGCTCTTTTCAGGGTAAGCCCGGATGCCATTACTCCATTAAGATTGCCTATTAGGAATTTTCCTCGAATTTCAAGGAAGTTCCATTTACACTTCAGCCCAGTATTTAAGAGATGGACTTCATTTTACCCGCAGCACCTTCACTGCCATAATGTCCATTGCAAGATTTGTATAGCACACCTATTCATCGTGATGCCTCGGAGACAATTTATTTGTTCAAGTGGGCTCATGTTCTTTCCATTCCAAGAAGCCTCACGTTTATTCAGTAGCTTGAGGCTTCAGCTCCTCATGTTCTAGGGCCCTCTTTTGCTTTCGATTTAAGTAAGTCTTGCGGTGACTCTCGGTTGCCTGCTGCACTGCCAAATCTACTCCCTAGCTGCTCCTTTAATACTGTGGATGTCACTCATACGGCTTTGCTTTACGTATTCCAGTTGCTGGTCCGGCGCCTGCTGGCTGGATCCATGAAGAACAAAGGTTGGATGATTCCAGTCCATGAAGGGTGGGGCGGCTGCATTAGGCGGTCATGGATATTGATGGATGGAAAGTGGTGCCCACCCTCCTCGACATCCAAAGACTCTTCATCAGCCGCAAAGTGATAAAAGGTTCCCTGTACCCTACGCGTCTGAGCTCTCCTCTGGCGGGACTTGCTGCTCTTTGTTGTGATTCCCGATCATGCTGCGTGCGGTGGCTTTTGCTCCACTTGATTGGGCTGATTCTTCCATTTCCATTCCTTCCATTCCATTCCATTCCTTCATTCCATTCCATTCCATTTCATCCATTCTGTGTGTCTTCCTTCCTTCTTTAGGATCATGTACAAAATTGTACATTCTTTCTTACTACAGCCAGCATATCTACATCGCAGCTCCTTTCAGAATTGTAGTAAAATTGTAAAACACCATAACTTCAGTCATTTTGAAACTACTCTATTATACGATTCCTAAAACATTGAATCGTTAGAAAGCACGGCTTCTTCGATAAGATGACGATAAAACACCCTCAGGTCAACCCAAATAAACCTGAAGAAGGCTTTAACGTCCTCTGCTTTTGGAATGGTCGCAACTTAAACAACCGGGAAGAATGGCTGGCAGTGACTCTGCTTTTAATGATTAATCAAGAAACCCCGGAAAAGAATGATGATTATACTTTACGATTTAGGGTAAAGGTTTAAGGCAAGATTTAAACTCCATCGATTTATTCTCTGAAATGGCCAGTACTTTCGGGGATCATTATAGCCTGGCCAGTGTGCCATTTCCGCAGGAGGAGAAGAGTGGAGGTTAACCAAAGGAATGGGCATAGAAAGGGAAAATATTAAAAATTAAATTTGGAAAAGAAAAAGTTTGCTAAAAACTCGTAACACTCACCTTAGAAAAATGTACATTGTGGCAGGCTAAAATCCCAAAAACTTTAAAGTAGATAAAGTTAATTTATGTTCATTACTTTGAATGGTGAAGGCAAAGCTTGAAATCAATAAAAATTACAACAATCTTTCTACACATGAGTAGAGTTAATGGTGGCATTGTCTCTTACGTTTCAAACCCATTGGAGATTTGAGATATTCGCTAGACTGAAGCCATCTTTTATGTTTTACACATTAATGCTTTTTGCCTGGTTGCGACTTCCAGAATCGACCTCCTCTGCGTCAGCGATCTAGACCTCACTGCATATTTAATCTCTTTATATACTATAGGAATGCTTACAACCCTTGATTTCCAAAAGTTAACATCTAGCAATCCCATTCTGTTAATAATTTTCAGTAAGTAAAAACATCCTATCATTTTCTTCTCTATGTTTTTGGGTTGCCCTAGAGGCAGAAGCCCTTGCTAATGAATATAAAGCATATTCCCAGTATATGCTGCTAGTATATGCCAGGAGTCATCTCTGTTGCTCAAACTGCCTTAGGGTGTAAAGCTGGCGGTTGGCAGCCAGGTGTTCTTGCAGCATCCATCTGAAGCTGGCTAACCCAGGTCTCTGAGAGATATGGGGGTTAGGAGTCCTAAGGAGGATCAGCAGATGGGCACTAGATGGAACTTAGAAAGAACAAACTGCAGGCACAGAGAGAACTTGAAGAATCTAAAGGGTAGAGATATACAGTAATATGAGCGTGGTAGTGAGGGCTTTCTGCAGTAGTGGGAAAGAATCTTACAAATTCTGAAAACAAAGTTCTTGACTTCGAGAATTCTAGACCCGAGGCCATTTGCAGTTTGAAGTAATTCATTTGGAATGGATTTGACACATTTATTGTTCTGCTGACAGGTGGCTAGTATTGAAATGTTTGCTGAAGGATGATGATTGAAATGGGAATGTACAGGCTAGAAGCTTCCTTAGTGGATTCATTGCTTATTAGAAGATAAATCAATCTGCTTGATGCATAGCTTGTAGTTCAAAGAGCTCAAAGACTTCACATATGTCACGTTATTTGAGTTTTGGATTCTTTGGACCCTCTATGCGAGGTCTTCACTTTAGAATCGAGAGGTACCTCGGTTGTGTAAGAAGTTTACATGCTCATTATGAATCCATCATAGCTCATATCACGCATTATTAGGAAGGCAATGGAGACAACAAAGGCGTAGGTTTTAAACAAGTAGAGATAGTTAGGTGGGGGAGTTCTTTAGGTCCAACAATTTTAATTGTTTAATCCACCAACTTCAAAAGGAAGCTTTCTATATCTTGGTCTGAAAAGAGCTTTTTATGTTGGATCATAGTATTTCGATCTCATTATTGATAACCATACATATGCCCGCAGAGGGTTACTGTGATATTCGTGACTCCCATTTGTGAATGGATGAAGCTGATTGCAGCTTGCATGGTGGAGTTTGTTTTTGGGTTCATGTACCAGCCATATAATGCAACATGGTTAGGAAAGGATTGTTGTTGATAGCGATGGTCTTTAAAGCAAGCGAGGCCTCTTTAGCTACTCGTTAAGCATTTATCAAGGTTTCTTGATAACTCATTAAGCATTCATCCTTTATGAGTTTCTTTGGAAATTCTTAAGTTTTTACTCTTATTAGTCAATTCGTCATGGATTGAAAAACATGGGAAAAAAGTTCATTCCAACTTGCAAACAAATGACAAGTAGTTATTCCCAATAAACCTCTTGAGTTTTAAAAGAATCAGTTTTTGGACATATGCATAGTGTAGAAGTGCACCTATTTTATCATTGAAGTTCACTTTCGAGGCGGTTTACACAACCTATTTCTAAGGTTTCCTTTTCTTTATGAGATTGGAACAAGGGTCTCATTGCGGTTGGGCAACATTGTCAAAGGCTAATAGATTTGAGTCTTAGCTTTTTTTGTAGGTGCAAATCGATAGAATGTTAGTATGAAATTTAACAAATTTGCAAACAATTGTGTGGATTCTCTTCGGGGTAGGTTGTGAAGCTCTAATTGCATTGGACTAGGTTGTGATTCTTGTCACGGTTAAATGTTAGTGGCTACGGAGGATTGGAGATCTTTGGGATTTTAGCAATTGCAAATGGTTGTCGGGCTTGTTGGTTGGATATAAGTGTTTTATAAGGTTTGTTTATCATTCCTTATATTTGATCTACACAATTTGTTCTCTCCTTTGTTGAACCCGGTATGATCATGATGTACTAAACTTGAATGTTGCAATATGGTCTCTTGTGTTTTGTATTTAAATTTGAGTTGCTACAATTGTGACAAAACTGTATTGGTATTAAAGAGAGTCATGGTAGAAAAAAAAGTAAAGTGAGTTATGAACAAGGCGAAGGGTTACATCAGTTATTAAACTTTTCTTAGATTGTGGTGATCGTAATTATTTAAATTAATAATATCACGAAAGGTCGGGGTGTGGTTTATGGGCATGCATGGCATGCATTTAATAAATGCAATTCTTGTATTATAAAAAAAGCGTTAAAAGCCGGGCCAAATCAAATAGGCATTTGACATTTATTGAGTGAGCTAGTATTGAAATCTTGCCAAAAGATTAGGGGCGATGGATTAGCGAGAAATAGGGAAAGGATGTCCAGGGCTAGAAACACTACTTCTAGTGGATTGTTAGCATTGGGGATCGTCAATATCAGATATAGCTTGTGGTTCAAGAAGCTCAAAAGACTTTATCTGACGTTGTTACTAGGTTTTTGGATTCTTTTTGGACCCTCATGCAGGTTCACTTTAGAATAGAAAGTGCCTACTGTTGTGTGAGTTTGCATGTGCGTGAATCCATCATGGCTCATATGGAGTGCATTATTGGAAGGGCAATAGAACAATAAATTTGTGGGTTTCGGCAATAGAATAGTTAGCGGTGAGTTCTTTAGGCCCAACAATTTTGATATTTATTGTTTAATCACCGGCTTGAAGAACCTTTCTATACAATGCAAAGAACTTTTCCGTGTTGGATCTCGGTGTTGGATCTCATTATTATGTATACATGTAACACAAGAGATTTTGTGTGATAATTCAAAGCTGGGCACTCACCTATATGAATGGATGAGGCGGTGCGGCTTTGCATGGTGGAGTTTGTTTTGGAATTCATGTACCAGCCATATAATGCAACATGGTTAGGAAAAGAATTTTTGTTGATAGGCATTGATGGTCTTTAAAGCAACTGAGGCCTCTTTAGCTGTCGTTAAGCATTTGTCAAGGTTTCTTCAGTTACTCATTAAGCATTCACCCTTTATGAGTTTTCTTTGAAATTCTTAAGTGTTTACTCTTATTAGTCAATTAGATTTATGGATTGAAAAACATGGAGAAAAGTTCATTCCAACTTGCAAACAAATGACAAGTAGTTATTCCCAATAAACCTAGCAATTTTTAAAAGAATCAGATTTTTGGACATATGCATAGTGTAGAAGTGCATCTATTTTATCATTGAAGTTCACTCAGAGCGGTTTGCACAACTATTTCTAAGGTTCCTTTTCTTCTTTTATGTAGGTTGGAGACAAGGGTCTCATTGCGGTTGAAGGAAAACATTGTCAAAAGTACACGATTTGAGTCTTAAGCTTTTGTGAGTGCAAATCGATAGAATGTTAGTATGAAATTTAACATATTTAATGTGTTACCAAACAATTTCGTGGATTCTCTTCGGGGTAGGCGATGAAACTCTAATTGTAGTGGACTAGGTTGTGAGCAGGAGATTCATGCGGTTAAATGTTAGTGGCTTGAGGAGGATTGGAGGTCTTTGAGATTTTAGCAATTGCAAATGGTTGCCCGAGCTTGTCAATTTGGATATAAGTGTTTGTAAGGTTTGTTTATCATTCCTTGTATTTGATCACGCACAATTTGTTCTCTCCTTTGTTGAACCAAGTATGATCGTGATCTTTGTGAATCTGCGTTACTGCTTGAGAATGTTGGTGACAAAGGGGCTAGCAATACTAGCCAAAGGATGAAACAATTAAAAGAAATTATTTTGTCACTGCTGGAAGAATAAGCGATGTTGGATTAGCATCATTGGTTAAGAGTTGTACTAAACTTGAATGTTGCAATATGGTCTATTGTGCTTACGTATGTTGTAGCTAGAGTTGCTCTGGTTGACATTTGTATTGGTATTAAAGAGAGTCATGGTAGAAAAAAAAAGTAAAGTGAGTTTGCAAACAAATTGAAGAGCTGCATTCGTTTACGGAGCTTTGATTGTGGTGATATGTAATTATTTAAGTTAATAATATCCTAAAAAAGGTCTTGGGGTGTGGTTTATGGGCATGCATTTAATAAATCACGATTGTTGTATTATAAAAGTTGTTACGGCTTCCGGGCCAAATCAAATAGGCATTTGACATATACATTAGTGGGCTTGAGCTTGATATAGCACCATGTTATGATTATATAGATGGAGGCTTCAATGCATTGACTTTGAATAATATTGAAAAATTCAAGAGATTGTTTGCTTGAGAATGGTAGCCATTCGAAATTTTAAAACCCCGATCTGGTTTAAAGCTCTTCCTTTTAAGCGAGGTTATACTTTGGCTTATAGGCGTGAATTTATCGGCCTTAAAATCATTTTTGGGTTGCCCCTAAAAGGGGGCAAACTTTCGTTATGTGGGTTTGTGGCATATTCTAGGTATATGCTAGTATATGTCTTTTCGAATATGCCAATAACTGCTCCAAACCCATTATTGGTATGGCTGGTGGGTACGGTTAGCTCTTCTCTTGAGAAAAAGGCTTCCCCAAGTAATAAGGATTATAAATTGCCCTTTGGACAAACTCGTGGATTTTGATTTATAGATACTCCCGAGTCTTCAAACTCTACAACATCGCCATCATCTCTTGAACCAAAAGATCCGGTAAAAAGAACAACACATTTAAAAAGAAGTTATCGATTGCTATTCACACCAATAAAACTAAACTTTGCACAAATGGAACCACACCAATTGAACTTATTTCAAAGGTGTGTAGATGAGAAGAAAACGTTACGCTCTACTTTTTGATGAGAATGGGAGCACTTTGGACTATCGATGGACCTTTGCCACCTCTAGCCTTAGGTGGCATTCTTCTTGATCAATTATATGTTACCAGCGTGAAACAACTAAATGCTATTTTGTTTAAGCCCGGATGCACAATTTACGAACGATTTGGCAAAGCGCGCAAAACATCACATGTTTAAAACAAGATGATGGAGAAAGGAAGGTAATGAGCCCCAAAAACCACCTTTATAGTCTTCGGGGCCAACAAATGTCGAGGAGGACACGGTTGTTGTGCAATAGAAAAATGTTCCAATATAGAGTAGTTGGGAATAAGATGATAAATGTAGTTATTAAATATGAATAAAACACTATCACGTGAGGAATAGAATAGAATAGAATAGAATAGATTTTTTAACGTCCACGAAGACCAAGGGGCCATGGGACCTATAACGATGACCCTAATACAACCATTATTAGTAAGATGAAAAACCCACGCCTCGAAGGTTTTCAAGGAAAAACATCATCTCGAAACTAGCTAATGGGAGAGGACCGCATAGCGGATCGGTTTCACGCCATGGCTGCCGAGTGAGCATCGGTTTCCACGGCACATGCTTACAACATGATTTCGACTCTTTGGCAAGATTTTTGGTAGACATCATAAAGGCATCTTGAAGCAACAGCCTTAGCATCGGCAATTTCAATTTGGCGGCCGGTCATCACGGATTTTCACCACACGCTCTATGCTCACGGGCAAGCGTTTTGATTTTCAATAGCTTGGAGGCAACTTTGTTTTGTGCTTGCCCATCTTCTTGTAGCACTGGATTATACAGTCTTGATTTCTAAAAGCTTGGAGCTCCCTTTGTTTTATGCTTGCTCTCATCTTCCTGTAACCCCCATGGTTCGACATCACCCATCTTCCTTGGCAGGACGCTCATAGGGTGCAGGTGGGCGGGACACATTGGTTGCGCTCACACGGATCCCACGGCCATCTATTTCGCCCATCTATTACGTACCTAGTTTCTGCCCGAGGGGTTCTCCTTGCCTGCATCTGCCTATTCCATATCTATTGTGAGTCTGTCTTGCTTTGCTTTGGTTTGTGCCTCCCTGGAAGAACGGGGTGTTCAGCAAAATAAACCCCTCCAGTGCACACTCCAATTTCCGTGCGCACTCCAGTTTTTGTGCGTTGTGGAGGTCAATGGGTTGCCCATTGGAAGGCCTTTTGATGCGTAGACGTTTTCGTACCATTGTGATAATTATACAAGTGGCAGAATATAGACCACAATAGGGCATTACGAAAGGTCAACAAAATATGACTCTAATACACATGAAACATGCAGTTGTTGATCAAGAAAATATGACTTCGATACATGAAACATGCAGTTGTTGTAAAACACGTATGATATCATATTAGAAATATGAGAATCAAACGGTACATATTTGTTACGTTGCGACCAATTTACTTCTTATATTTTGATTTACAAAAATGGGATCCTTCATGGTGATTTTTTGGCGTGTGTGGTGTTTGGCCAAGGGGGGGCGAATTGCTCTCGGAAGCTTTTAATCGATTTACTATATGGAACAAAGCAATTGAGTCAAGTGTTATAACATATGACACAGTTATCAATCTTCGTGGCTTAGTTAGGCAACATGAGAAAGCACAAGGCTTGTGCATCAGATGCGGGAAAGAGGCATACAACCGAACACTGTGACATATTCTACACTTATAAGCATTTATAGTAAGGTTGGAAAGTATGACAAGGCGCCTTTTGTTTGCGAGCGTGTGTGCTAAAAGGATTCCCAATGGATGAGATATTGTACAGTCCATGATTGTTGTGTGTGAGAAATTTGGACTTATAAGCGCATACAAGGCGTTTGCTTCAGGAGCTAAAGAACACAGGCACTCTCTTAAAAAGATATTGCCCTTAGTATTCTTGCAAAGGCTGGCAAGCTTGAGGAAGCTGGAAGGCCGAAGAAGCAGAAGAAATAAAAGATGGTTCTGTGTATAAAAAAGTGATTTTGCTCTCTTGGATGAACAAAAGAATATAAAAATATTATTGATACTAAAATGAAGTAGAGAGGACTTTTTCCTGATACAGAAACTGCAACAGCTTTCTTAACAACATATGGTCAGCTTCACCTATTTAGAGAAGCCGAAATTTTTTATAATGAAATGCAGGATAATGATTGCATTTGAAAGGAAGCAACTCACTGGGAGATGCTCAATGTTTATCGTAGTGGTGGTCAAATAAAAGCTGCTGAGGAACTTTTTGACAAATTAAAGATGCAAGAGGGGATCAGGGATAGGTTCTGTACGTACGAAATCTAAATTCCTGACGTATAAAGTTAAAAAATACGTATTTTTTTTGAAAAAAAATGTATTTTACGTAGTTTTTAGTCGCCAGCGGAAAAAAAAATTCGCGTATGCTCACATTGAGATCCTTCAACATATCATTATTGCAGCATGCTCAAATCATGTGACAGAGTTCTCAAATGGACATGAGTTTGAATCTATGGAGATACTTTGTAATACTAATGTTTGAAATATTTTGACACAATGATTGTCGGGTCTTGACACCCATATTTAATTATCTTCAGTTCGACCTTGATATTGATTCAACCTATTTTGCTACACTATTATCCATTTATATGGCACAATTTCTTGGCAAGAACTTTGAGTTTTGGCCATATTCTTCAACTACAAGTGTTTATGATTACCATTGAGATTATAAAACTTATTTTTCGCGTATACAAATTGTGTAATCTCATTGAAAGCATGTAGCAGCCTTTATACCTTAGATTCATTGTGGGCTGTTGAAGAACCTATTAATCACAATCTTGTAGGCAACTTCATTATTAATGATAACATTGAAGGTACAAAAAGCTGAAAATTTGTAGGTGGGTGCAATCCTTTTTGGTCCAGAATGTGCTTGTTGCCACCACTGTATTGGCGAATCATCTCATTTGTTTATTTTTTGCTTTTGGAAGACTGTTTGAAGCTCACCAAGTATTCAATGGAGTTTTAACACCAGATCAATATACATGGAGTATTCAGTGGATCAAGTATTCAGTGGAGTTTTACCACTTCACCCTTCGGCCATGGAAGGCAACCCTCCGTGCGTAGCACCTTGTTTCCTTTTCAATCATCTACGACCCTTCTCCCTTCTTTTATTCTCACTTCCAGCCCCCTCGAAACACTCCGTTGCCCCAAACTTGCCATACTGCTAGTTTTACTCGTTTGTCTTTTCCACCTCCACCTCCGCAAAAGACAAGTTCCACGTACGTAAATAGAGTGCGCAGCCAGTCGCCATCCTAGGATATGGCAGGGCTAAATTATACAGTGAATAGTGAATGAGGTCCATACCTACATTGTGTTTTCTATTCATTCACATATCTTTCAATTAGAATTCTTTTAATGAGGTCCATACTACATTCTGTGTTCTTATCTTATCTTATCTTATCTTATCTTATCTACATTCACATATCTTTCAATTATTAAGCTTTAACTTATTTTTTTTTCTCTGGCGAAATGGCTTGGTTCATTTATGCATCGGCCATAGCCATAGCGGCATTGTCTTTCATATTTGGCGCTGCCTTGAAGAAACCAAAACAGGTCCTCCTCATTCCATCCTTGGAATCCAAGCATGTATTTATCACAGGGGCATCTAGCGGTATCGGCCTCGCCATAGCCAAACAAGCTCTTGAAGAGGGCGCATTTGTTAGTTTTTGCGCCAGAAATGAAGAAAAACTCAAGCACGCACTTCTTCAGCTTTCCGAGGATCAGATTCACAGAGCAAAGCTTCTGGTATTTCTTCAAATCCTCATTCTGCAATCTTTTGCCGCCTTGCACAGTTTCTTGACTTTTGTGCTCTTTATTTAGGTTGCAGATGTCAGCGATTATACTTCCATATCTCATGCTGTGCAAGAGGCGAATAACTGGAAACAGATCGACATTCTTGTTTGTAATGCCGGAATCATTAGGGCTGGATATGTAGACGATCTTCCGGTAGAAGATTTGCAAGCGCAAGTAAATACTAATCTTCTCGGCGCTATACATTCTATTCATGCTGCTCTACCTTTTATGAAGGCCAGGCCTAGCAGCAAGGCTGCATCTATTGTGATCATGAGCTCTGCAGCATCTCTGGTATGTAAATTTTTCTTCCCTGTTATTCCTTGCATATGATTTGTGAAAGTTTGAAACAAGCAGGGCATTAAGTTATCTTTGGTATGTAAATTTGGAGCCAAAGCTTCCAGGCACCAGTATTTCTTCTTCCCCTTTCTTTCTTACATGTGATTTCTGAAAATTTGAAAAAGATGGGGCAAAGTATTGGGCCAAACTTTCAAAAACCTTCCTTTTTTTTTCTGGCATACAATTTCCGAAATTTCGAAACAGATAAAGGCATATGTTTCTTTTATAATCTGCAGTATCTGTTGTATGGAAATGCCGTCTATACAGCGACTAAATATGCATTAAAAGGGTTGGCAGAATGCCTCAAGCTGGAGCTTCTTCCTTACAATATTCATGTCAATCTAGTTTGCCCAGGATATGTGAAAACGCCTATGCTTGACGAGGGTAAGCATAATAACCTACTGTTTTTTTAATTTGCTAATCTATCTTTCTCCGATCTGGTAGGATCCGAGCGGATTATGCTAAAACCATGTATACCTGGGCCAATTTTTGCAGTGGACAATCGAGGAGAGTTAGAGGTTCTGCTGAAAAAGATGAATTTTTATGATCCAAGCAAAGCAGATACGCCAGAGTATGTAGCAGAATGCACTCTAGATGCTGTCAAATCCGGAGAATTTCTGACAAATACAGGCGATATAACATTTCCACTTGTAGTGATGTCAAGAGGACCAGTGGCATCGAGCTCTATTGTTACAAATCTTAAAGAAGCGTTCTGGTTTCCAAGAATGAGGATTCAGAGCTTCAATGCTACAAAGAGGACCAGAGAAATCATCATGGAGCATTTCCTCAACAAACCTGCCTCAAAGAAATGTTAAGTTTTTCGTACCTGGCAGTGGCAGACTACCTGCTAAATTTAATGTTAGGGCCAATCAGAAAATTCCTTTATGTAAATTTAGAGCCATTAATTTTGATAGAATAGAATAGAATAGGCATGCATGGCCAAAATTTTACTCAACGGATGTGTGGTGAGTATAGGTTTAATAATGTCAAAAATAAATGTTCATTTCGTCATGGGTTCAAATTTTGCCAGTCATTTATATTTGGAAATTAGTTACTACTAGGGTATACGATGATGATCCTAAATTTTGCCAGTCATTTATATTTGGAAATTAGTTACTACTAGGGTATACGATGATGATCCTAAGCCTATACATAACAGATTACTGTGGCATGGGTTCAAATTTTGCCAGTCACTTATATTTGGAAATTAGTTACTACTAGGGGTATACGATGATGATCCTCGACGTGGTAGAACTTAAAAGCCTATACATAACAGATTACTGTGGCTGTAGTAACTAGGGTATACGATGATGATCCTAAGCCTATACATAACAGATTACTGTAGCATGGGTTCAAATTTTGCCAGTCACTTATATTTGGAAATTAGTTACTACTAGGGGTATACGATGATGATCCTCGACGTGGTAGAACTTAAAAGCCTATACATAACAGATTACTGTGGCTGGTTTACTGGTTATTGTAAAAAAGCCCTCCGGTCCTAGGATGCCCAAAAATAGGATATAATAGAGTTTTATTGTCTAAAATAAAGCCCAAAAATAGGATATAATAGAGTTTTATTGTCTAAAAAAAAAGATTTCTTGCAATGTTTATGAATTTATAATAATAAATTTATGAATTTATGAATAATAATTTATGAATTTTGGTAAATTCAATCCTTTCATGGTTTACCATTGGACCATCATACTTTGGGCATAAGCACGCCACACCCTACCACAAAAAGTATTAATAAGGCCCATAAAACTACCTATAAAAGTACCCAACATTTGGTACTTATATTCAATAACTAAGAAGTGTTAAATTGGATACATTCATTTTAGCCTTCAATATTATTATTTTTTGTCTTAATTTTGAATTTTAACATGCTTTTGACTTCTATTTTAGATTTTGAGTTTTGTTTTGAAAAAAAAGGGCAAGAAAACAATACCCAATCCAGAAGCACCTAGTGTAGGTACTTTGGCACGTTCTAAAAGTGGTAGCGCATAACATGCTTATACCCTACCATTTGTGCTCTCTACTTTTGTCTTGCATATGTGTTTGGTGGTTTGGCTATAGTGAATATTTTCTCCATCATCCTCCATATACTCTTTTAATCTTTTTGAGTAATAAAGGTCCACGTTCATTAAAAAAAAAAAACAATCTGAGCTAGCAATTACTAGACTAGATATCTACCACAATCAATCCCTTAGCGATATTACCTTCCCATTACCAGACTGAGCGTTTCTAGCATGGTATCCCATATCCCATCAGTATTAATTTTAACATTAGTCATCTTAAGCACTGGAGTATGTTTAGACCAAGTATGTCATTCAAAAATATAGTTAATATTGAATTCTAACATCTGTGATGAAGGTTAAGCCAAATCGGAACAAATAAAAAAAAAGGATAAAAATTGCAATTTTGTCTTCAATGTAAATGGAGGTACAAATACCTTGTCAACTATTGGATCTTATAAACATCATGTCCATGACCTGATTTAGATACAAATTTAGCATCCTTTTTATTTCCAAATTCGAAAATCTTACTGGCATAAGCCCATTCAATTCCATCCTTGGTTTTTGCCACCTATAATAGACAGTTGACTACTCTTTTACCTTTCAAAGTTATCCAGATAAGATGTTAAGAATAAGGAACTGTTTTCTAACATGCCACGTGTCACTATGTCATGCATGTGCAACATCAGCATATGACTATTTAGTCATCTTTCTGTTACAACTCTTTTGATCGAGTTTTTCCTAAATAGTGAAGAGTCCATATTTGGCGCATCTAACCTTTTCTGTGATTTGTCAATCTGTAAAATGGTATTAGAGCCGTTCATAGTGACTGCATTAAAGAGATGCCTAGTCGAATTTTTTTCCTCGTGTCGAAATTCTTGAAATATTGCACAGATCTCTATCAGAATGGTTCTATCCAGTCTGTTGAGATCATTTTCAGTAAGATTGCGTCAGATTCGAAGGGAAGTCCAGTGATTGGCAAGAAAATGGCAAGGAGGTGAACAATTGATTTTGCAGAGCCAAGGGTGTTGAATCTTGATTCAAGATTTCTTCACAAGGTCTTTGTTTAAATTTCTGGTCTATTACTGCATCTTAGGAGAAATTTCTTGATCAAAAATAATGGAAGCTGTTGATCCTTGAAAGCTTCCATCTAATCCAATTCTTGTTGGTACTAGTTATCAAATATGGAAAGATTTCTTCGAAGTTTATCTTGGATTAATTCATCTCAAGAAGGTGCTTAAGACAATTGGAATGTTGATGCTAAAACTAGCAAAAGATGATAAGGCATTAGATCATCTTAAAGCTATGGTGCTATTATGAGACAGCTCATGCTGTATAAAATTTTTAAAGAAGCTTGGGAGTACCTTAGACAATCTTGTACAGTTACTGGTCTAGCCAAGCAATCTTTAGTGAAAGAACAGATGGAGCAGTAATCTTGGATTCGTGTGAAGGTGTTCAAGCTTATCTCTCTAAGTTGAAGACAGTAGGAGGAGAAATTAGTGAGCAGAATTTGTTCTTGTTCTTCGTGATATTAGAGATAATTTTCTCATATTACTGGTTCAATTAAGACTTGCTCACAGAAAGGGGTAAAATGGACATTCAATGAAGTGCAGAATCTCTTAGTTTAGGAAGAATTGGAGCAAGCTCATGAGGTGCAGCAAACTCAGCTTAATCTTGCTCAACTTAATCTTGCTATGTCTGTTACTAGAGGGAAACAGCTGAAGGAAAAGCCTAAAATAAAGAAGGATAAATCTCAAATTACTTGTTAGAAGGGGCATTATCACAATCAATGTCCAGATTTCAAAAGATGGCTCTAGCAAACTCAACAAAATCAAACTTCTATTTCTTCTATTGCAACTCGGGCTCTTACTGGACCTCTTTTGAAGATCTTTCTCGACCTTATTCTATTTTATTCAACAATTTAGAAGTAGATTATGAATATTTTGGTTTTTCCATTGAGACTAGTTTCAAGTCCATAAGGCTGAAAAGCTTTCTGATCAGGCTGTAAAATGCATCTTTGTGGGATATTTGGAGAATCATAAAGGGTGGAAGTTGTATAATCCCAGGACAAAGGCTATATTTGTTTTTCGAAGTGTCTAGTTTGTTAAGGATGCAGAATATATGGGATATGATCAAGATGAGCCTTATGTTTTTCAAAAGGAGCTTCTTCATCATTTATTTGCTCATGTCAATTCTGACAATTCTAACAAGACTGCTGCTGCAGTAGCAGTACCACAACTTGTTGTCCCTCCTTCTGTTATAGTCGCTGAAAAATCAGATGAGCTTTTATTTCTTTCCTTTGATGAAAATATTGGACATGAGGATGATATTGCAGTTGATTCTCCTTCCCAATCTGATTTGCTACTGGACGAAGCATATTCTTTGCATTTACAGCCTTATGAAGATGTAAATGGCCATTCTCGAATAAGTGCTTGCATTAAAACAGACAAAAGATGCCCATAGCTAGGATTTTCATTCATCTCAGCAGTTTTTCTATAATGATATATAGTGGGTTTTTCCACACAAAAAAAAAAAACCCACGCTCCACAGAGAATACCGAACTCGCGCATCACCCGTGGACCTACACATCACCAACAAAAAAACCAATAGAGAGAAAACCTCGAAAAGCGAGGGGCTGGTCACACGTGCCATGCGACAAAAAACAACATTTACACCTCGAAAAAGCAAGGGGTTATTCACGGGTGCCACGCAACAAAAAACAACATTTACAATAATATACACATTAAGGAAGGGTGGGTGGGAGTCAAGGGAACTGTTGAGAGAGAGAAGAAAACATCAATGAGAAGTCGATGAAGAACCTGCAAGAAATAGTGATCCCCAATGAACTAGAGCCTCGAAAAATGCATGCATGCATGGGAGAGATGCACGCTCGCCCATTCGAGAATATCGATCCGATGGCATTCGCGAATAACTACTCGCATGAAAACAGACAAAAGCTGTCGACAAAAAGAGAACTTGCTTATTAAAATGGGATCGAGGTCGAAGGTTGAAGGATGACCAAAACATTGACAAGATCGGAGAAGAACATGCCACAACATGAAAGAAGACGTCAACTGGCAAACCAAGCAGGGAGAAGCCTCTTCCCTGCCTGGTATCAAAGACAGAAGGTCAAGGGAACTGCTGAGAGAGGAAAAAACACCCATGAGAAGTCGATGAAGAACTTGCAAGAAATAGCGATCCCGAAATGAATCAGAGCCCCAGAAAATGCATGCAATGTATGCATGCATGGGAGAGATGCATGCTCGCCCATTCGAGAATATCGATCTGATGGCTCAGATCGATGGCATTCTCGAATAAGTGCCCGCATGAAAACAGACAAAAGCTGCCGAGAAAAAGAGAACTTCCTTATCAAAATGAGATCGAGGTCGACGGTTGAAGGATGGCCAAAAAAAGACAAGATCGGGGAAGAACATGCCACAACATGGAGGAAGACGTCAAAGTGGCAAACTAAGCAGGGAGAAGCCCCTCTCCTGCCTGGTATCAAAGAAAGAGAGTAAAGGGAACTGTTGAGAGAGGAGAAAACGCCGATGAGAAGTCAATGAAGAACCTGCAAGAAATAGCGATCCCCAAATGAACCAGAGCCCCAGAAAATGCATGCAATGCATGCATGCATGGGAGAGATGCATGCTCGCCCATTCAAGAATATCAATCCGATGGCTCAGATTGATGGCATTCTTCTTTTAGTTTTACTTTCCAATGGTGGTTTAGATGTTATTCCAACAGCCACTAGAAAGTCTAGGCATTTGGCTGGATTGTCTCCTTCCTGTAACTATGCTTTGATGGCTCTTTATCAAAAACATCAAGATCCACAAATCTTTAAAGAAGCCAGTTAAGCATTAGCAGGGGCGAGAGGCTATGCAAGCCGAATATTCTATGCTTATAAAACAGGGAACATGGGAACTAGTACTAAGGCGATCAAAAGTGAATGCAGTTGGAACTAAATGGGTCTTTCGTACTAAGTTTAATTCGGATGGTTCTGTTGCCAAGTACAAAGCACGGTTAGCAGCCAAAGGTTACACTCAAAAGTATGGATATGATTATACAGAAGTGTTTGCTCCTGTTGCAAGGATGTATACTATTCGAGCTGTCATAGTTTTGGTAGCTAGTAAAGGTTGACAATTGTGGCAGATGTATTTAAGAGTGCTTTTTTTAAATGGTGAACTCAAGCAACAAATTTACATGGACCAGCCACCTGGGTTTGTTCCCAAAGGCAAAGAAGATTTTGTATCAACTCAAACGGAGCATTTACAGGTTGAAGCAAGCACCTAGATGCTGGCATGAGAAAATCAATATTTTTCTGCTATAACATGGTTTTCAGAGGTCCCTAACAGATCCTAGCCCCTATTTTAAAGTCGCCAACATGCACATCATCATACTTACTCTCTGCATTGATGATGTTATCATTACAGGGGATGCTAGTGGTCTTATTTCTCAAGCGAAGTAATAGCTAGGTACCTCGGGGGATTCACATTTTTTGGGCGTACAAAACATGTGAGTTCAACTATAGGGGATTTTTTCGACCACTTTATGTAGGCATACTTACTATTAGGAGGGTTTTTTCACCACTATTTGAGGTAAACTATATACTTTAGGGGTTAAATTAGCTTTCATAATTCCGTATACCAGGGGTGTTTTTGGCCACTCCTTGAATGCAGAGGGCATATCCTCTTTGTTATAAGTGAATCCCCCCGGGCTTAACCTTTGAAATTATAAATTTTGGATTTTTTCATTTTTGTCTCAGGCTAGAAGTATGGCAGCTTCCTACTTTATTCGTCTTACTCAGTCAAAATATGTAAAGAATCTATTGAAAAGGTTTCATATAGAGAATTGTAAATCTGTGCTAAATCCTTAAGAACCGGGTGATAAGTTCAGTCTTGATCCTGTTGGTTCTGCTTCTGATGTTACTTTATACAGGCAGTTAGTTGGTTCTCTGATGTACGTAACTATTACTCGGCCTATGCATTTGTTGTGGCCAAGTTATCAGATTTATGCAATCTCCTAATAAGAGTCACTGGCTTGCTGCTAAAAGGATTCTTGCTTATCTTAAGACTACAATGTATGAAGGTCTTGAGTACTCTCAACAACAAATCCAGACTTATTTTTCTTTACAGATGCTGATCATGTTGGTACAGATTATGAGTCTCGACGTTCCACTACATGATTTGCTTCTTTGCTTGGAACAAGCATTACTCATTGGAGTTCGAAGAAGCAAACTTTAGTCAGTTTAAGTACCACGAAAGCTGAGCTTAAGGCATTATCCACTGGAACTCAAGAAATGATGTGGCTGCTTCACTTATTTCAGAATTTGCAGCTCTCATTTTCTAAGGTGAATATTTTTGTGGACAATTCAAGAGCTATAGACTTGATTAAAGATTTTAAATATCATCATTCAACAAAGCACTTGGATTTTCAAGTCTATTTTTAAGGGAGCAACTTTAAAATGGCCTTCTAGATTTACAAAATTGTATTGTTGCTCGACAACTAGCAGATGGTCTTATTAAACCACTCGTAGGAGCAAAGCTGAGGCAGATGAAGAGTTTCTTTGGTGTCAATAAGCTGTCGCAGGAGCTACAGATGTAACTTCCATTTTCTGTTCATGCTTTTTCTATTACTTTTTTTTTTCATGTTAGAGCAATGCCCCTTTTTTTTTTTGAGGGAGAGAGAGATTTTTATATTATATAATAATAAGAGGTACAATGCTTCATACTCATGGAGGATTACTACAGGAGTAACCTCAATATCTTCATCCTCTACAAGCAGAAGCTTATTAGTTACAGAAACTTATTAGATGCTTATAAGAAGCACACTAATAAAATTGTGTAAGATGTACTTGAAGCTCCTGTATTTCTCCCACTTCGTAACGAGATAATGTGCATAATACAAGGGCAAACCATGCAAGGCTCCTGAAAGAAGAAACTGAAGTAGCAAATTTATAAGGATCTTCCAAAGTAATGATAACTGAGAAGAGATATCTGTCCTTGCAGGTGCAAACTTAGCTTCATCTATCTATAATAGCTCCAAACTGTAATGATGCTCAAGCATAGCAGTACTAGAGCAAGCACTCGCTCAAACGTTTCAGTATTTGAGCATCCCCAATTAAGCATATCAGTACTTAATGAATTTCTTGGCATAGCAGCACCAAAAAATGAGTTCTTAAAGAATCAAGAAGCCTGTAAATTCACTCGCTCAAATGTTTCAATATTTCAGCAAACCCAATTAAGCATATCAGTACTTAAATTGGTTATGAATTTCTTGGTATAGCAGTACCAAGAAAGAAATGAGCGTTTAAAGAATCAAGAAGCCTGTAAAACCATCATACAACCTGTTGACTTTCTACATTCAAACCAATTCTCACTAGTTTTGGAGCTGACCATCTATTAAGAGAACCTGGATAAAAGAAAAAATTGATGCTAAATCTACAAGAAGCTTCTCTCACCAAATTTACGTCTCATCTGCTCCACCTTATAGGCCATATTTTGCCTTTTCAGTGTGTATCTGCACAAAAAGATTGAATCTGCATCTCCAGACAACCCCGAATAATCTTGCAAGAAAGGGCAAGGATCTGCTAAATCTATCTCTTCATCCAAAGGAACATTTGCTCTAAAAAGCAAAGAGCAGAAAGCTACATTAGTGGCATAAGGCAAATTCTGGCAAGACCCACCACAAAACGTCTCCAAGAAATAGCATCAAGAGAAGAAACCAGGATCATTGCAAATGGCCAGGCCTCTGCTAGCAGAAGACAAAAAGATTGGGCCAAGGTCGTTGCAGCAGTGCCGGAATATGAAAGAGAGGGGTAGACTCTCTTTCACGGCCGCCCAGAAGGGGTGTTAAGAATAAGGAACTGTTCTCTAACAGGCCACGTGTCACCATGTCATGTATGTGCCACATCAGCATATGATTATGTAGTCGTCTTTATGTTACAACTCTTTGATCGAGTTTTTCCTAAATAGTGAAGAGTCCATATTTGGCGCAACTAACCTTTTCTATGATTTCTCAATCCGTAAGACAAGATAACTTACATTACAATGGCTACCATTACAATGGCTACAACAAAATCATCTCCATAGCTTCCACATCCTTAAATCACTGTAATTGTAGATTAACCTAATGTAGTTGTTGCCTATTGTTGGATCTCAGAGTTATATTGCATAATCACCCGAATATGTTTTTTTCAGCGAATATTCCAAGGACTATTACTGATAATCACCCGAATATATCGAATATTTCAAGGATTATTGTGAAATTGCTCTATTCTTGGAGGTTCAACTTCATTCTGGCAGTCTTCTTAACATATTTCGACCTCCTTGTAAAGTATGAATAAATGCAACTCCATTTTTTAGCAGTTGAATCTGTAGGAATAGGCTTTTGAGCCTCTTTTCTTTTTTGTGCAGGAATTTTTTTTTTTTTTTTTTTTTTTTTTCAAAATGTTCCCAAAATCACTAGCAATATTGGAGTACATCTGGCTTGCCCTCTGTCTCCTACACTCTTTGGCTTGTACATTGATGAATTGGAAGAATGGCTTGATAACCATGGTGGAGGAGGCCCACATTTTGCACACTACATCATCAGGCAACTTATGTATGCTAATGATGTTTCGCTTATGGCACATACCGCTGCTAGTATACAACAACATTTACATGCTCTGTACAGTTTTTGTGAGAATATAGGCCTGCGTGTTAATCTCCAAAGACCAAGCTCTTGGTAGTTCAATCTTCTCGGCATATTATTCTAACTTTTCACTATGATAGCCATGAAGTTGAAGTTCTCTGTAAGCAGACTTTGGGAACAATATATTACCAAGCATGTGACTGCTGGCTGGAGAGCACTCTATACAATGCACTCTATACAATGCACAGAGATTTATAATTGGTCACAGAAAGCCCATTTGTTTGAACATGTTTTATTGTATGGTTCTGAAGTATGGGGCCTGCCATTAGTAATAGTGCTTGGGAGAGCTTGGAATGGATGCAAATGTCCTTTCTCACTTATAGCCTAGGGGTCAAAACTATGGTGCCGTATGTTATTCTTTTACAAGAGACAATTTTTTGGCCTCTTCAATTTTCTGCCATGAAGCGCCATCTCCACTATATCAGCAAGGTGCATCACATGGATGATGATAGGTACCCTCTTCTCGCACTTGCCATGGCTGAATCTCCCCAGCGTCTGAAACGATGTTGGAAAGAGAATTGTAATGCATGGTTTGCCCGCTGGTCTGTGCAACTGGAACACTGCATGGTGCTTGCTAGTTTTGATCTTGAGCTTTTGCAACAATACCTCGAAGGTTGTTTTTCTCAGAAGATGTGGGATGGTTACCTTAGCCCAAGTTAAAACTGGCCATTATCATGCACATATAAATCCCACTTTGGCACCAGGACCACAAGCTTATTTGCTTACTTCCTTGTACAGGAAAAAGCTTGTAGCTATTGCATCAATTCGCACAGGATTGCACAAGCTACAGATTGAGAGAGATGGATGGAAGCGGCCACAATTGCCACGAGAAGCAAGATTATGTGCATGTTGCCAGTTACAGGTTATTGAAGATGAAAGCCATACTCTGCTAAGATGTCTTGCTTTTGAGATGGTCAAGAATCATTATTTGACTTTAGCATTCCAGTCCATGCCACAACTTCTTAGAGTCCCATCTGTGCATGACTTGGCATTATACATACTTGAGGTCTAGATGAGTGTCTTTAATTATTGAGCCCTTAGTAGTCATCATCGCCTACTTATATTTTCTTATTGCTTGTTTAGTATCATCATTACTGCAAAAGTTTTTCCCTTGAAAACCTTTCGAGGCAGGGTTTTTTTAGTTCTAGTAGTAATGGTCGTACTAAGCCATTATGTGGGACCCATGGCCTTTTAATCTTCGTGGGATTACAAAATCTATTCTATTCTATTCTATACAATTTCGCCTAATGCATAAGCATATCGGTCACTCCCCTGAGCTCATTTAGATGTTAACCTTAAACCATATCAACCGCACCAGAACGAGCATAATTCGCTCCAGCGCAAATGCAAGCACCCAAGAAATGACCTCCAGAAGATCCATGAGCACATAAGGTTTGCAATGGACGATTTTTATTCATTTTTTAAAGGCTGGGAAGGGTATTTAACATTTTGGGGTTTGTTTAATGCACTTCCAAAGATTTAAATCTAGAAACTCCAGTGGCGCATAGGCTTCCATTTTTGGCCGAACCTAGAGCGGAACAAGGCTTTCTTGAAGAACGAAACATGGCTCCTCTTCTTGGAGAGGGATGTGATGGTTGTGCGATGGCAACACGATCGGTTGCAAATGGCGATGGAGAGGCAACGAATTTGTTTGATTGTTGCTCCATTTATTGTGGAAATTTTAGATGCTTGTATGGTTTTTAAGTAACTGGTTGGGATTTACCATAGTTCAACTCTCTAGCTAGTAGAACTTCTGTATAAGATTGATGTACTCATCAAAAGATATTTCTGAACCTAGAGACGTTTTTTGTTGCTGGGTTGGGTTTTTTTTGTGGTTCCTCCATTCCTCCTCTTGCAGCAGTTTCTTATTTCAGATTATGTTCAGAATTCGTATACACCCAATTCTGTTCTTGCTTCTACTTCTAGATTTTGCAAGATTATCACTGGAGGTGTATCAGGTTGAAGCTCTGTTTCGGTCAACCCAGATTTGTGCATTTGTCTGTATTTAACAGTTCAATGGTTTGACAAAGGGCTTTCCAAAAAACAAAAATCGGCTCTGTTTTTTCCTTGTTTTTTGGTAGGTGAGTGCACATTGGAAAGGGAAAATTCCATTCCCACAATTATTACGTAGGGAAATGGGTGCCTGCAGGTCTTGGCTCGCCCTAGCGAACTTGCCAGGCCCTTAAACCCCATAAGGGCCTACAGGCGCCCATTATTTCTAATAAGGTGGTTGGCTTAAAACACCCGCCACTAGCTCTTGGCGCAAAAGCGTGTGGTTTAATTCTGAGTTTATACCATATTAATAAGGGCCGGGTCACATGAAGATGTCGACATCTTCCATTAGACGTCAAAAACTCAAAACGGAGGGGTCACATGGAGCTTTTTGACACGAATCCCTTCATGTTGACATCAATCCATCCCACCGGCTCTCTCCTCGGTTGGACGGATTCATGTCAACATGAATCTCTTGGATATCAGCACGTAGCGGATCTCAGGGCACTTGGCAGCAATCCGGAAATTAGCGGGCAGAAGAAAAACGACAAGAATGGAGGCTGCCTCTGGATTTTCATGTGACCCTATTTCTACCGCTGTGTTCATGTTGACATGAACGAGTCCGTGTTGACATCTTCATGTGACCATACCCTAATGCCAATGCAGTGGTTTGGGAAATTCTGAGGAACCCTCATAATCTATAGTGTGGATTTCAGAATTCACAGGAACTAAATTTCGTCGATATTTCCGGCAGGAATATATATAGTTGGTAACTAGACGAAATTTCATTCAAGAAATTTTGTTACAATCCAACCGCAAAAAGAACGGCCAGATGGCATTCGATACTGCAACAAATTGACTGTTAGCCTAGCCTATGTGGGAAGCTTCTGGAAGGGGAAAGGGTCTCTAAGGACCTAGGGGAAACGAGTCCGGCAGCTCCTTTTCCTCCTCCTCCGCTGCCCTGAAGTAAAATTCAAGCATGTCTTACCTCTTGCCGCATCTGCACTCCGGATGGGCCGTTGATCAAGCAATCTTAGCAGAAGAGGAGCGCGCCGTAGTAATCCGTTTTGGCCACGATTGGGACGAAACTTGTATGCAGGTTTGCCTCTTTTTTCTCGTTTATGCTAGTTATGAAGTCTTGAACACCCATGTCGTGTCCTTTCAACAAGCTTCATGCCGTCTGTAGTTTTATTTCTAAAATCCTAATTGATTTATTCATATCATTAGTTAACCTAATCGATTTATCATGCTATATCATTACACTCAATTGCCAGCTTGAACTCTGCTGCTCTACAATGCGGGCTTAGTTCTGGAGATTGTGCTGCTTTAGTGATAGACTGTATCTATTTTGCAGATGGATGAGGTGTTGGCATCAGTTGCAGAGACAATAAAGAATTTTGCGGTGATATATCTGGTGGATATTACAGAGGTGCCTGATTTCAACACAATGTATGAGCTTTATGATCCATGTACAATTATGTTTTTCTTTCGAAACAAACATATCATGATTGATCTTGGGACTGGAAACAACAACAAAATCAATTGGGCTTTGAAAGACAAGAGAGAATTCATTGATATAGTTGAGACTGTATACAGAGGCGCCAGGAAAGGTCGGGGTCTGGTGGTTTCTCCTAAAGATTACTCTACAAAATATCGATACTGAGGTTGTGATTTCTTGAAAGCAGCGCTCGTTGAGTTTTCTATTCCATTTCTTCAATGCTTTCTTATTCCGATTTGTACTCTAGAAGATCTGGAAGTTAAAGACACTGAGAAAAAAGACATTCTGCCAGTACAGTGAGAACTCAGAAATATGTTATATGTAATAGATTTCGTTGCTCTAGTCTACATTTTGAAAACTATTTGTTTCTTATTATAGCAATGAAGTTTGTTGGTGTAAAATAGTATATGACTTGATATCAGATTCTCATGGACGTCATATTTATGATGCCGCTGCTTAGCTTCCTTCAGCGCATGAAAAACACAAGGACGCCATAAATTCCTTTTGTTCTTTCAATATGCAGTTGGGCTTGCTTGTGCTGTTATTACAAGGAGACTGGTCTTTTCTACATTGGCATTTAAGAATGAAATTGTTTTTAAAGGAATTATACTTATGGAACTGTTGCCTTTTGCTCATTTTATCATTAGTCTGTAACATGGATCTGCATTATGACTGCTAATGCGCGCTGAGAAGTAGCTGACTCAGTGCTGCATCAATATTTCAGCCCGGACTCAGCATCGCGGGTTGAATCCTGCGACAGCTGAGCTCTTATAACGGGGCTGAATTTTTTTAGCCCCAAGTTCAGCAAGGATTCAGCCATGCCACAGTAATCTGCCCATGTGAACCCAGCATTACAGACATGAGATGAAGGAATTATGTTTATGGAACTGTTGCCTTTTGCCCATCTTGTCTTTTGCTCATCTTATCATATAGCATTTAGTCTGTAACGTAGATCTGCATTATCACTGCTTACAGACATTAGGATTTTATTGCCAGTCCTTAAAATAGGCGTGGATTCTTTATAAACAAGCATGAATGAAGCGTTTACGAGATGTTTTAATATGATGTAATTTTAAAATTGTACTTCACAACATTATGTTTTGCAGGAGACAAAATCAGAGATAAACAAGGTGGTGCGCACGAAGGGCAAGTGAAATGGCTTAAGTCACACTTCAAACATATACTTGGAATATGCCACAAACCCACATGGATGAGGGTAAATATAATATAGCTGGCATAGGATCTGTAAGACCACAAGGAAAGCTATACCTCAAAGCCAATCAACTCTCAGTCTCCAGGATGGATGGATGGATGGAGCTAAAAAAGGTAGCAGTTAAAAGAGCAGTCAAGCCAGTTGAAACTTTTGGCATAAAATGAAGTTTAAACTTTTTGTGGTATGCGATGTAGTTCTTGTTTTCCTGGCAGTGCCATCCTACACAAGAAAGCCTAATCAAGAACCAGGTCAGCTAATGAGGAACCAGGCCATAGTTTAGACATAGGATGACTGATTGCAAATGCTAAGAACATGACATCTTCAAATAAGGTTCTTAAAGGAATTGTGTGGCAGCTGAATTTCTTGAGAACCTCCATAGCCAAGGGGATTGCCTCATTGATACTAAGATGCATCCACTGGATAATGCAAGAAAGAAGCTGTCGCTGAGGGTAGCTGCAATAATCCAATCACCTCCAACAAGCAAAACTATGTCGTGCATCTGGTATAACTAATTCATCTACAAATGGACCAAGAGCCAAATCCCAAATGTTTGCAAAGCTATTCTTTCATGGTCGATCCCGAGGGGGTCCCTATCTATGCCGCTATGGAGCCGAATCCTACATTATTTATTTGCATTTCCATCGATTGGAGCTTCGATTTGCCGACATAGCCACGCCTGTGGGCTGGATGGATGACCGAAAGCATTTACTGTGGCGCACAAGTTTTTAGGATCATCAAGATATGCTAGGTATATGCCAAAGATATACCGAATATGCCCACATACCCACATAAACGAGGGTTTGCCCCCCTAGGGGCAACCCAAAAATATGAACTCTATCTTTGCTAATCACTAAATGCTACAACTTGTCTTTGTGTATAAGCAAAACTTCACAGATATAGGGTTTGAAGCCCTGAAAAAATGCATGCTTTGCAACTTAAAACATGTTAATGTAAGCCTCCAAATAATTTAAAGTGAGGATCACCCATGCACGTGTAGACAAA
The DNA here is from genome assembly GCA_021234155.1 of Isoetes taiwanensis. NCBI lineage: Eukaryota > Viridiplantae > Streptophyta > Lycopodiopsida > Isoetales > Isoetaceae > Isoetes > Isoetes taiwanensis. The sequence goes on from JAJEKV010000063.1 coordinate 618,657, forward strand.
AGCAAAATTCAAGCATTGATGAAATTTCAAGTGACAATGTTTTAACATTATGAAAGGATCGCCATCGTATTTTCAATTCCCGACCATGGGTCCTAGAAGTTCTTACTACGAAGCACGTAAAAGGATTGAAGTTCATCATCCAATTATGTGAAACATTCAATTTTCATGTAAACATGCCATGAAACCTGCAATTTCATGAAAACATGCCATGAAACCTGCAATTAGGTCGAAACAAAGAAAGCCTTGCATTACATCCAGCAAATACTAAGTCCCCATGCACCGCAATAGCATAAACTTGTCCCTTAGGTCCATCACACCTTGTTGTGCAGAAGCTGTCATATTCCATGCCTGTATATTAGAAAACATTAGAACAACTTTCAAGAACATAACAACTATCTACATAAGAAAAGGTTTAACTCCATTTTCAAATCACCATCATTGCAAAAGGGTAGCGGTAAAACATAAATTCCTAGCCATTAGTTCTTATCGCATTGTAAATGCATTGAATGGCACTTCTGTTAATCAAGAAATCTCAAAGAATTTAGCCAATCAATGACACTGCCACATATCATAATTATACAGAAAGCTCTAGAATTGCAAGCCACAATCCAAGCTCTTGTTTGAAGAGCAAAACAACATAAAATAATAACGAATTTTCAGACTGAACTAACCCACGTAAGAATTGTTCAGATTCTTACATACCATGTGCCAACTGCCATTAAATGTTTGCTTTTGCAGATGACTGCCAATTATTGGACACATGTTAAAAGTAAATGCGTGTTAAAACACATGCTATTGGGACATATGTTGAACATTAATTCCACGATAATGTATTGGGCAATTGAACATATGTTAACTTTGGTTAGATAGTTTGCACACATCTTGGACAATCTTGTCATCGGAATCTCCACAAACCTGCAAAAGTAAGAAACTCCTGTTATTGATTTTGTTCTCAGGGTTTTAGGAAGCTACGTGTTTGGATCAACAATATCAGGTATTGATAAAAAACTAGAGACAAAACACTATGAGATGGAATTGAAACAATGTACGAGATAGTCATGTAGTCTATCCCCTGACACGACAACTGATTTTGTAACTAGTGCTTCCCAAAGCCCATTCCATATCAACGGCCAAAGTTAACCCACAACAGAATTATGGCTTGCAAAGGAGCTCTTGCAACACTCAGCTTCTAAGATGCATCGAATAATTTAACTTCCCAAAGCATCCCAAATTGCAGCATGAAGTCAAAACAACGTTGAACGTAAACATGTCTACTAGAACTGATCAACTCCCGGAGGAAATGAAAAGCTTTTTTGTCTTCCCCATGTTGGATATATCACCATAAGCACATGAAAAGAGTTTTCTAAAGTTCAATTTGACTAATAGAGGGAAACTCCAAGACCTGTTGTGGAATATGTGCCGTAATTCAACTTAAACCACCACCTAGCACTTGGGCCTCCACAAAGTACATGTATTTAATTGCTAATGTACTTACAATTAAAATCTCATGGAATTAAAATCTCATGGTTTCCAGGATAGAGAACAGCAGCTTTTGTAGGGGTCCCATCCAATAAAGGGACAGACCAATGCGACTGTATCAAAGCAACCATAAATTTCTTAGCCAATACAAACAAACCGCCAGTATTGCAGCCAAAAGGAGCTTGACAAAATCTAACACCTACAAAATGCGTTGATTAATTTAGCAAATGATTGCTAGTGTAAGTCCAACTGTGATGCAAGCATGGAAAATGCAATCATCCTTTATGAAAACCGTTGTCCCTCAAATAAAAAATACCGTTGTCCATGTTCTGTTTTCAATATGCACGTAATCTCGTGAGCGCCTTGGGCTTGAGGAGGTATGATGAAGGCACGCAAAATATATATTAAGTTGAGTTGCATTTTGCGAGATTCTTATTATTAATGATTAAAACGGTTGCTACATGGAGACTACATTGATGGTAAAAAGTAAGGCATGACAGAAAAATGATGAACAATTAAGCCAAAGAATGTCTACCTCAAGGCGATAAAAGCGGGATTTCTAAATGCCGATCGAGCAACAACCTAACTTCAAACCCAAAACTATGATTTAAAGTGTGTTTATCTATCTGTGACATGAATTGGCAAGCTTAAGTTGCATTTCTACAATTGATGTAATAAGGGATAAGTCTTACCACAACAGGCATTTGGCAAGCCTTGGGCCAGGACCAAATCCCATTTTTTTCGTAATTCTCCATGGTGCTGCCATTGAATCTTTGGTAATCTCCTCCATTCTAAATCCGTCTTCATAATTTAAGATTGTAAGATGATCTTGGGCAACTCTTTTAGAAGCTGGTCCATTATGGTGCCTACGGATTTTCAATCTAACATGAAAATGATCTTGAAAAGCTACCAAACAAACGAGATGTTTTCATAAAACAAATAGTTCGACGCGTAAAGCTTACCGCGATCTTTTTAGAACAAAAATCACCATCTTAATGGCGACCGGATCATATGTTGTCCATATTTAAACAACTGAAAGTTAGATATAAGCAAAAAAAAAAAATTTAGTGATATGGAAAAGAGACCTCGCCTAGCAAAAAATCGAGAGAATGCCGAAAATACCTTCATGTCCCTTCACCAAGGACAAACAAAATTTGAATGCAGAAAATGCCATTGACCAAGAACTCGATCGAGGATACGAGACCGATTCAAACAAACGCAGCCATGAAGCATAGGCTAGAAAAATGAACAATGGCTAAAGATGCATCAATTTTGTAGTGGAAATGCAACTGAGCTAGGCCCTCACTAGTGATGGTTGGATTAAGTCCAGAGAAGAAGAGAAAGCTAGGACAGAAAGCGGACTAAATAAAATTAAGGAGCAAAATTGAGGTGTCGTGGCTAGCATTACAATTCGAGCTTAAGTCGCAGACCAATGAACAAACCTCCCCTACATCTAGATTTTATTTCTAGTGTTATAGAACATAACATTTATTTGCGAGAATAATAACGTTACATGTTTGTGGCTAACTTATCATGGCATATGGTGATGCTCGTCCTCACAATATCTGCTGACCTCACGTTTTAAACCCTATAGATAAATAAGAACATGGAGGGATTCAATTGTAAGAATACAACAAGCTTTTAAAATACAACAAGAGCCGCAAATATGCTTCAAAGGAGGTTGGAGAAATAGAGCAGATTGCAGATTAAGGCATGTCCAGATATAACTCTAGCGAATTTGCAGGAGTTGAAGATCTTGGATAATAAACAATTGAACTGAAACAACACATAAACCCAACATCATCTCGAATCAGAATGCATGGCGGTGATACCTACATCATTACTTGCATAGAACTCAGAATCAAAAGTAAATTGTCAATTGGTTATTTTAAAAATCTTAAATACAAAGATAAAACTCTTGGCCCATGGTTAAAGAAATCGGCGGATAGAAGCAGGGGATCATAGAAGCACATCCGCTGATGCCCAGTTCCAATAATGGCAACGAAGACTAATACATCAACAAAGTAAAATGTTTACACGAACTCGCTTGCTTACCGACTAGAAATGCAACACCCTTCTCAACTGGCCGCAATTACATAGTAAAATATTTACATAAAACATCATAAATAACCTGGAAACAGAAGGTAGGGGCTCACGACAACCACTGGGAAACGGTTTGGCACCTGCAGTTATGGAAGCGCATCCAAATACTCTTCATTTTTTACTCTAGCAAAAGGTAACGTCGTTTCACAAAAGCAACAGAGGTTTATTTCTTCATTCAAGGTAATCTGTGAACCATCCTGGGGACAACCTTTGTCTCACCATTGAACCGGTTCTACAACAGCCAGAAGCGCCATTTTCAAGCTATCTTAACTTGTGCAAGGGTAGCAGCTAATAGAGCATCTGTATTTCCCCTGCATCCGAAATTTTTTGCCGCCATCTTAAGCGGCATTGGCCCAGCAACCGCAGTGCAAAATCTGCACATTATTCTCATGAAATGCCATCTTCTTGATCTCCTTTTTGGCACAGCGCAATCTCCACATCAAATCTACCCTATTTGTCACGCTTCATATCTTTGAAGCCACAAGACAACAGTCAAGCTCTTCCCTGCATCATTGTCTGCAAACCCACAGCATCATCTAGCGGAACTCAGCCCGCTAAAACTCATCATCCTGAGGGTCCAGACCCTATGCTGCTATGGAGCAAATCCTACATTATTTCGCTGCATTTCCATCAGATTGGAGCTTCGATTTGCCGACGTAGCCACGGGGTGGGGATGGATCGAGCATTTACAGCAAAGCGACCGGTTTTAGATCATCAAGATATGCTAGGTATATGCCGGCATATACCTGAATATGCCCACATACCCACATAAACGAGGGTTTGCCCCCCTAGGGCAACCCAAAAACAAGGCGAGTAAGTCTATTTATTCACAATGACAGGTATGAGAATTAGCTCGTCTTTTTGTTTGTTACCTTGTAAGGGGAGGGGACATCCGACAATTAAAGATCAAAGGTGAAAATTAAATGAAGGGAAGTCATGGGATGAGGCTAAGGCAGCCATTGTAATTGTTCAGGGCAATGTGAACGGCAAAGTGGAGCGGAGAAAACCCATAATCATAATGCCATTCTAGAGATTGCCTGCCCGCATTCTGTCTGAATTGAATGTCCACAGCAAGAACATATTTTAGAACAGATATGCATTTGGGGTATGGTATCTTTGTTTTTGGGAGGAGTTTTTGCCTTGGGAGCAGTTTAGAAAGCAAATCAGGAAAGGATGCTCCACAATGAGAAGCACTTTGTTGTGAAATACAAAGATAGGTAAATTGCCTCTGTGTAGTACAAGGTAGGTACATGTGGAACATGAAAACAAGTTTATTTGTGGCATTGTCAATCTCTGGGAGATGGCCAAGTTAAACAATGAGTTAGTTAAGTTACTAGTAATAATTATTGGTTTATTTATTCCCTGTTTTAAAATATATTAATAGGGATGAGAATAATTCAACACCACCCAAACTCCAACGCCACCCAATTTGCAATTTTGAGAAACAAAACTTAAGAACGACTCAAACACCATATAAACTACAATTACAAGAAACTTATCGCGGCGGCCGCCGCCGTGAATGTTTCTCTTTCTCAACCTGAGCAATTGCGCCATGCTGCGCAAATTTTAGATGCGCACATGAAGCCCTTTTTGCTTTTGATTGCTGCCGGTAAACCCATCGCCCACATCATAAAAGGGGCTGAGCTTTAGCTTAACTCGGACACAGACACAAAGCATGACTTTTGTGAGCCAATTCATCGGATGCAGACTCCTTTGTATAGCATTTGTTTTGCAAAGGGTCGGTGAAATTTGGCTAGATGTATTCTTGCTTTTTACTGTGCTTCTTACAGAATCTCCGTGCCCACCAGCAAGGTAACGACATGAGGTCTTGTGACATCTGTAAGCATTTGCCAAATATAAGTGGGAAGCCAAACATGAATATAATAGACATTAAGGTGATAATGCATGCCTCCAACACCCTGACCCAAGCTAAAGCTTGCAATAATAATGCATACAATAACATTGAAAAAATACCTTGCCAATTTCTGACCTTGGCAGCCTTAGCTGGTCAATCCATCCATAAGCGATATTGACAATAGCTCCATGGATGCACGCATAGGCACTAGTTATGACAAAGAAAGGCATAGCCTGAATGATTTATTCTGATTGTAAAGACAACAGAACATGCTGGATATATGCTAAATTGGCATCTGTGCATTATTCTCGTCTATAACAGCTACCTAAGCATCCTTTTTCCTGCCAAAGAAGGCATAACGTCATAGCTGTACATAATAAATCAGCACTCCATGTTCAGACAGACTAGGATCTAAAATACAAACCACAACTTTCACTGATACTAATGGAAATTTTTCTTCTGCTCAAAAATAATAAGATTTTAATGTCAATTATTATCACATACATCACCAATTGATATAAAGCAAAATAACTGCAACAGATTGACTTCTTGGTAGTCCAAAATCATCTTCATTCGACATGACTTTTTGAGCATTAGATGTGTTCTTCATTTGTTCGGCAGTGACAGGTGCACCTTTAAACTCCAAATCTTCATGAAGTACATGTGATGAGTTGATCTTTGCAGGTGATAGATAGCTGTCACTGGCTAAGTCTTATGTGTTGTTTGGACTTTGATGATCCCCAAGGGATGTAGGCACATTCTAGTTTCTCTTAGTTGGTGATGTAATGGCATCTGGATCCCCCAATTCAAAATCTGCAACAGATATAGAGAGATCCTCTTCTCTGACAACTTGTGATGCATCCTCACTTTTGGAAACTTGATTACGTTTGGCCAGGTGCATATAGTAGCCCAGAACATCTCGAACATATTCTGAAAAAATAGAATAAAGAGCACTAAGAGATTACTATTGATTACTGTAGAGGCAACTGCACAATCAACCTCGCATGCTGCCTGCACCAACACAAGGCCAGCTCTTAAAATTGGAACCACCTGCGATAATTTTAGTATAAACCAACATTAATATAACATGATTGAAAACACAAAGAGAATGAATCCCATTTCAACCATGTACAAACTAACCTGATTGAAGTCGTCGCTCCAAATTTCGGCAGTTTGCCTTTGATCTTTAGCAATGGTGTCTCATGCAAAATTCGTCATACCATTAGCAGACCATAAGTGCAGCAAAGCTCGTCTAAGAAAGCTCGCCCTTGATTCAGCTAGATATGTCTCTTGCCAAGAATGTCAGATCCTTATGATGAGGAAATATAGCATGAGTATTTGCACAAATAGCATCCAACTCATACCCTGTAATGCTAATTTTAAGCAAAAGCCACAAACTCTAGAGCTAAAGGCTTAGATATTTTGCTGGTTTCTGTGGGTTTCCAGGCTCCATGCCAAAGCGTAAATAGCATTAACAGGTCAGGAACCATCGTTAGACATATCAATCAGCTCCAACACCACCGTATTCAGTTAAAGCACATACCAACAATGGAAATTTCGGCGGCTAGCAGCATATCCGAAATGCTCATTCTTTTGCAAATCTTCTATCGATAACGAGAGCATGCAAATGGCCCCAACTCGTCGGATGTGTTGCCGTTGTCGGATCCACCTACATTCTGTATTTCTCTGTTCTTGCACAATAGCTACATAACCTCTACATTAACTACAAAAGAGCCAGAAAATCTCCACATTTCTAAAAAACATCTAGTAAGGATACTATGTGAATGAAACAATTAGGCTCCTTAGTTGCAGAATCATGGACACCAAAGTCATTTCCTCCAAAACAGTGAAGCCCTCTTTCAGAAGTGGGCGAGGCCCTAGAACTCCAGACAAACATATGCAACTCCTTGGCATCAGACCTAGAATAAGAAATCCTGGGAGGAGCAGGATGAATGTCTTCCCTGCTAGACAGATTGAAGGCCATGATTTTGGGAAGATTGCAGGGAATAAATATCCGCATTGCTCAGATTTGAAGGTCTGGGAGTGCCCATAACCTGCGCTCAGCCAAAGGAAATAGATTACTGTTTTCTTGCTCTGCTAGGTCGATGGGGCTCTAAACATGGCCACCCCGAAAGAAGCATGGCTCTATAGCGCCAGATTTGACGACTAGAGGACGGATTTGCAAGGCCGAGCAGGGCATCGGACATGTACTTGCCCAACAGAGGAACCGTCCGAAACAGAAAAAACAGGGAAAATGGACGGATGGTTGTTCCTGTGCTCTTTCTGAGCTTCCTTTTTTTTCATTTTTTTTCAAGGACACGTGTCTCTCCCAAGTTTTTTTTGCATCAAACAAAATAGAAAGGGAACATGCTTTATATATGGGTGATGAGTTTCTAGAATTTTTTTTCATGTTTAATAAGGCTTCAACCTCCTCGCGTGCCATGCGATGTGAGGCCAATCGAATCTGCCTAGCAATATATAGATTCATGTATTTGAATAGTGATTCTATTGTCCTTGAATAGCATACCTCTTTCTTGCCATTCAAATTTTATACAAAATTTTTATACTAGTGAGTTAGGACAAAGAAATGTTTCGGATGGTCGGCGCAATAAATTTCTTATATATATATAAGATTTTGTGCTTTTGTATTGTATTGTTCACCGCCAGATCTTTTGTTCCTCGAGCGCTGCAGACATTTAATTCCGGCCAATTCCTTTCTTATTTTCCTTTTTTCGATTTTGCGACACATGTTATCGGATGATTTTTCTTTGCGAGTAGTCCAAGGATTCTATTCTACTATAGACAGGAATTTCTCTGGCCACTTTGGGCCATGAAAATCTAATTCGAGCTCCTTTATTATTCCCTTTTTTTATTTTTCTTGCCGGATATGCTTGAGATAAGAATTTCTCTGGCCAAGTTTGAGCTATGTTGGTTGCCAGCGAGCATGTTTAAGGATTTGATTCTGCTTGCCGAATTTATCTGGCAAGTGGTGAAGTTAAGATAATCTCTTCTCCTAAATTTTAATTTGGAAATTGATTCAACACATCACATTGTGCTTCTAGATATGATGGTAGATTCTTCACCTAAATTTTGAATTGGAAGTGGATTCTGCAACACTGTGCTTCTAAATATGATGTTAACTAGAAGCTTCTACAAACAAGGAATTTGGCAATTGCTCTAATGCACATCGCGCAATTTTATGCTTCTCATGTCCATCTCGCAGTTTTATGCTTTTCACTTGAATCTTGCTTTATTATAAGCATCAAGCTGATGATCCTCCTATGCATTTCCAATATCAAATTAGGTCCACCTCTTCTGTCGTATGAGCTATGTTGATTCCTTTTTGGGCAATGGTTTCTAATTCCTTTTCATATTCTTCCGCCCATATCTATTTTCATATTCTTCCAAAATTGCATTTGTGCTTTAAGATCTTTGATCTTACTTCAGGTATGAACCTCTGGTGTTTTAATTCTTTTGAAGAGTAGTCCCAACTCTAGAAAAAGGCAATTTGCGCAATGTGTTATAGAGGCGGATAAGAGCTTATTTTGCATAATTCACAACCACCAGCATAGAGTCTTTCAAAAGCTGCTTGCAATCATTTGTTGTTACCGACCATTATGTTCCGATGTCTTTATATCGAACGTGCTCAAAGAGTCTTAGAAACTCCATGCACAATATGCTTCGTGTCTACCCGCATCTACATAAATCTGCTTTCTTTTATGCAAAGCTCTTTGTAATAAAGAAGAATAGAGTTATGCTATAGCATGGAGACAAGACAGATTCAGTGTAATGCGAGCTTTTGAAGATTCTTTGTTTGGATATGATTGATGTACCATTACATTTGGATTTGTTGTAGATGAAACATTCTTTGATTTTTAGGAACACTCCATGTGAACTTGCCCCATTAAGTAGCATACTTGAAAATAGTAACAAACATCCTCTTATTTGACTAATAAGGATCCAATTCAGATGATCCATCTTTATTTACATGCATAACAGAGTTCCCAAATAAATATGCAAATGCAAATGCAACAGATGGTTGGCACATTCAATATTTTTTTAAGGTAGGCATCCAAACCTCATTTGATTTGCTCTTAGCAATTTTATCCGTCTCCAATATAATTTCTACAATACTAATTTCTATTTTGAAATAGGACATTAATTACTTACTTTATGACTTTTTATTTGTGGTTGTTTATGTTAGATGTTGTATTTTGGTTCAAAAATAAAAATAAAGAGCAAAAAGCCATTGGCAACTTCAAGAATAATACATATATCATTAAAGAGCTCTAAAATACCAAGTACTTGATATCTATTTATTATAATCTAAAAATCACAAATCCCATAAATGACCAAAACTAAAAAGTTCATTTTTTTTTTGTCTCTATGCTCTCATTGTCTGTGGGTGCTCTCATGCAACCTTAGTTAATCCAATGCATCCAATACTTTGGCCGCCGTAATGGAGCTACTTTCTGGCAATCTCCCTTCTTCATCCAAACAACTTCCTATAGAAGCCCTCCCATGATGGGAATGGCAACGGCAGCAAAATTCACATGGCTTCTTACTTGAGGACCTTTCACTTGCAGCTGCTCCATTGGCCATTACTTCGAAACTTGGCAAGAGTTGGATTCTGCTATTCGTCGATTTGAAGACGGTCGATGTTTGATGCTATATTCACTGCATTTTCTTTTTAAGTTGTTGCCTTTGCCTATTTTCGATTGCACATTTGCCTTGTTTTTTAGAGCATGCGATGTTGTGGTGGCCTTTCAAAAAATGAAAGGCCTTCGCCCACCTTTATTTTGTTCTTTATCTATAGTGACTTGGATATTTTTTCTTCTAACAATGATTTGCTATAAAAATTGCTTTTTTTAATTGAAACTTTTGTGTTGGCCTTTTAAAAAATAGAAGGCATTTGCCTACTTTTGTTATAAAGCATGCGTTGTTGTGGTGGCATTTAACAAAAAAAAAGGGCCTTCATCCACCTTTTGTTCTTTATCTTTATTGACTTGGATATTTTTTCCTTCTAACAATGATTTGCCACAAAAATCTCCCTTTTTTTTTAACTAAAACTTCATTTTCTAGCAAAAGAATTTAAAAAAAGCATTGGCAAGCGTTATAGCCGCGTGTGTTATTTTAGTTTATTAAATGCATAATACAATGAAAGATGGAATGGATAATTAAAAGGAAAGAGGAATTAAATTACGTGTGCAATATATAGCACAATAACAGGGGGTTCCAAGATGGATGTAAAAATGACACTTCCTGAAATCATAGAACTAAAGCTTTGAACTATTTAAAGTTAAACTAATTGTCTCCTCAAGTTAACAGTAAGCCTCTTCTCTTTTAAGGGAAGGCTGCATGTACTATTATGCTTCACGGTTCTTCTTATTTTGCTATCTCTAGCAGAATAATGTATGGCTTTTCTTGATTAATGAAAAAATCAACTCTTACTCTCAAAAAGAAAAAAAAGAAAAAAATATGTTGGACAATTTACAATATACGGAATGTAATTAGAATGCCAGTGAATTACAGGAATAGCAACTCTTGCAATTGTAGGAACTAGGATTTGGAATGTTAGATTACTCCATTTATAGTTTTCTTATTGATTTTCCTTATTGGCACTTTAGTAAAGGCACAATTATTTCCTCTTATTTCCAGCAAATTATTGGGACATTTTGCTTTAAAAGTGGTAATGTCGTCATGATTTTTGTACATGTAAGTAGTCATTTCCATGTTTCATTACGCATAAGGTGATCCAAGTTAAGACGTTGGCCTGATAGTATATTGTGCACATATGTGTTGCTATAAGTGAATGAGTGAATGATAACTTTGAGCACCGATCTTCCAGTTGTGGATGCACCCATAATTTAGAAAGATTAGATTACCCGTCCTATTCACATATGCGCTTTAAATTTTCAATGTAAAGTTTGGCTGCATGGCAAGTATAAAAATCATTTCGCAGGGATCGCTTCATTGGTAAAATTGCTAGCTCAGTAGGTTAGATGACATAGGTATACTTTTTTGAGCTTTGGCGCATCAAAGTTGTTAATTTTATGGAAAAGAGATTTCGGAGTTGGACATTCATAGACTTTGGCGTTAATGTCATTTGGACTCAAGGTAACGCTATCTATCTTTGTATTCCTAATTTACCTTCCACGTTACAGTAGCAGTACATGAAACCCATGCAAGTAATAGTCCCTTTTCATGCCAACATCGCGAAACACCAATTTCTAATACAAAATCAAAAGTGAGACTTGCAAGAAATGAAACCAAAAAACCATATTATTCAAATCAGCTTTGACAAAATATCTTTGGTCTGTGTTATATTAGGCCAAGTTCTAGAAGAAAGATTTAGAATATGTAGCATAATAACAGGGGGTTTTCTTTGTGTTTTTGTACGCTTTTCACAAAGGTTTTCCTAAGATTTCATGGCGTATTCGAATGGACGTACTAATGCGTACATTTAGAGTGCACCATTTCTTAGTCGTTGATTTAGCTTTTTTTTTTCAATGGTCCAACATCCAAGGGCTCACAACAAAAGCCCTCTTTTTATTTTAGAGGCTGAACATGCAAGCCTCGTGGATAGCATTTCAGGGCATTCTTGCAAAAAAAAATTAATGTTCTTGTGCTTTAGTGCAGAGGATGATGCGGCCGGATGCTTGCTTCACACAAAAACACATGAATTCTGGCATCAAAATCGTAGATTTGGTACGTTTGCTCTGCTGCGAAACTACAATACACGAGTTTGAGCTGTTATTCTAATGTATTGAATGCAAACCTTGCGTCAAATCCCTCACCAAGATAGCCTCTAGAAGGCATGAGGATCTTGGGATTTAAAACGTTTGGTGAAAAGAAAAAGAATCGGTCTAAGCTCAAAGCTGCAACCGGTTTTGATGAATCTTTAGGGTGAATATCAATTTTTTTTGCCGGTTTAAATAAGTACCGACACTGCCTACTTTTGATGCAGATGTTGTAGTTCTAGAAAACGCCTCAGTTGGGGAATTGAGAGCCTCTCTGCAAAAAACAGTGAGTGAAATGGAGATATCGGAACTTGGTTACTGTGACATCCATTGGTAAGTTGTCTTATGTTTTGAGTCAAGAATCTTTAACATTAAAGCTTTAGTCTTAGCTAGAACTATCCGTATGTGTTTTTTTAACACTCGGGTGTTTGAGCCTTACTATTTGAAACCATTTGACAAGTTTAAAGTAAGCCTTCGCGGATTACGCCTTTGTTATGCATACACGCATGAGATCTCGTCAATTTTTTCGATAAACTAAAAATACCCAGTAGCCTTTATGGGGTTATTCTCGGCCATTCCGAAGACATGGTAGCTATGAGAGTGTTTCGAAAAGTGGCTATAAGGGTTTTCAAATCTCTGCGCTTGCTCTTGGCTTTGACTCTTATTTGCTTCCAAATCTTATTCCATCCAAAAACATTGAGATGTAGATCCTTAAAACTTGGTCATGCGGATGATTTATGATTGTTGACGATTTGCAGCTTGGAACATCTTCCCTCGGTTGATTCTTATTCAGGTCATTTTTGTATGTGTGAGAAGGCGTTTTTAACACAAGATCACATGTCCGACAGATTTACGGGGCACTTTAGAATAGCATGAGCATTTGAAGCTATTTCCCATTTATTTAAATCCATTTGACACTTGTGACGTGATCTTTTCTTTAAAGAAGCTTGATATTAAAAGTCGGAAGGTATCCAGGAAGTTAGGTTACGGGATGGTTTTGATGTTGCAAGTTGTAGCAAACGTAAAGGAGAAGTTTAATGGAGGCTAGTTTCTAAGCCGGAGTATGATCCCCGTTATGGCTGCCATGTTGGATCCCCGTGATAGAGGTAATATCATAGTTTCTTGTCCGCGGAACTTATTCATATGTGGATGATATTACCGTGAACTTAACTGGGTAGAACGACCTTTTGTGACAAACCGAAAGACTTATTGAGGCGCATTGTCGATTCTTTGTAGATGTGTGAGAGGGCAAAATGAAGCTTATGCTAAGAAATCTAATCGTTCAGTAAAAGCATCAAAGATAGTCACAAGATGAAAATGAAAATCAGCAGAGAATGTTATAACCGCTAATGGTGTCTCTCATCATGCCCGTATACATATTCAATGGGATTTGAAGTATTGCCCGGAAGTAGTGTAAATGCTCACGGATTTTTTTTTGCATTTATGCTCTTACAAATACACAAGTTTTTTTACTAAGATGATTACAAGGACAAAATGGGTTCAAGTCCCACTGGTTGGTAATATTTACTTGGCAAACTTGTTATCGTCGTGCAGATATTCAATGCTACAACATGCTCTGTTTTACTATTTCTCATTAGGACAATTTCATTCATAGCCTTAGGAACCTATAATCCATCATATGTGATTTGTGTGATTTGTGATTGCCCGCAGCAACATCCCATCATGTACTAATGCACATCGTTCTATTTATATTAAAACAAGGCATTTTTGTGATTTTAGGCTTGTCTCATGTAATTGGATTACATGCACAAATGTTTCTAAAATTGTTACATGCAAAAGTGTTTTTAAAATTGTTACATGCATTTACGCCATTCTTAGTGCCCAAAGTGACCGAAGGGCTTTATTAGGGCCCGAAGGGCCCAAATTTTTTTACAATATAACAACCAACACATATATGCCATTAACATTTATTAACATAAACCATTGCATTTGACACATTTAAATTAAAATCCCCCTTAAACCCCCTTTGGTTTGGGTGCATATTCACACGGGGGGTTACGTAGGGCAGCGAGAGCCTCAAAAAATTTACATTACATGTATAAAATTAACACCATTAAGTACATTCTCTCAAACCTTATAGTATTTTGTAAATCTTAATATACAGTATACAAAAACTTGTACTTGCGTACCCCACAAACGAGGATCGCTATGTACGGTCCTTCCTATGACAGTGTTGTATAAGAGCTTGAAAAAAATACGAACTGAGTTAGAAGCTCTGCCGCCACTGAAGTTTTAAACAAATTTAAAGTAAAGCAAAGGGAAAAACCTAACCAGCAAAGCAAGCAAAGCAAAAAACCTAAGGATCTGAAGCAGAATACCTCCTTGTAGAATCGATTCTATTGTAAAAGCAGCCAACCGGTTTGTCAAGAATATGAAAGGGTTGTCAGGTCTCTCCACCACCGACTTTCTTCATGCGCCGGATTTGGAGGGAGATTCGGTGAAGTTAAAATAATTTGAAACGCATATCAACATTGTTGTAACGGATATCACAATTGGAGTTTGAAATGTTTTTCAAATAACTGTTGAAATGCATATCAAGGATATTGTAATGCATTTCAAATTGCCGCTTCAGTAACACATTTCAAAAGCCTAATTTTATAGTTTGTAATACATTTCAAACGCATAAGCATTACAAATTACAATTGCATTACAATAGAGGTGTTACAGACCCCCTATATTTTTGTAGTGTGTATAAAGGAATTTCATGATGCAACAGGGCTGCCAAATGTATATGGTGCAATTTAATGGAGGAAATCAAAGAAAAATGACAAAGGTGATGACTATTACAGTCGACATAAAAGGCACTTATGTCTGCTATAAGGTATTGTTACACACAACATGATGTTTATAAATGTTTGTGTGACAAGAACAGGTTCGGCCCATGACTCAAATTAGTTCAAGAAGAGCTCCATTTACAATAAAATTGCCTCTAAACAAATTCTGTAACGACCAATAGTAACATTGGATGGCCGAAAATTAAAAAAAGGTCAGCCTACTAATCAAGAAATTCAGGTAAATATCCCTCCACTTCTATTAGGTGATTCTGCATATTCTAGCAGGCCATTCCTTCTCAAAGTTTTTCCACAAACTCGTGGTCCTTATGATAAGTTCAACAAGAGAATTTGAAGGGGTAGAGCTTGTGTGGAAAATAGATTTGGAATTGTAAAAGAGAAATTCAGAATACTCAAGCACTTGCCCATCCATGTTGGAAAGGCCTCGAAGATTATACATGCAGGTTGTGTTGTTTGGAACTTTTGCATTATGGAAGACATGGGATGGAACATGTTGAAGAAGACCCTGAACTTTTGTATTACTATAAAACCGAAGCTATGAACAGGGCTCTGAAAAAGCAAGGAGATCAAATGAGACATGTCTTATTTGAGAACTTGGATGGCCATGTCCTGTTGTAGAAGAATTTTTTCAGTTTGAAATGTTTTTTATTGAATCAACTTTGAATAAGAATTTCCTACTAGGTTGTGTAAAGGAATTGCTAGTTTCAAATGTGAATTATAAGGCTTTTCCATTTCTTGAAAAAAAAAAAACAGTTATCATAAGAACATATTACAATGACTTGTAATCTGTGGTGTTGTTTTTTGTGGACAATACAAGTATCTTAGTGGCAGAACGCGCCATACTAGACCTTGCTGAAGTTAATGCACTGGATATTACTTGAAGTTAGGATTATTTGAAATACAGTGACAAAAAAGATCAATTTTTGAATCGCACTCCAATGTAAGTAAGAATCATGGATGTAAAATGAACTAGAGTAGTTGAAAAAAAAAAAACTTTCATTCGTACTTGTAATGGAATTGTATTACATTAAATCAAATTGGTCTACTTTCATGGCCAGCTATGGAATATATAAGAAACATACTTCAAAATGGAAATAAACTGAAAGCGACTGCCTGATTAGTGAACCAAAAGTACACATGCTTAGAAATGCACAAAACCTATTAAGATCAAACAAAAACTAATTTGAAATATAATAAAACCACTTGATGACAAAAAGCTATTCTATTTTTAAAAACTAGTTTTTAGATGACAATAGAAGGTTATTTTACAGCAAAATATTGGCATGCATGCCAATCTTTTTCATATAAAGATTGGAAAAAACAAGAAACACAAACAAAAAGAGGCAAAGCGGGGCTTTTTTCTTTGACCTCATATAGGGGCTATTGGTTCACCTAGGCACAAAGCTCGCATGTTTGAGTGACGGTCCTGATTTCATGCAAGGCCCATTTTCCTTCATGCTTCAAGTAAATGCATTCGACATGAGCTTGCTGTTTCAAGGGAGCAGTTTTATCCCAAGCTGTTATCTCGGCTTCCATGTTGACTCCCATATTCAAAAATGTCATAATAGCCCGCTGTGAGAAAGAGCAGTGAATTAATTTATGACTAGGAACATCAACAGGTTCATTTGTCGACCTCAATGGTAAACGATGAGTCTTGGCTCTCATGCTCCGACATATTGCTAGGCTCGGACATGCCTGATGAAGAAGCTTCTTCTGCAATTCTTCATTGGAACTAGAAGAAGACTCAAAAGAATAGTAATGTAGCTCAGAACTCGAAGAATCACTAAGGAACTCTTTAGGGTCAGAGTACTCCTTCCGGAGACAGTTCCAATCATTCAATATTAAGACAATTAGGAAATTGAGACAACTCTAATGATTTTTTTCGAGATAACTAATAACCTGAATTGTAAAAGCATACCTCTATTCTTTGCTCTTGGCTTCTAATTTTGCAATCTCAAGCAATGTGTCATTGGTCATCTGGCATATGCTTTGAGTCATTGCAACCATGGATTCAGCCATCTTCAAATATTGGCAGATCTCATGGTCTTAATTCCCTTATTAACTCAATCTTCTTTGCAGATTCCTCTTTCATGAAATCCAACTTCTTCACGTAAGTGTCCCCCAACGTACTTGCCATTTGTGAAATTCCAATAGCAATGACCTCATCAATCTGCAATCTCAATTTCTTTCTTCCAGTAGGTTTTCGCAAACTCCAGGCTGATTGCATACTGCTGATCTAGGGATAGATGTATCTGTATTGTTTCCTCTTGATGTTCAATTGCTTGGCATATCTTGCATCACTGGACTTCCTGTATTATCCATATTGACATTGACATTGGGAATTTCTTCATTACATTCAAACTGGTTCTCAAAAGCAGCTTCAGCGCCAACTTTTTCATAAAAACTGTCATTCACGAATGCCTCATAATTGGTGTATAAATCAGCTACCTTGAAAGCTTCATTTCCACATTCTCCATCATCACCAGCACCTGAAATGGGATACCATACTTGACCTCTTCCATTCTTTTATACCACTGCCAACTTGAAGGCTCTGAATCTGTGTGACCACAAGCTTTTTTCTCGTCCTTGAATTTGGCTTGCAGTTTATCCCATTTGTTCCTAAGCAGCCTCAATTCCACTAATCCACAAACAATTGGCTATAATTTCATAAGAATTTCTCTCCATTGCATGTTGAAAAGATTCAAGCTGCCATTAGTAACTAATTTCATCTCATTAGGTTGAGGAAGGTAGAAACACCCTGATCTGTCTATTGGATAGATGCCTTTCTATTCTTTATGTCTAATGTTTTAGGATTTTCCTTATCATGCACCACAACAGCCAATGAATTCTTGGGTTCTAAAGATTCACTCACAGTTATAGCAGAGACTTGGATTTTGCTTAGAACTCGCTTACATCTCCTTTCCTTTAGTTGTTTTGTTGTCAGAATTGACTCAGAATTGGTCTCCAAATCCACATTCATTGAAATCTGCCATGTCATTTTTTGAGTTCTCCTTGGAGCCATTTTCTACACCCAAAAGAGGCACAAACGGTTTACTTTCTACTGTTAAGGCAGATCTAGTAGCCTTAGACATTTAATTTCAAAGAATTCAAGTGCAGCAAGCACAAAACAATTGTTGCAACGGAATTTGAGACCAATATACTGTATGAATGCTTAGAATTGAATTGCTGAGGATCAAAGAAGATAAGTAATACCTGAATACCAGAAATCAGCAAGGCTGATGCAAGAATTAGTGGGAATTCAAGGATTTGCGTGACCTTGAAGACCAAGAAACAGGGAAAAATGGCGCCTCGAAATTTTGGTGATGGAAAGTTTTTGGGGAGTTTTTTCAGGCGACATAATTTTAGGGGGACGGTTAAGTTAGTGGGTAATAAAAACGCCCCTAATGGCTGTTAGGGCAAATCATCTCTCAAGGTGAGAGTTAAGTTGTTCCACTCTCACCCATCTCTCCCAATCTTCCATCTCTTGTATTCTCTCGTATTCTGTATCATGCTGTCTAAGTCAGCATGTGGCCAAGGCATCAGATCTCTCTCTCTCTCTCTCTCTTTCATTCTCTCTATCCTCTCTCTCTCTCTCTCTCTCTGGGTGCGGGTGCTAGGGTTTCGCCGGTGGGAACTTCGTAAAGCCATAGCTCTCACATACGGTGTCAGATTGCAACGGGGTTGGGCTCGTTGGAAAGCTTATTTTGAGCTCTTTCCAACGGTGTATAACATCAATACTTTTGAATCAGTTTGACAGTCTGTAATTGACATTTTCTGGGACTGTGTAGGATGGGACATCCTAAAAAGGAGACAGATAAGATCTGTGGGGGAAAAGGGGCTCCAAGGAGGTGGGCTCCAAGGCTGATTCCGGCTCCCTCGGGGCAAATAAATCTGTGGTAGGCAATGTCAAGAAGGTAAAAAATGAATGTAAAAGGCAGGGCAAGGAAGTTCTTACTGTAAGACATATCGGATGACACCTGGGATGGGGACTCGGTACTTCAAGGAATCTCCGGAGGCGAGAGGCAACCGATTTGGGGCTGAAGGATGACATATCCGGAGGGCTTGGGGCCAGTATTTGGGGCTGATTTGCAGCGAGCTATATTCCCGGATTCTTGGGAGGAGAGATGTTAATGGGTCAATTGCTTACGGTGATGATGAAGCTACTAGAATCCATGGAGCAGTCCAGAAGGAAGCAGAAAGCGTGCAAGGAAGGAGGAGGCAGCCCATCAGGCACAAATGCTTAAGCTTTTGCAAGGTATGAATGAGTCTTTGTGTTCTTTAAAGAGTGAAAATGTAGAGCTAAAGCAAAGAGCTAGCAAGCGACGTGAGACAAAGGTGTCATGGATCAAGCCGAGACTCAATAGGGGCTCAAATGATGGTTTTCGTGGAGCAATTGATGCTTTGAATGAGAAAATGGAGCACTTGGCTGATATGCATGAAAGGGAATCAAGGCTAATAAATTTCAGAATTTTTCGCCTACCGTAAAAGGAGAATGAGGACACCGTGGTCGCTGCTCATACCTTCCTTTGCGTAAAGAATGCAAACCAAGCACCCGGGTGGGATATTACGGAGGCATATCGAATTGGCAAGAAAGGTGAGAGGACACGCAACATTCTCGGGTCAAATGAGCAAGCAAAGAAGCTAAAGCGAGTGATGCGTAAACGGCCGCATACTGAAGGGCCAATTTATCCGGATTAACGATGATTTAACCAGGATGCAATTTCAGCAGAGGAAAGAAGACATTGTGAAAATGAAGGAGGCTAGGGCAGCAGGAAGACGCGACTTAATCGGAAAGGAGGAAAAGCGGTGATAGAAGATGCATAGGAAATAGCGACCGCCAGGTTAGTATGTTGGAATGTAAATACCTTAAAACATAGCAAAGTATGCACTATGGCAGATCTGTTAGATGATGTAGATGTAATTTTTTTCTTGGAAACATGTGAGCATGAAGAGAAAGGTCTCCTGATATTTTGGATTCACAATGTCGATTCGGTATGGAATAATAAAGGGTGGAATCTTAAGGGTTCTCGAGGGATTGCATGTTATGCTAGGAATGAAATTGCCCATGCAGCTTTGTGTGTTGGAACGTAAAGCATCAGCAAGACAAGACATTTGGATTGAGCTACCAGGTAGAATTGGTAAGATCTACATAGCCGGGTGTTATTTTCCACCAAGAGAGTCGCCTATATATAACAAAGGGGATTTGGATAAAGATGACCCATTATTTCATTTGGAGCAGGATATACTAACACTGAGCATGACAGGAGAAGTAGTATTGTTAGGGGATTTTAATGGCCGAACGGGAAACCAACAGGCAGCTATGGTTAGTCCGGATGGAGAAACAGAGTGGTTGGAGATGATGGATAATGACGAACTAAAAAAATCAGGTTGGAACAGCTTATCAGATGATGGTGTGAAATGGCCAACACCGCAGGGGCGTCATGTGCTACATTTGTGTAGTGGCTTTGAGATGGTGATCTTTAATGGCACTCGCTAGATACCCGTGATCGTGCAAACGCATTCGCAGAAATGCCGGTGTGGTAGATTATGTCATTGCCAAACCCTCTTTGCCGAACAAACTTTGTTGGTATGTCAATTGGAGATGAAAATGAAAATTCAGATCATGTGCCCATCTCTATAAAGATTAAGGTGCAATGGAGTCGTAAGGGTGAAGCCATACACAAAAGCGCATTTAAT
The DNA here is from genome assembly GCA_021234155.1 of Isoetes taiwanensis. Taxonomy (NCBI): domain Eukaryota; kingdom Viridiplantae; phylum Streptophyta; class Lycopodiopsida; order Isoetales; family Isoetaceae; genus Isoetes; species Isoetes taiwanensis. The sequence continues at coordinate 639,344 of JAJEKV010000063.1, forward strand.
ATATTTGAAATACGACAAAGCGGATAAATATGGTGATATATGTGAACGTAAAGTGACTTCTATTGTATGGCCCGACACATTACAAGGAAAAAGTGATGCATTGTCCGAGATTTTATTGCAATCAGCCGGATAGTTGCTTTGTATCATATCGCCAAAGGATGGGGCTGCCTTGGTAATAGCTGGTTCGATGCTTAAAGGTGCAAGCATCGAGGGCAAAATTTAGAGCGCTGGAGGGGCGAGAAAGCATGTGAACGGAGGATATACATTAGGCTGATTAAAAATAAAAAGAAGGCATACCTATACAAGAAACATAAGAAAATGATGGAGGAATTGCTGGTAGATCCAAGAAGTTCGAGAAGACTCAAACCCATGAAATATAGAACGGATGGATTACATGTAGAGGCACTTATGGCACATGTAACGTAAGTTGTATAATGTTCCCGAGGCGAAGCTATGATGGAGGCAAATGAAGACACATATGCTATATCGTGATACACTTGCTTTCACTCTAGCCGATGTGCAAGATGGGCTTAAAAGGCTTTCCAATGGCAAAGCCGCAGACGCTTTGTGGTCTTATGGCTGAAATGCTTAAATGGGCAGGAGAAGAAGTAGCAATTAAGCCGGTAGATATGTTTAATATGGCAATCGAGATGGCTTTCCAACATCCCGGCAGTGAATAGGGTGGTACCGCTACATAAATCGGGGAAGTATCCAATCCGAAAGTAACTACCGTGACTATTATGGTTGGCGCCTATATGCAAAATTATTCGCTTCTATCCTTGAGCGCAAGATAAGTGCTTGGGCAGAGGATAACAATGCTAGAGCCATTGGACAAGCGGGCTTTAGACCCAAAAGTCCACAATTGACCACTTGGTTACTCTCCGTGCTATGATGGACTCAAGAGGTCAAGAAGAAGAAACCATGTATGCTACTTTTGTAGACTTTAGCAAAGCTTTCGACATGGTTAATAGGCGGAATTTGTGGCGTAGAATGGTAGAGACCAACATCCCGATTGAGCTCGACATGCGGTAGGTGTGCTTTATGGCAAGGTTCTAGTGCAGTACCGTCATTCCCCTTTGTGGAGTTATGTGATGAGATGGTAGAAAGCAATATGGGAGTAAAGCAAGGATGTCCACTTTGTTACCTACTCTTTTCGCTTATTCATAGACCAACTTGAAGGGTGGGTACGAGCACATGGGGAGATGGTACCGCCGAGAGAGTATGTATTCATGCTTCTATTATATGTTGATGATGTAGTATTGCTGTCCCTGAGCATACAAGGGATGCAAAAGCATTTGATGTGCTTGAAGCATTCCGCGAGGATAAGGGCATGCGGGTGAATCTAGATAAGACCAAGGCGTTGGTGTTTGGGGCAAAAAGACGGAACATGTTCGATTCTACTATAAGGATAGGCAAGTGGAAGTGGTAGAGAATTACAAATATTTGGGCCTAACCGTAGATAAGAGTCCTAATTGGAATCAAGCAAAGGGAACATAGGGTGAATGCTGGGTCTAAAAGCGTTGTATGCTATGCAAAGGAAGTGTGTGAATGCAGAGATATGGAATTTTGAGATGAAGCCGTATGCTCTACAAGGTGCTTGTCCAGACGGTTGTGCTATATGGTCGGAAGTCCGGGGACCAGCCTTGCTAATGATAGCCGGGCAAAAAGTGGAAAAGATACAGAAGAAATTTTTTCATACCTGAGTTGGGCACAAAGATGCAAACACCATATGACATGATGCTAGTTGAAAGTGGAATGATGCCACTCGAAGTCGAGGCTCTTTGCAGACCATCGCGCTTATATGTGCAAAGTCCTATCCGATATGTCGAATAATAGCTTGCCTAGACTTGCTTTAGAGGAAACCGTAGTAAAGGCGGTGGTATGCGATATAGACGGATGGCTTATGAAGTGGGGATGAACATACGTGATTTGGAGATGCACAAAGAGGACATTAGTGGTTGGGTTCGAGATAGTTTCTTGAGTAAGTCATGGAGCATGCCACCGGGTGGAAGAAAGAGTATTATAAGGCTCACATAAATCCATCTCTCGCAAGAAGCTTAAAGATCTTAGGGAACCCATATCGCTGAAACTTAGGCATGCAATCACAAGAATACGGTTGAGCTCACACCGACTTGGTGTGGAGATCGGGGAGATGGGCGTACATTGCGCGATGATCTTAGACATTGTCGCCTATGTGATGGGAGTAGTAGAAGATGAGGCCCATGTCCTTTTTTTTTGTCGCTTTATTCGGATATCCGGGTCAAGCATGGGGTCAGGCTATTTCGCTTGTTGATTTCTTTCGACAAAGTGTGCTCATGCATTGAGGTTGTATTATGGACATTCTTAACCATAGAGAGGTCCTGATGAAGCAACAAAGGGTGACGGAGATTGAGGTAGAGGAGCCCAGTGTGTTGTTCTCTGAGGACGCACTGGATGACTTATTTTATAATTTTGAGTGCAATGTAATCGTCTCATAGACCTGGCGGTCTCGAAGACGTAATAATAAAATTTCATTTCATTTCTCTCTCTCTCTCTCTCTCCCCCTCCCTCCCTCCCTCCCTCCCTCCCTCCCTCCCTCCCTCTCCCTCTCTCTCTCTCTCTCTCTTAAAATCATTAGTAAAAATGTATCAGACATTCAAAATCAGTTAGCATCTTTTATGGAGGAGCAAGAAAGAAAAGAAAAGGCTTTGAACATTCGCTTAGTTGGAATACCGGAGCAAACTAAAGAAAGAACCAAAGAAATTGTACAAGCTTTCTGTGAGAATGATCTTGGGCTAATGGGTATAGGCATTACAGATGCATTTCGCATTAGTAAGCAGAATGGCAGAGACAGACACATTATTGTTAAGTTTCGCTCACGAGAGGATAAACTTAATGTATTGAAAAAGAAATCCATGCTCAAAGAGAAGAAAATTTGGATCAATGATGACCTTACAAAACACTAGCTACAAGAATACAAAACTCAAGTACAGATACTCAAGGAAGCAAGGCAAATGGGGAAAAAATCATTCTGGAAGCGTGGCAAAGTTGTAGTAGAAGATCAAAATGACGCATAGGTATTTGAGACCACCAGAATAACATGTTGGAACATTAATAGTCTTAGCCAATATAAAGTAGATGTAATGGGTGAGTTATTTGAAAATGTAGATGTTTTATTCTTTTTAGAAACCTGTGAGAACGAGGAAAAAAGTTTACCGGACATTCATGGTTTTGTTTTGTTACACTCTGTTTGGTATAATAAAGGATGGCGTTTAAAGGGTCACAGCGGAATAGCATGTTATGTTAGAACAAATATGAGACATTTGATAAAACTAGTGACAGGTATGGGCTCGATGCAACACATTTGGATTGAAATGCTTGGCCAGAAAGGGAAGATTTTTGTCGCAGGTTGTTACTTTCCACCGAGAGAATCCCCAGTTTATAATACATAGCATCTAGATAGAGATGATCCGTTTTTTAATCTGGAGCAGGATGTGCTTTCCTTAATGCTAGCAGGTGATGTTCTTTTGTTGGGAGATTTGAATGGGCAAATCGCTAACAAGCAGGCAGCTATAGCTAGTATGGAGGGGGACCCTATATGGGTTGAGATGCTTGATGACACGGAATTGGGCCAAAATGGTTGGAATAGGGTTACGGCAGACAAAATAAGGTGGCCTACACCTCAAGGTAATCACGTCCTTAATATGTGTAGTGGTCTGGATTTAGTGATATATAATGGTACACAGATGTTTCCTGACACAGGTAGATGTACATGTAAAAATGCTAGTGTTCTGGATCTTGTTCTCGCTAAACCGCAATTTGTGGAGCAGATGCTACACATGTATGTAGGGGAAGAGATGGAGAAAATTTTCGATCACGCTCCGATAACAGTTGTGTTACATACACATAAATATAAGCCAAGCCAGGAAACTAGCGCCATGAAGTCAAGGATACATATGGACTTTCGCAAGGCAGAGAAATACATGAAAAAGTGTGAAGAGAAGGCATCTGAAAAAATTTGGCCTAGTGATATTGAAAATTTGAGTAAAGAATTAGCAAACTTGGTACTAGATGCTGCTACTGACTGTTTTGTCTCACGCAAAAAATTGAAAGGATTGCCATGTAATGGCTGGTTTGATGCATCATGCAAAGCAAAGCGAGCAGAATATAAAAAAGCAAAAGGGGAAGATAAACGGAGGCTTAAAAAAGAGTATGTGGCATTAACCAAGTCAAAAAAGAAAAGTCATGACTTCCAAAGACAGAAAGACTTGGTTGCGGACCTTATCGTAAACCCCAAGCAGTTTTGGAATAAATTGAAAACTAGAATGCAACATGATACTCATTTGGACCCAGCAGCCCTGCTCTGCCAAGTATATGAACTTTACCATATGCCAGGTATTAATGAAACCGATGTTGAATATTTGCGGGATGATCATTTGTGCTTCACTTTGGAGAACTTGGGAGAAGGTTTAAGTAACCTTGCAAATAGGAAAGCTGCTGATGCAATAGGTCTGGTGGCGGAGATGTTCAAATGGGCAGGTAAATCGGTCCATATAACCTTGTTATCTCTACTTAATACTGTATTGCATAAGGGATTTCCACGCACTTGGCAATTGAATAGAGTGGTTCCACTTTATAAGTCGGGAGATGAAGGTAATCCAAGGAATTATAGAATGATTTTGGTCAGTAGCTTGTATGCTAAGCTATTTGCTACTATGCTGAGCTGCAAACTGAGTGCTTGGTCAGAGGAACATAATATCAGAGCCATTAGGCAAGCAGGTTTTAGGCCTAAAAAATCCACAGTGGATCATTTAGTTGCCTTGCGTGCTATGGTTGATTGTGTCAAAGGGAAGAAAAAACTACTTTATGCATGTTTTGTTGATTATGCTAAGGCATTTGACACAGTATCTCGCCATTATTTATGGGAGAGAATGGAAACCCTAGAGGTGCCAATTGAGCTTAGACAAACAGTAAGAATACTCTATGAGAAAGTTTTAGTCCAAGTATCATTCCCCTATGTACAGGAGTGCACAGAAGTAATGGAGAGCAATATCGGAGTTAAGCAAGGGTGTAATTTGTCACCCACCCTGTTTGGTTTGTTCATAGACCAAATAGAAGCTTGGATGGCAGAATATGGTGGGGATGGGACCCCTTTATTTGGTTATGTGGTTTTATTGCTCCTTTATGCTGATGATGTGGTTCTTTTATCGCGCTCTATTGCAGGCATGCAGAAGCACTTAGATGCTTTGGCCTATTTCTGTGACCAAAAAGGTATGCAGGTGAATATGACAAAGACTAAGATGATGGTCTTTGGAGCTAATAAAGTCGAGCATCTTAAATTTTATTTTAAAGAGGAGCCTATGGAGATTGTAACCTCATATAAATATTTGGGGATACATGTGGACAAAGGGCCTAGTTGGAATCTTGCTGTTGAACATAGAGTAAATGGGGGGCTCAAAGCACTATACAGTATGCAGCGTAAAAGTGGAAAAGCAGAAATATGGGATTTCAGTTTGAAAAGGACTTTGTTTCGTGTCTTGGTACAACTAGTTCTATTATACGGGTGTGAGGTATGGGGTCCAGGTTTGTCTGCAGATTCTTGGAAAAAAATTGAGAAAGTGCAAAAAAAATTCTTGAGAACTGAACTGGGAACTAAGGCACAAACTCCGTATGACATGCTGCTTGTGGAATGTGGTATGATGCCTACGGAAGCTGAAGCTTTATGCAGGATGCTCACATATATTTGTAAGGTGCAATTTGACATGGCAGAAGAAAGCTTACCGAGACGTGCATTAGAGGAGACAAGGGATAAGGGTTGGTATGCAAACATTGTAGAATGGACGAGGAAATGGAGTTTAGATATTCATTGCCTACAAGAGAATAGGTCGAATATTTGGGGATGGGTACATCAGCATCTCATTAGAAGAAACTGGAGGGTCCCGGAAACAAAAAAAGAATTCTACAGAAAAATATATGAATCCCACACTTCAAGAGGCCAAGTATCTTAAAGAAGGTGTATCGTTGGGAATGAGGCACATGATAAGCAGGATGCGGCTTAGCTTGCATAGATTGGGGGTTGAGGTAGGGCGCTGGAGTGATATTCCACATGAGTTAAGGTTGTGCAAGTTATGTGATATGCAGGAAGTTGAAGATGAAGCACATGTGATCATAAGATGTCCGTCCTACAATGGGGCTCGCCACAAGCATGACATTCATTCAAACTCATTGCTGGAATTTTTTGACTTACCTGCACACAAGTTGGGAAGTATCTGAAAGAAGTATTAGCGCAGAGAAATGAAATGAAATGAAATGAAATATGTATTTACTACGTCTGCAGACCACCAGGTCTATGAGACGTTCAAAATCATACAATCAACATTATAAAAAATATCCTCCAATGCATCCTCTGAGAGAAATGCATAGATGTCTCCCACTTCTCTTCCTCCTTCTCTTTACTACCAATATCCTTGAGCACAGATTCCCTTTGCTCCAACATCTCAATTATAAATTTTCCTACAATATTTCCTGACAGATCAAAGAAAGTTACCAGATCACTACAGCTAATCCGGTGTTTACTACGAAGATCCTCATACCGTGGGCAGTGCAAAAGCGCATGCGCTTCATCTTCAATCTCCCATGTGTTACACACTTTACATACCCTGAGTTCATAAGGGATATTACTCCATCTACCCACTTCCACACCTAGTCTGTGTGAACTGAGCCTCAATCGACTAATGGCATGCATGTACTTCAATGACAACCCTTCACCTAGATATCTTGGCTGCCGCAAACAGGGATTGATGGACTGCTTATAGTATGCTTTCTTCACCTCGGGGACACACCAAGATCGTACAACCACATGATCGTGTACCCAGGCTCTAATGTCACCACGTCGAGCAGGCAGGTCATTGCTATCCAATCCCCATTTCCTCATCCAGATCTTTATGTCCGCATACCACCCCTTGTCTCTAGTTGTTACGTGATAAAGAAGGTAATGTTGTAATTGATGAGAGATGGGGAGAGTCTAATGCATTTATGTCAGAGGATGCATTAGAAGACATGTTCTATAATGTTGAGTGTACATATTTGAACGTCTCATAGACCTGGTGGTCTGCAGGCGTATTAAATACAACATTTCATTTCATTTCATGTCTCTCTCTCTCTCTCTCTCTCTCTCTCTCTCTCTCTCTCTCTCTCTCTCTCTCTCTCTCTCTCTCTCTCTCATCTCTCTCTCTCTCTCTCTCTCTCTGTGAATGATGAATGATCTGAAAAACTTTCTTCTTGCTCATGTACAGTCTGAAATAAATAGATGCCAAACACATATGCTTAATGAACTTGAGCAATTCAAAGCACTGATGCGATCTGAGCTTGAGCAATTTAAGCATGATATGAGTAATAAAGCTCTAGAAGCTGCAAGCAGGCCGCATGATATCTCTAAAATTAAAGATCAGTTTGAGGCATACAGGGAAGAACAAGAAAAGAAAGCATGTGATGTATTTGAAATTAAAAATTAGTTTGAAGCCTACAGGGAAGAACAGGAAAAAAAGGCAAGGGCACTGAATATTCGTATACTTGGCATGCTTGAGGTTGCTAAAGAGAATACTAAGCACGTGGTTGAAAATTTTCTTGAAGAGAAATTGCAGATTGAGGATGCAGGAATTATGGAAGCCTTTCGCATTGGAAAAGAGAATAACAATGGCAGACATATTATTGTAAAATTTAGTAACCGTGAAAAAAAATTGCAAGTGCTTAGGAAACGTGCAAGCTTGAAAGGTACTTCAGTGTTCATCAATGAGGATCTCACTAAAGCGCAGTTGGAAGAGCATAAAGTGCAGATACAAGTAATGAAGGAGGCAAAACAGAATGGGCAGAAGGTGCGCTGGCAACGAGGTAAGATAATGGTGGATACTGTGGCATAGGTAGTTGAGACCGCCAGGATCAGGGTCATGTGCTGGAATATTGACTCTATTAGTCAGTTTAAAGTAGATGTAATTAGCTTTATGCTTGAGAATGTTAATGTTATTTTTTTTCTAGAAACTTGTGAACATGAAGAGAAAGGTTTACCGGAAATAAATGATTTTATTCTGCTTCATTCTGTATGGTATAAAAAATCATGGAGGTTAAAAGGGCATGGAGGAATTGCATGTTATGTTAGAAAAAATGTCAGACATATGGTAAAGCTAGTACCACAGCGTGGTTCTTTGCAACAGATTTGGATTGAAATTCTTGGGCAGTTTGGGAAAATATTTATTGCAGGTTGTTACTTTCCCCCGCGTGGTTCACCAGTGTATAACGCTGGGAGTCTGGACAGGGACGATCCTTTTTTCCAGCTAGAGCAAGATGCGATGGCACTTCTGCAAGAAGGAGATATTATGTTGATGGGAGATTTTAATGGGAGGGTTGCCAATAAACAAGCAGCAATTGTGAGCTCGGAAGGGGATCGGTTGTGGTTGGAAATGCTAGATGAATCGGAGGTAAAAGAATATGGGTGGCATCGTGAATCTCTTGATAAAATCAGATGGCCCACACCACAAGGGAATCATGTGCTTAACATGTGCAGTGGCTTGGACTTGCTTATATATAATGATATAAGCAAATTTCCGCATTCTGGTAAATTAACATGCAGGGATGCTAGTGTTGTAGACTTGGTTTTGGCTAGGACATGTTTTGCAAAGCAGATGTTGGATTTCCGTATAGGGGAAGCAATGCCTCAGATAACGGATCACGCACCTTTATTAGTTGAGCTGCGGGTTAGAAATGTGCATCAAAAAGTAAGTGATCATGTGCCATATGGACATAGGATTTATATGCAATATAATAAAGCGGAGGAGTATGGGAAATTGTGTGAACAAAAGACATTGGAAATAGCATGGCCAGAAGATGCAGATGCCATTAGTGAGGCCCTTGCCCAAATGGTCCTGGAAATTGCTGCCAAATGCTTCATATCGCAGAGAAAATTGAAAGGCATCCCTTGCAATGCATGTTTGATGGGACTGCAAGGCAAAGAGAGCAGAGTTTAAGAAAGCGAAGGGTATAGAAAGGCAAAAATTAAAGAAAGAGTATGTGAAGTTGACCAAATCAAGAAAGAAACAGTACATTTATAAAAAGCAGCATCATATGATAGAGGAGTTATTGGTTAAACCTAAGCAATTTTGGAACAGGTTGAAGCCTAATGTAAAACAAGAAGCTGTCTTGGACATTGATGCATTGTTAGGACAAGTACGCAAGCTATATCATGTGCCTGGTATTCCTGATGTGGAAGAGATCATATATCCCATTGTTGATGAATGCAAGTTCACCCCGGAAGATCTTGAAGAAGGTTTAAGTAAACTAGGGAAGGCAGCGGACGCACAGGGATTAGTGGCAGAAATGTTCAAATGGGTTGGGGATTCCGTTCATGCGATGCTTTTAAAACTGTTAAATGCGGCGGTAAGAGATGGTTTTCCTCGCACATGGCAAGTTAACAGAGTTATTCCATTATACAAAGCGGGAGACGATAAAGACCCAGGTAATTATAGGATGATTATAGTTTGCAGCTTTTTTGCAAAATTGTTTGCTACCATGTTAAACACTAAGATTAATATGTGGGCTGAAATAAATGGAGTCAGGGCTATGGGCCAAGCAGGATTTAGACCTAAACGGTCTACCATAGACCATTTGATCACTTTACGTGCCATGATAGATTCAGTTACTGGCAATAAAAAACCTTTATATGCTCTTTTTGTAGATTATGCTAAGGCCTTTGACACAGTGAATAGGGATAATCTCTGGCAGAGAATGGAGTTACTTGGAGTCCCAGTGGAACTAAGACAAGCGGTTAAGGTACTATACGAAAAAGTCTTAGTTCAGTTGTCACTACCCTATGTAAAAGAGTGTGATAGTGTTGTGGTCAGTAATATTGGGGTCAAGCAAGGATGTCCTCTATCTCCAACTTTGTTTGGATTGTTCATTGACGAGCTGGAGAGTTGGTTGGTTGAACATGGGGGTGATGGTACACTGGTAAATGGTTATGTAGTGAAGCTTTTGCTATATGCGGATGATATAGTCATTCTATCACGCTCAGTGGCAGGGATGCAGAAGCACTTGGATGCGCTGGCATATTTTTGTGATGGTAAAGGAATGCAAGTAAACCTTGCTAAAACAAAAATGGTTGTCTTTGGGGCAAATAAAACAGACCATCTGTTATTCTTCTACAAAGGCACGCCAGTTGAGCTTGTAAACTCGTATAAATATCTGGGGGTGGAAGTTGATAAAAGTCCGAGCTGGAATATGGCCGTAGAGCATAGAGTGAATGCGGGTCTCAAAGCCTTGTATAGCATGCAACGTAGAAGTGCCAAAGCTGAAATTTGGAATTTTGACATGAAACGGATGTTATATAGAGTACTTGTTCAGACAGTACTGTTATACGGGTGTGAGGTTTGGGGAGTACTGTTATACGGGTGTGAGGTTTGGGGGCCGGGATTGGCAGCAGATACATGGAAAAAGGTAGAGAAGATCCAAAAAAAATTCCTTAGAACGGAGCTAGGCACAAAGGTACAAACACCATATGACATGATGCTTGCTGAATGTGATATGATGCCTGTTGAGGCAGAAGCTTTGTGTAAACTGCTTACGTATCTTTGCAAGATACGATTTGGAGGGGATGATGATAACTTGCCGCGTTTGGCAATGGAGGAGACAAAATTGAAGGGTTGGTATGCCGACGCTGAGGAGTGAATGTGGAAATGGGGGTTAAATACCCACGATCTATATGTGCACCGCAAGGATATTCGAACATGGGTAAAAGAGCAGGTCACTGAAAAACTGGAGAGTCCCCGAGATTAAGAAGGATTTCTACATACGATGTATCAACCCAAAACTTCAAGAGGCTAAGTACCTTCGAGAAAGTATGTCTTTGAAGCTCACGATATTTAATTAGCAGAATGAGACTCAGCTCACATAGACTTGGAGTAGAAATTGGCAGATGGAGTGGAATCCCGCATGAAATGAGGCATTTCAAAGCATGTAATATGCAGGAAGTGGAGGATGAACAACATGTGCTCTTGAGGTGCCCCGCGTATCTGGAAATTCGAAACAAGTATAATATTTCAGCATCAACCTTGTTGGAGTTTTTTTACTTAGAAGGCAAATGCATAGGGAAATTCATAAAAGATGTTCTGAGTCTGAGGGAACAACTTGGTCATAATGTTATACGAGAGGAGTTGGGAGGAGAGACTAATGCATTATTGTCTGAAGATGCATTAGATGATATTTTCTATAATGTTGATTGTATGTGTTGAACGTCTCATAGACCTGGTGGTCTGCAGACGTGATTAATAAACATTTCATTTCATTTCATTTCATTTCATCTCTCTCTCTCTCTCTCTCTCTCTCTCTCTCTCTCTCTCTCTCTCTCTCTCTCTCTCTCTCTCTCTCTCTCTCTCTCTCTCTCTCTCTCTCTCTCTCTCTCTCTCTCTCCTTTTGTCCTCCTTTTGTGATGCCAAAAGCATGCGTGTTAATCTCGCCAAAACAAAAATTGTAGTCTTTGGAGCATCCAAAGTTGACCATGTTCCGTTATATTATAAGGGCGAGTTATTGGATATTACAGATCACTATAAATATCTTGGACTGGTAGTAGATAAAAGCCCCAACTGGAATCAAGCAGCAGATCAGAAAATTAATGCAGGGCTTAAAGCTCTTTATGCGATGCAAATACCATTGTGTGAGGGCTGAAATCTGAATTTTAGCATGAAAAAAATGTTATATAGCACACTAGTGAGATCCGTTGTGTTGTATGTATTGCGGAGATTTGGGGCCGGGACTAGCCGATACATGGGAAAAGGTAGAAAAAGATCTGTAAAAGATTTCTTAGAACGAGCTTGGGGTCAAGGTGCGCGGGCAGCCATATGACATGATGCTAATTGAGTCCGGGATGTTAACACTTGAAGCAGAAGCCTTGTGTCAAACACTTAAGTATGTTTGTAAGATTTTGTATTCCACGCCAAATAACAGTTTGCCCCGTATGGCCCTAGAGGAAACACGTGAAAAAGGATGGTTTGCATATGTGGAAATTTGGATGGCAAAATGGGGGATGCACACGCAGGACTTGCGGTTAAACAAGGATGACATTAAGAAGTGGGTATCAGGTAGCTTTTTTTGATGTAGCTGGAGGGATGGCGGGGTGAAGAAAGAGTTTTATAGAAACCAGATCAATCCTACTTTGCAAGCAGGCAAGTATTTGGAGGAACACATAAGTACTAAGCACAGACATGCTATTTGCAGAATTAGGCTGAGCTCACACAAACTAGGGGTGGAGGTTGGCAGGTGGAATAATATCCCACATGAGTTACGCCTTTGCCAGCTTTGTGGAAATTCTGATCTTGAGGACGAGTCCCATGTTCTACTGCATTGCCCTGTGTATACAAGCATACGAGAGAAACACCAGGTTCATGCGCATACGCTTACAGAGTTTTTTGACCTCTCGGGTACAATTATGGGCCGATATATAACTGAAATGTTGGACTGTAGAGAGAACAAACATAAGGCACTAAATATAGCTGAATTGAGCGAGATAGATGAGGGAGGGACTAATGCATTTCCGTCTGAGGATGCGTTAGATGAATGGTTGTATAGTTGATGTACTTACGGGATGTCTTATAGACCTGGCGGTCTCAAAGACATAATAAATACAATTTCATCTCTCTCTCTCTCTCTCTCTCTCTCTCTCTCTCTCTCTCTCTCTCTCTCTCTCTCTCTCTCTCTCTCTCTCTCTCTCTCTCTCTCTCTCTCTCTCTCTCTCTCTCTCTCTCACTCAAATTTTGGGCGCTAGTTTGGGCGCTAGGGTTTCTGTGCTTCTGACTTGGCTCGTGATCCGAGGCAGACTTTGTGACTACATGTGATTTTGTGCAAGAATTTCGTGTTGTTTCCACCTGGTTTCGGCAACAAAAGGCATTTTCCATTTGGTTTAAATCAAGAACGAGGAATTTACGAAGGCCGCTCTTGATAAAAGCAGTGGTCCATTTTGCTTCAACATGGTTTCTGGCTGAGATATTCGGATTGATTTTGCTTCCACCTGGTTTCGTTCAAAGCATCCACTTGGTCTTGTCAAAAGAACAGGCATTTTCCGACTCTGATTAGAACTGGTTTTGGCAAAACAGGGTCCGGCTGCCCAACTTGTTCCGGTTGAGATAATTGGGTCTATTTGTCCAGTCTTCAAGCGGACCTTTCGCGAAAAACACATCCACAAGCGTGGCAACCGCTTTCGGGGATCCGTGTCGACAAATAAACCTGGCTTCATAAAGGGAGGTTTGCAGGCATTTCAGGTCTGCAACTGTGTTTTCACTGTCCAAGACCGGATTGTAGCAGGTTTCAGACCAGTTATAACAAGGGGAGTCCATGGCAAATAAACAAAAGGCAAAAAAAGAGGATGGTGGGTCTGCATCAGGCCAGAACGTCAACACCAAAATTAATGAAAAAAAAGGAAAAACAAAACAAAAAACATGTGAGAATAGCAGCATTGACTCTGATGCCTCATCTGACGAACCGGGTTGTGGAGACGATTCACCTGCAGTTATACCGGGGGATTTGCCCTCTGCAAGTTCGGTAGTCCAGCACTCTATACCAGGGGATCCGCAAATGGCTTCTGCTCCACAAATTTCTGTTTTTGGGATTCCGGCAGCAGCTCCAATGGCTCATTCAAATTCGGCCATAGGAGGCACGTCTTCTGGTCCTTTTGGGGAACTGATTGTGGGTCAGCTCTTGACAGTCATGATGAGGATCTTGGATTCGATGGAGCAAGCTAGAAAAGAGGCAGAGCAAGCACGAAGAGAGGCAAAGAAGACAAAGAAGCTCAAATGATGAAAATTCTTCAAGGTATGAATGAGTGTTTGTTTTCACTAAAGCATGAGAATTCTGAGTTGAAGCAGCAGATTGTAAACATGGCACCTCAATGTGAGATAGAAAATCCGAACTTTAGTGTTCCACATGAACAGGGCAGGGGATTTCAGGAAGCTATAGACATACTCAATGAAAAAATGGAACATTTGAGTGATATGCATGAAAGGGAGATTAAAGCGAACAACTTTAGAATTGCAGGATTGCCAGAAGAAGAAAACGAGAATACTATTGAGGCCGTGCAAAATTTTATAGCAGAGAATATGCAGGTGCAAGTGGATGTTTTGGAGGCATATCGGGTTGGGAGGAAAGGTGAAGGAACACGTAATATTTTAGTGAAGTGTGCAAGTAAAGAAGTTAAAGCACGGGTCATGCAGAAGCGCTCATTGCTTAAAGGTCAACGCATTTGGATCAATGATGATCTTACTAAAACTCAATTTGAGCAGCGGAAAAGTGACATTTTGAGAATGAAGGAAGCTAGGGCAGCAGGGAAAAATGCGTATTGGAGAGGTGGAAGAGTGGTAATAGATGGGGCATAGGAAATATCGACCGCCAGGATAGTATGCTGGAATATCAACACATTGAAACATAGCAAGGTATGCACTATGTTGGATTTTTTAGTTGATGTAGATATAATTTTCTTTTTGGAAACTTGTGAACATGAGGAGAAAGGTCTCCCAAATATTGCAGGCTTTACTTTGTTGCACTCTGTTTGGAATAAGAAAGGATGGAATCTTAAAGGTTCTGGGGGCATTGCTTGTTATGCGAGAATTGAAATTGCGCAGACCATATCGGTGTTAAAGCATAAAGCATCCGCGCAATATATTTGGATTGAGGTACCAGGCAAGTATGGTAAGATATATGTGGTAGGTTGTTATTTTCCACCAAGGGATTCTCCTGTTTATAACAAAGAAAATATAGATAAAGATGATCCTTTTTTTTATTTGGAACAGGATATTTTGACCCTAAGTCTGATGGGTGAGATTTTGTTGATGGGTGACTTTAATGGTCGTACTGGGAATCATCAAGCAGCTTTGGTGAGCCCGGATGGGGAAGCAGAATGGTTAGAGATGTTAGATAATGATGAGTTAGAGATATGAGGGTGGAATAGGATTTCAGACGACAGTGTGAAATGGCCGACTCCACAAGGTCGTCATGTCTTGCATCTGTGTGGTGGTTTTGAGATGGTGATTCTCAATGGTACAGCTAGATACCCAGGTTCTGGAAAACGAACTTGTAAAAATGCAAGTGTTGTAGACTACATCATTGCTAAACCGTCTTTTACTAAACATATTGTTAGTTTGACAATTGGAGATGAAAATGAGAACTCTGATCATGTGCCTGTATCCATAGAAATAAGTGTGCAATGTCAATATAGACAACAGGGTGCTTCAGTTAAAGGTAAACGGATTCACTTAAAATATGATAAGGCAGAGGAGTATAGTAAAATGTGTGCGCAAAAAGTTTCCTCCCTTGTTTGGCCTAATACAGTACAGGAAATGAGTGATGCAATGACTATGATTTTGACTCAATCTGCTGACAGTTGTTTTATTTCTTATCGACAGCGACAGGGGCTACCTTGCAATGCATGGTTTGATGGGGAATGCAAGCAACAAAGGTTAAAATTTAAATCAGCACAAGGGGTGAATAAAGTACATGAAAGAAAGGTTTACATTCAAATGCTTAAAAGCAAGAAGCGGGCATATCTGCACAATAAGAATAGGAAGATGGTGGAAGAGTTGTTGGCTGAACCTAAAAAATTTTGGAAGAGACTTAAACCTGCGCAATATAGGGCTGATGGGTTGCATGTTGAGGCTTTGATAGCACACGTGCGGAAGCTATACAATGTGCCTGGGGTTGAGGGTATGATGGTAGAAGAAACAAAGGATATGCTTACTTTTACTATCAATGACATACAAGATGGACTTCAGAGGCTTGCTAATGGCAAAGCTGCAGATGCTTGTGGCCTTATGGCTGAAATGCTTAAATGGGCTGGAGAAGAAGTTGCAAATAAAATGGTAGATATGTTCAATATGGCAGTGAAAGATGGGTTTCCCACGTCTTGGCAGGTGAATAGGGTTGTACCATTGCATAAATCGGGGGATGAAGCTGATCCAGGAAACTATCGTACCATCATGGTTAGTAGTCTTTATGCGAAACTGTTTGCCTCCATTCTTGAGCGCAAAATCAGCATTTGGACAGAAGAGCATAATGTCAGAGCAGTAGGGCAAGCGGGTTTTAGACCTAAGAAGTCCACCACTGATCATTTGGTTACTCTTCGTACTATGATGGATTCGGTTATTGGTAAAAGGAAACCTATGTTTGCTACATTTGTAGATTTCAGTAAAGCTTTTGATACGGTGGATAGGCGAAATTTGTGGCGCAGGATGGTGGATTTGAGTATCCCATCAAGCCTTAGGCATGCTGTAAGTGTACTTTATAAGAAAGTACTTGTACAATTATCATTTCCTTTTCTAGGATCATGTGATGAAGTGGTAGAAAGCAATATGGGGGTGAAGCAAGGGTGTCCGTTGTCACCTACTTTGTTTGGTCTATTTATAGACCAGCTTGAGGGATGGATACGAGCACATGGAGGAGATGGTACACCTCTGAATGGGTACGTTTTTAAGCTTTTATTATATCTTCGATGATGTGGTGTTTGCTTTCTGAGCATAGAAGGGATGCAAACTCATCTAGCGTGCTTGCAAGATTCTCGTGATGCTATGGGTATGCGGGTGAATCTGGATAAGACCAAGGTCGTGGTTTTGGCGCCGAGTAAGACGGATCATGTTCATTTCGATTATATGGGTAAGCAAGTGGAGATTATGGAGAATTATAAATATTTAGGCTTGATTGTAGATAAGAGCCCTAACTGGAATCAAGCTGTGGAACATAGAGTGAATGCTGGCTTAAAGGCATTATATGCCATGCAGAGAAAGTGTGTGAGTGCTGATATTTGGAATTTTGAAATGAAGCGTATGCTTTATAAAGTGGTTGTCGCGTTGTAGTGCTCTATGGATGTGAAGTTTGGGGGCCTGGACTTGCTAATGACAGATGGAAAAAGGTGGAAAAGATACAAAAGAAGTTCTTCCATACTGAGTTGGGTACTAAAATGCAGACACCTTATGACATGATGTTAGTAGAGTGCGGGATGATGTCACTTGAGGCTGAAGCAATCTGCATGTTGCTACGCTATGTGTGCAAGGTTTTGTATGATATGTCAGTCAATAGTTTGCCCAGACTTGCTCTAGAAGAAACCAGAAATAAAGGATGGTATGCGGATGTTACTAAATGGCTTGTGAAATGGGGGATGAATATTGATGAGTTATGGATGCACAAGAAAGATATTGATAGCTGGGTTAAGACGAGTTTTCTAAATAAGTCATGGAGTGTGCCGGCTGTAAAGAAAGAATACTATAAGAGTCACATGAATCCCTCTTTTCAGGAAGCACAATATCTTAGAGAACCCATATCAGTGAAGTACAGACAAGCAATTGCTAGAATCCGGTTAAGCTCACATCATCTTGGTGTAGAGGTTGGGAGATGGGCGGACATTGCACATGAATGTAGATGTTGTAAAATATGTGATGCAGGGGTAGTGGAGGATGAGGCACATGTTTTGCTCTTTTGTGATGCCTATTAGATATAAGAGCAAAGTATGGGATTGATGTGGATTCACTTAGTGATTTTTTTCGGTACCCAGGTTCATGTATTGGAGGGTGTATTGTTGAGATTCTTAAGCATAGAGAGGAATGGTTGAAAAGAAAAAATGTGGAGGAGATAGATGTAGAGGAGCCCAGTGTATTATTCTCAGAGGATGCACTGGATGATTTGTTTTATGACTTTGATTGTGATGTGTAAACGTCTCATAGGCCTGGCGGTCTCGAAGACGTAATAATAAATTTCATTTCATTTCATTTCTCTCTCTCTCTCTCTCTCTCTCTCTCTCTCTCTCTCTCTCTCTCTCTCTCTCTCTCTCTCTCTCTCTCTCTCTCTCTCTCTCTCTCTCTCTCTCTCTCTCTCTGTGTGTGTGTGTGTGTGTGTGTGTGTGTGTGTGTGTGTGTGGGCGCTACCCTAGGCGCTGGTTTTGAACGGAACGCTATTCTCTATTCTCTATTTCTTGCTTACACACACAGGTTAAAAAAAACAGGTTGTTTGCGGCAGGGGGAAGCATCAGGTTGTCAACAACAAAGGGCAGATCTCGATGGCGAATAAAACGAGGGCAAAAAAGCCTGAGATTAGTGGGTCGGCATCAGGTGCAGCTAAAAAAACATTGGAAAAGGGCTTAGAAAATAACCCACTGTCAGAAGCATCTGATTCCGACTCAGCTTCATCTGAACCTGATATTTCGGCTGAGAAACCTATTTCGGCTACAGCAGCAACAAAAACAAAACATAAAAACCCTGCTGACATCGGCCTGCTAATAGCGAACCAGAACCCTGCCGGAATGCTAACTACTGGGCATGTTACAGACCTATTACAGTCGGATGGGCTTGCTGAAGCAGATATTGGCATGAAGAACAATGCTGGGAAGACAGTTCAATCGATGGGAACAAGTACACAAGGGCAAATTCTGATCTCCTTACTAAATGAGATGGCTGCAACAAGGAATTTAATGGCAAGTGAAATGGCTTCCACCAGAAATCTTATGATGAGAATGCTTGATCAGATGGAGGCAAATCGACATGAAATGGAAAAAAACAGAAAAGAGATGGAGGAATCAAGGAAGGAAACAACATCTCTGATTAGGGAAATTGCTGCATCATTCCATGAACTAAGACAAGAGAATGGGATTTTGAGAATGGAAATTGAAAATTTGAAGACACCTGAAGCACCTGTTACGGATAACATGATGCATATTTTGAATGAAAAATTTAAAGATATTCAAGAGCAACAGGAACAGAGATTTAATGAAGAAAGGGAACGTCAAGAACAAGAAAAGCGGTCTTTGAATTTATGCATTGCAGGACTTGGTGAGAAAGAACAAGAGAATACAAAAGAGGAGGTATGTACTTTCTTTATCAATACTCTTCATTGTGATAATTTAGATGTGACAGAGGCTTTCCGGGTTGGTAAGAAAGGGGAAAAACCCCGTAATATTATTGTAAAAATGGGCAGTAGAAATGCAAAATTGATGATATTGCAGAAGAGAGGCCTTTTAAAAGGATGTAATATTTGGATCAATGATGATCTTACAGCAGCTCAAATGCAGCATCGTAAAGAAGAGATTATGAAAATCAGGGAGGCAAAGCAGGAGGGCAAAAAAGCTTATTGGAGGAATGGGAAAGCTGTGATTGAAGAATAGGGAGTACAGACCATCAGGGCTGCATTGTGGAATGTTAACGGGAAAGTAGTAGAAGCTTCTTTGCTGGATAACATTCTCATAACCTGGGATATTATATTTATGGTAGAAACACATGAGCATGAAGAAGAAGGCTTACCAGATATAGTTGGGTTTACGTTGGTACACTCTGTATGGAACAGGAAAGGATGGAGAAGGAAGGGGTTTGGTGGTGTGGCATGCTATGTACGTAGTAATCTTGCACATCTATTTAAGATAGTGAAAACAGAATCTAAACAATATGTGTGGATTGAAGTGATGGGAAGACATAGAAAGCTATTTATTGCTGGATGCTATTTCCCACCCAGGGAATCTCCCACGTATAGGGCTGCAAATATGGATAAAGATGACCCCTTTCATCATCTAGAACAGGATGTTATGAAGTTGGGAGAACGTGGTGATATTATTTTAATGGGTGATTTTAACGGACGGATTGCTAATAAGCAAGCCTACATTGCTGCAGATACAGGGGACGCTATTTGGATGGAACACATTGATGCAGAGGCTATGGAGAAGGCAGGGTGGACACGAAAAACTGATGATTGTTGTTTAGATGTGCAACCACAAGGTAATCATTTGTTAAATATGTGTAGTGGGCTTGAGCTGATCGTACTTAATGGCATAAGAAAATTCCCGTCTTCTAGCAAATACACGTCAGTAGGGTCACAAGGGAGGGGAGTCAGTGTAGTTGATATCGCTATGGCTGGTACACATATGATAGAGGATATACAGGATTATTATGTGGAGGATACAATAGCTACCTCTGACCACTTTCCTATTGTGATGGATATCTACATAAGAAAGGAAGGGGGACAAAAGAATACAAAGAAGGCAATAAAAGGGAAATCTGATTTATACATGAGGCCACATAAACGAGATGCCTACATGCAATGTTGTGAGAGCTTAGCTAGTAAGTATACATGGCCAGATAATGCATCAGGAATGGATGAGCTGCTTACTAAAATGCTTATTGATGCTGCAACTATATGCTTTGTATCAAAGCGCGTGGCTAAGGGCCTCCCTTGTAATGGCTGGTACGATCAAGAATGCAAAAGCAAACATGCTGAATTTAAAAAAGCAAAAGCTGGACATAAGCATGCTGTGCGTATAGAATATCGCAGGTTAGTGAGGCAGAAAAAACGTGCACATTTACAAAGGAAGCAAGAAGAGTTTGTGGCGGAATTACTAAGAGATCCTAAACGATTCTGGTCTGTCTCATCAATGCTAGTTGTTGTTCTAAATAGCTTTAACTCCACCATATTGTTCGTGCTATCTTCTCCAATTTGATTCACACATTCTATTAACTCAAGGTCACCTGCATTTCTGATAGCTTTCTCCAACTTCAATACTTTGAATGACTTCCATGTTCTTGATGACTTTATTGATGCATCAATTGTTGCCTGTTTACCACTTCCCTTTACAACTGGTGCTATTTGTCTGAAATCTCCCGCTGCTACAAAGCATTTTCCACCGAATGCTATTGATGCATTGCATATTTCTTGTAGTAATAGATTTACTGCTTCAATTACAGCTTTGTTAGCCATTGGGAATTCATCCCAAACTATGGCCCGCGCGTTATATATTAACCTGCTTTTATCTGAGTTCATTTTTAATAGCGAGTGTACTCCAGCATTATTATCCACTACAGGAATTTCAAATAAAGAATGGGCAGTTCTTCCGCCAGGATATAACAGTGCGGCCAAACCAGTTGTTGCGCAAGGAAGAATAATTTCAGTTCTACTACGCACTAATAAGCATATTGCATTTAATAAAAAGGTCTTGCCTGTTCCTGCTCTACCATCTATTAGATATGCCATGTAAAGTGACCATATCACATACATGGTTGTATATTTTTGATTGGTCTTCATTCATCTTTTCCTTTGCTGTCTTAACATCAGCAGCATATTGATCTATGTCTTCAAATTTTAATAATTCTTCCATTGCATAATCGGCATGCATTCTAGTATGAGGTAAGCCAAGCTCAGCTCCAGTGATACCATGTTGAATTAATATGTTTTCAATATATGATAATGTCATTTGCTCTGCAATTGATCGGTTATAGTTCAATTTCTCTAATAAGTCAGCAACCAATGCATCACAATATGTTTCCCACATAGGTATTGCTGGTGCACCATCAATTAATAGTAATGCAAATAAAAACCTTAGCTGTCCAGGTGTGTGAAACGATGTTATTGCCTCATCCATAACCATAAAAGGTTCTCTATTGTTTTCAATTAATCCCATTGCAAGCACAGTCTCCTGATATGTTTCAAACTTCTCTCCATTATATGTTTTTAGCATTTCCCAGTTTCTGGCTGCAACGTGCATTAACACTTGTCGCAAATAGTAAACTTCGCCATTGTGCGGTAAGACCAATCTTATCCGGCATACAATTTCTGTTCTACATCTACGGCGTACAATATTTCTATGGATACCTGGGGATTCTATTTCTAAATGCATATTATCACTTAGTTTCATATCACATCTATATGGAATAAATGAATATTTCTCATTATATTCAATATATGTGAGATCTGTGAATTCTGCATTTACTGGTCTAAGGAAATACCGGTCTAACATTGATGCGGTTAATTTATTCGTGTATCCATAGGATCGTTTACCTTCAAGATGCACTGGTAGGCATTTCACAGAAGGCTCTTTACTTGTTACATGATAAGACATGATTCTCCAAGCAGCCTCCATTGCTGATAAGTATCGTGCATTGATATAATCATCAATGTCATTGTGTTTCTCATCACCAACATCAACACGGTATTCTACTTTATCAAATCCTTTATAAATGTATGTATATATAAATACATAAAAATACGTACTGTTGCAGATATATCAACATTTATGTGGCAATCTAATTCCGATAATAAAAATGGATTGTATGACACCACATTTACATCATTAACGTTTCTTCGCTTATACTGTACATACCCTTTAGGATCTACATAAGTTTTCATATTCATAACCTTTGGGTATCCCCAACAACATTTCCCATCTTTTTGACACCTAGATGAATGGCCATGCATCATATATTTCTCTACCTTTATTAATAAATCAGGTGAACTTGGTAATTCAGCAGAGATTATAGAGTCAATAACTTTAATTGGTACTTCAGGACTAACCTTCAATACAATGTGCGCATGCGGCAATCCACGTTTTTGAAATTCAATTACATGAATCATGTACACAACATCTCCAAAATGTGACCTCAGCAGTGCTTTCAAGCGAGCTAATCGTGCATGGAATGATCTTACAACTATCACAGGTATCTCAGCTGCAGTCTGATTTCCAACTAACTTGCTACGAATTTCCAGCCAATTAGGGTTTGTTGTCATAGTGATAAAGAAACTAGGATGCCCCTTTGCTCGAGCAAGCGCTAATGCATCTGCCATTTGTGTGCTGCACCATCGCTTACAAGCAACAAATGATGCAGGCAACCGAACACCCTTATCATCAAATTCATGTTGTCCTTCATCCTCTGCATAGTCAACATCATCTTCTAATGATTTCTTTCTATAACCTTGGGTTGCTAAGAAATTTAACCGCTCATCTTCTACCCGTGAATACATATCAACTAAGTACTCATTAGTTAACCGCCCTAGTTGTAAAAATCGCTTCTCTTGCATTAACCTACATCTATACCAGTCTATCTGTGATAAATGTTCAACATTTTCTGCACTCCAGCCACCTTTCCCATGTGGAAACAACAAAGGATACTGTAATGGCTCATATAACGGATCCAGTATATTCATATATATTGGTCTACTATCATTATGTATCCACGATACCGCACATCGTGGACTTACTGTTACACTATTATTTGCATGCACTATTGCAGCCAATTCACTCTCATTAATAAACCCATTTACCGTTAGTAATCCACTTTCCATATGCATACTTTTCATGTATTTTAGGTGCATTGAAAATGGATTTATTGTATCCAGCATTGAACCAATATCCATCACCCAATTTAATGGCACTGCTTGATTTCTTGCAACAACTGACCGCTCACTGCTATCATGGATATACCAATATAATGGTTGTTCTGGTTTCGACGTAGGAAATATCTGATGATATGTTCGGCCCATGATAACAACGGACGATGGAACTTTTAATTTGATGAACTCACCACTAACACCAAGCGCCGTGAAACAAAACAAACGATTTACCTTCCTGCTTAAGAAGCTAAATCCTCGTACATCATATAATAATTCTAATGAGGTAGGCAATACTGGTAATCGTTCCAACACACGCTTTCCACGATTACAACAAACACCATCATCTTCACTACGTAATAATTCTGTACCACATCTCCCACAACTTTTTGACCAATCAAATCCATGGAACAAAGCATGATGCCTATCAATCTCCATCTCTTTAGCTTTACTCTTCCAATAACAAAATGCGCTTGGAGTATCCCCTTCCTCACATTTTTTACTACATTCAACCTTCTCCTTTTTACTGTATGTCTTCATATACAAACGTTTCTGTTCTCTTAATCCTTCTTTTCTTACCTCAGGCAACCCTTTATACCGTAAACGCTGTGCGCTAGCTTTATTTTCCCTTACTTTACTGTCTTCAGGATTAGACGCCTCTTTCATACATTCAACACTGTGCACATCCTTTTTATCACTTATACTATGACTGCACTCACCAATATCAAAATTAACTCTTTCCTTTAGATCTTTCACCATCACTTTTCCCTTCTTATCTCGCACTCGACGTTTCTCATTAAGTTCATCCTTTTTACTCTTCGACAATGCTGCATATTTCACTCGACGTCTTTCATTTCTCTTCCTTCTCTTTTCACTTCCACTATCACTTTTCTGCTCACTTCCACATTCATAACTCTCCTTCATATCTATTTCAACACTATTTATACTACATCCCACCTCATCTAAACTATTACTTCCATCGTCCTCCTCCCTCCCTTCCCTACTATTCTCCTCACTTCCTTTACTTTCAATACAAATCTCTTTTTTTGCATACTCCCTATCCTCTTCTTTTACAACCAATTCTCCACATGTTCTCTGCTTCTTCTCATTAACTTTCTTCTTCTCTTCTGTATTTTCACTACTGATTTCAGTTCGCTTCTTTCTATATGCTCTGCATTTTGCCCTATGTTCATTCTTCTTTGCCTCAGGCAATTCAGCATACCGCTGTCGTCGTTTCTCATTCACTTTATCCCTCTTCTCCCTCTCCTCGGCACTTATATCCGTTATTCTTCTCCTCCCCATCACAATCCACCTTTCAACACTCAATACATTGGGATATTAACTCTTTAAGTCTAAATCCTAAATACCCTTTATTACCATTAACGCCACTAACCTTTCACCTTCCGGCACTCCTCCACAGCAAACTCCACTTCCTTCAAAACAACTCCATTAACTAATTCGGCACCTTTCCTTACTTCAAAACAATTGCATTAATCGATCCCATCCTGCAAATTCATAAACCCCAACATCTCCATAACCGGAATAAAATATAAAACCGAAGCAATCACCTAGCAACAACACACAAAACACAACACATACCTTACGACTTCACAACCCGCTACCTCCATCACACAAATCTACCATCGCCAGCCAAAAACCCCAACGCAAACATCCTCTTTCCCGTAACTCCCCGTCCTATTCTCTATCGCACGATTTGCCGCGATATCCTCACCCACTCTCCCCGTACATCTCAACCACACATTCTGCCACGTGGCAAAATCAACCGCCTAGGATGCCCCCGTCGTCACAGCCAGGCAGCCCCTTATAATAATATATATAAGGTAGATATTGTTTTATGTTTTCATGTCCTCAATATCCAAAACCCTTCCTCCTTGTATATTACTATATGAAGCTTCAAAGTAATTATTTTTGAAGAATATCACGAATCTTATTTTTTTTTTCTCAGTCTGATCATGCTCCTTATTTGTGTTAATCATATGATTCTAGGGCATAAAACGTGTGAAGGTGAGTTGTCAAAACTATGAAGATTAACAGATCTGTCTTAATCTAAAATACAACTTATCTATCTTAATCTAAAATACAACTTATGTAGATGCCTTTGACTGCAGAGTTCAGAGTCCCTGTTTTAGATTAGAATCACTTGCATAATTTAAGTTTATGACCTGATGAATACCTTCTATTTGTGTATTTGCAATCAGGCCTTGATTAATGCAAATTGAGGTACTGCAAGGATTGGACTTCACTTGACAGTTGCAAGGATTGGACTGGCTATGTCTAGATAATTTTAGAAGCATAAGTTTACCACTAGCATTAGCATTATCTTATCTTATTCTTAGTAGTCTTTTAATATTTGGTTATTGTGTTTGGTGATGGGGCCTAGTCCCCAGGTTTTAGATGGGTTGTTGCCCTTGCATGTGCCGTCCCATAACCCGTTGGGTTCCCGTGGACGTAAAAATTTCTTATCTTATCTTATCTTATCTTATCTTATCTTATCTTATCTTATCTTATCTTATCTTATCTTATCTATTTGTTATTCTTTGCAAGCAGGCTTTCATTACTGCTGATTGAGGATACTATAGGTCCCCACTCCAGTCGACACTTGCTACTTGTTATTCTAATAATAGTTGTGGAGGCCATTTTAAATATAGTTTTTTCCCTATTGGATTAGCATAGAAGATACAATACAATATGTTGACCTCCAGTATCAACAATGAAGCAGGCGGGTTGCTGAAAGATGGGTGGATTCCCATACCACATTGAACTTTGCCTTGCACTTATGTGGCATATATTTATTTTATGACCGTTAGTTCTTTTGTATTCAACTTGTTTTACCATGGTGTATTTTGTCTTTCAAGAATTTGCAATTCCACATGGCATGCTCTGAAGTGACCTATATGTATTCAAGCTAAGATAAAATGTATCCTTTGATCTAGTAGTACTACACTAGTCCGAGAACAAATATGTTTTGAGTTTGAGGCCGTTCATAGTCGTACTCAAGGTAAGGTGGTTGGGCGTAGTACCTAATAGACAATGTTCGCGTGTTAGCGTTGTACAATCGGATGCTGCCAAATATGGATGACCTAAAAACTTCTTCTCTTTCTCCCTCTCCTTCTACATGTATTTTAATTTTGATATGTGCTTCATGTATTGCACGTTAAAATATGGTATTTCTTATACGGTTCTAGATCCAATGGTACAGCATAGATCCTATATAATAAAATTATAGTGTATGTCCGTCTTGAATCTCGCCCTAATTTGGACGGCTAGGATATTGCTGTCTATCTATCGGACGTTGAAACTTAAAAAGCTAAAATGCCGAAAGTATAGTTTCGCTAGCTAGGAGGATCCGGCAGCCTACCCAAGCTTGCACGAGCTGTGGTTCTATGGTTATGGCCGCCATTGAACAGATGGCTGATGAAGAATAGATGGTTGAACAGACGGCTGATGGTACGGAGTGATGTTCCATCTGTATTTGGATTTTCACAGGTTCTATAACGCATCTAACTTCTGAAAAAGAGAGGGATTTTTCATTCAATTATTTCGCTTGGTTCATAGGCACATTATGCCAGACCTTAATGAGGATTCACAAAGACATTCTTCGAGCTTTAAGAAGGAATGGCTTTGAGATACTTCTGATCTGATGCATGGGACATGGCTTTATCGCAAGTGCCCCTTTCTCACAGGGAAAGAGTGGGGTTGGGGTTGATGCATCTGTAGTAGCAGAAGAATCAATGTTTTCAAAGCACTATGCTATAGCTGAAGCTGATAACCCCAACCAGATTGTAACCCTTGCAGATGCAACAGAGGAGGAATGCTTTGCTTTACAAGGTATATCTTAAATTATGGCAGTTGTAGAATGGCTTAACACTATGCTACGTTCATATGCTAATACTCCCTGCCCGCAGCTATCGAACTCCCTGCTGCTTTTAGAATGCAAAACGGTTGTGGGTGATCAGATCTGCTAGAACAACTCCTTCTGCTTGGCGGTTGTGGTTGTCATTGCCTCATTCCATTGACAGCAAGCTTCAGATTATGGTGATTTATGAAACATGCTGAAGGCATTGGGTTGAATGCGGCAAGGACGTGGGCCTTCAAAGATGGAGGCTATATGCTACGAAGAGTTGCTTGGGAGTCTATGATGAACGAAGTCATGCGGGTGTCCTGCTTTTTTCGCATCCGTAAAACAAAAAGGAGTAAAAATTTTGCACTTTCGGAATATTTTACTAACTTAGGTAACTTGGATTTGATGTTGTACGTATTTTGATTTCATGGTTTATAAAGCTTCTAACAATGGCATCAAGCTCATCCTTATCTTTGTTATCAATTAAAACAACTTGGGTAGTGATCCGAAGTGGTAAGTATGCGCCTTTTCCTTGGATTTGATTTTTTTGTGCATCCGTTAATGTGGATATATTTATCTTTGCCCAAAGATCGGAATTGCCATAGCCGCTTTTAAACCTCGTTTTTGCTATGATTTTCTATTGTTCTTTTGGTTCTAGATTGAACTCATTTTATCTCATTCTAAGTTAAATGCTTTTGACCGTGATAGCTTATGCGTATGTAAACTGAGGGGTCCGCTTTGCATTAATTTAATATGTTTTTAGAAGGAAGCCGCATTAAATTCCACTTTGCATCCGAGTTCTTAGAGCTGCCATTTGATCTTTCATGGAATTTCCACAACTGAGTATTTGATCCGAGTACTTCATCGGTGGAACCATATGGTGGTGGTCGCAATGTTGGTGATCGTGGTTTAACACTTCCAAAGATATGGAAAAATGGGATGCATTGATGTGGCTCGGGTTATTTAGAGTTAGGTTTCTTTTGTTCTTTAAAATCAAAGGTGCATTGATGCATATCACACACTAATGCGTAATAAAGAGATCGGGCTGTTGTTTACAAGGTCGTTTCAATCCGTGACGCAGACGTTCTAAAAGCATTCTGAAATGCGCTTGGATATGGTCTTGGATATGGTTGTGGAGATAGAACACCAGCAGCAGCAGTTATTACTTCCATCAGGATGTTCCAAGCGGTGAGCTTTAAAATGTTTTTGCATCACATTTAATAAGATCCTGACTTATATGTGTTTTATAGGTGGTGAAAGCAACCCAAGACTGTATTCCTATGCTACTCTTGAATTCTATCCTCAAAATGTGTACTGTTGATCTAGATAGCAAGCCCTTTGCTCCAAACAGTTAGAACCATATGTGATGGTTTCTCATTTGATTGAACTATAACTAATCGAGAATTTGTATCCAGCCTTGCAACAGAGCAATTTCCAGATCCTCTTCAAAGCCTTTAAGCACCTGTTGGAAGGGGCATATTCACATTGGATTACACATTTGTTGCCCCAGATGTCTCAAAGAATTTGGTGTTGGCTTTTATCATTTATTTTGCTAAATGTCCAATGCGAAACACACACCTCAGAAAGTGCATATTCAAACTTAAAGAAACGTAATAAAAATAGCGTGGAACTAATTATAGTTGTTTCTGCTTTCTCTTTGCTTCCTGCTTGGATCTTCAAGAAGGTGAAGTTCTTATTTTTATTTTTATGCTAGCAGATCATCATGGGGTCTGGCCTAGATGCTGACATTTGGAAAAAAAAATTGAAAAGAAGGATTGTAGTTCCTTCTGTCATTCTTGGACGATTTTAGTACTTAGTTCCTCATAATGTTTTACCCGCCTTTGTTGCGCAAGTTGTGTAAAAGCCCTTAGTTCAAACTACTCTTAAGATGAATTGGATCATTTTGCGCATTCTGATGCTCATCCCTATGCAATAATATTAGACAAAGTGATAATGTCTATTTATCACAATCTTAAAACATGTGTGCACAAAAAAGAAGAAAACAATAGCAATAGACTATGTGAGAATGTTTACAAAAGCATAGTTGATTTAACTTTTAAACTTCAAAGGGTTGAACAACTGCCTTTAGAGCAGAAAGAGCGACAATCTAATCTAGAAAGTTACCAAATAACCTCTACAACACATGAAAATAACCTCTTTCAACTTCTTCAATGCAAGGGGAAACAAGACATAATGTAATCTAGAAAGTTACCAAATAACCTCTACAACACATGAAAATAACCTCTTTCAACTTCTTCAATGCAAGGGGAAACAAGACATGTAAAAAATGCAACATGTATTCTATAGTTCTAACATACAATAAACTTAGACATTTGAAAGACATGCACATAGTCTCAACAATCTAAAGTAGAATGAACACAAAATTCCAGTTACAAGTTTCCAACTTTAGCCAATGCTAACTACGCCAACTTATCTCACCCTCTAGGTTTTTTGCTAGGCACCGTTGCTATAAGTACATAAAGACACACTACTTATGCTCTTTTTGCCTTAGCATCCATTTGGTCATATAGCAAATTTTTGAGCAAGTTTGCATAAGTGAAAAAAGACCTCATCTCAATAAAGACTAGGTATTGTTGACAGGTTCCCAACGGTACAAAGGATCATGGCAACAAGACTAAAGCTTTCCTTTCTTCATATGGGCCCAAGCTTCCACAATTATACTTTATAGGCCTGTTGCGCAAGAAAAACCCATTACCCATTAGGCTATATTGAATAGTAACGTTCAAACTACATGTTTGAACCAGTCTTAAATCACAAAAAAATCCACTAAGTCCACAGAAACGACATGTATTTTTTTGTGATGTGGTTTTAACATTAAAAGACCCGGATATACCCATGGTTTAAAAGTGATGGCATCCGATATTTACGGGGCTCCTCAAACTATCGGTAACACATTACTATCCCATTCTTTGTGAACAAACACATGGAATGATCACAAAAGGTGAACGATCACATGTAAAGCCCACCAACGGTGGGCAATTTACTAGTGTATCAATAATAATAACGAGATAGCGCATGCAAAAATGGAATAAGTCGTGCCCACTTAACACGATAGCTAAAGAAAAATACAAAGCAAAAAAAAAAGAAGGAAAGGGAATAGAAGGCTCCAACCAAGAAAAACCGGGAAGAAGGAATATGGAGGTCCCAATGCCGTAGCTGCGCCATACCACCTCTGATCCGGGGCCTCGTTGCACAGGAGCTCTTCCTTCCGTCCAGAAGTGGCTCAATTTGCTTCAATATGTGGCTCTTTTATACTATGGCCTTGCCCCTCACCCTGGGTATGGTGGGTGCTACCCTGCGCTTCTTTGCCGCTCCTAGCGTGCCCTTACATGTCTTGGTCGTTGTCGGATATGCATGGTTTTGTGCCCTATCGATCGTGGTTCTAATTCCTGCTGATGTCTGGACGGTAGGTACACCCAACCCAATACCATTGGAAATTTATGACAAATTTATACAATACATCAAGATTTTGTTTGCTGTCTTTAGAGCTCAATCAACTTATAGTTTTTCACCGTCTCTCTCTCTCATAATAGAGACCTGCGAACTGTTAACAAATACAATACAAGAAACATATCTTTTTTCTGAATCTGCAAACTATGTCGTTCATTTTAAAATTTAGCATGATGCCAATTTCTGAAAGTTTTGTGTATCATTGTAAGAAACAACCATATCTATTACCGACTTGCCTCAGGAATTATTTCCAGAAGCTACACGGGATGGCTCAGCATCTGATGGTAACTTTAAGGGGTTATATCCCAAGAAGATTTTGAGTGCTGGACTACCGATTTGATCAGAATACAACCGAAAGTAGAAAACCAATTAATTCTGATGCATGACTCACAAATCACATATACCTAGAGCCAGGGTTTTAGTTTGACTGCAAAAATTTAGCATCTAAATTCAGTTTGTAAGTGTACATTTTCTTGAAGGTTTTATGTTATCCGAGCAGCAGCAGGAGCTCATAAGAGATATACATCATTGGTAGCACATAGACGAGCTATATCTATAACGGAACATGCTGAATGACAATTGCATAAATTTCAAACCACGAGGATCAGACCCCACTGATGTGGAGTAACAAGGTGCTGTACAGGATGTCTAGTTGTTTTAAAGGTCAGATTGGGAGGCTGGAAATGATTCTTAGAAATTCACTGAATGAACCTAAATTTCAACCATGAGGATCATATCTAAGTGACGTAGATTAACAAGGTGCTGTACATGCTGTTCAGTTCTTCAGAGGTCAGATTGGGAGGCTGGAAATGATTAATATGACTTCATATTTGCGGTTCAAATGATCAGTATGTGGTCATATGTAATTACTTAATTTTCAGTTTGTGAAGATCAAGGAGGATGTCAACTAAGGAAGCTGCTATTCAGGTTCTCTGAAAGTCAGATTGGCAGATTGAATGTGCAATAATGTGCTCTGGCGGACTCCATAGGAGCATTAGCCCCTTTGGTTTATCTGTTAGTTCCTTTGTGCTCTCTATATTGCTAGAAAGCACATTTTGGTTTCTCATAACTTGACACCCTTTTTTAAGATTGCAAGAGTAATCAATAATTACTTTTAGCAGAAATGACTGCTGAACCTATGCTGTGATTTTTTTTCTTGACAAAGCATATCTCATGTTATTGCTGATTCTTAACATGCCATCTTTCTGAACATATCCTATTCTTTCCTGAAAGAAGACGACATCTCACTCACAGGTTGATCATGCTTTTCGGAAAAAGCAAAGAACTTCATTAAGATAGATGCCCAGTGGAGGAGGAAAACTCTATAGGAGATAATGTGCTATGCAGCTTCTCCCTCTTCTTTGCAGAATTTTATTTCTCCTCATTATCTCAGAACTCTTCCTTCATTCTAGAATGTAGTACCTGGTATGAAGTTATAAAAAAGCAGCATTCTATCTAATCTTCCTATGGTTGTTATTTGCTTATAGACACTATCAGGAAGTAACCCAAGGTCAATGAATTATTTCTGGAATTGGTCTTATTGGAGCACTTTCTTCCTCACCTGGTAAATGATTTTACTCCTTACATAAAATTAACAATTTGAACCCCTTTAGCTTGTTCTGACAATTTCTGGCTTCATAGGACCATAGTTCCTATTCTTCAGGGTTACGAGGATGCTGGTGATTTTACGATTACACAACGATTTAAAACAAGTCTTCATGCAAACCTGATATACTACTCAAGCTTTGGCGCAATTGGCTTGTTGGGTGTCATTATTCTTATTGCTCTTCATAAGCTGCACTGGTATGGAATTGCTGACATTGCTTACTATTTTCAGCATATTTTAGCAACTAAGAATTGGTGTCATGATAGACTTATATATGCGTTAATTCACCATAGGCCATTTATGAGCTGTTCTGAATTGTTTCTTGTGCAAGTAATGTACTTACCAAGCTTTGGCTAATAGAACTAGGCATCTCTTATCAGTCCTATACCCATGTTTTTATAAATAATGAAAGTTACTGTCGACTACTATACTTACCTTAATTTGCTATCATGCATCTTAAATGGTTTGCTCATTCAGGACAAGTGGGGAAAGCAAAAAAGAAACCATGCAAATCCTTCAAATTTTTATAATTCTTCAAATCTTTATACCTTCAACTTAGGAATATATATATATATTCAGATGTTTATTTGAGATTCTCATATAGTCATTATTTTATTTATCAGGGGTGATGTAATGAGTCTAGCAATGGCATGCTCAAACACATTTGGTCTAGTAACAGGTGCATTTCTCCTTGGTTTTGGATTGGTCGAAATTCCGAGGTCTGTGGCGGAAAGCTGATTGGCAATATCGCCAAAAGGTTCTTACGCATCGGATTGCAAAAGCAGCATTAAAACTTGATGATGCCCACCAGGAGCTGTCAACTACTGTCGTGGTAAACTTGCTATACTTAAAAGTCATTGTTGGTTCACTTTCTCGTTTTACTGTACATTCCCATAGGGGGTATTTGGAGGCTGAACATCCATTTCTATTGTTTTTGGGTCATGTTGCATTTAGATTTTTGATGGCACCCATGGTTTGAAAAATTTGAAGTCTAATATCATAATATATAACCAAGTCAATTTGTTTGCTTCTTTTTGAGGTGTTAATCTAAGTAGAAGTGTTCCAGTCAGCTTCATTGCTACCAAATGCACAGCTGAGGCCAATTTTTGGAATCCTTATAATTTTTATTATCGTGATATTTGCCAACATGTATTTTATAGATTGCTCAAGCTATCTCAAATCAAATGACTAGACGTGATGTATTGCGGCCATGTATGGATGTGATTGATCAGATGATGGATGACATGGCAAGTATAACAGCCTAACTTCTGGTGTTTCCATTTGGAGATTGCATTAATAAAAATTTATGTGCAAATTTCCATAGATGAAAGAGAATCCATCATTCAAACCATCTGCAGGGCTACATGGGGAGAAATGATATGGACTATGATACCGATGAGAGGTCCATGGCTACTCTGAGGCGCCGTCTTAGAAAAGCTTTAAATGCATTTTCACGATATAAAAGGTTCGCTATATTTGTGTTAACAATAATAGTAGTAAGGCCATGTTAAAGTGTCCCCTGACATGCAATAATGTGGCACAGTGAATATGCAGGCCTTGTATGGGAAGCCCTTGAGTTGGAGGATACTATGAAAAATTATGAGAGGTGGAACAGCAGATTGGTTGGCATTTTTTCCCCTCATATCTTTGTTAGTTTGAGAGTTTGACCACCTCTTGTATCTGATTGATCACATGGTGAAACCAGCCAATTTAGTTATATATTAGTGTATCCTAGATCTGGTCTAGGCTATAAGATAGTTTTTAAGGACCAACTCACTGGATTATCTGTCCTTTCAGGCGTTTCATCTCCAGTTTCCATCCGCCTAACTCTGGTAGATTTGCACGGTTGCTGGATCAGCTAGGTAACTGAATTTTGCATTCTATAATGAAGTTAACTATAGCATAAAAGGAAACAACTATTTATCCTCTTTTTTCAGTGTATATTAACCTGTAGAGTGATACACAGAATGGCTTTGGAGGTGTATTTTGAGGCGGCTGCTTCTGAGGATTCTAGCCTTATTGTTAGGGACAATGTCTGCTGCGCTTCTTCTTGCTGAGGCAACTTTGATTCCAAGTGGAATAGATCTTTCATTATTTTCAATTTTGATCAATTCTGCCAGCAAGCAAGAAATTTTTGTTCAGGTTAGCAACTCAACCTATAGTTAGTGATTCTGTTTTGAAATTCTTTCAGCGGACTATTTTATAATGCATATGTGATTTGCATGTTTGTAGATCCTTACATTCCTTCCGCTGGTGTATATGTGTGCATGCACATATTTTTCTGTCTTCAAGCTTGGGATGTTTACTTTCTATTACTTGGCACCACGATATACAAATTCTGTGAGCCTGCTGATGATTTGCTCGTAAGCCATTGATTGCAACTTTGTTGCTTTGTAAATTATGCACCATGGAGATTCTGAAAACTATCTTTCTGTTCTGTACAGAATGGTTTCTCGTTCATACGCCCAATCGATATGTTATAATTTTTGAGCCTTATTCAACTTAGTGAGCACAACAAACCAACGCCATTTGAGAAAGTATGAAATACTTTGGCAGATTTTCACTTTGCTATTTTGAAGTTTCCTTAGTCATAAATTTTTATGGTGCAGAAAATGGCCAGTTCACTACGAGGCACAGTGGAATATATTCTTGTTAGGATATATCCCTTATTTATGGTCATTTACACGGCCTTAATAGCAAGCAACGTTTTCAATCGTCTTGCTGATTGTTTTGGAAGCTGGAGGAGGTTTAGGTTTGATAATGAAATAGATAATTCAGATGGTTGTGATCCATCTGGGCTCATTATCATACGCAAGGGTAAGGTTATCTGGGTTACGTTTTGTCTTTATCAACATGTTTCTGTAAGGTTATCTGGGTTATGTTTTGTCTTTATCAACATGTTTCTGTAACTGACGTTTGATGCGCCCTGGATGTATTTCAGAACGGACTTGATTTGGAACAAGGCTTTTCTGTAGGCGAGCACGTTGTTCCATTGGCCAGAAATTTCAATAATGTAGACCTGAGAATGATACAGAAGCAATGCTTGTTCCTGTAAGTTCACTATATGCATTTTCTTAATGATATTGATACTAAGGTTACCTGCACACACAGAAGTCACAATTGCCAATGCAAAATTCTGTATCCCAATCATCTAAACCTTCCAATCAAAGAGAAATACGTTCACAAGTGCAAAGGGATATTGCAGCAAAGTACAAGACACAGGAGAAGCCTAACCAAATTGACAGTATCGCAAAGTATTCTTCACAGAACGAAGGAAAGGGTAATCAACCAGATGGTAGAAAGGCAGCCACAGAACCAGCAAAGTTTCCAGCACGCATCTCTGAAGCCCCAGATTTTATGGAAGTTGGTCTAAATAACAATGTTCAGTCAAGGTGGAATCCTATGAAGTTTGGTTTGCAAGATCTCAGATCAAACCTTTCTGCCAAACGTTTGGCTCCTTTTAGGTACTACAATGACAAACCAACAGACAGTGCTCAACCTTCCACCGAGAAACGCTAGATAACATATTTGCTGGTTTGAGAATCAAAAGAAGCCATGATGATGCGGATATTGATTTGGAACCATTAAACAGACGAAATTAGAAATCGGTTGTAATCTTATTCAGCTTGAATGCCCATTTTGTAGTATCATTCAGCTTGAATGCCCATTCTTTTCTGATGCATCAGCAGTTGTGCAAAATGCACATGATGCCTATATAGTGTATCATTTCTACCCAATAGGTATATATGTAAGTGACACAGAGGCCCAAGAAGTGCCATTATCAATCAAATGTTTTACAATACATGATATGATATATATTGTTTTTAAGTGTCCATTGATGTAAGACTGCACTCTGCAACCTTAGCCATGCAAAGATGTAAAATCTCTCTTGGAATATAAACCTTCACATGTATCAAATACTTACCCCTCTTGAATAGATAAACTTGTGACTGATCATTGTGAAGCCTTATAATTTTGTTAAAGTACACCTTGATTCCCACAAGGAGTTGATGGTTGATGTCATCCAAGGAGAATTCACCTTGCCACAGGCAATCCAAGAATGGCATAAGCATTTGTGCAAAACCCACAAGCTACAATATTTGATCTATCTCTGCAATGTTGCAATGAATATGGAGATGGAATAGATTATGTAAGTCTTTTATTTCTTCCAGAGCTTATACAAAAGGTTAAGGCATTGTATGCTTCCATTTGCACCACACCTCCATCTCCATTTCTTCGCCAAGCCAATGCAACCTTGCAAGTGTATGATTACATTCCCTCCCTTCAAGAGATGGGAAATCATTCATCAGTCTTTGGAATCTTTATTTGTTAGAACAAAGGTTTATGATGTTGATTGGGTATTTATTTTGAGAAAAAATCTCTTGAGGAACAAGGGACATATTGAATTAGGGTAGAAACATGACAAAGGTTTCGACATTTGACATATTAGTGTATCGGCTAAATGCAAAATCTTGCTTTATTACAATGGAACAATACCTACATCACAAATCCGCATTCCTTCAGGTATTTTTTCGCTTCAAAGGATTGGATTTCGACTTTTCGAGCCATGGATTTGAACAAAATTTGCTCAAGAACAACAAGCAAAAGACATGTTATTTACGCCCGGGTTAGTTGAGCTTACTAAGACATGCATTTTGCATGCATTACTTGAGCTAAAACCTTAAAGCATGTGTCTACGAGCTTCCAACTTTGTCGATAGGAGTTGAGTGCTAAGGGCGGGTCACGCGTGGATGTCGGTGTGGAGCGATGGATGTCAAAACACAAAAAAAATAATGGGTCACATGATATATTTTTGCATAGATGAGTTCATGTCAACTTGGCTCTCTCCTCCATTGGAAGGGTTCATGTTGACATGATGCCATTCTAAAATGACACCTATATAAAAAGTTAGTAAAACCATTAATAGCATTGAATAACTGCTCTTTCTTACTCCCCACCATGTTGATGTCAACATGTGACCCGCAAACCAAATATCCAATCTATGTCAACATGAAAGGACTCCAATCTATGTCAACATGAAAGGACTCATGCCAACAGCAACATATGACCCAACCCTGAAGCATTCTTCCAAACAAGTTAAATCTCAAAGTGAACAACACAAAACGGTACATGAAGGAAATTGTTTTGGTCAAAAAAATTTGGGCTTGAGGATAAAGTGTTCAAATTTTGCATCCATTTTCTAATTTTCCATGCCCGTCTAGTTTGAAAAACAATTCGATATATAGCACCATGTACTAAAATGCACAAATGGCCTAAAGCCTACTAAACAACTGAAGTAAATGTTACCTTTGTAACAAATTATCACTCTCATATGCCCTCATTTCCTATCCAATGCCGTAAATATCAGATGTGGTCATGTTAAAGCCAACCTTAAATCACAAGAAATTTGCTAAGTCCACAAAAATGCCGTGTATTTTATTCTGTGGTGTGGTTTGAACATGTCAAGATATGGTTTTAACATGTCAAAGGCCTGGATATACCCGTGGTTTAAACATGATGACATTCGATATTTTACGGCGCTTTGAAATATATGTCCTCGTTTCCTTAAACTCCTTCGAAATATACGCAAAAGTTTTGGGATTTTTTTTGAGGTCTTTGAAATGTAGGAGTTGATCTCCTTCTAAGGGGCTTAGATATAAGACCTAGCAATATTTGATGGCATTACTGGATCTAGACCTAGCAATATTGATGGCAGTGCAAAACTCGACTTGGTTTGTGGTGAGCAATCCAAGAAGGGGAAGAAGTTCCACTACAATATAACATGTAGGCCTAACTAGTTTTCTTAACATTTTTTAGAAGACAGAGGAACAAGGGAGGCTGAAGATATCTTTATTCTAGTTTGAATCCTAGCCACCAAGATCACCCAAATCTCCTCCTCCCAGGATCCCACAGTCATTTGCGCAGTGAAATTTTTACTGTGCGATTTAAAAAACCGCTGTTTGGCCGGATTGGAGCTCCCTCAGCATGGAGACACTTGCTTTGCTTCCTCCTATCTTACATGTGTCTCTGATTCGGCCAATTTCGGCGCACATACAAGTGATCCCATTCAATTCCATGGTGAATCGAGGGAGAAAAGTCCACCCAAAGACAGCCTCCGATCCTGGGGGATCTTTTTTTTTATTTGGGGGCACCAGATCTCAACTTGCTACAATGTAACATGCCACTTGTTTTCGTTAGCATTTTTGGGATCAAAGAGACAGACTTAAGACTGCATATCAATTCCTTAACTAATTGATTGAATGTGACACCCTTGTAATCGTGGTGATTTCCATGTCATAAAAAGAAGAGGGGAGTTCTGTTTTTGCTTTACCTAATACATGGTATTCCGTTTTTGTTTTCTTGTCCTTTATATGTGTAATTTTGCCCCTACACATATACAAGATAAAATAATAAATTCTTATGCATTTTTGCGTGGACAATTGCAAACCTCATGCATCAAGCCACACATATTAGACACAAAAGTTGGCAAGCAGCTTGGATGTATTAAACTGGCACGTAATCATTTCTCACAACAGGCTTGGCTCCACATATGTGAGTTTAATTAAGCATAATCCAGCTGAGAACCAGAATGATATCAAAAGAGTGATGGCAATTATGGCGGCTCCACATAGTTTTTTAATGATACAAGTCTGTGTACATATATAGCACAATCCAGAACAAAAATGAGCATCAAGGAATTGAGGGATACCAAAGGACTGAAGAGAATGCTGCACTCTACAAAGGGAGCAATGGTTACAGTGCCTGATGCTTACATACTGCCACCATCTCTTCGGCCCGTAACCAACAACATGGCTAAATCCCCTCAAATTCCAGTTATTGACCTTGCAGGTCTTCACACTTCAAACCATTCTGAAGTGGTCCAAGCAATTGGTGACGCTTGTGAAAACTGGGGCTTTTTTCAGGTAAAAAATGAGCCTTAAGTGAAATATGGCATATCAGTCTCATCATATTCATGTGTTGCAGGCTGTTAATCATGGCATACCCAGACCTGTTTTAGAAGGAATGATGCAGGCATTACAGCAATTCTTTGATTTGCCTTTTGAAGAGAAATTCTACTATGGAAATGATCCATCTAGAATTATGAGATTTGGAACCAATATAAAACAAGAGTCAATCTTAGAATGGAGAAATCACCTGAGACATCCTCTTGTGCCAAATCTTGTGGAGTTCTTGCCTCACAAGCCAACATGTTACAAGTAAGCCTTTCCATTCTTAGTTCTGCCTGCACTTGTGCTCACAATTTGTTGCTTTTAAATTATCAGGAATGCAGCCTTACAGTATGCTGATCACTTAAAAAAATTCTCCTCTTCTCTACTAGCTGCTATTTCTGAAAACTTGAAGCTTGAGTCATGTTATTTAAGCGAGCTTTTTTGAAGAAACAATTCTGTTTGCAAACCATTATCCCCCTTGTCCAAATCCAGAGCTTACTATTGGCGCGAAGACCCATACAGATTCAGGGGGCATCACCATCTTGCTTCAGAACCATGTCCCTGGCTTAGAAGTTAACCATAATGGCAAATGGATTCCCATAAAACCAATGCCAAATGTACTGACCATACTTGTGGGGGACCAACTCGAGGTGCAAGAAGCATTTTGCTTACATATATATCTTGAATTCATACTTAAACTGCTTTGCTCTGCTTTACAGATCCTGACAAATGGGAAGTATAGGAGCATTGAACATAGAGCTTTGAGCACAACAGAGTCTCGGATTTCCATAGCTAACTTTGTGCAGCCTTCACTGGACTCCAAAGTAACACCCCTTATTCATCATTCTCATCCACCTAAATACGAGGCCGTCGTTTTTTAGAGAGTACCTCATGGACTACGTCTCAAAGGGACCTCCAACAGAAAAACAACGCCTGCATCCATATGCCGCATAACCTTCAAGAACGACGTATTCATGCTTGTGAAAATGAAACCTTCAAGAATTGGTTGACAGATTAATATACAACATTTATCGTTCCTGCTCAGCATTCTGCAACCTAGATATTGCAGAACTTATAATTTTTTATTCTTTAAGTAGTCACAATCTGAATGCATTATTTTTTACCTTCTATCTTACCCCGTCCATCATATCCTTTAGCATTCAGAATAACATCAAAATTAGACTGCAACTAACAACATCAAATCTTCAATTTCCTATACATAAAATTATGGGCTCCTTTCATGTTTTCCCCGAAATCAGCTTGACAAAAGACCAAAAAAAAAAACGGGGGTCATTTAAGCCATTTTCAATGAAAGGGATGCTTTTTCTTGGGACTATGTAGAAGCTATGCTGTGAGTAAGGAACAGAAGTACTTATCTGAGCATCAGCACTGCTTGAGAGACTATTTTTATTAAGTTTTTGTTGGAGAAGACCTTGTGCTGTGATTAGTGTGTTGTCATATGGAAACCTGTGCTTGACTAGTCTTCAGAACGACTTCTTATCAAATTCATATAACATGTGCTTATCCAGTTCTCAGACAAACCCTTTTTAGGCTGTAACAAGCATCAACTCGTCTTATTATTGAATTAATTTCTCATGTTTGTAGTTGTGGTCATCATGTTTTCGAACTTGAGCTTTAGGCTATAGCAAGCATCAACTCGTCTTATCATTGATTTAATTTCTATGTTTGTAGTTGTGGTCATCATGTTTTCGAACCTAAGCTCCATCCCTTCGCACAACAGTGTTTGCACTGTGTTCTACTTGCCTTTAGTAGATTATTATAAAAGAGGAGAAAAAATTTCTCATGTTTGTAGTTGTGGTCATCATGTTTTCACACTTGAGCTCCATTCCTTCGCATAACAGTGTTTGCACTGTGTTCTACCCGCCTTTAGTAGAATATTATAAAAGAGGAGAAAAAATGTGCTCCTATCTAAAACATAAGCTCTTCAGGTAATTTGTCACAGTTTAATGATATCATCATGCATTGAGAAAGAATCCATATCTTTAGGTTAATTTAACCCAATCAATGAGTCACACATTCAATACGCATGTTTATTAGGCATAAAACTTGGTAAGCAGCTTGGACCTATTATGTGGCACACAGAATCTTGAAACAAAGGTGGGATCAAAGCTTGGCTCCACATAATTTTTAATTTAAGTTCGAACAGCAAACATAATCAGAACAAGGAACATGGCCGACAACTTCACACAATTTTAAAATGTCATAAGACTGTCTCTGTATTTAAGCATGATTCGGGAAAAAAAGGAAAGCAAGGAATTGAGGGCACCAAATTGATGCCAAAGAAGAAGAAGCGATTTTACATCATGCCATTAATGCAAGCAATGGTTAGAGTGCCTGATGCTTACATACTGCCTCCTTAAGCTCCGTCCTCTAACCAACAACATGGTAGAATCCTTTAATATTCCTCAAATTCCAGTTATTGACCTTGCAGGCCTTCATACTTCAAACCATTCTAAAGTGATTCAGACAATTGGAGATGCTTGTGAAAGATGGGGGTGTTTCAGGTAAAAGATGACGTTTAACAATACAGGAATAATAAGAAATCTCATCATATTCTCCATTTTTGCAGGCTATTAATCATGGAATACCCAGATCTGTATTAGCAGGAATGATGCATGCAGCACAACAATTCTTTGATTTACCATTTGAAGAGAAACTTAACTATGGGAATCATCCATCTAGACTTATGAGGGTTTGGAAGCAATGTAAAACAGGAGTCCATATTAGAATGAAGAAATTACCTGAGGCATCCTCTTGTGCCAACAGATGTTGAGTTCCTGCCTGCAAAACTAGTGTGTTACAAGTAGGTCTGAGATTTATTTATGATACTTATTGTATTCTTGTTATATTGTTTTATTTTCACTGCTGATACTGTTTAGATTATCAGGGGAAGCTGCAGTACAGTATGCTCACTACTTGAATGAAGTCTCATCTTCTGTGTTGGCTGCTATCTCAGAAAGCCTGAAGCTGGAGTCAGATTATGCATCCAAGCTTTTCAACAAACACGACTATGTTTGCAAACCATTATCCTTGTTGTCCAAATCCACAGCTTACCATCGGGCGCAAAGAACCACTCAGATCCAGGTGGCATTACCATCTTGTTGCAGAACCATGTTCCTGGCTTACAAATCAACCACAATGGCAACTGGATTTCCTTAACACCAGCTCCAGATGTTCTCATCATACTTGTAGCTGACCAACTCGAGGTACAAAACACATGTTGATTACATGTCTTGAATTTGTATTTAAAACTGCTCTTGTTTTTCACTCAGATCTCATATTTTGAAACTTATGCAGATCCTGAGCAATGGGAAGTATAAGAGCATTGAACATAGAGCCTTGAGTACAGCTGAGTCTCAGTTTCCATTGCCGCGTTTGTACAGCCTTCACTGGATTCCAAAGTAGCACCTCTGATTTATGAGTCTCATCCACCCCTAAATACAGAAGCTGTAGTGTACGAGGAATACCTCAAGCACTATGCATCAAGTGACCTTCATCAGAAAAACACCTAGCCCCTTACATTCTAGATGCTTCATAGCAGAAAAAGCTCTTCAGGGCTTGGGGTGAT
This sequence comes from Isoetes taiwanensis, assembly GCA_021234155.1. Classification (NCBI taxonomy): domain Eukaryota; kingdom Viridiplantae; phylum Streptophyta; class Lycopodiopsida; order Isoetales; family Isoetaceae; genus Isoetes; species Isoetes taiwanensis. The sequence continues at coordinate 681,961 of JAJEKV010000063.1, forward strand.
ATACTGATATACAAGGTTCCTAGTTCCTCCTCAGTATCCAACCTAGTTATTGCCAAAATTATTATAATTGCATATGGTTTTTTTTCCTTCTTCCATTTAACTTTATATCGTATCACGCTAAGAACACAACATCAAAACATGCTGCAGCTTTTGAAAACTAAAAAATAAAAACTACAACATAAGCTTATGTTCCATGATTTATCAAATAACAACAGCTCTAGTTTTGAAGGAACGCATGTGTAAAAAGAGTAACAACGATGAAAAACCATACTGCAAAATCTGATTACAATTCTAGATGCCAAGCCACGAGCAGTAAAAGGAGCATCTCCTTAATGCTAAGAATTAAGTTGTGAAGATTCTAGAGACGGAATCTATGCCAAAGCAGGTAAGGACGACTAGTTAGGAAGCTGTTGTGGGAATGTCATTTTCGTTTGCCGTTTTCGTTGATTGAAGCGTATATATAAAATATAATATACTACATGGTTTGTCATATGGGTGTTAATTTGCCTTTTTCGGTCATTATAAAGGGAATTGCACCTCGAAAAGATTCCGGAAGGAATTTCCCGAGGCGGCAAAGCCACAGTGCCATCGAGGCAATATTCCGAGGGATCTTCAATCAATCAATATTATTCATGCCATTTGAGGGACCCCGAGGGATCTTCAATCAATCAATATTATTCATGCCATTTGAGGGACCCCAAGTCCATATGGCAAAACAATACAATGGACTATTTAGGCAATAAAAAGTCCTAAAGAACTCTGAAATGAAAACATCAGAATATAAACATTCCAGAGCTTTCGAGTAGTGACATAGGCTCATATAGGTGCATGACATCCAGTCTTTCCCTGAAAATAGACTTCAAGTATAATCCCAATTTGAATGGTTGTACCTTGAATAATTCTTGGAGGTTATCATCATTAATACCAAAGGTCTCTTGAATATGCTTGTATGATGGGCAAAGAGCAAAGCATGGGCCTCATCTTCAACACGTGGTTCATAAGCGGCATGGACATGGCCCGATCTTGCGAGCTAAATCTTGCCATCTCCCAGTTTCTATGGCGATGTGATGGGAGGAGAGCCACGTCCTGGAAATGATTTTTCTCAGGTTTAGGCTTATCTCTTGTCTGGAATATGGCTACTCGCCATAGATATCAAGGCTATTTATTTCCTTTTTATAGAAGACCGCTTTCACACTATTTTCACAATCTTCCCAAAGCTTGGCAATTGCTTTTGCTGATACAAATGTTTGTAATACATCCCATTTATGAGGCCAGCTGTCGGGCAATATATCCCATTTATTCGCCCATTTGATTACTATAGTATACCATCCATTTAGTTTCCCTTGCGAGTGTATAAGCGCCAAGGTAGGGAGACGCTCTGGGTCAAGATTTGAGATTCTATTTAGATAGTGTAGCGTTTAGTAGAGCGCATCAATCTCAATTGGAACTGTTCATGTCTTCGCCAAGAGCATGATATATGGTGTTTGAGCCTCGGCACCCAATTCTTCAATGGGAAATCTCTTTTGTACTCTCTCTAGCTTTTCCCATCGATTTTGCCAACCAAGGTGCCCAGACTAGACACCCATGTAACATTACTGGTTTGACTAACACACCAAAAAGTAGCTTGCGCATGTGCCAACTTTCAAGATTATTTTGCGCAAAGATCTGAAATAGAGCAAATAGTGCTCTTAACCTACCTATTGCCCTCTTTGATCTTTTGCTTGATCCATTGGGTACATTCGGCAATAACCCCTCATGGCGAGTGAGGAATTTGAGGTCATAAATTAAATTTCTTTGTTCTTGGAGGTAATGTTCTTGCGGTGCGGATGATGTTCTTCAGTGCGAGGCGGTGCGGATGAGAAGGCGTATCCGTGTTTATGTTTCTTTGGGGAGCTCCCTTTTTTTGAAAACGGGGGGCTGTGGCGAGCGATGAGAAAGAAGGTGGTTGTGAAGCCTTGAAGAGGTCCTGTTCCACAGAGAGAGCCCTGTTCATTGGATGTAAGTGTCACTGTTAGCATAGGTGGAGTGGATGTGTGGGGCGATATATACAGTGCGTATGTAGATTTTTTGGATACAGTGCTTTAGTGGTATCGTTAGTTTAGAGAGGGGTTCAGACTTAGATCATCTTCATGTGCAGTGCGTGTTTAGAATTGGTTTGTCAGGCCCCATAGCTGTGAATGCAAGGCTGAAGAAATATTTGGGATGGAACACTCACAAGCTTTGTGTTGATTGATGCTTGGATGCTTCCGTCAAACACAGTGTTTAATTCAGAGCCGTGCATGGAGGCTGCGTGGCGTCTAACTCTCAATCCAAAGCATGCCTCTCATGTGATGTTAGAAGTGTTGTCTATGGCCTTCCCCGTGGAATAGTCCCAGTTGAACGAATTGGAAAGCGTAGAAGAAGATTTTGGGATCTTTGAGGTTGTGGTTGGTGTCCATGAAGATCGTGCCAATGAGGGAAGATAACGACCAAGAATGTGGAAGGGCGGTTGAGGCCCTGGAGACTGCAGCTTGGCTGCCTTCTTATATCCCACTTAGCTTTGGAGATTGGTCATTTTCTGCACAATAAAGTAGAGGTCCCCTTTTCATTTTCTCATATACAAAGTGTTTGGCTTTTATGTAGGCCAGTTAAAGATGTTGGGAACGCTATGGCGAGGCGATAGGAATCTTTTTTCGAGCCCTCTTGTGAATGTAGATCTGAGTCGGATGAAGAGATTGAGAAGTACACCCATATTGGTTGGATGAGAATAGGTGCGAATGTTTTCACCTCCATGTAGATGTAGATTCTAGCGACAAAAGAGACCATGATGAGTATCAAGGAATGCCCGAGCAGTTTGGGAAACACCGTTCAACGCTTGGATGAAGCATTGCATTGCATGGATATGGAAGATCGAAAATCTCTTTGAAGCGGTATGAGGGTTTTTGTGGTTACATGAATTTGATGCGGGCTCTCCTGATAAAGCACAACAATGCGCTAGAGCGTCTTGGGAAGACTTACTTTCGGACCATGCAGGCTTGAAGCGCTTGCCATAGCTCCTATGGATGTGGTTTAGGTTTTGGTTTATGTTGTTTTTCTGTTCTGTTGTGGTGCAGACCATGGAGCTTCGTCTACAAGCTCCTTTGGGCACTTTTGTTGGCTGCTATTGTTGATGTCTGTAATATACAAGGATCCTTTGTAAAGTATGGCGTTTTGAATACATGCCAGTTGGCATGTTTGTTTTGAAAATAAGTGTGTAATGTGGATGCAATGGTGTTCTTGGTTTTCTTAACCTGTATAGCATGAACTATTGCTTATATGTATGTACGTATTTATGGCATATGGGGTGCACAAAATTATACATGGGGCTGATGTGTAAAATGGGCAGCCCTTGATGTGGCATATTCATGGAATTACAGTTCAATTCAATGGATAAGAATGAGCAATAAGGAATAAGCAAAAAATAATGTCTTTATCTCTAACATATAATTGTAATAAGGAATGTAGGGGTGACTTAGGCATATATGTTCTTATGGAAAATTATGATTGTTCAATTTACTTATAGAAATTATGATTGTGATTAAAATTGAACACGTGTAAGCACACAAAAAAATTGGAAGTAGTTCTTTTACGGAACTTTTCGGTATGTGCTATAGGATATTCTAGAAACGTTGTTGGGTGTTTGAAAAGCTTCTTCGGCTTCTCGACGTTTCCATTCTATTCTTTGGCCTCATGTATAACTATTCTTGACCTCATATATAAAGGGTAAATGTCATTTTGCTTTCGGATCAAAGCTGCGGTTGTGGCATCTAAAAGTTGGAGGTGTCGAGTTATGGATAAAAGCGAGCCAAAGGCGAGGAAAGCATAATATGTTTGCTTTTACGTATGTATTTAAGAGAGCCGGACCGCATAGGCATAATCTGGATGCCTTTACATTTTAGATTATGTTAGTCGAGAAGGTGGAGCATTTTTTTTAAGCTTAAGAAATCATCAGGAAAGACTGATTTGATCGGATATCGTACCAAGATTGGAATTTGAAGCATTGGTTTATTCTCGACTTCATGGTCATTAGATTACGAAACCCTACGCGATGTCCCGGATGTGAGTCTATCTTGGCCCACAAGCACAAAGTATGAATTCAAGATTTGAGGTAGTGGCGGCGGATTGATTTAGTCTTTTCCTTTGTGCGGTACAAGCGAAATATCAATGCACAATTCTTTGTCCGAAGCGAAAGGGTGCGACACTAAGCAATTAGGGGGTTGTCAATCGTTTGCTACACAACCTCAATTGCTTTGTTCGAGAACAATCTAGCTCCACAATCATTGATTTTTTGAGAAAAATCCATGTGAAGATAACTACTGGCGAGGTTAATGCGGTCATTTGTTCATAGACCGGTTAGTACAAAAGGCGAGCAAGTGCAAGGATAAAAGCATAAAATTCATCAATCTCAAAGATATAGGATACAATTTTACATCTCTTTGTAAGGCATTACTACGGCAAAGCGTCTGAGGAAAACATAACGGTTTGCTTACTTTTTGGGACACACAGATGTCTTGCCAACCTTCATCGCATTTCTCTGCCTGTAAGAAATTTTCTTATAACAAAGTGCATCATAAATCTGGTGCATGTTCTATCTACAATCGATTGTATGCAAAGACTATCAATGCATAATGTCAACATGTCGGCGACTTTTTTGTTTGGACAATCGAGAAAATTTTTGCATGTTTTCTCAAACATGCGGAGCAGTTGGTAACTCATGATTTGTTCTATCATCAAGGCTGTTTGATAGTATCCGGGAAGCACATGATGTGCCCTTTGATAATAACTCCTCAAAGTTATTTCTCTTCCATCAATTCAAAATAATCAAACGAAGTCCTATGCACTAAAAAAGGTAACTTTGTGATTGTTAGTGGGGTATTCAAAATAACTGGGTTGTTCCTTGAGAATTAATCAGCATAGTGGGATGTCTTTGTTTGATGTTGTGGCAATATTGCCAATACTAGGACCCGGGGTGCACCACATAATTGTACGAAGTTCAGATAGTCTTGGCATACGATTGTATGAAGTTGAGATAGTCCATACTTTTAAAATAGCCCTTACAAACAACTAGTGTGATGCATTGGGTGCACCACATAATTGTACGAAGTTCAGATAGTCTTGGCATACGATTGTATGAAGTTGAGATAGTCCATACTTTTTAAAATATTACAAACAACTAGTGTGATGCATATCACATGAACAAAAGGTGCATCCATTTAATTATATAGTATTTATCAAAATATCATTACAGACATTCACTTAAAGTTCTTCATTCCATTTCTTTCTACTTAATGTTCTCAGAAATGTTGTTCAAAGCAAAATTAACAGATTGCTCGAAAGGCATATGATTGTCAACATCATAATCCAATTATCTTCACAAGATGCAAACTAAAAAGCACAAAGGCGGCGGTGTGAATACTGCCGTGACAAATCTTGTACAATAACATAGTCGTAAAAGAAATTGTCATAGAAAAAAGGGCGTAAGGATACAAAACCCAACTAAGACAGTGTGAAAGCAAACTTTTCTTCCTTGCTTATATGGACCAGTAGAAATTCTTAAAAAATGAGACATCTCTGTCGTGTGAAAAGGCCCTTATATTTGTGTACACCCTTGTTGTACCTAATCTTTTATCCTTGTGCTATGGCGGTGGAGGCATACAATAGTACATGGGTATATGTAGATTTTTTGCGTAAAGTTTCAAATCTCTAATTAATATTTGACTTGTATCTTAATTTCCTCATATGGTGGAGAAATGATATGCTGAGGTCGAAAATCAGTTTGATTCCATCAAAGGTTTTAGTGGACAATGGAGAGTGGGATAGGGAATAGGTAAAGGGAATATTATGTACATCAAATAATAAAAAGAAATAAGTGATATTAGGGATAAATGGTCAAAATGAATTTTCCACATAGTCATATAGTTTTAAAATCGTCGCGACAAGTGAAATAGAAGTCAATTGATATTTCTTTGTTCAAAACCTTGTTGGCGTTCAACAAATCTTTGAAAAGAAAACAAGCCACAAAGGTATGCTACCGCCCCTTCATATGCAAACCCATGAAGAAGCCCTAAATAGCCTTGTAACGACCTCCTGCATTGCTTATGGTTTCCTTATTCACAACCTTTGCATAGAAACCTTATCATTCAAATGTAAAGTGGCCAAGCCCATACCTCAAAACAAAGACCAAAACTACAAAAGTGAGAACTTAAAAAAAAAAAAAAAACTATTTATAGAAGCAACTAGAAAATCCATGGTTGATTAACATGAAGGACCAAAACTACAAAAAGTGAACTTAAACAAAAAGCAAAACTACTTGAGAAGAATCGAGATAGAAGCAAAACTACTTGAGAAGAATCGGATAGGCTGATTTAGGCTAATTAAATCCATTTCATAACTATTAGCGGGATCTTGATGTCATCTTGGCTTTGATGCACACGGAATCGAGGAATGAAGTAAAGGGATAACGTCTAGCATAACAAAACCTTAGAAAACAATTGGTCGACATCACATGGGGGCTTTTAAATCTTGAGTTGGAAATAAAGACAAAAATAACTATGGCCACATGGTTTGCTTCTTTTCTAAAACATCAATGGCTAAGCACTCTAGAAATAATATTTAATACATGCATGCATACAGTCGTAGTAAAACCATAAGTTTACAAAAGTACAAAGGAAACCCTTTATAAAAATAAAAATAAATAAAAACTCGTTGGTTTCTCTATTCTATTCTTGGTGGGCTTCTTCTCTTTGCGATCTCTTCTAGGCGACTCCACTCGGTGGCGTTGTCTCTTCATTGAATCTTCTCCATGATGTAAACCAAGTTATTTAAAGATGTCCGCTCCCAGATTTTTTTTTTATTTTTATTTTTTTGGTTATAGAACTTTTTAGCGAGCTTGATTAACTTCAGTGAGTTCATTAGGAATCAACATTTGATTTAGAGTTAGTTAGTGCATAATTCAATAGAGAGCAGCAGATTTTCGCATAATTCTCCATATTTCCATAACCATAACAAGGTTGTAAATTCCTTACTTCCATTCCATGGCTTCAAATTGTTTTTGTAAAGATTTTGATATCTTGAGTTCTAATTACGCTTGTAATTTTCCCTCTCGTCAGAATGCCAAAACTTTTCTCTTGTGAGCACTAAAGGTGTCATCTCTACTAAATTATAATTTAAACACTTATGATGCCACAATGTTTCTTTTATGAGCACGGAATGTGTTATCCTCTAGTGATACGTATATTAAAACGTATGTGTATATTAAAACGTATGTGCCGTATCTAACGTATCTTAAAATAAATTAGATTGTTTAGATACTTGGATATTTTTTATACACATATTTTTTCGTATCCATCTTTAGATGCTTTAGAAGTAATGTTTGAGACTAAGGCTTCCAAGCCAATGGCCCAGATTGCATGATTCTTGGGCATATGCTAGGTTATTCTCCTCACCAATGGTCAGGTGTGCTAAAACAAAATGTTTATAAACATTTGAGATCTTAAACAAGTGGCTAAATTATGTAAATTTTGCATTTTATGTTAAATTTTAGAGGAATGGCATTGCAAGCATTTGCATTGCTCCAGCCTGGAAATGCCTTGTATCATTATTTATTTCATCTCATTACGTTGAAATTTTAGACCCTCTTTTGCTAACAATAATGTTAGCAGATATTTTGTCTGAACGCATAGATACTAAGGAAGTGTATTCTATATATGAGCATAGTAAATCAATTTACTCTGAAGTCATTTCAGTTTTGGACAGCTACATACATAACCAGTAGGCGGGTATACCACCTTGAATATAATTAGCAAAGATCTTGAATTAGGACAGAACTTGAACTGTCCAACTACGAGCCTAAAATATTCAAGATTGCCAATGTCGTTAGGTGGAGTAGGCTTAAAAATCAGTACTCCATTTTGCAGGAAATAATTTTAGCTTTGTTTAGCCATTGCTATAGAGCTCTCTCTTGTAAGAATGAAGTCTATTGCTAACCGACATCTTTCACGACCTATAAATTACTTCTTTAACATAAGTCAAGCTCAATATAGTGCAAAATAGTACATACCTTATCAGCTGAATAACAAGCATCATCTTCTTTATTTTGTCCTTAACCAGTTTGTACTAAGATGAAAACCATGGCTTTCCTGCCTGAACCAAAATGGAGTTGATTAGAAGCCAAATATGTGTGCATGTGAAAATGAGCAAGAATGATAGCATTAAGATTGCCAATTTCAAACCTCTTTAGCCCCGATTATGTCTGTTTCGGATTATACGCCAATCATATAAATTGTTTCAAAGGCATGGGTTTCTTGTTCTGACAAACTATTGCCTTCCGTGTAACAACATGCTCTCAATTTTTTTTAGAGCCTCTTCTGCATACTTGTAGACAACTACTCGTTTTTCCCATAAGAGTTATAAAAAGCTTGCTTCCAGTCAATCTAATTATAAAAAAGCACATAATAAAGGTAAGAATATTGTGCCATAAAAAATCACACTTGTAGACATCTAATGCTGTTTTACATGGAGAAACACAAGATTTGTTAAAAGCAATCTGTGCTGCAATTATGGAAAGCAAGTGGCCACATTTAATCCCACTCCCATACCAACAAATAGGACATAAAGCACTCGAGCATATATAGTAATCATCATAGCAAAACCGTTTAAGCCTTTATTGCAGTTACTATACCTGATAAAGACATTCTCCAATGCTATCCTAAAAGCCCCCATTCCAAACCGGCGCCATAGGAAAGGCAGCCTGTAATTACTACAAAATGCATAGCGGGTTTATAACCACATCTGAGGGACTCCTCTAGTTTGCTTTACTAGTAGCATCCAGCATTGCATAATGACACTGCCCTACACTAGAAGTGCCATTCTCATTAAACTGCACACTGTCTGTTGTTCATTAGCGACTTACCTCATTGCCTGGGGAAATGAGGGAGGTCTTGCCAGCTTTCCATTCCTGCATTATTTGGCCTTTATGATGAACTGGGTCTTTTGTGCAAACTTTGGGTGGAGAACACTTAAATGCTTGCACAAAGCGTGCATCCCAATTTTTTTTTTGCGCTGATGATGTCCTCCTCTCCTCAAGGGCTTGAAATATTTGATAGCTATAGATACATTCTGCAAAGAAAAAACTGCAGGTCAACTGCAAAGGCAAAGGTGATGGTGTTCAGAACCTTTTGGAAGGGTTTAAAGGAGAATCTTCGTAAAAGGGACATCCGGTGGAAACTGTATCTGCATATACATCTGTGTTCTCATATGGCTCACAGATATGAGCGTGATTTCGAGCAGATGAATGGCCTCAATTAGAGAGGCTTCAAATTTCTCTCTATCTAGAATGATCAGTAAACCCTCAGTGCCCCATGATATAATGTTGGCAGAAGTTAGCCCTTGCAGCTTGAAATGGCTTTTCAATTAATGTCTTTGATACATAAGTTTCGCCAGTTTGGTGCCACACAAGAGGGCGGATGAGACTTCCTCGACTGGCTTTTGATTTCTTCAAAAACAGTAAGATATTTTAATACTCTTGGCTTTTCAATTATAAAATGCCTCCATTCCAATATGACTTGGCAGCCCAATTTGTAAACTGACTTGGGGCGGCAGATGAGCTCATACGTCATGATTTGGAGCAGTTTCATGTCTCAAACATTTGGTTAAATCCTTAGACAAAATTAAATACTAAAAGATAATTTTTCAAGGGAGAACTTTTCTAAACATTTCAGCTGACGGTTTCATAGTAAGACCAGTTATCTTGAGACTGACCTTCAAATAAGGTGAGGGTTCTTTATGGGGCAGTTCAAATTGTCTTCTTATCAGTTTGATATTGAGCTTGGGGGCTAAATATCTTAGTCGAGAGGATAGAAAATGCTCTTTTGCGATTTGAACATGGAGTCAAAAACACTCCATCTTACCTGCTGCCTATTCCATGATAAGAGGGAAATAGCATTGTCTCTTCAGACATCAACAATCTTATGGCAACTTCGGCATGTATTATGACCAAAATGTACATCCTCATTCATTCATGACCTTGCTCAGAAAGTAGAAAAGCATCCTCAAAAATAGAAACAGCAGACCCAGTAGCCCAAATAAAAAAGATGATGAGGCAAAACAAGTGGTGGAATGTGGGCAGCTCGAAGAAAAGAAAACTTCATGATATTAGGGACTGACACTAGCAAGATCTGGGAGGAAAATACACTAGCAAGATCTAGGAAAATAAAATGAGCAACAAAACAGAAACATAAGAATTCCTTTTAGAAGATGGGATAGGGCTCAAAAACAGCCAAATGCTGATACCATTGATTCCATTGATTTTTATTGATGCTTTAGTGTTATAGTTTTTAGCTTCTTGGGCTTTCATCCTGCAGCTCCTTAATTCCGTATCTCCTTGGTCTCATAGACCCTATGGGTCTCCATAATCATCAATAGGTCTTTCTTTCTTTCATGGGTTTGAAAATCATCTTTGCTTTTTTGTTAGTGCTCTATAACTAGCATGAGCTTAAGCTCTTAGACATGAAATGCCGTAATGAAACATGAATATGGCATATATAGTCAAGCAATAGGCGGATGGCTCAGCATGCAGAGTCATTAACATATGTGCAGTATGACAATACTCTAACATCTCCCAATGATGTGCATGGCCGAGGAAAACTAACAAAAAAGATGCTAACTAGAAATGCAAACATCCCCTGAGATGTAAGACTGCCTATAAAGCAAACTTAACCAGAGATCGTCCATGACTGCCACTTGACTTTAGTCTTGAAGCAGATTTTTTCTTCCCCTGTACCATTCCCTCTGCGTGTGAAAATACAGATTCAAATCATTACCAATATGAGCCTGTAATACATAGAAACCAGACAGAAAAACATAATGTATATCAATATCACGTAACACTTGTGATCAAATTCTCTGCTCAATGGTTCTAGTCTAGAAGACTGCTGCAACTCAGGTACATATCCTACTGATAGGAGCAAATCATGACTACTATCCACATTCTGCTCTTCAAACACGAAAGATAGGAAATACCACGAGTTTGAGTTAAGCATTTAAAACTGACCTTAAAAGCTTTACGGAACCCCCGGAATATCAGTGCAAAAAGAACGTAGTCAAGGATGCAGCCAAATTGGCATGATCCTCTACTCTCCCATCACATGGACAAGCAAATGGAATATGTAGTTTCAGGTAGTGGTGTATCTAGTGCATGTTACTAACCTTAGATGGGGTGGGTAAAAATATCGGTGCTCATGACTGTTCGTCGGGGCTCAGGCACCAACTCGTCTTCCAAATCTACGGTATGCACTTGATGCTCAAATACTTCATTTCACAAATCAGAATGCATGTGACAAGTGATCATTTATTAGGGGAAACCATTCCAACTTCTGATGCGCTTTCATAACAACATTGAAGGCGTGCAAGCATGCTCAAAGATGGCTGCAGCAGTCACAGTACATATGTGAGCTTTGTACCAGTGAAGGTAAACCAGCAACTTCAAAATAATCTTCAAATGGGTACCGCTCAATGATATCTTTGATGATACTTTACTATATACCGTGGATATAATTCTTCTAACCCAAGAATTTGGTACTTTCATATTCACCTTCATAAGCTGTGGCAGTCGATGACATGAAACATCATAACTTGCAGCAAATTCATATCGTCTTTGACAACAGAAAAACATATCGAACTGCTCCATGGACCTTTCACTTTATCGTAGCTTCCTTCGCCGAAACATCCACGAATCATGAAGATAAAGGGGTGGGACAATGAATCAGTTAGAACGGTTTGCTGTTGCTACAAGAATCTTTATAGAACCAGACTTTCTGCTGTTTCTTTGCCTTTTCTTCCCTTTCTGACTTAGATTAATATAATCCCAAGCTCCTTGAAACTGGTAAATGACCTGATACTTATGGATGGACGCAAATCTAGTGTTGCTCAAATCAAAAAATCAAGTGCATCTCTCAATGCATACCCTTGATGATGATTTAGCTCTGATTGGACCTTGACCATTCACAATTTTTTGGATGGACATGCAGATCTAGTGTTGTCAAATCAATGCTGTCTCATAAAGCCCACGGGTTTGGCCTTGACCATAAAGCTATGGACAGAACTCATAAAGCCAAAGCTAAAGACTTCGAACTCCTTCAATGATAACCTCTGATACAGTACACAAAATCCAGTTCCGAATACCGAACTGTCTGGAAAACGTGAATCTGATAGAATAAAGGGTATCTGGTGGCCTGAAGCCAGATCGACTCCCCCATGCAATTCCGCCAATTCCACAGCCTTCTCTTTTTAACAGATCTTTAACCCAAACATAGAACACCTTTTTCCTTGAATACAAAGAAATGAAACAAACCAAAACAAATCCCAACTCCAAATGTCCAGATTCATCAGATCTGACCAATCTAGGCCGCAAACAGGATCTGAATCTTTCAACCAGTCTTGGCTTAATAACTTACAAGTTCTCTAATCCAAACCACAAATCCAAACTCAAAGTGGGTCCAAAATCCAGATCCTTGCCCAAACTAGAGATCTGTTCTGAGAACACCAGATGGAACAAAGCCTTATTGGCAAAACAGCCAAACCCGAGAAACGGTCTTGAGAAATCAACACCAGATCTTCAGGCACTGTGCCTGTCAAATTTGCACAAGTCCCAATCTACGACCTGTGTTTGCACAATTTTTGGCAAATTTTCAAGATTCCCTCTACAATCGGAAAATGTACAGATCCACAAATATTGATGAAATTTCTCAAAGCCAGAATAATCATGTCTTACAATCCCTTTTCTTGCAAATTGTAGCAAAAAAAACCCTAAACTCTTCTGATCTAACCAATTTTTGGAGCAATAGATAGCCACAGTACTTTTTGATCCGTACCTGAGGCTTAGCTTCAAACAGAAAAAAACAGAAAAGCTGGATCAAACTGGGCTAACCCTTCCTCAAAAGAGGCTCTGATATCATGTTGAATTATGCTCTTAAGGACTAGAAAAGGCGACAGGTTCCCAGAGAACTGCCCTAATGCGGCATGACTATGGCTATATAGTCATGACATGGCAAGCAACAGATGGACTCAGCATGCCCAGTCATCAACTTACGTGGTGAACGTGACAATGCTCACCAATCAGGCGTGTTTTCATCTTGGCGGCAGCTTCGTAATGTAGCCCGCTTATCATAGCGGAACCTAATGATGAAAAGTATTAACCCTGGTAGGTGAAATCATCTGCTCACGAAAAACAGAGGGTTGTGGGCCTGAAGCCCTGGCGGGAAATCACCTATAAACAGCTGCAATGCAATTAATGCTTCTTTTGCATACATTGTTGTAACAGTAAATGATGCACCATATTTTATATTCAAACAGATGGTAAGAGGAGATTTTCAAATGGAGAACTATGTAATTGACATTTTTCCAACGGTTTTGCCTACTACTTGTAGTAGTGGGTTTCACTAGAATACAATAAATTTTTAACTTGTTTTTGTTGCATACCAATTGAAGTATTAAGTACATTTGTGTTAATTTTTGTAGTCTTCACCTTCATGCCCTGGATTGCCTTAGCATGACTTTTAAATTATTGTCTGATTTTCTACCAAGGCCACAGTTGTGATGTTGCTAAGCTGAATGGATAACCTGTTTCTGAAGGATTTTTTGTCAAAACCTTTCCAGAAAAGAGACCTGAATTGACTTCAATTTACAGTTTGTTCCAACTCTGGGTCTATCAAATAAGGAGTTACTTTGTCTGCAAAATATGGTAAGGTTTTACAGGGTAGTAGCATTACTAACTAGTATATCTGCATGCATATGTGTACTACATACCAAGCAGTTATCTTACAAATAAATTGCTCTGCCACTTGTATATCCAACCCCAATCAAAAGGATCACTAACAACGCTCCCCAACCTATGGATTATCATCCCATTCTTTTTGGTCATAGGTCATTGCTTTGCCCAAGGCTTGTACCGATATAAAGGGTGAGTCATACAGACAGACATAATCTTCAATTGAAATGACATTTCTGTGATACATACATTTCGAACAACAATAGTGAGAACAATGAAGCTAACAAAGTGCTTAACTATAACCGTAGGAACGTCACCTATAACCATAAGCTGACATCACATTTGCGGGCTCATGTTTCCCAACTGCAAAATTACTTGTTCTCTCTAAAACTGCAGATAAGAGGATACGAGGCAAATGTGCCATAATATTGCATTTTTCCAAGATGTTTGAAATAAAGTAACACTTAAACATTCTACCACCCAGGCAATTTACTAGTGTATCAATACACAACGAGATAGCGCATGCAAAATGGAATAAGTCGTGCCCACTTAACACGATAGCTAAAGAAAAATACAAAGCAAAAAAAAAAAAAAAAAGAAGGAAAGGGAATAGAAGGCTCCAACCAAGAAAAACCGGGAAGAAGGAATATGGAGGTCCCAATGCCGTAGCTGCGCCATACCACCTCTGATCCGGGGCCTCGTTGCACAGGAGCTCTTCCTTCCGTCCAGAAGTGGCTCAATTTGTTTCAATATGTGGCTCTTTATACTATGGCCTTGCCCCTCACCCTGGGTATGGTGGGTGCTACCCTGCGCTTCTTTGCCGCTCTAGCGTGCCCTTACATGTCTTGGTCGTTGTCGGATATGCATGGTTTTGTGCCCTATCGATCGTGGTTCTAATTCCTGCTGATGTCTGGACGGTAGGTACACCAACCCAATACCATTGGAAATTTATGACAAATTTATACAATACATCAAGATTTTGTTTGCTGTCTTTGAAAGCTCAATCAACTTATAGTTTTTCACCGTCTCTCTCTCATAATAGAGACCTGCGAACTGTTAACAAATACAATACAAGAAACATATCTTTTTTCTGAATCTGCAAACTATGTCGTTCATTTTAAAATTTAGCATGATGCCAATTTCTGAAAGTTTTGTGTATCATTGTAAGAAACAACCATATCTATTACCGACTTGCCTCAGGAATTATTTCCAGAAGCTACACGGGATGGCTCAGCATCTGATGGTAACTTTAAGGGGTTATATCCCAAGAAGATTTTGAGTGCTGGACTACCGATTTGATCAGAATACAACCGAAAGTAGAAACCAATTAATTCTGATGCATGACTCACAAATCACATATACCTAGAGCCAGGGTTTTAGTTTGACTGCAAAAAATTTAGCATCTAAATTCAGTTTGTAAGTGTACATTTTCTTGAAGGTTTTATGTTATCCGAGCAGCAGCAGGAGCTCATAAGAGATATACATCATTGGTAGCACATAGACGAGCTTATATATCTATAACGGAACATGCTGAATGACAATTGCATAAATTTCAAACCACGAGGATCAGACCCCACTGATGTGGAGTAACAAGGTGCTGTACAGGATGTCTAGTTGTTTTAAAGGTCAGATTGGGAGGCTGGAAATGATTCTTAGAAATTCACTGAATGAACCTAAATTTCAACCATGAGGATCATATCTAAGTGACGTAGATTAACAAGGTGCTGTACATGCTGTTCAGTTCTTCAGAGGTCAGATTGGGAGGCTGGAAATGATTAATATGACTTCATATTTGGGGTTCAAAATGATCAGTATGTGGTCATATGTAATTACTTAATTTTCAGTTTGTGAAGATCAAGGAGGATGTCAACTAAGGAAGCTGCTATTCAGGTTCTCTGAAAGTCAGATTGGCAGATTGAATGTGCAATAATGTGCTCTGGCGGACTCCATAGGAGCATTAGCCCCTTTGGTTTATCTGTTAGTTCCTTTTTGTGCTCTCTATATTGCTAGAAAGCACATTTTGGTTTCTCATAACTTGACACCCTTTTTTAAGATTGCAAGAGTAATCAATAATTACTTTTAGCAGAAATGACTGCTGAACCTATGCTGTGATTTTTTTTCTTGACAAAGCATATCTCATGTTATTGCTGATTCTTAACATGCCATCTTTCTGAACATATCCTATTCTTTCCTGAAAGAAGACGACATCTCACTCACAGGTTGATCATGCTTTTCGGAAAAAGCAAAGAACTTCATTAAGATAGATGCCCAGTGGAGGAGGAAAACTCTATAGGAGATAATGTGCTATGCAGCTTCTCCTCTTCTTTGCAGAATTTTATTTCTCCCTCATTATCTCAGAACTCTTCCTTCATTCTAGAATGTAGTACCTGGTATGAAGTTATAAAAAAGCAGCATTCTATCTAATCTTCCTATGGTTGTTATTTGCTTATAGACACTATCAGGAAGTAACCCAAGGTCAATGAATTATTTCTGGAATTGGTCTTATTGGAGCACTTTCTTCCTCACCTGGTAAATGATTTTACTCCTTACATAAAATTAACAATTTGAACCCCTTTAGCTTGTTCTGACAATTTCTGGCTTCATAGGACCATAGTTCCTATTCTTCAGGGTTACGAGGATGCTGGTGATTTTACGATTACACAAATCCATTTAAAACAAGTCTTCATGCAAACCTGATATACTACTCAAAGCTTTGGCTTAATTGGCTTGTTGGGTGTCATTATTCTTATTGCTCTTCATAAGCTGCACTGGTATGGAATTGCTGACATTGCTTACTATTTTCAGCATATTTTAGCAACTAAGAATTGGTGTCATGATAGACTTATATATGCGTTAATTCACCATAGGCCATTTATGAGCTGTTCTGAATTGTTTCTTGTGCAAGTAATGTACTTACCAAGCTTTGGCTAATAGAACTAGGCATCTCTTATCAGTCCTATACCCATGTTTTTATAAATAATGAAAGTTACTGTCGACTACTATACTTACCTTAATTTGCTATCATGCATCTTAAATGGTTTGCTCATTCAGGACAAGTGGGGAAAGCAAAAAAGAAACCATGCAAATCCTTCAAATTTTTATAATTCTTCAAATCTTTATACCTTCAACTTAGGAATATATATATATATATTCAGATGTTTATTCGAGATTCTCATATAGTCATTATTTTATTTATCAGGGGTGATGTAATGAGTCTAGCAATGGCATGCTCAAACACATTTGGTCTAGTAACAGGTGCATTTCTCCTTGGTTTTGGATTGGTCGAAATTCCTCGAGGTCTGTGGCGGAAAGCTGATTGGCAATATCGCCAAAAGGTTCTTACGCATCGGATTGCAAAAGCAGCATTAAAACTTGATGATGCCCACCAGGAGCTGTCAACTACTGTCGTGGTAAACTTGCTATACTTAAAAGTCATTGTTGGTTCACTTTCTCGTTTTACTGTACATTCCCATAGGGGGTATTTGGAGGCTGAACATCCATTTCTATTGTTTTTGGGTCATGTTGCATTTAGATTTTTGATGGCACCCATGGTTTGAAAAATTTGAAGTCTAATATCATAATATATAACCAAGTCAATTTGTTTGCTTCTTTTTGAGGTGTTAATCTAAGTAGAAGTGTTCCAGTCAGCTTCATTGCTACCAAATGCACAGCTGAGGCCAATTTTTGGAATCCTTATAATTTTTTATTATCGTGATATTTGCCAACATGTATTTTATAGATTGCTCAAGCTATCTCAAATCAAATGACTAGACGTGATGTATTGCGGCCATGTATGGATGTGATTGATCAGATGATGGATGACATGGCAAGTATAACAGCCTAACTTCTGGTGTTTCCATTTGGAGATTGCATTAATAAAAATTTATGTGCAAATTTCCATAGATGAAAGAGAATCCATCATTCAAACCATCTGCAGGGCGCATGGGGGAGAATGATATGGACTATGATACCGATGAGAGGTCCATGGCTACTCTGAGGCGCCGTCTTAGAAAAGCTTTAAATGCATTTTCACGATATAAAAGGTTCGCTATATTTGTGTTAACAATAATAGTAGTAAGGCCATGTTAAAGTGTCCCCTGACATGCAATAATGTGGCACAGTGAATATGCAGGCCTTGTATGGGAAGCCCTTGAGTTGGAGGATACTATGAAAAATTATGAGAGAGGTGGAACAGCAGATTGGTTGGCATTTTTTCCCCTCATATCTTTGTTAGTTTGAGAGTTTGACCACCTCTTGTATCTGATTGATCACATGGTGAAACCAGCCAATTTAGTTATATATTAGTGTATCCTAGATCTGGTCTAGGCTATAAGATAGTTTTTAAGGACCAACTCACTGGATTATCTGTCCTTTCAGGCGTTTCATCTCCAGTTTCCATCCGCCTAACTCTGGTAGATTTGCACGGTTGCTGGATCAGCTAGGTAACTGAATTTTGCATTCTATAATGAAGTTAACTATAGCATAAAAGGAAACAACTATTTATCCTCTTTTTTCAGTGTATATTAACCTGTAGAGTGATACACAGAATGGCTTTGGAGGTGTATTTTGAGGCGGCTGCTTCTGAGGATTCTAGCCTTATTGTTAGGGACAATGTCTGCTGCGCTTCTTCTTGCTGAGGCAACTTTGATTCCAAGTGGAATAGATCTTTCATTATTTTCAATTTTGATCAATTCTGCCAGCAAGCAAGAAATTTTTGTTCAGGTTAGCAACTCAACCTATAGTTAGTGATTCTGTTTTGAAATTCTTTCAGCGGACTATTTTATAATGCATATGTGATTTGCATGTTTGTAGATCCTTACATTCCTTCCGCTGGTGTATATGTGTGCATGCACATATTTTTCTGTCTTCAAGCTTGGGATGTTTACTTTCTATTACTTGGCACCACGATATACAAATTCTGTGAGCCTGCTGATGATTTGCTCGTAAGCCATTGATTGCAACTTTGTTGCTTTGTAAATTATGCACCATGGAGATTCTGAAAACTATCTTTCTGTTCTGTACAGAATGGTTTCTCGTTACGCCCCACCGATATGTTATAATTTTTTGAGCCTTATTCAACTTAGTGAGCACAACAAACCAACGTCATTTGAGAAAGTATGAAATACTTTGGCGCAGATTTTCACTTGCTATTTTGAAGTTTCCTTAGTCATAAATTTTTATGGTGCAGAAAATGGCCAGTTCACTACGAGGCACAGTGGAATATATTCTTGTTAGGATATATCCCTTATTTATGGTCATTTACACGGCCTTAATAGCAAGCAACGTTTTCAATCGTCTTGCTGATTGTTTTGGAAGCTGGAGGAGGTTTAGGTTTGATAATGAAATAGATAATTCAGATGGTTGTGATCCATCTGGGCTCATTATCATACGCAAGGGTAAGGTTATCTGGGTTACGTTTTGTCTTTATCAACATGTTTCTGTAAGGTTATCTGGGTTATGTTTTGTCTTTATCAACATGTTTCTGTAACTGACGTTTGATGCGCCCTGGATGTATTTCAGAACGGACTTGGTTGGAACAAGGCTTTTCTGTAGGCGAGCACGTTGTTCCATTGGCCAGAAATTTCAATAATGTAGACCTGGAGAATGATACAGAAGCAATGCTTGTTCCTGTAAGTTCACTATATGCATTTTTCTTAATGATATTGATACTAAGGTTACCTGCACACACAGAAGTCACAATTGCCAATGCAAAATTCTGTATCCCAATCATCTAAACCTTCCAATCAAAGAGAAATACGTTCACAAGTGCAAAGGGATATTGCAGCAAAGTACAAGACACAGGAGAAGCCTAACCAAATTGACAGTATCGCAAAGTATTCTTCACAGAACGAAGGAAAGGGTAATCAACCAGATGGTAGAAAGGCAGCCACAGAACCAGCAAAGTTTCCAGCACGCATCTCTGAAGCCCCAGATTTTATGGAAGTTGGTCTAAATAACAATGTTCAGTCAAGGTGGAATCCTATGAAGTTTGGTTTGCAAGATCTCAGATCAAACCTTTCTGCCAAACGTTTGGCTCCTTTTAGGTACTTCAATGACAAACCAACAGACAGTGCTCAACCTTCCACCGGAGAAACGCTAGATAACATATTTGCTGGTTTGAGAATCAAAAGAAGCCATGATGATGCGGATATTGATTTGGAACCATTAAACAGACGAAATTAGAAATCGGTTGTAATCTTATTCAGCTTGAATGCCCATTTTGTAGTATCATTCAGCTTGAATGCCCATTCTT
This sequence comes from Isoetes taiwanensis, assembly GCA_021234155.1. NCBI lineage: Eukaryota > Viridiplantae > Streptophyta > Lycopodiopsida > Isoetales > Isoetaceae > Isoetes > Isoetes taiwanensis. Next base: position 701,997 of record JAJEKV010000063.1, read on the forward strand.
TTCTGATGCATCAGCAGTTGTGCAAAATGCACATGATGCCTATATAGTGTATCATTTCTACCCAATAGGTATATATGTAAGTGACACAGAGGCCCAAGAAGTGCCATTATCAATCAAATGTTTTACAATACATGATATGATATATATTGTTTTTAAGTGTCCATTGATGTAAGACTGCACTCTGCAACCTTAGCCATGCAAAGATGTAAAATCTCTCTTGGAATATTATGTATATAGACTTTTTGAATATAAACCTTCACATGTATCAAATACTTACCCCTCTTGAATAGATAAACTTGTGACTGATCATTGTGAAGCCTTATAATTTTGTTAAAGTACACCTTGATTCCCACAAGGAGTTGATGGTTGATGTCATCCAAGGAGAATTCACCTTGCCACAGGCAATCCAAGAATGGCATAAGCATTTGTGCAAAACCCACAAGCTACAATATTTGATCTATCTCTGCAATGTTTATTATGACGAAAGTGGCAATGAATATGGAGATGGAATAGATTATGTAAGTCTTTTATTTCTTCCAGAGCTTATACAAAAGGTTAAGGCATTGTATGCTTCCATTTGCACCACACCTCCATCTCCATTTCTTCGCCAAGCCAATGCAACCTTGCAAGTGTATGATTACATTCCCTCCCTTCAAGAGATGGGAAATCATTCATCAGTCTTTGGAATGCGCTGCTGTTAGAACAAAGGTTTATGACAGTGATTGGGTATTTATTTTGAGAAAAAATCTACTGAGGAACAAGGGACATATTGAATTAGGGTAGAAACATGACAAAGGTTTCTGACATTTGACATTAGTGTATCGGCTAAATGCAAAATACTGTGCTTTATTACAATGGAACAATACCTACATCACAAATCCGCATTCCCTTCCAGTATTTTCGCTTCAAAGGATTGGATTTGCAGCTTTCGAGCCATGGACTGAACAAAGAACTGCTCAAGAACAACTGAAGCAGCACATGTTATTTACGACTGGTTAGTTGAGCTTACTAAGACATGCATTTTGCATGCATTACTTGAGCTAAAACCTTAAAGCATGTGTCTACGAGCTTCCAACTTTGTCAGATAGGAGTTGAGTGCTAAGGGCCGGGTCACACGTGGATGTCAGTGTGGAGCGATGGATGTCAAAACACAAAAAATAATGGGTCACATGATATATTTTGACATAGATGAGTTCATGTCAACTTGGCTCTCTCCTCCATTGGAAGGGTTCATGTTGACATGATGCCATTCTAAAAATGACACCTATATAAAAAGTTAGTAAAACCATTAATAGCATTGAATAACTGCTCTTTCTTACTCCCCACCATGTTGATGTCAACATGTGACCCGCAACCAAATATCCAATCTATGTCAACATGAAAGGACTCCAATCTATGTCAACATGAAAGGACTCATGCCAACAGCAACATATGACCCAACCCTGAAGCATTCTTCCAAACAAGTTAAATCTCAAAGTGAACAACACAAAACGGTACATGAAGGAAATTGTTTTGGTCGCAAAAAATTTGGGCTTGAGGATAAAGTGTTCAAATTTTGCATCCATTTTCTAATTTTCCATGCCCGTCTAGTTTGAAAAACAATTCGATATATAGCACCATGTACTAAAATGCACAAATGGCCTAAAGCCTACTAAACAACTGAAGTAAATGTTACCTTCGTAACAAATTATCACTCTCATATGCCCTCATTTCCTATCCAATGCCGTAAATATCAGATGTGGTCATGTTAAAGCCAACCTTAAATCACAAGAAATTTGCTAAGTCCACAAAAATGCCGTGTATTTTATTCTGTGGTGTGGTTTGAACATGTCAAGATATGGTTTTAACATGTCAAAGGCCTGGATATACCCGTGGTTTAAACATGATGACATTCGATATTTACGGCGCTTGTGAAATATATGTCCTCGTTTCCTTAAACTCCTTCGAAATATACGCAAAAGTTTTGGGATTTTTTGAGGTCTTTGAAATGTAGGAGTTGATCTCCCTTCTAAGGGGCTTAGATATAAGACCTAGCAATATTTGATGGCATTACTGGATCTAGACCTAGCAATATTGATGGCAGTGCCAAAACTCGACTTGGTTTGTGGTGAGCAATCCAAGAAGGGGAAGAAGTTCCACTACAATATAACATGTAGGCCTAACTAGTTTTCTTAACATTTTTTAGAAGACAGAGGAACAAGGGAGGCTGAAGATATCTTTATTCTAGTTTGAATCCTAGCCACCAAGATCACCCAAATCTCCTCCTCCCAGGATCCCACAGTCATTTGCGCAGTGAAATTTTTACTGTGCGATTTAAAGCCGCTGTTTGGCCGGATTGGAGCTCCCTCAGCATGGAGACACTTGCTTTGCTTCCTCCTATCTTACATGTGTCTCTGATTCGGCCAATTTCGGCGCACATACAAGTGATCCCATTCAATTCCGTGGTGAATCGAGGGAGAAAAGTCCACCCAAAGACAGCCTCCGATCCTGGGGGATCTTTTTTTATTTGGGGGGGCACCAGATCTCAACTTGCTACAATGTAACATGCCACTTGTTTTCGTTAGCATTTTTGGGATCAAAGAGACAGACTTAAGACTGCATATCAATTCCTTAACTAATTGATTGAATGTGACACCCTTGTAATCGTGGTGATTTCCATGTCATAAAAGAAGAGGGGGAGTTCTGTTTTTGCTTTACCTAATACATGGTATTCCGTTTTTGTTTTCTTGTCCTTTATATGTGTAATTTTGCCCCCTACACATATACAAGATAAAATAATAAATTCTTATGCATTTTTGCGTGGACAATTGCAAACCTCATGCATCAAGCCACACATATTAGACACAAAAGTTGGCAAGCAGCTTGGATGTATTAAACTGGCACGTAATCATTTCTCACAACAGGCTTGGCTCCACATATGTGAGTTTAATTAAGCATAATCCAGCTGAGAACCAGAATGATATCAAAAGAGTGATGGCAATTATGGCGGCTCCACATAGTTTTTTAATGATACAAGTCTGTGTACATATATAGCACAATCCAGAACAAAAATGAGCATCAAGGAATTGAGGGATACCAAAGGACTGAAGAGAATGCTGCACTCTACAAAGGGAGCAATGGTTACAGTGCCTGATGCTTACATACTGCCACCATCTCTTCGGCCCGTAACCAACAACATGGCTAAATCCCCTCAAATTCCAGTTATTGACCTTGCAGGTCTTCACACTTCAAACCATTCTGAAGTGGTCCAAGCAATTGGTGACGCTTGTGAAAACTGGGGCTTTTTCAGGTAAAAATGAGCCTTAAGTGAAATATGGCATATCAGTCTCATCATATTCATGTGTTGCAGGCTGTTAATCATGGCATACCCAGACCTGTTTTAGAAGGAATGATGCAGGCATTACAGCAATTCTTTGATTTGCCTTTTGAAGAGAAATTCTACTATGGAAATGATCCATCTAGAATTATGAGATTTGGAACCAATATAAAACAAGAGTCAATCTTAGAATGGAGAAATCACCTGAGACATCCTCTTGTGCCAAATCTTGTGGAGTTCTTGCCTCACAAGCCAACATGTTACAAGTAAGCCTTTCCATTCTTAGTTCTGCCTGCACTTGTGCTCACAATTTGTTGCTTTTAAATTATCAGGAATGCAGCCTTACAGTATGCTGATCACTTAAAAAAATTCTCCTCTTCTCTACTAGCTGCTATTTCTGAAAACTTGAAGCTTGAGTCATGTTATTTAAGCGAGCTTTTTGAAGAAACAATTCTGTTTGCAAACCATTATCCCCCTTGTCCAAATCCAGAGCTTACTATTGGCGCGAAGACCCATACAGATTCAGGGGGCATCACCATCTTGCTTCAGAACCATGTCCCTGGCTTAGAAGTTAACCATAATGGCAAATGGATTCCCATAAAACCAATGCCAAATGTACTGACCATACTTGTGGGGGACCAACTCGAGGTGCAAGAAGCATTTTGCTTACATATATATCTTGAATTCATACTTAAACTGCTTTGCTCTGCTTTACAGATCCTGACAAATGGGAAGTATAGGAGCATTGAACATAGAGCTTTGAGCACAACAGAGTCTCGGATTTCCATAGCTAACTTTGTGCAGCCTTCACTGGACTCCAAAGTAACACCCCTTATTCATCATTCTCATCCACCTAAATACGAGGCCGTCGTTTTTAGAGAGTACCTCATGGACTACGTCTCAAGGGACCTCCAACAGAAACAACGCCTGCATCCATATGCCGCATAACCTTCAAGAACGACGTATTCATGCTTGTGAAAATGAAACCTTCAAGAATTGGTTGACAGATTAATATACAACATTTATCGTTCCTGCTCAGCATTCTGCAACCTAGATATTGCAGAACTTATAATTTTTTATTCTTTAAGTAGTCACAATCTGAATGCATTATTTTTTACCTTCTATCTTACCCCGTCCATCATATCCTTTAGCATTCAGAATAACATCAAAATTAGACTGCAACTAACAACATCAAATCTTCAATTTCCTATACATAAAATTATGGGCTCCTTTCATGTTTTCCCCGAAATCAGCTTGACAAAAGACCAAAAAAAAAAACGGGGGTCATTTAAGCCATTTTCAATGAAAGGGATGCTTTTTCTTGGGACTATGTAGAAGCTATGCTGTGAGTAAGGAACAGAGTACTTATCTGAGCATCAGCACTGCTTGAGAGACTATTTTTATTAAGTTTTTGTTGGAGAAGACCTTGTGCTGTGATTAGTGTGTTGTCATATGGAAACCTGTGCTTGACTAGTCTTCAGAACGACTTCTTATCAAATTCATATAACATGTGCTTATCCAGTTCTCAGACAAACCCTTTTTAGGCTGTAACAAGCATCAACTCGTCTTATTATTGAATTAATTTCTCATGTTTGTAGTTGTGGTCATCATGTTTTCGAACTTGAGCTTTAGGCTATAGCAAGCATCAACTCGTCTTATCATTGATTTAATTTCTATGTTTGTAGTTGTGGTCATCATGTTTTCGAACCTAAGCTCCATCCCTTCGCACAACAGTGTTTGCACTGTGTTCTGCCTTTAGTAGATTATTATAAAAGAGGAGAAAAAATTTCTCATGTTTGTAGTTGTGGTCATCATGTTTTCACACTTGAGCTCCATTCCTTCGCATAACAGTGTTTGCACTGTGTTCTACCCGCCTTTAGTAGAATATTATAAAAGAGGAGAAAAAATGTGCTCCTATCTAAAACATAAGCTCTTCAGGTAATTTGTCACAGTTTAATGATATCATCATGCATTGAGAAAGAATCCATATCTTTAGGTTAATTTAACCCAATCAATGAGTCACACATTCAGCCACGCATGTTTATTAGACGCAAAACTTGGTAAGCAGCTTGGACCTATTATGTGGCACACAGAATCTTGAAACAAAGGTGGGATCAAAGCTTGGCTCCACATAATTTTTAATTTAAGTTCGAACAGCAAACATAATCAGAACAAGGAACATGGCCGACAACTTCACACAATTTTAAAATGTCATAAGACTGTCTCTGTATTTAAGCATGATTCGGGAAAAAAGGGAAAGCAAGGAATTGAGGGCACCAAATTGATGCCAAAGAAGAAGAAGCGATTTTTACATCATGCCATTAATGCAAGCAATGGTTAGAGTGCCTGATGCTTACATACTGCCTCCTTCGCTCCGTCCTCTAACCAACAACATGGTAGAATCCTTTAATATTCCTCAAATTCCAGTTATTGACCTTGCAGGCCTTCATACTTCAAACCATTCTAAAGTGGTTCAGACAATTGGAGATGCTTGTGAAAGATGGGGGGTGTTTCAGGTAAAAGATGACGTTTTAACAATACAGGAATAATAAGAAATCTCATCATATTCTCCATTTTTGCAGGCTATTAATCATGGAATACCCAGATCTGTATTAGCAGGAATGATGCATGCAGCACAACAATTCTTTGATTTACCATTTGAAGAGAAACTTAACTATGGGAATCATCCATCTAGACTTATGAGGTTTGGAAGCAATGTAAAACAGGAGTCCATATTAGAATGGAGAAATTACCTGAGGCATCCTCTTGTGCCAACAGATGTAGAGTTCCTGCCTGAAAAACCAGTGTGTTACAAGTAGGTCTGAGATTTATTTGTGATACTTATTGTATTCTTGTTATATTGTTTTATTTTCACTGCTGATACTGTTTAGATTATCAGGGAAGCTGCAGTACAGTATGCTCACTACTTGAATGAAGTCTCATCTTCTGTGTTGGCTGCTATCTCAGAAAGCCTGAAGCTGGAGTCAGATTATGCATCCAAGCTTTTCAACAACACGACTATGTTTGCAAACCATTATCCTTGTTGTCCAAATCCACAGCTTACCATCGGCGCAAAGAACCACTCAGATCCAGGTGGCATTACCATCTTGTTGCAGAACCATGTTCCTGGCTTACAAATCAACCACAATGGCAACTGGATTTCCTTAACACCAGCTCCAGATGTTCTCATCATACTTGTAGCTGACCAACTCGAGGTACAAAACACATGTTGATTACATGTCTTGAATTTGTATTTAAAACTGCTCTTGTTTTTTCACTCAGATCTCATATTTTGAAACTTATGCAGATCCTGAGCAATGGGAAGTATAAGAGCATTGAACATAGAGCCTTGAGTACAGCTGAGTCTCGGATTTCCATTGCCGCGTTTGTACAGCCTTCACTGGATTCCAAAGTAGCACCTCTGATTTATGAGTCTCATCCACCTAAATACGAAGCTGTAGTGTACGAGGAATACCTCAAGCACTATGCATCAAGTGACCTTCATCAGAAAAAACACCTAGCCCCTTACATTCTAGATGCTTCATAGCAGAAAAAGCTCTTCAGGGCTTGGGGTGATATACTGATATACAAGGTTCCCTAGTTCCTCCTCAGTATCCAACCTAGTTATTGCCAAAATTATTATAATTGCATATGGTTTTTTTTTCCTTCTTCCATTTAACTTTATATCGTATCACGCTAAGAACACAACATCAAAACATGCTGCAGCTTTTGAAAACTAAAAAATAAAAACTACAACATAAGCTTATGTTCCATGATTTATCAAATAACAACAGCTCTAGTTTTGAAGGAACGCATGTGTAAAAGAGTAACAACGATGAAAAACCATACTGCAAAATCTGATTACAATTCTAGATGCCAAGCCACGAGCAGTAAAAAGGAGCATCTCCCTTAATGCTAAGAATTAAGTTGTGAAGATTCTAGAGACGGAATCTATGCCAAAGCAGGTAAGGACGACTAGTTAGGAAGCTGTTGTGGGAATGTCATTTTTCGTTTGCCGTTTTCGTTGATTGAAGCGTATATATAAAATATAATATACTACATGGTTGTCATATGGGTGTTAATTTGCCTTTTTCGGTCATTATAAGGGAATTGCACCTCGAAAGATTCCGGAAGGAATTTCCCGAGGCGGCAAAGCCACAGTGCCATCGAGGCAATATTCCCGAGGGATCTTCAATCAATCAATATTATTCATGCCATTTGAGGGACCCCGAGGGATCTTCAATCAATCAATATTATTCATGCCATTTGAGGGACCCCAAGTCCATATGGCAAAACAATACAATGGACTATTTAGGCAATAAAAAGTCCTAAAGAACTCTGAAATGAAAACATCAGAATATAAACATTCCAGAGCTTTCGAGTAGTGACATAGGCTCATATAGGTGCATGACATCCAGTCTTTCCCTGAAAATAGACTTCAAGTATAATCCCAATTTGAATGGTTGTACCTTGAATAATTCTTGGAGGTTATCATCATTAATACCAAAGGTCTCTTGAATATGCTTGTATGATGGGCAAAAGAGCAAAGCATGGGCCTCATCTTCAACCTGTGGTTCCGCCAAAGCAGCATGGACATAACTGATCTTCGCGAGCTAAATCTTGCCATCTCCCAGTTTCTATGGCGATGTGATGGGAGGAGAGCCACGTCCTGGAAATGATTTTTCTCAGGTTTAGGCTTATCTCTTGTCCGAGATATGGCTACTCGCCATAGATATCAAGGCTATTTATTTCCTTTTTATAGAAGACCGCTTTCACACTATTTTCACAATCTTCCCAAAGCTTGGCAATTGCTTTTGCTGATACAAATGTTTGTAATACATCCCATTTATGAGGCCAGCTGTCGGGCAATATATCCCATTTATTCGCCCATTTGATTACTATAGTATACCATCCATTTAGTTTCCCTTGCGAGTGTATAAGCGCCAAGGTAGGGAGACGCTCTGGGTCAAGATTTGAGATTCTATTTAGATAGTGTAGCGTTTAGTAGAGCGCATCAATCTCAATTGGAACTGTTCATGTCTTCGCCAAGAGCATGATATATGGTGTTTGAGCCTCGGCACCCAATTCTTCAATGGGAAATCTCTTTTGTACTCTCTCTAGCTTTTCCCATCCTGATTTTGCCAACCCAGGTGCCCAGACTAGACACCCATGTAACATTACTGGTTTGACTAACACACCAAAAAGTAGCTTGCGCATGTGCCAACTTTCAAGATTATTTTGCGCAAAGATCTGAAATAGAGCAAATAGTGCTCTTAACCTACCTATTGCCCTCTTTGATGCTGCAACAGTCCATTGGGGCTGTTGCTGGCAATGGCCCTCATGGCAGTGAGGAATTTGAGGTCATAAATTCGTCCGAGGCTGCTGTTCTTGGAGGTAATGTTCTTGCAGGTGCAGATGATGTTCTTCCAGGTGCAGGTGCAGATGAGAGAGAGGCGTATCCCGTGTTTATGTTTACTGGGGAGCTCCCTGTTTTTGAAGACAGGGGGCCTGGCAGGCAGTGAGAAAGAAGGTGGTTGTGAAGCCTTGAAGAGGTCCTGTTCCACAGAGAGAGCCCTGTTCATTGGATGTAAGTGTCACTGTTAGCATAGGTGGAGTGGATGTGTGGGACGATATATACAATTCTGTATGTAGATTTTTGGATACGGAGTGCTTTAGTGGTATCGTTAGTTTAGAGAGGGGTTCAGACTTAGATCATCTTCATGTGCAGTGCGTGTTTAGAATTGGTTTGTCAGGCCCCATAGCTGTGAATGCAAGGCTGAAGAAATATTTGGGATGGAACACTCACAAGCTTTGTGTTGATTGATGCTTGGATGCTTCCGTCAAACACAGTGTTTAATTCAGAGCCGTGCATGGAGGCTGCGTGGCGTCTAACTCTCAATCCAAAGCATGCCTCTCATGTGATGTTAGAAGTGTTGTCTATGGCCTTCCCCGTGGAATAGTCCCAGTTGAACGAATTGGAAAACGTAGAAGAAGATTTTGGGATGCTGAGGTTGTGGTTGGTGTCCATGAAGATCGTGCCAATGAGGAAGATAACAGCCAAGAATGTGGAGAGGAAGCAGTTGAGGCCCCTGTAGACACACGCTTGGCTGGCTGCCCTTCTTATATCCCACTTAGCTTTGGAGATTGGTCATTTTCTGCACAGTAAGTAGAGGTCCCCCTTTTCATTTTCTCATATACAAAGTGTTTGGCTTTTATGTAGGCACAGTTAAAGATGTTGGGAACGCTATGAGCGAGGGCGATAGGAATGCTGTTTTCAGCCCTCTTGTGAATGTAGATACAGAGTCGGATGAAGAGATTGAGAAGTACACCCATATTGCAGATGAGAATAGGTCTGAATGTTTTCACCTCCATGTAGATGTAGATTTGCTGACAAAAGAGACCATGATGAGTATCAAGGAATGCCGAACAGTTTTGGGAAACACCGTTCAACGCTTGGATGAAGCATTGCATTGCATGGATATGGAAGATCTGAAAATCTCTTTGAAGCAGCGCAGGGTTTTTTGTGGTTACATGAATTTGATGCGGGCTCTCCTGATAAAGCACAACAATGCGCTAGAGCGTCTTGGGAAGACTTACTTTCGGACCATGCAGGCTTGAAGCGCTTGCCATAGCTCCTATGGATGTGGTTTAGGTTTTGGTTTATGATGTTTTTCTGTTCTGTTGTGGTGCAGACCATGGAGCTTCGTCTACAAGCTCCTTTGGGCACTTTTGTTGGCTGCTATTGTTGATGTCTGTAATATACAAGGATCCTTTGTAAAGTATGGCGTTTTGAATACATGCCAGTTGGCATGTTTGTTTTGAAAATAAGTGTGTAATGTGGATGCAATGGTGTTCTTGGTTTTCTTAACCTGTATAGCATGAACTATTGCTTATATGTATGTACGTATTTATGGCATATGGGGTGCACAAAATTATACATGGGGCTGATGTGTAAAATGGGCAGCCCTTGATGTGGCATATTCATGGAATTACAGTTCAATTCAATGGATAAGAATGAGCAATAAGGAATAAGCAAAAAATAATGTCTTTATCTCTAACATATAATTGTAATAAGGAATGTAAGGGGGCAGCTTAGGCATATATGTTCTTATGGAAAATTATGATTGTTCAATTTTACTTATAGAAATTATGATTGTGATTAAAATTGAACACGTGTAAGCACACAAAAAAATTGGAAGTAGTTCTTTCTGGAACTTTCGAGTATGTGCTATAGGATATTCTAGAACGTTGTTGGGTGTTCGAAAAAGCTTCTTTCGGCTTCTCGACGTTTCCATTCTATTCTTTGGCCTCATGTATAACTATTCTTCGGCCTCATATATAAAGGGTAAATGTCAGCTGCTCGGATCAAACTGCAGTTGTGGCATCTAAAAGTTCAGAGGTGTCAGTTATGGATAAGCAGAGCCAAAGGCAGGGAAAGCATAATATGGTTGCTTTTACGTATGTATTTAAGAGGCCAGACCGCATAGGCATAATCTGGATGCCTTTACATTTTAGATTATGTTAGTCGAGAGGTGGAGCATTTTTTTTTAAGCTTAAGAAATCATCAGAAAGACCTGATTTGATCAGATATCAGCGTACCAAGATTGGAATTTGAAGCATTGGTTTATTCTCAGCTTCATGGTCATTAGATTACAGAAACCTACGCCAGTGTCCCAGATGTGAGTCTATACTGGCGCCCACAAGCACAAGTATGAATTCAAGATTTGAGGTAGTGCGCGGATTGATTTAGTCTTTTCCTTTGTACCCGTACAAACAGAAATATCAATCTGCAATTGCTGTCAGAAGCGAAGGGTCTGCGACACTAGCTTAATTCAGGGGTTGTCAATGCGTTTGCTACACAACCTCAATTGCTTTGTTCAGAACAATCTAGCTCCACAATCATTGATTTTTTTGAGAAAAATCCATGTGAAGATAACTTTACAGCGAGGTGTCTGGTCGACTGTTCATAGACCAGTTAGTACAAAGACGAGCAAGTGCAAGGATAAAAGCATAAAATTCATCAATCTCCAAAGATATAGGATACAATTTTACATCTCACTGTAAGGCATTACTCTGGCAAAGCGAATACAGGAAAACATAACAGTTTGCTTACTTTTTTGGGACACACCGATGTCTTGCCAACCTTCATCGCATTTCTCTGCCTGTAAGAAATTTTCTTATAACAAAGTGCATCATAAATCTGGTGCATGTTCTATCTACAATCGATTGTATGCAAAGACTATCAATGCATAATGTCAACATGTCGAGCAGCTTTTTGTTTGGACAATCGAGAAAATTTGCCGCATGTTTTCTCCAAACATTCTGGAACAGTTGGTAACTCATGATTTGTTCTATCATCAAGCTGTTTGATAGTATCCAGGAAGCACATGATGTGCCCTTTGATAATAACTCCTCCAAAGTTATTTCTCTTCCATCAATTCAAAATAATCAAACGAAGTCCTATGCACTAAAAAAGGTAACTTTGTGATTGTTAGTGGGGTATTCAAAATAACTGGGTTGTTCCTTGAGAATTAATCAGCATAGTGGGATGTCTTTGTTTGATGTTGTGGCAATATTGCCAATACTAGGACCCTGGGTGCACCACATAATTGTACGAAGTTCAGATAGTCTTGGCATACGATTGTATGAAGTTGAGATAGTCCATACTTTTTAAAATATTACAAACAACTAGTGTGATGCATATCACATGAACAAAAGGTGCATCCATTTAATTATATAGTATTTATCAAAATATCATTACAGACATTCACTTAAAGTTCTTCATTCCATTTCTTTCTACTTAATGTTCTCAGAAATGTTGTTCAAAGCAAAATTAACAGATTGCTCGAAAGGCATATGATTGTCAACATCATAATCCAATTATCTTCACAAGATGCAAACTAAAAAGCACAAAGGCGGCAGTGAATACTGCCGTGACAAATTCTTGTACAATAACATAGTCGTAAAAAGAAATTGTCATATGAAAAGGGCGTAAGGATACAAAACCCAACTAAGACAGTGTGAAAGCAAACTTTTCTTCCTTGCTTATATGGACCAGTAGAAATTCTTAAAAAATGAGACATCTCTGTCGTGTGAAAAGGCCCTTATATTTGTGTACACCCTTGTTGTACCTAATCTTTTATCCTTGTGCTATGGCGGTGGAGGCATACAATAGTACATGGGTATATGTAGATTTTTTGCGTAAAGTTTCAAATCTCTAATTAATATTTGACTTGTATCTTAATTTCCTCATATGGTGGAGAAATGATATGCTGAGGTCGAAAATCCAGTTTGATTCCATCAAGGTTTTTAGTGGACAATGGAGAGTGGGATAGGGAATAGGTAAGGGAATATTATGTACATCAAATAATAAAGAGAAATAAGTGATATTAGGGATAAATGGTCAAAATGAATTTTCCACATAGTCATATAGTTTTAAAATCGTCGCAGCAAGTGAAATAGAAGTCAATTGATATTTACTGTTCAAAACCTTGTTGGCGTTCAACAAATGCTGAAAGAAAACAAGCCACAAGGTATGCTACCGCCCCCTTCATATGCAAACCCATGAAGAAGCCCTAAATAGCCTTGTAACGACCTCCTGCATTGCTTATGGTTTCCTTATTCACAACCACTGCATAGAAACCTTATCATTCAAATGTAAAGTGGCCAAGCCCATACCTCAAAACAAAGACCAAAACTACAAAAGTGAGAACTTAAACAAAAAAAAAAAAAAAAAAACTATTTATAGAAGCAACTAGAAAATCCATGGTTGATTAACAACAGAAGGACCAAAACTACAAAAGTGAACTTAAACAAAAAAGCAAAACTACTTGAGAAGAATCAGATAGAAGCAAAACTACTTGAGAAGAATCAGATAGCTGATTTAGGCTAATTAAATCCATTTCATAACTATTCGCAGATCTTGATGTCATCTTGCTGATGCACACGGAATCACAGGAATGAAGTAAAGGGATAACGTCTAGCATAACAAAACCTTAGAAAACAATTGGTCGACATCTGCATGGGGGCTTTTAAATCTTGAGTTGGAAATAAAGACAAAAATAACTATGGCCACATGGTTGCTTCTTTTCTAAAACATCAATGGCTAAGCACTCTAGAAATAATATTTAATACACCGCATGCATACGAGTCGTAGTAAAACCATAAGTTTACAAAAGTACAAAGGAAACCCTTTATAAAAAATAAAAATAAATAAAAACTCGTTGGTTTCTCTATTCTATTCTTGGTGGGCTTCTTCTCTTTGCGATCTCTTCTAGACAGCTCCCACTCCAGACTGGCGTTGTCTACTGTTGAATCTTCTCCATGATGTAAACCAAGTTATTTAAAGATGTCCGCTCCCCCGATTTTTTTATTTTTTATTTTTTGGTTATAGAACTTTTAGCAGAGCTTGATTAACTCAGCAGAGTTCATTAGGAATCAACATTTGATTTAGAGTTAGTTAGTGCATAATTCAATAGAGAGCAGCAGATTTTCGCATAATTCTCCATATTTCCATAACCATAACAAGGTTGTAAATTCCTTACTTCCATTCCATGGCTTCAAATTGTTTTTGTAAAGATTTTGATATCTTGAGTTCTAATTCTGCTTGTAATTTTCCCTCTCGTCCGAATGCCAAAGCTTTCCTCTTGTGAGCACTAAAGGTGTCATCTCTACTAAATTATAATTTAAACACTTATGATGCCACAATGTTTCTTTTATGAGCACGGAATGTGTTATCCTCTAGTGATACGTATATTAAAACGTATGTGTATATTAAAACGTATGTGCCGTATCTAACGTATCTTAAAATAAATTAGATTGTTTAGATACTTGGATATTTTTTATACACATATTTTTTCGTATCCATCTTTAGATGCTTTAGAAGTAATGTTTGAGACTAAGGCTTCCAAGCCAATGGCCCAGATTGCATGATTCTTGGGCATATGCTAGGTTATTCTCCTCACCAATGGTCAGGTGTGCTAAAACAAAATGTTTATAAACATTTGAGATCTTAAACAAGTGGCTAAATTATGTAAATTTTGCATTTTATGTTAAATTTTAGAGGAATGGCATTGCAAGCATTTGCATTGCTCCAGCCTGGAAATGCCTTGTATCATTATTTATTTCATCTCATTACGTTGAAATTTTAGACCCTCTTTTGCTAACAATAATGTTAGCAGATATTTTGTCTGAACGCATAGATACTAAGGAAGTGTATTCTATATATGAGCATAGTAAATCAATTTACTCTGAAGTCATTTCAGTTTTGGACAGCTACATACATAACCAGTAGGCAGGTATACCACCTTGAATATAATTAGCAAAGATCTTGAATTAGGACAGAACTTGAACTGTCCAACTTTACGAGCCTAAAATATTCAAGATTGCCAATGTCGTTAGGTGGAGTGAGCTTAAAATCAGTACTCCATTTTGCAGGAAATAATTTTAGCTTTGTTTAGCCATTGCTATAGAGCTCTCTCTTGTAAGAATGAAGTCTATTGCTTCTTCGACATCTTTCACGACCTATAAATTACTTCTTTAACATAAGAAGTCAAGCTCAAAATATAGTGCAAATAGTACATACCTTATCAGCTGAATAACAAGCATCATCTTCTTTATCCTGAAAGCAACCAGTTTGTACTAAGATAGAAAACCATGGCTTTCCTGCCTGAACCAAAATGGAGTTGATTAGAAGCCAAATATGTGTGCATGTGAAAATGAGCAAGAATGATAGCATTAAGATTGCCAATTTCAAACCTCTTTAGCCCCCCGTATGTCTGTTTCCGGATTGTCGCCAATCATATAAATTGTTTCAAAGGCATGGGTTTCTTGTTCTGACAAACTATTGCCTTCCGTGTAACTTAGCATGCTCTCAATTTTTTTTAGAGCCTCTTCTGCATACTTGTAGACAACTACTCGAGGTTTCCCATAAGAGTTATAAAGAAGCTTGCTTCCAGTCAATCTAATTATAAAAAAGCACATAATAAAGGTAAGAATATTGTGCCATAAAAAAATCACACTTGTAGACATCCTAATGCTGTTTTACATGGAGAACACAAGATTTGGTAAAGCAATCACTGTGCTGCAATTATAGGAAAGCAAGTGGCCACATTTAATCCCACACTCCCATACCAACAAATAGGACATAAAGCACTCGAGCATATATAGTAATCATCATAGCAAAACCGTTTCGCCTTTGTGCAGTTACTATACCTGATAAAGACATTCTCCAATGCTATCCTAAAAGCCCCCATTCCAAACCGCGCCATAGGAAAGGCAGCCTGTAATTACTACAAAATGCATAACGGGTTATAACCACATCTGAGAGACTCCTCTAGTTTGCTTTACTAGTAGCATCCAGCATTGCATAATGACACTGCCCTACACTAGAAGTGCCATTCTCATTAAACTGCACACTGTCTGGTGTTCATTAGCGACACCTCATTGCCTGGGGGAATGATCGGAGGAAGTGCGCAGCACCATTCCCTGCATTATTTGGCCTTTATGATGAACTGGAGTCTTTTGTGCAAACTTTGGGTGGAGAACACTTCATGCTTGCACAAGCGTGCATCCCAATTTTTCTTTACGCTGATGATGTCCTCCTCTCCTCAAGGGCTTCAGAAATATTTGATAGCTATAGATACATTCTGCAAAGAAAAAACTGCAGGTCAACTGCAAAAGGCAAAGGTGATGGTGTTCAGAACCTTTTGGAAGGGTTTAAAGGAGAATCTTCCGTAAGGGACATCCGGTGGAAACTGTATCTGCATATACACATCTGTGTTCTCATATGGCTCACAGATATGAAGCGTGATTTCCGAGCAGATGAATGGCCTCAATTAGAGAGGCTTCAAATTTCTCTCCTATCTAGAATGATCAGAAGTAAACCCTCAGTGCCCCATGATATAATGTTGGCAGAAGTTAGCCCTTGCAGCTTGAAATGGCTTTTCAATTAATGTCTTTGATACATAAGTTACGCCAGTTTGGTGCCACACAAGAGGGCCGGATGAGACTTCCTCGACTGGCTTTTGATTTCTTCAAAAACAGTAAGATGTTTAATACTCTTGGCTTTTCAATTATAAAATGCCTCCATTCCAATATGACTTGGCAGCGCCCAATTGTAAACTGACAGGGCAGCAGATGAGCTCATACGTCATGATTTGGAGCAGTTTCATGTCTCAAACATTTGGTTAAATCCTTCGACAAAATTAAATACTAAAAGATAATTTTTCAAGGAGAACTTTCTAAACATTTCAGCTGACGGTTTCATAGTAAGACCAGTTATCTTGAGACTGACCTTCCAAATAAGGTGAGGTTCTTTATGGGGCAGTTCAGGGTGTCTTCTTATCAGTTTGATATTGAGCTTGGGGGGGCTAAATATCTTAGTCGAGAGGATAGAAAATGCTCTTTACGCGATTTGAACATGGAGTCAAAGAGCACTCCATCTTTACCTGCTGCCTATTCCATGATAAGAGGGAAATAGCATTGTCTCTTCAGACATCCAACAATCTTATGGCAACTCGGCATGTATTATGACCAGAAATGTACATCCTCATTCATTCATGACCTTGCTCAGAAAAGTAGAAGCATCCTCAAAAATAGAAACAGCAGACCTAGTAGCCCAAATAAAAAAGATGATGAGGCAAAACAGAGTGGAATGTCGGCAGCTCCCCGAAGAAAAGAAAACTTCATGATATTAAAGGACTGACACTAGCAAGATCTAGGAAAATACACTAGCAAGATCTAGGAAAATAAAATGAGCAGCAAAACAGAAGCATAAGAATTCCTTTTAGAAGAAGGAAAGATGGGATAGGGCTCAAAAACAGCCAAATGCTGATACCATTGATTCCATTGATTTTTATTGATGCTTTAGTGTTATAGTTTTTAGCTTCTTGGAAGCTTTCATCCCCCTTGCAGCTCCTTAATTCCGTATCTCCTTGGTCTCATAGACCCTATGGGTCTCCCATAATCATCAATAGGTCTTTCTTTCTTTCATGGGTTTGAAAATCATCTTTGCTTTTGTTAGTGCTCTATAACTAGCATGAAGCTTAAGCTCTTAGACATGAAATGCCGTAATGAAGCATGAATATGGCATATATAGTCAAGCAATAGACGGATGGCTCAGCATGCAGAGTCATTAACATATGTGCAGTATGACAATACTCTAACATCTCCCCAATGATGTGCATGGCCGAGGAAAACTAACAAAAAAAGAGATGCTAACTAGAAAATGCAAACATCCCCCCTGAGATGTAAGACTGCCTATGAAGCAAACTTAACCAGAGATACGTCCATGACTGCCACTTGACTTTAGTCTTGAAGCAGATTTTTCTTCCCCTGTACCATTCCCTCTGCGTGTGAAAATACAGATTCAAATCATTACCAATATGAGCCTGTAATACATAGAAACCAGACAGAAAAACATAATGTATATCAATATCACGTAACACTTGTGATCCAAATTCTCTGCTCAATAGTTCTAGTCTAGAAGACTGCTGTAACTCAGGTACATATCCTACTGATAGGAGCAAATCATGACTACTATCCACATTCTGCTCTTCAAATGCACGAAAGATAGGAAATACCTGAGTTTCAGAGTTAAGCATTTAAAACTGACCTTCAAGAGCTTGCGGAACCCTTGAATATCAGTGCAAAGAACGTAGTCCAAGGATGCAGCCAAATTGGCATGATCCTCTACTCTCCCATCACATGGACAAGCAAATGGAATATGTAGTTTCAAGTAAAGTGGCATATCTAGTGCATGTTGACTAACCTTGGCGATAAGTGAAGTAAAAATATCAGTCTGCTCATGACTATTCATCCAAGGAAGCTCAAGCACCAACTCATCTTCAAATCTGCAGTATGCACTTGATGCTCAAATACTTCATTTCACAAATCCAGAGATGCATGTGACAAGTGATCATTTATTAAGGGAAACCATTCCAACTTCTGATACACGCTTTCATAACAACATTGAGAAGACGTGCAAGCATGCTCAAAGATCGCTGCAGCATAGTCTGGTACATATGTGAAGCTTTGTACCAGTGAAGGTAAACCAGCAACTTCAAAATAATCTTCAAAAATGGGTACCGCTCAATGATATCTTGTGATGCATACTTTACTATATACCGTGGATATAATTCTTCTAACCCAAGAATTTGGTACTTTCTGTCATATTCACCTTCATAAAGCTGGCAGTCCGATGACAAATGAGAAACATCATAACTTGCAGCAAATTCATATCGTCTTTGACAACAGAAAACATATCAGACTGCTCCATGGACCTTTCACTTTATCAGTAGCTTCCTTCAAAACCTTCGAAACATCACGAATCATGAAGATCGGGAACTACTAAGGACAATGAATCAGTTAGAACGGTTGCTGTTGCTACAGAAGTCTTTGCCAAACCAGACTTCTGCTGCTTCTTCTGTTTCTTTGCCTTTTCTTCTCCCTTTCTGACTTAGATTAATATAATCCCAGAGCTCCTTGAAACTGGTAAATTGACCTGATACTTATGGATGGACAAGCAAATCTAGTGTTGCTCAAATCAAATCCAATGCAAGTGCATCTCTCAATGCATATCCTTGATGATTTAGCTCTGATTTAGTAACCTTGACCATTCACAATTTTGGATGGACATGCAGATCTAGTGTTGTTCAAATCAAATCCAATGCAAGTGCATCTCTCAATGCATACCCTTGATGATTTAGCTCTGATTGAGTAACCTTGACCATCCCAAATACCTTGTATGGACAGAATCTGTCTCATAGAAACCTCCCATTGAGAATAAAGCTAAAGACTTAAAGCCAAAACGAACTCCTTCAATGATAACCTCTGATACAGTACACAAAATCCAGTTCAAGACTTCTCGAACTGTCTGGAAAACGTGAATCTGATAGAATAAAGATCTGGTGAAAGCACAAACCCAGATCGACTCCCCTGCATGCAATTCCGCAATTCCACCGCCTTCTCTTTACACGTTAACAGATCTTTAACCCAAACATAGAACATACCTTTTTCCTTGAATACAAAGAAATACAAACCAAAACAAATCCGCAACTCCAAATGTCCAGATTCATCAGATCTGACCAATCTAGGCCGCAAACAGAGATCTGAATCTTTCAACCAGTCTTGGCAACGCAACACAAGTTCTCTAATCCAAACCACAAATCCAAACTCAAAGTCGTCCAAAAATCCAGATCCTTGCCCAAACTAGAGATCTGTTCCTGAGAACACCAGATCGGAGCAAAGCCTTATTGAAAACAAAACAGCCAAACCGAAGCAGTCTTGAGAAATCAACACCAGATCTTCCAGGCACTGTACCTGTCCAAATTTGCACAAGTCCCAATCTACGACCTGTGTTTGCACAATTTTGGCAAATTTGCAAGATTCCCTCTACAATCGGAAAATGTACAGATCCACAAATATTGATGAAGATTTCTCAAAGCCAAGACAATCATGTCTTACAATCACCCTTTCTTGCAAATTGTAGCAAGAAATAAACCCCTGAACTCTTCTGATCTAACCAATTTTTGACTTAATAGATAGCCACAGTACTTTTGATCAATGCCTAGGAAACTTAGCTTCAGACCCAAACAAGAAAAAAAAAACGAGAAAAGCTGGATCAAACTGGCGCTAACCCTTTCCTCCAAAGAGGCTCTGATATCATGTTAGTGCTCTTTCTCTTAAGGACTAGAGAAAGACGACAGAGTTCCCAGAGAAGAACTGCCCTAATGCGGCATGACTATGGCATATATAGTCATGACATGGCAGCAACAGATGGACGACTCAGCATGCCCAGTCATCAACACGTGTGGAGCATGACAATACTCTATCAAGCTGCGTGTTTTCATCTTGGCCACAGCTCGTAATGTATTATGTAACCCATATCATGGCAGACACAAGTGATGAAAGGGAAGTATTAACCTGGTAGGTGAAATCATCTGCTGCGAAAAACAGAGGGGGTTGTGGGCCTGAAGCCCTGAGCGGGTTACCACCACCGCGCAGCACGTCACAAATCACCTATAAACAGCTGGCAATGCAATTAGATACTTCTTTTGCATGCACATTGTTGTGGCAGTAAAATGATGCACCATATTTTATATTCACCAAACAGATGTATACGCTTTACATGGTAAGAGAGGAGATTTTCAAATGGAGAACTATGTAATTGACATTTTCCAACTTGGTTTTGCCTACTACTTGTAGTAGTGGGTTTCACTAGAATACAATAAATTTTAACTTGTTTTGTTGTGCAATTGAAGTATTAAGTACATTTGTGTTAATTTTTGTAGTCTTCACCTTCTACAATGCCCTGGATTGCCTTAGCATGACTTTAGAGAATTATTGTCTGATTTTCTACCAAGGCCACAGTTGTGATGTTGCTAAGCTGAATGGATAACCTGTTTCTGAAGGATTTGTCAAAACCTTTCCAGAAAGAGACTACAGATTGACTTCAATTTACAGTTTGTTCCAACTCTCTCGTCTATCAAAATAAGGAGTTACTTTGTCTGCAAAATATGGTAAGGTTTTACAGGGTAGTAACGAAGTACTAACTACAGTATATCTGCATGCATATGTGTACTTACTACATACTGCTTTAAACAGTTATCTTGCAGATAAGGTGCTCTTACTTGTATATCCCGACCCCAATCAAGAGGATCACTAACAACAAACACAGCCTGGATTGTCATCCCATTCTTTTGGCACAGGTCATAAGTACATTGCTTTGCCCAAGGCTTGTACCGATATAAAGGGTCAATTGAGTCATACAGACAGACATAATCTTCAATTGAAATGACATTTCTGTGATACATACATTTCGAACAACAATAGTGAGAACAATGAAGCTAACAAAGTGCTTAACTATAACCGTAGGAGACGTCACCTATAACCATAAGCTGACATCACATTTGCGGGCTCATGTTTCCCAACTGCAAGTACTTGTTTCTCTCTAAAACTGCAGATAAGAGGATACAGGCTTTCAAATGTGCCATAATATTGCATTTTTCCAAGATGTTTGAAGTAAAGTAACACTTAAACATTGCTGCGAACGACTATTTTCCTTTCAATCATGCAGTTTATCTATATATCTTTTCGTTATTTTCTGCAATGGACAAGGAGGAAATTGATTGTAAAATGCCCAACATAAAGTACCAAACATAGAGGATTCCAAAAGCTCCAAGTCACTAACAAGGACTGAAAACATGGCCACCGTATCTGACACATGTATTTGTATTTTGTTACTCTTTTCCTTCATCATCAATGGATTGTAATCAACCGGTTCTCATCTTTCTTGATTCTTAATTATAACATTACCCAAAGCCCATTTAGGCCTAAACTTAGCTGCACTTATAAAGAGCAGGTTATAAATGCAGCTTTGTAAATATTATAGGCAGAAATCTAAAAGAAGTCAAGAAAAACACTCGAAACTTAAATTTAGACTTTGAAGTGCAGGTAAATGCTCCTTTAGAATTAAACCTAGTTGCATTTATAAGAGCCAGTTATGAACATGACTATGATTCCTCTTCATAACAGAGCAGTTGCTTAGACCCTGTTCATGTGCAGTATAGATTTGATAGTAAGGAATCTCAAGAGTTGCTCCCCTTATCTCACTACTAACTTGCTGGTCGCCACATCAATGGTTAGATTAGATTGATTCAAGATGGCACTCCAATTTTGGAATTAAACAGCATTCTGCATTTCGCACCCTACCAGATCCAATATTTGAGATCCAGGCATGCAGAGCAGCATAGCATACTGAAAGGAATTTGAAAATTTCAACTGCTAACATCGCTAGAGCTGAAAGTGAATGACTTATTTCTGAAGAATGCCTGTCTTTCGTAGTAGAAGAAGACTAACCTGGCCACTAAATGTTGAAACGGAGAATGACCTAAGATAACCTGTAAAGAAAACAGCAAAGACTAAGTTCACACATAAGGAGAACAATACTGCAATCGACAACATAATTCGCAAACACATTACAAGTTCCAGACAGTCGGACATAGCTTATGATGGCACAAGAAGGAAATTTTCATATTGCAGCATAGAAAATAGCCACTAGTTTAGGAAAGGACATTGATTCCACCAAGAAATGCTCGTCATAAACATACAGACATAATGCAGACATTTTAAGGTCTAGAACCACAGACCTACAGAGCTATTTTAGGTAGGGATATATGTTTTTGTCCATGAAGAAGTATTACAGTTGATATACATGCTAAAAGAATCTAATATGCTGTATGTTTCAATGTCTGTCATTAGCAGCACTACAGCAATACATTGGGGAAGATTCGAATTTTCAACTTTATCCAGTCTATAATTGTCAGTGCCAATTAATGCAATATGCCAGGGCACCATTAAATATCTTTATCAAGGAAATAAAAAAAAACATCAAAAAGAAGTTGAAGAAAGCATGATCACTCTTTTTCGAGACAGAAGATTCAGATTTTTTGCACAAGATACACCAAAGAACTCTTTCAAAGGGTGAAAGCATGTGGAATGACACAGTTAAGAAAACAATTGCCACCACCAGGAATCGCACTTGGCTCTAATACCATGTTACATACAAATACTATAATGCTATTGATAGATATGGAATAAGCATATGTGAATAGCTAACCTGATGGGACGAAAGATTTACACCTAGCAATTTGCTGAGTTGAGATGCTTTTTTTGACTCGGTCACACCTCCACCTTTACAAGTCGAAACTTTATTAATACGACAATATGTTGAAAGTTATCATGCCATTACATGCTGAGTGGCCTAGAATTCAGCTTACTATTTACACAATAACAATCTAAATAAGTCCAATATACCCTAAGCTCCATTGGCAATCTCTCCACATGTTTTGGTGGGATAAAAAAGTTTGCACTTAAAAGGTAAGCCAAACGATAATGCAGATCGTATGATTGATGAGCAACTGATATTGCCTGATATGTAAGCATGAATATCCTATGTAGGACACGGGATTGGCTAGTTTTCATTACCATGCCCCTCCAAACTTGATATCCACAGTAATCATATCATGAACTTTAGAAATCTCTTGGCCTGACCTTAGTTTGAGAAATATGGTGCATCTGGTTGAAAGCAACTAGAATGCTATCTCCTCACAAAATATAAATGACACAAATTCATCAAAATAATACTCTTTATAGCTCTATGCAATTCTAGGAAAAACTTCACATCTTTAGGGGAAAAAAGAAGGAAAGAAAGAGTTTATTGGGGAAAAAAATTTACTGCCATAAAACCTCCATACCGTTTGTCAAAAAGATAAAGGGTACCCATGGCTGGCCTGTTTAAAAAGTACACAATCTAAAAATAAGATAACACGAATTTTTCTTCAAACATAGATAAATGATAAATAGTTAGCATCAGAGGCCTTATTTTAGTAAATGAATACACGTAACAGTTTTGAAAAAAGATCAGATCCGGTTTTTAACATGCTTCTGACATTCCAATGCAGAATCACATGACCTTCATGATAATAAATAATAAATAAATAAATTTATTTCACGCCCGTTTAGACCCCGAGGGCCATGGAGCGGCAATTTTTACATCAGTTTGATAAGCTTAACAATAACCTTCTCCTATATATACATATGCCGGACAACAAAGGAATACATGATACTCATCTTCTACTTGTTGCCAACCGCAAACCTTGCACTTCCTTTCTTTTCTGGAAATCTTGGCCCATCTTCCGATCTCTATCTGCAACCTATGCGATCCCGTCTTGTATCTAGCTATCGTCTGCTTGTTCTTCTTTGAGATATGGGCTTTTAGATAGATAATAGCATCGATAATGCTCATGAGAAAAATATGACAAAGACAACGAAATTATGAAGGATGAGGAAGGATAATAGGTAGCCAAGTGGGAAATACTGGCTTACTGCATAACATTATTTACTCCACTGTTGTTTCAAACTCATGATAGTACGATTGGGCTCGACTCTGGTTACCTATGAATTAAATTGCAACCTAAATGCAATCAGATAGCTTTGAGTTCTTAAAAATGTATACGAAGTAATTCTCCATTCTATGAAGTGGCTTAAAGCTCATCACTGAAAGTTACATTTATTGGCACGTTTCTCATCCATGTGCTAGTTTGTTTCTGTCTCCATCACTCTGCCATATAGCAATGCATCTTTTGCATGCCTTCCATTTTGCCGGATATTGTCTTCTGATATCAATATGTGACTACTTTTGATTGGGGCCCCTTGCTTCATGACACAAGGAACAAAATATTAGCTGCTTTTCTTTAAAACCTTAACTCGGACAGGAGCTACTCTAAACTGTCACAGGTTTGGCATCCATTACTGCTTCGCCCAGCAATCAAGGTTGATCAACCAGTGAGATTACCACCATCCTTTTAAATGGAACGCTTTCAAGCATAAAGACCTAAGTGTACTAAGAGGAACACAAGCTGAAAGACATGCCAACATTATGCCCAAATTCATCTTATACGACTTGTGCTTCATTCATTAGATCCTAACCACATACAAGCTCCAGGAATGTAAAGTTTTTCCAAAGCTTCGTGAGCTCCTGCTAGAGGTGTGTCGCCTTTTAGTAGTACACCATCAATGTCGAAAGCAATTCCAAATTTTCTTCTGCTTACAAACAAATAAGAAAATGGTCAATATCCTACATTGTTGTGATGGAAGTCGAAAAAGAAAAGCGAACCTCGAGACAGGAAGGCTGGAATATCGCCGGGACGGAATTGAATTGGAGACGAGCTTCAGGCCACGGTTTGCCCGAATTCGTGACAGTGCCATGGCCATTAGGAACCCATGTCGTATCTAGTAACTATTTGGGAGTTGTGGGTATGAAAATTCTCAAATTGCAGACTAGTAAACGTGTGCCCGGCGTTGCCGGGCTAATGTCCTGGAGCTCTAGATACATTAAGTGCTCAATTCTTCAATTGATTAATGCATGAATTTGTCAATAGATTAATGCATGAATTTGTCAATAGTTGAGAAGTTCTTAAGCATTGATATCCATAGTAATGTACATGTAAAGATGAATAAAGATGAAAAATATCTAAGTGACCATTTCTTTCCTAATTTTAAATTGGAGCTCTATTTAGTTTAAGTGCTCAATTCTTCAATTGACTAATGCATGAATTTGTCAATGGTTGAGAAGTTCTTTAAGTATTGTTGTCCAAAGTAATGTAAAAGCGACATGTAATGAAAGATAGCAATGTGCCACAATTTTGAGCTTGTATAATGCCGAGTATGGCATAAACTCTCAAACATGCAGTTCCTGGTTTAAAATCAGAGAATCAAAATCTAAAACAACTAATTGATCACTGCAAACATACTGGATTTCAAAGACCTTATTAACACATCTTATTTTCTAAGCTTTATGTCCAATTCTCAATAGCGAAATTCCAAACAGAACCCATCGATATAATGCTATTTGATTTGAGCTTTGGTTAAAATCAAGTTGTAAAGGCGATACTTGACACTTCTAAGAAACATTTATACAAACAAATATATGCATCTTATCAATGGCTTGCTCGCTAACACTCATTTACATGTTGTTTTCGAACATTACTTATTCGAGCTTTAACATGTTACGTGTGTTTTTACTCGGCCTTTAATGTCTTTATGCAGCTACGACATTGAAAAAAAAACAATCTTTAATGGTGCCAGCTTCAAGATTGTTGCTCCTCGACAGCGATAACGTGCATCAAAACAATCATAGTGCAAACAATAACAAACATAATTCTTGTCCACTTTTTTAAAGGTATTATTTTGTTTTCCGCATTTTGATTTTAAACAAAAGGCACATCATTTGCTATCGTATAGATAACTACTTCTGCGTGATATAGTTCTATAGGATTCACGTGCTATAGAATACAATATGTTCATCTAACCTTTAGATGCACTCAATTTCAAACTGTAGTTGTGCAAAGAAATCACAGCAACGTATATACATAAATGCTTCATTTCCGGAACTCTTCTTGGTCAAAGAAAAACCCATTTCGCTGCTTATTTTAAAAACAAATTAATATTTTTGGGAACACTTTCATTGATCTATTGGTGCATATTATTTGCAAGAGATGCACTCTTTCCCTTGAAAAGAACCTGTTTGCAGGAGATGCAAGAAATCTAGGTTTCAAGATTTGTTGTAGGTGTACATAACTGTGTTATAGTGGGACTTCGGAATGGAGATAAAGATGGCCCCTAATAATAATAACAGCAACTTTAAACAGAATATTATTTTGCAACTCTAGATGATTTTGTTTAGGCAAATAAAGGCAAAGGCAAAGTAACATGGTATTTAACATCGGCATAAAGAAAGAATGCAAATGTAGCTCAGGTTTAACACTTGTCCAATAAAAAGCCAAAGATGATAACACACAACCTGTCAACTTTGCTGTGGAGCTTCACCTTGAAGTCACACGGTGACAAATTTACTCAGCTCTTTGAAGGATTCCTAAGAATGTCTCAATGTTATTTGGAAACATAGCAGTAGTACATGCACAGACACAATATCCAGTAAAATGTTAATTTCCTCTTCGCTGTGCACTACAGATGCATTTAGCAAAAACCACATTTGTACAAACCTGTCAGCATTGATCCCATTATCCCTTCATATTTTAACCTTAATGCCCAAACCTTACCTGAATTGATTTTGGGAAAGCCTCTAAAGTGCAAATGCAAAATGCAAGCAGGTTCAAGTACAAATGCTAATTCTGTAAACTCCTGCGTAATCCTGCACAGCATGGCAAAAAAGTAATTGGAAGATTAGCAAACCATGCAAACCATCAACTACCAGTTAACAGAAATGAGAATATAGTTCGTTAGCCATGCAGATACATAAACAAACAGAGTGTATGCCCAGTGTCATGATTGCATTACATTGAGTAGTGACGTTATTGCACAAAAATATTTCCACAAAAATATACTTACCTATAGATTTTTGCCATGTCTATGCCTCTGCTCCAGAAGTGAAAGCCATGCAGAAATGCCCAGTAGATTATTTCCATGTCTCTTCCATTTACCTAAACAATTTTTCTATAGAAGATCCGCAAAATATTTCTGTAGCAACGCTTACATACCTCTGCAAGAAAGAAATGAGTCAGAGGTTAAAAAAAATGACATGCGCAAGCATGAGAACAAAACCAAAATGGCACAAAAGGAAGAAAGCATAAACAGAGAAATAACTACCTTGAATCATGCCAGAATGAACCATGCCATAAAAATACCATATCTGCATGAGTTGTAAGCTCTGCTGCAAAACACATTGCTCAAAAAAAAGCCGTGGGATTCTTGAGCTTCTAACGTAAATCCAAGTTCTGTGGCGTTCTGTGCATCTGAAGCTGCTGCCGCCTGCTTTCACATTTCTGAACTGTGGAAGAAAGTGGAGGAGAAGTGCAAGAAAATCCCAGAATCCGAATCTGCATATAAAGTCCAGGCCAAAAACACAAATAAGCACATCTGAAATTTTGTATGGACAAAGAAGTATTGCTACCGCATTAAACCAGTGGAAACGCGATTGGAAACTGTTTCGTGCCTGAAGCCTGGTTAAGAAAGAACTAAACAATGCCAGATTCATGGCTAGGGAAGGACTGGATTTGGCTTTATATACTTGCAAGTAAGCAAGAAGATGGTAGGCATGACAATAAAAAAAGTGAGAATCTACCTGAGACCAAGACTTGATTTACTGCTAAGCCGACTTCACCTCCACGCATAGCAGATCCCTGAGAAGAAAACCTGAAAAGAAAGTTAGGACATGAGAAAAAGCTGGTAAATCTGCCAAGGCATTA
Source organism: Isoetes taiwanensis (assembly GCA_021234155.1). Classification (NCBI taxonomy): domain Eukaryota; kingdom Viridiplantae; phylum Streptophyta; class Lycopodiopsida; order Isoetales; family Isoetaceae; genus Isoetes; species Isoetes taiwanensis. The sequence goes on from JAJEKV010000063.1 coordinate 730,080, forward strand.
AGAAATGCCAGATTCATGGCTATGGCAGGGCCGGATTTGAATTACAGATGACAACAAATAAACAATGAGGATCTACCTGATATTACATTGGCCGATTTTTACTCATTAGGTAAGCCAAAATGTAGATCGCACAGAGAAAGCATGATAAGCATGGTGTTGGGTTGTGCTACCTTGTATAACATGATAAGAATTAACAAAGCAGCATAAAAACGACCCATTCAGGTAGCATCCATGGGGATATACCAAGGTGGCTGGGGGCATGGGTCTTCTGAATAACTCCAGTAATTCGTCTATTCTTCTAGCCTGCACACATGAATAGGATTATTAGACAATCAAGCTCCTACATATAATCCTGTAAGGAAGCCAGATAAATATTCTGAGTACGAATTTCTAGAAAGTAGTACCTTGGTGTAAAGCTTAATAGTGGCAATGATCCTATATTCTTTCCCTTGACAGTGAAAATAGCTGCATTTAATCCCCATAATATGCATTCCCTGGTCAAATTCTCATCGATCTGCCCAGCGAGCTGAATCTGCATCCACTGGTTTTATTCCAGCAACATAAAAGCTCAACTAAACACGGCTATCTGGATCTAGAGGAGCTTGTCCAGGCCGGTACTTCAGAGATCTTGCAATGAATTTAAAAGGGAAAACGAAGAGAGATAAGCTGAAACACGGTAGGATTAACTTTAACGGACAGTTTTGCAAGGGCTTCAAAGCTATGAAATTGGCCTTAAATTATAAGGCTCCAAATCGCGAACAGACTGAAAAATCAAAATAAGTAAATAATCGAATGCATTTACATGAAACCAAGCATGTATGCCTTACCTGCGATGGTTGCTCTTGAAGCTTGTTAAAAATGTTACATGCTGTAGTTCGCCTTGGATGAATAGAATAGAAAAGCCTGCAACAGAAGGAACTTAGGGTTTTTCCCAAGGAAATAATAGAAATCCGGCGCGCGTGAGTGGAACATGGATAATCATACTCTGGGCCGAGCGTTACAACATCATCCGAAATTTCTTCAGAAACGGCTTAGGCTTTGCCCGGCTTATTTGCCCGAAAAAAAATGGTGTGGCACAAAAAAAAGCCTTACATCAAAAAAAATTCCGATCCCACAATCACGCTTTTGGCCGGAAAATGGAGTGTTACGGCGTTACCGGCGGCCGGAAAAAAAAGGAGACACCCCACCCCAAAAACATTTTAGGAAGGAAGGAAGGAAGGAAGGAAGGTACTTTTATCGTCCACGGAGACCAATCGGTCTATGGGACCCAATACAAAAACGCGAAGAAGCGGATTACTGCCTCGGATTAAAAACCCCGCCCAAAGGTTTTCGAGGGAAAACCGTGGCAGGATAATCAGCCCGACAACAAACTGGCTAATCATATAAAATGCGTAAAACATCCCAATATATACAATCATGCACCACCCCCAGAGTGCCTAGTCACGGACAAACAAAGCGGGGGCAAAAGGTGACCTCGCGGGTCCAAGCACCTCCTGATGTATGACCCCGGGCACGCATCGACGGCGGTGTGTTCATCGGCAAATGCAAGGGCACGTCCGGCCGCACTAAGGGAGCGTGATCGCCCGGATCCGGATCAACGCCGGGCAACTCGAAAAGTGTGAGACTCATCCTCAATGGCACCCGTTTGGCAAAGACCGACAGAGCCTGCCCCTGGCGGGGCTCCCCAATCCACCCGCCCGCCTCGATCGCGAAGAAGGTGGGCACCGTCGCGAATGGAGGCAATGAGTCTGCGCTTTTCGGGGCAAATTGGGAACGCAGGTAGAGCTGTGGGCCCCGGGCTAACACGGGGGTTGATGTGCTCCTTGTAATGGGCCATTTTGACCTGCTCTAGAGCAATGGGGTCCCGAGCTTGTCAAGGAAACAAGCATCTAGGTACTCCCCGCCAGTCGTCACGATCGGCCACCGCGCCGGTATGCGCATCGTGCTCCTCGCACGTTCCATCCGGGCGAACCACATCTCTCTTACCCCTCCAACAGGGCCTAAGCCGCTGCGGACTCATGGCCCACGCGTGTAAGCCGGAAGTGAGGAGCGAGCATCACCCATAGTAACCACTTTTCAAAAAATAGACGCGATGTGTCTATCAAGGGCTGCCCGCTTTGGCGGCAAGAATCCGATTTCTGCAGCGAATCGATAGGGGGGATCGAAGGTTTCACCCAAGTGCCCGTGCCAAAAATGCCTTCTGCACTGCTCCAAGTCATTCGAGTCGCCAAAGAGACGACCGGGCCAAACCCTCGACCCCGTCTGAAGGGCAGGCTCGACCGGTGCCCTAACAGATGTGGTGATGGCCCCAATCATATAGCTCTGCCTGGTGACTTTGTTGTTGCATGGCATAAAGCTTCCGGCCTGCTTTGTCACCCGCAAGCGGATAGACGCCTCCCAGCAGAGCGAGGAGGGGAACTCCACCCCTAGGTACTTGTAGGTGGGCGTGACGTCCACAGGCTGTCCCCGATATGTGAGTGCAGGAGGCATGGGGTGACGTGAAGAGGATATGAGAACCACCCTGGTCTTGGCCAGATTGACGCGCATGTCTGTAGCATGACAAAATGTGTCTAGGGCATCCAGGTGAGACTGCATAGCTTCTGGGGTGTGGGCCAGCAGGCCAACATCGTCCGCATAGATGAGCTGGCGGATGACCTGGTGCAAAAGCTGTATGCCATCCCCCCCATGCTCAGTAAGCCAGGGCTCTAACTGATCAATGTAGAGGCCAAAAAGTGTTGGCGAGAGGGGGAAATTTACCAAAATAACCTTAATTGTTGACTCCTTCGTATTTTTGAAATTCTCAAATTGCCCTTAATTCTTAGGTATTTCCCCAAAAAGCCCTTTCTATGCTAAAAATTATCAAAAAGCCATGCAACTTTCCGAATTCACAATAGATTATTATTTTTACAGATGGAATGAAAGAGTAACAAATGGATTTGACAGATTTGTGGCTCTGGTATAAAAGTTAGCAATGCAGTACAACAGATCAGCAAATGAGTGATTACAGTGATCCCATACATGGCAACAGCATCAAAAGAAGGAAGGAAGGAAAGAGAGAGTGGACTAAAGACCCGTCTTTTTGATGCAATAACAGTAAGTATCTGCAGAAATAACCCAGGTGGAGTCCATCTTGAGATGACTCATCAGAATGTTGCTGTGTATTGGAGGATCTAAATCTGTGACAAGCTGAGACTTTGGATGATCGCTATCATGCACATGCAAATTAGAATTGCCAAATTGTTGTCCATCGTCTCCCCAGCCTTGCAAATTAGAATGATTATGGAGCTGTGTGCTGGAGAACTACTGGCATGCAGATTGTAGTACTAAACCAGCAGCATTAGTAAGGGATTGCAATAAACTTACCGCAGCAGCAGCAGACCGCCTTAGAATCAGCAGCAGACCGTGGAATCAGCAGCAGACCGCCTTGGTTTAGTCCGGATTTCGATCTGCAGCCATAGCAGTCGGCTTCGGATGAGCGGAATAGGCTTCGGATCAGCAAGCAAAATCAGAACGAGAACATTTTTTTAGCGGCAAGTCCATTTTGGGAGTTTCTATTTTATTTTTGGGTTATCTGGGAATTTCGAAAATAGTAAGGGTATTTTGGGAAATACAGTAAAAATTAGGGTTATTTAGGTAAATTTCCCAACATTTTAAATAAGTAGACTAGTAAACGTGTGCCCGGCGTTGCCGGGCTAATGTTCTGGGCATGTGTTTTTACTCGGCCTTTAACGTCCATACATACGTTGATATAGGCAAGATCAGACAATATTTGCTTTTGTAATTTTTTTGTTATTGAAATTTGTCTAATGACAGTGTCATCAATCTATTAACTTTGCGTTTATCAATTTCAACAGAGAAAAGAATGCTTTGTAACAAATGTGTTAAATCTACCTCTAAAAACAAAATTTTGGAAAGCTGGATCCAGAACTTATGCTCAAAATGTCACCCTTAGAAGTAGTTAAGTACACGAACAAAAAATAGGTACAAAAATACAAAACACAAAATTTTGTCCTAGCTCATTGACGTATTTTAGTTCATGGTGGAACTCTAAATATACATCTCCACATGGCGCACATCACCAAGGGCCTAATATTGTACTTTGTTGGATACTCCCGTGATATCTTCACTTCTCCGACAGATAACATCTTAGCTGGGGTAAAAGTGAAATGCACGGGCGAGTCATTGATTCGAATCGCCCACCCACGTCTCACGACTATCAAGCACGTGAGACAACTCATCCCGGTAGACTCGTATGATGGAATCGAATCTTCGCCTCGAGGAAGGAATGATTTGTAGACCCTAAAATGGGTTCCATTACATATTCCAACACATGTGAGTTCCTTTGCTACTAAGACACCAATTCGCCAGTGCACGGTATCGTTTCTCATCTTAAAAAGAAGACAAATAATTGCACGTTTAGTCAAAGCACTACATTACCCAAAAGATAGATACATGCACTTTATCCTCCACCTACCTCTCTCAAAGCACATCCGCGTAAACACCGTTCACTTGGATAGGCTTGATCAAATAGGAAGTCATCAATTAGTTGGATGAACTGCTCCAACTTGACAACCTCGTCAGTGCAAAATATATCCTTGAGCTTTCCAATAAGCTCCTCAATTTCCACGCTTGCTATCCCATGCATATGAGCATGGTATTTTCGTTCCCAATCATACCATGACCCAAGAGCACGTATGACAAAAATAACACTGGTAACGTGATAACTCCTGTCACCTTTTAGGCATTTGGCGACGTGGTGACCAAAGACATACCAAGGGACCAAAATACGCACCATCTACATGGATAAATAAGTAAGTAAGTACATAAGAAAAAAAGAAATTAAATAAAAGAAATCAATGAAAAAAAGAGAAATCGAGAGTAGAGACATTTAAGTATTAGGCTCACAATTAGAGGAGTTCTTTGTATACAATATTTGTTGTATATCTTGATCGGTCGACGTCTGCGCTTGCCTCTCCATCCTTCGATAGAATGAGTACCTTTATGCCTTGGATTCCTTAAGCTCTCGAGAGTGCCACATAGAGTTGTCCATGACTAAATACGGGGTTTGGCAAATAGAAACCAACCATTTTCATCGTTTGGCCCTGGGACTTGTTGATTGTCATGCCAAAAGCTGGGCGTAGCGGAAATTGCATGCGTTCAAATTGAAATGGAAGTCCTGCATTATTCGGCACCAAAGGAATTCAAAATATGAACACTCTGCTCCCAATATTTTTTCCAGTGACAATCTCGGCATCTATAGCACGTCTTCCCAATGAACGTATGATGAGGCGAGTTCCATTGTAGAGTCCTTTCCGGGTAGAAACTGACCTCAACAACATGACAATCATGCCAACCTTCAATGTCAATTGATGTGGAGGCATCCCACTCGGAGTTTGCGCATTCAAAAATTCAACAGGATAGACCCCTGCATCATTCTCATCCACAGCTCGATCGGCACTGTAATAATCAACAGGCGTAGCAGGCAACCACCCTGTCATCCTCTTGTTTACTTCATCTACATCGTCATTTAGTGGCGTAAGGATTGCCCTTTGCACCCAATAGGACACACTTTCATAATTCGTGGAAACATCCGGAAATGCCACGGCTAGCAAATCATTCAAGTCCTGTGACTTGACACAAATCTCTTCCGGAAGACATATTACGTCCGACCCAATGTCGGGAAATGTGGTTTCGAGCCCATCTCCAACCCGTAGAAGATAGTCAGCAAATGCCCTTTGCTCTTCCAGATCGCTCCCCACATTGTTCATTACCCGCATGTTTGTGTTGAGCTTATGTTCCTCGACATGATCCCATATGTAAGAGTACTTCAAGGAAGCTTGCACAATTTGGGGTCGATTTCCTCGTGGTACCACAGGTGGAACCTGGCGAAAATCTCCTCCTAAAACAACAATGAGTCCTCCAAATAATTTGTCACATGACATCACATCACGGAGCGTTCTATCCAGTGCTTCATAAACATGTTTATGCATCATTGGGGCCTCATCCCATATAATCATTCGTGTCGCTCTTATCAATTTTGCCAGCTCGGACTGCTTTGGAATATTGCACGTTGATGTCTCATCTATATTTATCGGTATCTTGAACCTTGAATGTGTAGTGCGCCCGCCCTTCAATAAAGTGGATGCAATTCCAGAGGAAGCAACTGCAAGTGCAATGAAACCTCTGGCACGAACATAAGACAACATGGTGTTAAAAAGAAAACTCTTTCCCGATCTACCTGCACCATGAACAAAGAACACCCGTCCTTTTTCCAACATCACGTGCTCATGGATCACACGGTCAAAGATAATGCGTTGGTCGTGATATAGGCGGTCCACAGCTTCTTGCACCTCTGCCATGTCTTCTTGAAACACCTCATCCCGAAATATCATATATGGATCTATTGCACGCTCGGGAAGAATGAATTCAAACTCTCTCAAAGATCGTCCGCCATAATTCATGTAGTCTTCAATGTCTAGAAGTGCCATATCAAATAACCGATCACACACTTGCACACTTTGATCCTCCGCAACCCTTCGTGCCTCATGCAAGAAGTCATCGACTAGAAAGCTTGACTTCTTCCCACAGTTGCAGCGGATTCGATGGTTCGCAATTTAAAAGTATCATGGCGAACATATGTCGCAATTGTGGTGGCATGCCCCATGCTGCTGCTTCCTGAAGAGATTTGAGCCATTCTGTGTCGTCCCGAAGCAACCCACGACGAATGCAAGCTTCTTTATATGTTGCACATAACTCCCCGTCAAAGGAGCGTAAATCTTCAAAATTAATTGCACTCACCACGCGGGTCAACAGAGTCGAATAAATAGTATCGCTCTCCTTCTGAAGGATTAACAAAGTACATGCATCCAATAGTGGGAAACTTCTGGGTATTCTCTCTGACCTTCCATTTTCGACTGGGTTGATCGTAGGTAAACTTTTTAGGAAAATCATGATAGAGCAATTGAGTAGCCTCTCTAGCCTCTCTACCCCCAGATGCATTCATCTCAAAAATGTCACAATGTTGTTCCATTATTCTTGCTTCTTATACTGTCCATGCTCATACCTTCTCGATAGTATACATCTTGTTGCATTGGGAGATGCACAGCCAATCTAGTGACATGAGGAAACTGTTGTTGTATTTCATATGAGAGGATTCTCCATGATGCCTCAGAAGCTGAGAAATAGCGTGCATTCAAGTATTGCTCAACCTCATCATGGTTTATGGTGGGTCTGGTGCTAGTAGATGCACCATCACTCGCTGCTTCTAAGTTCACATTGATCATATCCGGCCCTTTGTATACATATTTATATAGATATTTAACGGCCTTGACGGCAGCACACACCTCAACATTGATATGGCACTTGAAGTACGATGTCAGCCACGGATTGTATGGCACGACCCATCTGTTGTCTAAATGTATATCCCCTTTTTTCACCTTTCGACCATCATCCCTTCTTCGGTACAATGGATATCTGTCAACAACTGTCGTCTCATCTGAAAATGCACATGGATAACGTTTTGTACATTTACCATCCTGCATACACGGACTATTCGGATATCCAGTACCACATGGCACGTGCATCATACTACGGGTGACAACCTCATATAATTCGGGATATGCATCCTTATCTGGTATTTCAGCACAAATGATTTGATCAATCTCTTCGGCTGTGAAGGGCTTGTCGGCCTGATCCAATATAGTCAACAAATGTACATGTGGCAAGCCTCTCTTTTGGAACTCAATAACATAGACTTTTGCGATTATGCGGCCGAATATACCATGATTAGTTATCAGATCTACCAGCTCCTTTACTTTCATATGGAATACTCTGACTACTAACTCTGGTCGATCATTTGGCGATTGGCCATATAATAATTCCCTCCTAATCTCTTCCCAATTCGCATTGGCAGTCATGGTTATAAAGAGGTCCGGCCTGCCATGTTCGCGAACAATAGACATGGCATCCTGATACCGTTGGGTCATGTATCTCGGACCTCCTACATGTGAGGATGGTAACACAACTTTTTGGCCAATAGCACTTGCATCATCTCCTTCAAAGTCCATAACACCCTGCAACATGTCTTTTCGAATGGTGTGTTGATTCAACACAATGAATTGTAGCCTTTCTTGTTCCATCTTCGCAAACATATCACAAATGTATTCTTGAAACAACCGGCCAGCCATGTGAAGGGTGGATGCATGTCCACGCCGCTGCGAATGATGATATCCGTAGTATTCCATAATAGTTACTTCCTTTGCACCACTCCGGCCCATGAGGTATTTTAAAATGCCATCCATCCGCATCGTAGGGAAGAAGCAACACAAAGTGCAATGGGTCATATCTTTGAGTGATATGCATCTATAAGTTTCAAGCCACCATCCTTAAAGTGTATAATAATATCCCTCCCGACCATCCTCGGGCTTATCATCAATAGGCATTAACACAGCCACCTCATTTGCGGTTGGAGCATTATATTGCCTCCTCACGCGATTTTGCACGCTGCAAGAAGGTATACGCAAAACGGATATCCATGGTTGGATGATTACGCATAATTTGTGCCGCATTCAAAAATATGCTAACAAATGGATTGTGCTCATCATAAGGGCCTCAGAATCGCACAACTATTTCTTGTTTCAATCCATCAAAAATAGACATCCCACGCTCAACTTGCATGTCATCACCATCTATGATGTATATTTGTGCGAATTTTGCATGCTCTTGATGGCCTTTATGGTGGCAATAGCGTTCCCATCTTATGGCACATGCGCCATTGACCCTAAAGGTATAGGCCCCACCAATAGCATTTGCCACCGCCTCATCAATTTTCACGCCCAATCGAGGCAAATGAGAATATATTATTGTACTTCCCGATGTTCGTATGCGAAAAGTGATCACCTACACTATCCGCTCTCGTATATAGGTCAAATAATGCCCGTGGTGGTTCGGAATCAATGGTAGTTGAACCTTTCCATTTTCACATGCCCGACATTTCTTTTTTACTGAGAGCTCTTCTATCCATTGCATAGCCCCACAATACAAACATCTATAATGCATGTTGCCAAAGTCATGAGGAGGAGGTAAAATCCACGTCCATGCTATCTTATTGAAACCGCTTTTACCAGCAGGACGTTCTCTAGGACCAATAGGAGTAGTGTAATCCAACCTCACAGCTGTATGCTTTGCATGGTTTACGCGATTGAGCCGCCTTCTCCTTTGACTATTGCTTTCACCTTCAGGTGTCATATAAGAGGGGTTATGCATTAAGCTTGATAATTGGTCAACATTAGCATCTGCTACTGCTGTAGACACTTGTCCAATATTTGTCATTTCTATATCATTATCAACACGACATTGTGAGTCCAAAGCTCTTTTTTTGGCCATTCTTCTGCGCCGCAAGCGTTTCTTTCTCTGACTATTGCTCTCATTCTCAGGTGTCATGTAGGAGGGGTTATTCACTATTATAGGAGGTGTTATTCCATGTGATATTTCAATAAGTTCGGCCTGAGATGGTGTGCTAAATCCATGAGCATTCACGCTTGTAGATTGAGGCAACATCACCTGATCACCTGCTTGTTCATCTATTGTGGGAAACAACTGCATCCTAATACCAATAACTTCTGATGTGATGAAGGATGAACCCACACTATGTGCAATAGTTCCTTCTATAACCCTATCATTTAGATGTCGGTGTCTTACTACTTGCATCTCAACCTCAGTAGTCACATGGCACTCTGGCACTGCTCGTACAGCTTGCGGCGTGACTGACGTAGAGGCAAAAGATGCTTGAACTGACCGGCCCTCCATTGGAACAACATCAGATGAAGGACCATCATGATCTCTCTCTCTCTCTGACTTCCATGTTAAATTCTAGTTTCAAAGCTCTAGCCTTTGCAGCCCGTTTGCGTGCCAGTCGTCTCTTTCTAGCAGACTTGCTTTCATTGACGGGCGTCATGTATGAGGGGTTGTTGGCCACAACAGGTGGTGTTTTTTGACGGGCCTTCCCCATACAAATCCTGATATGTTGCAATCTATACAATTTAGATGATTGCAAGGAACCCTAAATCGTTTAAGTATTCAACAATAAAGCCAACAACTATAAGCGCACAATTATTAACCTAAGATAGTTAACCTAAGATAGGACCTATCTACGACTCACCTTTGACGTGTTAAGATTTTGCCGCCCCTTGGCAAATGCGCAAGCGCTGTAAGAGCTTGTTCCTCCCTCAAAGTTCAAGTGCAAAGCGTCCCTATAAACATGAGAGCACATAAGAATATATGAAATATAGCCATGTATGGAAAATAAAATGGTGCACACAAACATATTGTTACCCTAATATGCACATGCCAAAGCATTTTATGTTTATGGCTAAGTTGAATTGTTACGCAATTAAGTTGAATTCGTGTAAAACAAAGTGCAACTTTAATGCTTAAAGGCATTCACGCACACTACATATCCAACCCATGTTGCATAAGGTATTCCATAAACAATGTAGCTTCCATAGCCTCCACAAACTTATGGACTCTCACAAAGCCACGTTTATGAAAGCTAGCATGCATTTGTGTAGCAAAATTTTCAATATCTAGCTCAATTTTAACCTCCGGGTGTATCTCAACTCCAAGCAACCCTAGGATTTCATACCACTCTCCAAAAACTCTCAAAACCCAAATCAGAGCCTTAATGTTCACTTGCATTCCATCATTCCCCAGTGCAACACTTTCTGCGGCTTCTTCCAATTCGCTCTTCCAATCCACCACCTCTGCTAAATATTGAAAGTATGCATCAAAATCATCGTCATCGTCAAATCGTGGCAAGGCATGTCCATCTCTAAAGAATTGTGCCACAAGTTTTGGGTAAGAATCCCATGGAACATTCACCACCACCATCTGCATTATGGAAATGATATTTTAAGTCAATTCATTTTCCATGTTGGCAAGCCAATATGACCATGTCCTTTTTAAATCAAAGAACTTATATGTTGTCAAATTACTTTGTTTCACTTATGTGATTTGTCATCGAAGATCTGTCATACGATTTTCTTGCTGCTTTTTTGTTTGTAGAATATATATCTCTTGAGTTTGACAGTTATTTAACTTGTATATTGGAGTATTATGTTGTTCTAACCTTCCTTTTATTTGTTATGTCAGATACTGTTAAAGTTATTTCAGAAATACTTCACTACATCCTGATTCCCTATGGCCGATGTTGAAATAGAAAATGGAGACTGTTCCGGCCCAGAGCCTAAACAAAATATTGAGGTAAATCTAGGCATGCCTTAGCATCCTAAGTTTTAATCTGTTTCAGCCTGTTTTCATGATTTAAGTATTGTTTGATTGGAACTGAAACATTATGCTGTATTTTGAAATGAGAAAAGAAACTTCAATGCATATGGTAGTTGCATTCTGACTTGAAAACATTGCAAAGTGTTCTAACCAACACTATGGCACAGGAAATTAAGATGCTGGAATTCAGAGCTTCAAGAAAGAGAGAACCAAGTTAAAGAAGTGAAAGAAATGATTCAGAAACTTGAAACACATGAGGCAGCAACTAAAGAGAAGATGATGTACGATGCCAAGGAAGCAGAAGAAAAATTACAAAAAGTTATTTTGGAACATGAACAGAAGCAGAAGATAGATTTAGAACATGCCGAAGTTAGGCAAGAGGAATTGCAACAAAAGCTTTTACACATGGAACAACGGTTCAGGGAATCGGTTCAGGAACAGAAGTTAAGGCTGATGTTGACGTCAAAGATGAGGAAATTTCCAAGCTTCAAGCTCAGGCAAGTCATGATGCTGAAGAAGGAGGAAAAAAAATACTATTTCTTGAAAAAGAGGTGCATCAGTTGAAAATAAATGCATCAAACCAGGTAGATGAGCATAAAATAAGAATGAACATGCTGAAAATAGGATTAAAGAAGGCTCGAGCTTTCCCAGGATGATCTTTTGAAGGCCAAGGGTACTCCTGTAGATAGAATGGGGCAACAAAAAATATAAGTAAAACAAAATGTGAAGGAAATCTGAAGACATGTACTGCAGGAAAGCTGGTTTTCGTATACATAAATAAAACACTTTGGCTTGCCCCTGTTTCCAAGGGAAGGAAGACACTGAAGCAGGGTAAACATGAAGACCTTGTAAATGCCGGATTGAGCAGACCAAAATAAATGCCGGATTGAGAAGACCTTGTAAATGCCGGATTGAACCTGAAAATAAGGAAGATTGAGCAGACAAGGACATATCAACAAATCGAGCAAGCAAGGAGATTCGTAGAAAGAAAAGGAGATTCATGAGAAGAAAACTTGAAGCTGCCTGTGAAGATAAAATAAGCCACCAAGAACTCTGATTCGTATGCCTCTCAATCCTAAGACAGAATGAGCAAGAGATTGTAAGCAAGAAAAAAAAAAGGGGGCAGAGAAGGCTGGATCAGAGAGCATACTCCTGAATACTCCAACGATTGCTGAAGCTTCAGGCTCCAACGATTCCTTCAGCTGAATACTCCAACACAACGACTGCCTGTGAATCTTAGGATTGAGCGACTGCAGCGGAATACTCCAACGATTTCTGTTGCTCTAAGCTCCCTGCCCGATCCTCTCCTTTTCTACCACAAACCCTAAGAAGAAGCAGCCTGCATTAAAACCCAGCGGACCATCATCAAAGATAGGTGCTCTCTCGAGAAATCAGCCGCCTGAGCGTTCAAAAGAGCCCACCGATTTCGTATAACTGTGATGATTCCAAGGCAAGGGGAAAGAAGCCCGGAAAAAAGCGTTTTGGCCGGAAAAAGCGTGAGTTTTGGGAGCCGGAAAGGGCACACCGGGAGGAAAGAGAAAGGGCAAAAACTTTTTAAGTAAGTAGATGATTATTCTATGACTACTAGTTATGGTGCCCAGCGTTGCCGGGCATGATTTGGAATCTAATAATGTTGGGACGACTTCTAGACATTGCATTTGAGGGCATTGCATTGTTGGAACTTTGCACCTCCATTCAGCTACATCCCTTAGGCTGGATTAACATGCACCATCGCGACCATCATGTAAAATGCCATGCCATTTTATGCCCATCATCGCGGACCATCACAAATTTACAAAGTGTATAACAGGGCCCCTCTCCGACCATTGTTGCATGTGAACCGGCTCTTATAACTTATTTATATTAATCTCATCATTGAAATTGATATTTGAGATCACAAACCCAAGACAACTATATGCTTCTAATCTAAAAATTGGAAAAGGTAATAAACATCGTTTAACAAAGGCCTAGACATTAGAAAAGGGAATGTGTGACTCTAAAACTAACTTTAAAAGCAAATTGTCAAGACATGGAAAAAAAATGTTATTGTGGAAATTATGTCTTAATATGTCTTGTGCATCATGCAGAAAATTAAACACACAAACAGAGAAAAAATCATGATGAACCTATCTACAAATCATCACAATTAACTTAAGCAAAAGAGCATAGTATTTCTGATATGATGTACAACCAACGAAGACATTTTTTGGCCAAAGTTTAGAATCATAAGGGTACATGCTCTATGGGAGCTGCATTTACATATGCATAAAAATAGGCCTTTTAAATAAAACTGCAATAAATACTGCATTATGAGACATTGCTTTATAGCAAGGAAAAACAATTTGGTAGATATTACGACGCGTTACAAAGCCAGAGAAAAGACAGAAATATGGAACAACATTTTTTGACAGCAAAAAGGATTTTGTAGTCTGATCAAATTGCATTCTTTTAAACGTCCCCACTTGGTCTTGCATGTAATGCTTGTCTTTATCAATGGTACACCAGAATGTAAAAGCACAGAGAAATACACCAACTATTTATCCCACGTCGCTCCACCTTTTTATCATAATTACTTGCTGCAGAAGCAATCTAGCGTGTCTCTGAAATAAACCAAATGATGCTTTAAGTTGAATGAGGAAGGAAGTATAAAAGACATACCTTTTGCTTCCAAAATTCCTGAATAGAAATAACAAACAAAGCCCCGTTCAAGACTACTTTAACTAAGGTCTTGAACTCTGCAATACCATACCTTGGCGGGTTGAACATGTCTAGTAGCCACTATGTTTTCGGTCCTGCCCTCTTCCTTAGACATGCTGTTGCCACTTCCGTCGTCCAGTTGTCTCCTCATTTTCCATGTTCTAGTATATGGCTGAGCTCCATCCCGAGATCCCGTGTCCATTGCACCACATCCCTGAACCATCCCTGTCCTGACACAAGGTGTTGTCTGGCGAATGCATGTATTTCTATGGTTGACAACTTATCGGGGTTCTCTGCATTGTTGTTTTTCAACGAATATCTGATAGTTCGCTCCCATGCTCTTATCTCCATTGGTCTCTCCTCTGTCTCGCATACCATGCTGGTTACTGGTGTATTTGTCCTTATCCTGAATTCCTGATTGTGCCATGGCCTGAATATTCCTTCATGCTTTTCCCGTTTCCCTTCTGTTAAGTTGGGCTCCCACGCCTCCGACCCGTATAGTTGCGTGCTTGCCATTAGTGTACTAAAAAGATAGGATTTGATACCCCAGTCGATGATCCTACTCCTATTACAGTAATCTTTTATCAAATAGAAGTTGCTGATTGCTGCTTGAAACCGCGAGTCTGCCCCTGAAAGTTGTCTTAAAAGTTAACAAAGTGCCAAAATAGATTGTTGATTTGAAACTTCGTAGGCGGTGAACATAGAATTTTTGGAATGTTTGAAGTACATAATAGAATGTTCAAGCCAGAATGTTCAAAAAGTCAGTCTAAAAATAGAAAATTTCTTTTAAGACTTGTAAAGAACCAAAATAAATGTTATAGACTATTTCATCCTCGAGGTTTGGTTCCGTGTATGTGTGCAAGCCCAAAGCTCGGCTGCCGAAATAGCTTTAGATTTGAAGCTTGGAATCCAGCAATCCCCAAGCACGAGTTGCTCCTTTCCTACACAAATAACGGATGTTTGAAAACAAGGGCTTATTCCAGAGAGGAGAGCCACCATCTCTTCCGCTGGACCAATTAGGGCCACAATAATTTCCATACCTTGGAAAAAACTTCGAAAGAAATGCTTTGGCGCCGGAATGCCATGGAAACTTTGAATAGTATGGCCCTGAAATGCTATTCACGAGGCTTGCATGTTCAGCCCCTAAAGCAAAAAGAGGGCTTTTATTGTGAGCCCTTGGATGTTGGACCATGGAAAAAAAAAAGCTAAATCGACGACTAAGAAATGGTGCACTCTAGATGTACGCATTAGTACATCCCAAAATGGCAGTTTCAAGTTCTGGCTCTGTTCAACCATCCTTTTGTGAGGTGCGACATTGATGGGAGAATAAGGATATACGGTGTGGATATACGGTGCTGGAACATAAGAGAATCCCGTGACAGTTACCGGGCACAAATCATGGGTGATCTCATCAAGGGATTTCTTTGGTTTTTGATGTATTACCTGCAGCAAGGACAATTAGTTCGGCATTGATATCTAACAGAAAGTTTTTGAGAAAGAAAACCCTCGATTAACTAATGTGCAGCTAGTTAGACAGAGATCTCTTACTAGAAAACCAACTGCTTGTCTGATGTACTTCAGTTCATCCCAGGAAGAACCCGCATACTACATCAAAAGATGATAATAATTAACTTAGCTCTAGAAGTCAAAGCAACATTGCTGAAATAAGAGAAGAATAAAATGATGTGATCCTATCTGATCAGATGCTTCATATATCCAATGTTCCAATTCTGCAAGACCAGCCTTGACATATTCACCATTCTTTGAAGGAAACAACATTCACTTGTTTGCAACAACAAACTACGAGAAAAGTGAAGTGTTTAGAAATAAAAGTTCACAAACTTCCATTTGACCAACTGTTCCTGAATCCTGATTTGTTGAACAACTGAACATTGATAAATGAAAATATCTGGGTGAAAAGCTTGCGGACCAGAAAAGGTGTCACCTATAAGACAAGTTTAATCATAAAATGATTGCAATGGTTGCAAATATATCCCCAAAAGATTCTTATAATAGACTGGTTAGACTCTTGATGATGCTATGCCAGTGACTGCTCAATGTTTGTTGCGCAGCCGTACTCAAACTTGGCGACCTTGAAGCTGTTTTTCCAAGGCTTGCCCTCGATGTGCGGGGTGCCTGCCAAGATCTAACCTTTAAGCAATGTGGTAGGGTAGGATATATTCACCCCCCCTCAGTTTGATAAACATACCTGAATATGTATTATATACACAGGCTAAGAAGAGGGAAAATCTCTTTTTTCAAGTTATCTCTTATGATGCCGTAAATTTTCTCCACATAGGCCGTGAGCTGCTGTTTGAATAATAAAGCAGGATATTTTGCTTCAACCTGCCTTGAAACTTCTAGGCTTTCGATCCAGATCTGTCACACGGCTCTGAAACAAATGGTGATTGCACCCCTCTGAAACGAATGCAGAATGGTCCCCTCAGACAGTTCCTCAGGTTCACCCTAAAAAACCCATAATTTACTGTACAAATCTGAGCATAAACGATAGAGAAGGATCTGCCAGCCTAAGTCTGCTTACAAGATGATAGCCACATCTTAGAGATTTGTCGATTTGGGTACCAAAAATCCGCCATAGCCATGCAAGCCCAAAGCTCGGCTGCCGAAATAGCTCCAGATTTGAAGCTTGGAATCCAGCAATCCCCAAGCACGAGTTGCTCCTTTCCTACACAAATAACGGATGTCTGAAAACAAGGGCTTATTCCAGAGAGGAGAGCCACCATCTCTTCCGCTGGACCAATTAGGGCCACAATAATTTCCATACCTTGGAAAAACTTGAAAAGAAATGCTTTGGCGCCGGAATGCCATGGAAACTTTGAATAGTATGGCCCTGAAATGCTATTCACGAGGCTTGCATGTTCAGCCCCTAAAGCAAAAAGAGGGCTTTTATTGTGAGCCCTTGGATGTTGGACCATGGAAAAAAAAAAGCTAAATCGACGACTAAGAAATGGTGCACTCTAGATGTACGCATTAGTACATCCCAAAATGGCAGTTTCAAGTTCTGGCTCTGTTCAACCATCCTTTTGTGAGGTGCGACATTGATGGGAGAATAAGGATATACTGATGGGATATACTTCTTTGGAACATAAGAGAATCCCGTGGCGATTCACGGGCACAAATCATGGGTGATCTCATCAAGGGATTTCTTTGGTTTTGATGTATTACCCCGGCAAGGACAATTAGTTCTAAGATTGATATCTAATGTAAAGTTTTTGAGAAAGAAAACCCTCGATTAACTAATGTGCGACTAGTTAGACGAGATCTCTTACTAGAAAACCAACTGCTTGTCTGATGTACTTCAGTTCATCCCAGGAAGAACCCGCATACTACATCAAAAGATGATAATAATTAACTTAGCTCTAGAAGTCAAAGCAACATTGCTGAAATAAGAGAAGAACAAAATGATGTGATCCTACCTGATCAGATGCTTCATATATCCAATGTTCCAATTCTGCAAGACCAGCCTTGACATATTCACCATTGCTGAAGGAACAACATTCACGCTGCAACAACAAACTACAGAAAGTGAAGTGTTTAGAAATAAAAGTTCACAAACTTCCATTTGACCAACTGTTCCTGAATCCTGATTTGTTGAACAACTGAACATTGATAAATGAAAATATCTGGGTGAAAAGCTTGCGGACCAGAAAAGGTGTCACCTATAAGACAAGTTTAATCATAAAATGATTGCAATGGTTGCAAATATATCCCCAAAAGATTCTTATAATAGACTGGTTAGACTCTTGATGATGCTATGCCAGTGACTGCTCAATGTTTGTTGCGCAGCCGTACTCAAACTTGGCGACCTTGAAGCTGTTTTTCCAAGGCTTGCCCTCGATGTGCGGGGTGCCTGCCAAGATCTAACCTTTAAGCAATGTGCTAGGGTAGGATATATTCATCCCCCCTCAGTTTGATAAACATACCTGAATATGTATTATATACACAGGCTAAGAAGAGGGGAAATCTCTTTTTTCAAGTTATCTCTTATGATGCCGTAAATTTTCTCCACATAGGCCGTGAGCTGCTGTTTGAATAATAAAGCAGGATATTTTGCTTCAACCTGCCTTGAAACTTCTAGGCTTTCGATCCAGATCTGTCACACGGCTCTGAAACAAATGGTGATTGCACCCCTCTGAAACGAATGCAGAATGGTCCCCTCAGACAGTTCCTCAGGTTCACCCTGAAAAACCCATAATTTACTGTACAAATCTGAGCATAAACGATAGAGAAGGATCTGCCAGCCTAAGTCTGCTTACAAGATGATAGCCACATCTTAGAGATTTGTCGATTTGGGTACCAAAAATCCGCCATAGCCATGCAAGCCCAAAGCTCGGCTGCCGAAATAGCTCCAGATTTGAAGCTTGGAATCCAGCAATCCCCAAGCACGAGTTGCTCCTTTCCTACACAAATAACGGATGTCTGAAAACAAGGGCTTATTCCAGAGAGGAGAGCCACCATCTCTTCCGCTGGACCAATTAGGGCCACAATAATTTCCATACCTTGGAAAAAACTTCGAAAGAAATGCTTTGGCGCCGGAATGCCATGGAAACTTTGAATAGTATGGCCCTGAAATGCTATTCACGAGGCTTGCATGTTCAGCCCCTAAAGCAAAAAGAGGGCTTTTATTGTGAGCCCTTGGATGTTGGACCATGGAAAAAAAAAAGCTAAATCGACGACTAAGAAATGGTGCACTCTAGATGTACGCATTAGTACATCCATTCGAATACGCCATGAAATCTTAGGAAAACCTTTGTGAAAAGCGTACAAAAACACAAAAAAAACCCCCTGTTATTATGCTACATATTCAACCAATATTCTGAACGTCACGAAGTGATCTGTGGTAGAATGATCTAGCTGAAATCCATCCTGACCTCGTGCCCTCAATTGTCCTGTCTCAGTCCAGTTTTTTAACTCTGGGGAAAACTACAAAATACCCTTATGTTTTGACGAATTTCATGACATACCCCCTGAGTTTTTATAAATTTTTGTAATGCCCTTGGTCAACGTATTTGATTCTACAGAATTTTGTATATCATCAAATGCCCTTGTATTTTACGTATTTCATATAAAGCCCTTCTGAATGGATGTGTTTTGGGGGCAAGGATTTGACATCGGCAGTTTTCGTTTTTGAATAGAAAATAGAGAAAAGATTGAGATGTTCTAACCTGATGGAATCCCAGTGGAAAACCTTATTCGACCTCAGGTGCTTGAATCCGCTCTTCGCTGCCATACAGATATGAATATCTCTAAATACCTTCATCTTGCATCTTTTCAAGGGCATTCTTGAAAGCAAAACTGAATGCGAATCCACCTCCTCCAAAAGCCGTATAGTAAGACTATCTAATATTCTGATCATGGCTCTCGGATTTGATGGTCATACTTGGAAAGAACCCTAATCAGATTATCAGGATAAAAACTGTATCATCTCTCATCTTAAGGGTATGTGGTGAATTCTGTAGAATCTTAAGGGCATTTGAGTAATTAAGGTACATCTTAAGGGCATTTGAACAATTTTCAATAATACAAAATACTAAATACGTTGACCAAGGGCATTACAAAAAATTTATGAAAACTCAGGGGTATGTCGTGAAATTTGTCAAAACATAAGGGTATTTTGTAGTTTTTCCCTTCTTTTAACTTACTATCCAGTACCTTCCCAAACCATTTAGCAAATATGGAGTTTACCATAATCGTTCTGTAATTCCCCGGGTCATCGAGGCCGCCCCCTTTGTGTAGTGGTATTACTTGTGATGACCATACGGGTATAATACAAAGATGGTCGCCACACATAGGCAAAAGTAATATATTGGAGATGGGTTTTGAACCAACGAGGTGTTGGTTGCAAGCCATCAATTCTTTCCAAGTGCACTATTGCCATGATCATAGAGTTATGCCAAACATCTTCTCTATGTACGTCAAGGACCATTCGTGCACCTATGCTAAGTGGCATCCCTCATGCCCCCCAAGTGACACACGTTCACCTATATTAGGTGGCAACCATCCACTATTGAGTTCATGCAATATGGCACTATATATGGAGACATTCGAGGATGGCAGAACCATTCTGCGTCAATGCCAGTTACGGCCTTCTCGTGTATCTTGTTCGTCTTGTCTTGTTCTAGCTCTAGATCTTGTCGGTGATCTCGAGCCTTCTTATTCGTGTATTCTTGCTTTGCCCTTTCGGCCATTATACATATTATTCTTGTTAATACATTGATTCTAGTTTATATTTGTATTTTCTCATGCACTTCCTTGTATCTAGCCCATATATAGGCTCATGACAGTTTGAAGCAGAATCCTCATTCAATTCGAGCCAGTCCAAAGATTTTCTTCCATAATGGAGAATCAATTGGCAAGTATTATGCAAGAGGTAGAGAAGATTGCAACATCATTCTATCAGCGCTATCCCGAGTTGAAGAGGAATGTTGTGCAGCCTAATGCTGAGCAGAGACAAGTGCAGTTGGATGGTCAGCTAGCAGTTCACATCCAGTTCTCATGACATTACCATGTTGTATCTCCACCTCTTTGGTGCCCGTGTGTGTACTATCCAATTAAAGATATTTGTTACTAGATGTACAATCTCTGCTCCCACAAATTTCAACATCCTTGTTATTGGCCATCCTTTGTAAGGCCACCACCACTTCTTGAGACTTAAAGCATGGATCATGTTGCTCGTCGGGCATTGTTATTGGGGCAGCCCTTGTCTTATATAACCTATCTATGTATTGTTCCCAGTCGATCTCATCCCTCCCCGTCCCCTTGTCTTGCCCAGTCTTTTTCCTGACTTTCATCTGTGTCCAAAATTTCTTTGGTCATTTCTTTTATCATTCTCAAGGTCTTGGCATTGCAAAAGAGGTTAAGTTTCCGCTTTTGCTTTTAACATCTTCGATATTTAGTTCTCTCTCCCGGTATTCTATCGTCCCCTTGCTAGTCTTGTCCTTCTTTTTTTGCCTACATTCTTTGTCATACCGTAGAAAGTGATGGTGTGAAAGCTTGTATCCTGCTTGCCCTTTGCTCACTCTGAATTCTTCCCTCATTGTCTGCATCAAGATGTCGTTAAGTATGTTTCCTCTTTCTTCGGGTTGGTGTTCTCCCATTCTTGTTTGTTTATTTCATCTCTAACCCCTCGACGGAATGCCTCGGACTGTCCCTGTATTGTATCATCATCATTGTTCCGCCTCGACCTTCCCTCGGTCTGCTTTGTTCTTTTTTTGGTTGTGACATTTTTACCCGTATTGGTTTGTGGTTTTCCTCTTTCCTATCGTCCATTCCATTAGTTCAATGCCTGTTATTCCAGTGCTTTTGCTACTTCATTCACTATCACATAATCTACTATGCTTTTTCCATGTATGTTTTGGCTTGTGAAGCCCCCCGAGTTCTCCCATCTCTGCATTCTATTACAAATTACCATGTCTGTGGCTGTACATACTTTGACTAGCATTTCCCCCCATCGCATTAAGCTCCCCATCTACTTGTGTCTTATCCACTCTTCATGTCTTGTCGATTGTATCATTTGCATGTTTACTTCGTCATATACTGAGATTTGGGCCTGCTCTTGTTTTGTCCTTGCCTTAAAGTTCCCTATTGATATCAATGGGCCTCTGTCCCTCCATTTCATGATCACCTCCCCCAGTCCCAGTAGCTCCAGCTTATCACTATTGGGCGGGTAGTAGAATCAACATTCTATACCTTGACCAATACCATTGATAGAAACTTCCACTTCTAAACTGATATCCTTTTCTTATCATGGATAATTATACTTTAGCTCCTACCTTGGTAAGTATAACCATAAGCCACTTCTCCTTCAACTACAGAGTTCTATATCCAGTATCCTTCTATGTTGAATGGGCAATATATATGCCAAATGGCAACTGAATTCTCGTAATTATTAAGTATACCTTCCTAGGTCGCTTAAATTCCAGTGATTCATATGGATCCAAATTACAGATACATCACACTCGTTATTCCAAACCTTCAACACTTTGACACGATTACTTATGTATTAATGTGATATTTAATGTTCCGCTTAGTCATCAACCCCCAGAGGAACTTTGCTTAGTTCAGTGTGCTATGCGTATCTCGTACTATAGTTGCCGCATATCGACTTCTGCCTCATCATATCTATATGTAAAACATTTATGCTTGTCAATATACCTTCCCAGAGTAGGCGATGAGTGCCAATGATGATCTACATAGAGCTACAAGACCTACCATGTCACTTAATCGGTTATTTTTCCTTAGGCCATGTTTAGTCCAAAATAGCTTGAACCACTAAGGTATATTGTTTTGCATAATCTACCTTGTTTCCTGCAGTTTCGTAACTCAACCACTTAAATTAATCTCGCACTTTCATTTCATACGAGTACAAGCCAATCAATTCAATCCAAAACAAAATCCTACGTCTCTCGTTGTATTTAAAAGGGTTGTTATGCAACCTATGCCACCTTCAAAATATCCAGATATCGATATATGCCCCCGCGACCATTGGCCTCGTGCCTTTTCCATATTCGCCTCACCATGATGTATGCCGATTCCGCATGACATAAATTCTCCTCGGACTTATGAATTGCACATTACAAGTCATTTCAAAATTAATCACTTTGAAAATAACAACTTCTCTGCGACTTATACTCTCAATGCTACCTCTTTAAGGAGGGGAGACTTGCTTCCAAAGATGTGATGTGTTGCCCAAGAGCAAGAGTAGTCTTGATGCCGAGGACAACATCCTATTTAACGGGGGAGAATGTGACGCTCTAAGTATTTATATGCTATACATACAAATACATGACATATCACCATGGGTGCGTAATGGTACATTGGCTTATTCAAGAGCAAGAGTAGCTTGATGCTGAGAACAACATCCTTTTTAACGTGGAGAGAATGTGACATTCCAAGTATTTATATGCTATACATACAAATACATGACACATCACCATGGGTATATAATAGTACAATGGCCATTATTGAATAAGCCAAAAGTTATCTATGTTAATTTGCCATTAAATTAAATAAGCTAAATATTCAAGATAGTTAATTAATAACCAATTATATTAACTAATTAGTAATTAATTAACTAAGAAATGCCACTTGGGCCAAATCGATTGGCCCAAGAGAACTCTACAACCCGACTAATCCAAATGGGAGCTTCCACCCCAATTTGCCCCAAATCGATTTGCGGGCAATTGGAGGAGGAGGAGCAGCCTATTCAACCAGCCGAGGATGGAGAACCTGAGAGATAAAAGATCTGGTTAGCTTGAGATTGTAGATAGAGATTGAGCTTGATTGTTTAGATGGATGATTAATCTCTTATTGATGTTCTATTTGAAGTTATGAATGAATTTATAAATTATGTTAGTTCTTCTGCTGCACCTCTTGTGCTTGTGGGATTACAAGGGGTAGAGACCTAAAGGCTACGTAGAAGTAGAGATGCTCCTAGCTAGAAACCATTAAATCCCAATAAATGCAGCCTGTGCACAAGAGCCCACCTGGCTATGGATGTTATGTTATGGTTGAGCACCGCACAACCCGGACACAATGGAGATATGGGAGTGGAGCCTTGCCGCTGTTCCCTTTAGTGTGCTAGACTTAGAGTCGGTCACCGCAGCAGGGCTGAGTATAGGTCTGACACCCCCTGAGTCTCACAAGCAATGTTCTATCGGGACGACCTAGGGGCTCGGTGTTAGCCTTTTGGGGGGTTTAAGTCAGGTATAGATGGGTGTCACCAGTGGCTTCACCATCCTCTAGCCACCCATGGAACCATTGTGCTCCCTGAAGGGACTTGTCCCATTCATGCCTCATCGGACCGGGGAGATGCAACCTGGAGTAGTCTCATAGGGTGATTCCATGGGATTACATCTCCGGAAGACTACAAGCATGCCATAACATGTTTCAGCCTATCTGCAAAGTGTGCACAGAAGGGGCGGTTGGAGTGGACTACCCTAGCCATTGTTCTATGCTAGCCAATGCCATTGTCATGACTCTGTCTGTTGATATCCAGAGACCCTAACCGTCAATTGACCCCTGTTTGAGCCCAGGGTAGAACCCTCATTTATGATGCATTTCATATGCTATATGGGTATTATGCTGATGTTGCCTTTGATGGATGGGCCACCCTTCGAGGTGGTATATTATTTATGTATATGGTTGCTAGGTGCTAACATATGTGTACGCTTCGCTATATAGGATTTCCCATAGAAGGCGTGGGACGAATGACACCTCCGTGCCCGTCACCCAGACACTTGCCCATCACAAGTAGTCGGAGTCAAATGGGGGGCATTTCCATGGTGATTGAGTTGCCATGGGAGGGGAATTTCTCGTATTTATATGATGGGGCATCGATATAGGTCGGGAAGCCGCCACAAAATCGTAAAGCAAGAGTCAATTCATTAGTTTTATGTGAAATAGCAAGATCACGCTTGGACTTTTTCTCGCTAGCAGAAACATGACATGTTGGTGCTGAGAAAGGGCACTGACTGTTTGCAACATCTGTGGCATTTCCCTCATTCATGCTCTTTTACTTATTGGTGTCCTCTACTCCTAAGTTTCGGTTTTTCCTTTCAACTTCCTTGATGCAAAGTCTTAAAACAAGAGACGCATTTGATGTTTCTAGTTTGTGCTTGCCCAAGTTTGAAGCCGGCAATCTTGGCAAAGATGTGAATAGTAAATTACTTGAGAACCTCGTGACTATGCGCTTTGGAAAGCATTTTTCTTCTGCGTGCACTAGATCCAATTCAAGTCAATGATGATTCAACATTGAGATGTTGTTCTTCTGGGGAGAGCTTGCCCCCCCAATGATGATCAACTTCAATAATAAGCTGTAATTCAGAACTATCACCCCTTGCATATTTTCTAAATCTGAGATGTAGTTTATGACATGTACTTCAAGTTTCATAAGTTTTATATGGCAGTGGATGACATAGCTATGACATAGTTTGTTAAAATTTGCAAAGATTGAAGAATCTAATTATGGCTTGTGGCATCTTGTGTTGCATTAGAATCTAATTATGGTTCCCGCATTATATGTTGCATTGGAATTCTCAGACATATTTTATAAATGTGGTCACATCACATGCATTATGCTTGAGCTACCACCGAAAAACATTTAAACTTATCATCATGTGTTTTTATGCTATTCCTTAGCCAACTTATAGATTAGAATAACTAAATCAAAGTTTTCATTCAACTATGTTTTGCCAAATTAGAATATAAGACCTTTTCGTGATCAACTAGAATACCCAAGCTTCTTAGTGATTAATATTTAAAGTTTACCTATGTTTCCTAATATTAGGGCTCGAAGGGCCCAATTTCTTTTAGATAGATAGATAGATAGATAGTATTTTTTAATATATAACCAACACATAACTACCATTAACAATAACTAATACAAACCATTATATCTAACGCTTTTAAATTAAGATCCCCCTGAAACTCCCTTTGGTTTGGGTGTATATTCACACAGGGGTGACGAGGGCGTGAAAGCCCCTAAAATCGTGTAATACATGTACAAAATCAACACCATTTAGTACATTGCCTCATACCTTATAATATTTTATAAACTTTGTTATACAGTATACTTAAACTTGTACAAGCATACCCCACAAAGAAGATTGCTATCTACGATCTTGACCGAGGAATAACTTGCAAATATGCTTATTCGACAGCTCTCGATGCCCGAGTCACCCCTCGTGTGAATATGCACCCAAACATCTCGTGATCTTAGAATGGAGAATTGCCAAGAAATGATCCATTCTATTAGAAATCATGGTGGTTTCAAAGCCCTAGCAAAACATTTGGGCTATAATGTTCTTGAGATTGATCAGATAAGTATTTCCCAAGAGTATAGCTTTCACTCACTGCACTGGGGATGTCTTCAATTTTCTTATTCATACGATGATAAGACCATCTTGAAACCAACTGCATAACACTTGTATGTTCGTGGTAAATGTAGAATGTTCTTTCCATTACATTTACTACCATGAACAGGCTTAATAATTGCATTTAGTATTGTCCAGTGTCAAAATGTTTGAAGATCCCTGCATTCAAGTGTCCCCTAAGCTACGGCTTCCCATGGACGTTAAAAATTCCATCATCATCGTCGTCGTCGTCATCACAAATTGTCGTCGTCATCGCAAATTGTGCGTACATGAACAACGTGTACATCTAAACAATGTGTGAATCAAGGAATATCTCATTTCTACTTTGATTTTATTGCAACATGATGTCTCCAAGCTCAGGTGCAAAAGAGCACGATGTCTTTTGATCTTGTTAAGCAAAGAGAGCATATATAGACAATGCGTGTTTCAACATCGCGAATTTGTTTATACCAATCATTACTCATTCCATGTGCACCTTTGAATCACTACCTAGTTAAAATAGACAATAACTAAACCCATTCCACATCTATTCTTCTAAAGCTGGAAATCCTGACATTATATTAGCATAATCTTTTAGTGCAAGCAACGTGGGCTTTGTCCCATTGTTTTAAAGGGCCGACGAAACCTATAACAAAAGAGGTATATCGAGCTGACGAAACTTCTGATATGCCTCTAAAACCTGCAGGTTCACAAGGATTTATCATCACACTACGCAAAAGAAGTTGAATATGCAAAAGATTCACAAAAATATCACACTAAATAGATAACAAGATAGGGAGTGATGTTCGAATAGCATGAAGACTGAATGTTCGAATAGCATGAAGACCTGAATAGCATGAAGATCAAGGCCATGGCAATTAACATTTCTATATGCATCTTATCAATGTGTGTCTTCCTCATTTGCTCATGGTATACCCTACGATCACAACAGCATCCTAAGACTGCCACAACAAATGCAAAATCAAACCAAAGGAGAGCAACACATATGCAGCCCTGGCATACCCTACAAATGAATAATCCAAGTTCTAGAAGGCACTAATTTTCAATTAAGTTGCAAATGGTATGGTTATATCTAGAGATTAAAGATTAATCGAACTGAAATTAGGACGCAAAAGATAATACCTTCAACAACATAGGCAAGCAAGAGTGTGCTAATCTTCCTGTGTTGTTTGTGTGATGGAGTCACGAAACAGTACAAGTTTTGCATTGCCATAGGCGGCAACTCGGTTGATAACAGATTCCCGGCTGCATAAACTATTTTTGTTTCTATTTGTCTTTCTATTGACATTAAGTTTCAGGGCTGGTCTCGATAAAGATCGTTCTATTCGAGAGCATTAACAAACATATTTTCTTAGAAGCACAGTCTGGCATGCATCAACATAAATGTTTCACATGATAACATAACAAACAGAGAAGCTTGACTCTAAATGGATAAGGCACTGAAGACATTGTTTCCGTATGTCATGCCATGTAGTCTCCAGCCACTGAACAAGCGCATCCATCCCCTAGTATAAGCCGGATTTAGTTGACCAAACCAAAACATTTACTTGGTTTAAGCATCCTGTATGGGCTAGGAGATCGACTATACGCGTACAATGGGAAGTTGATCCAATCCCTTGCATGAATTTCATGCTCATGAAGTACCAGTAACCTTCATCTACTTCTGCATGGCTACATAAGTTTCGTATGAATCTTATGTATTTTTCGTATGACAAGAAGCAAGAGGTCTGGGTCTCCTGCCAAAGGAGAACCCAGCGATTCTGATGACATGTATAGGATACTCCAGGAGATAAAGGGAGAAATAGCTGATTTGAAAAATCTGATTCATCATCTCAACACCCAAAACAAGGAATTGAAAGCAGAGAATTCCGAGCTCAAAGCTCTCTTATCCAAACCCACAGCTGCAGATCCGGCTATTCTGAATGACACCATATGCAATCTTCAATCCCAGCTAGCGGACTTGGTGGCGAATACCACTAAAGTAGAATTGGAACTGCATCATGAGCGTTTGTCATCTGAAAGACTGGAAGAACAGGTTAGGGCAAAAAATTTGAAAATATCAGGTCTGCCTGAACAGGACGATGAGGACACAAACCAGGTGATTGCAGACTTCTTCAAGGAAGTTATGCATCTATATGAACCTCAGGCTACTCATAGTAGACGACTTGGTAAGCCAGCAAATCATAACAGACCGATTCTAGTTAAATTCATTTCAGAGGAAGCCAGAAACAGAGTTTTACAAAACAGAGGGGTATTGAAGGGCCAAAAGATCTGGATCGATATGGACTTAACTCCAGCACAATTGGAAGTTAAGAAGAAGGAATGGGCGAGAGTAAAGGAAGCTAGAACAGCAGGTTTTGTGGCATACTTGGATAGAAATGGGAAAGCAGTGGTAACCAAAAGGAAGAGAGAATAGGGACTCGGGACCTTGAGGGTGCTATCATGGAATGTACATGGTCTTTCACAGGGAAAAATAGATGCAAATATGGCAGAGCTCAGTAGAATGGACATGATTATCTTCAGTGAGACATGGGAGCATCAAGCGAGGTCACTTCCTTGCATACCAGGATTTGCTGTTGTAGGCTCAGTTTGGAACACGAAAGAACATGTTTCAGGGCGAGGATATGGAGGCATAGCAGTATATGCCCATGTAGATATTGCTGCCAAAGCAAAGATAGTAGCAGAACACGGTTTTAAGCAACATTTATGGATACAATTAGATCTGGAACACACAATATTTA
Source organism: Isoetes taiwanensis (assembly GCA_021234155.1). Lineage (NCBI taxonomy): Eukaryota > Viridiplantae > Streptophyta > Lycopodiopsida > Isoetales > Isoetaceae > Isoetes > Isoetes taiwanensis. The sequence continues at coordinate 758,695 of JAJEKV010000063.1, forward strand.
TTGCTGCATGCTACTATGCTCCATTGAACATGGCTGTCTACAATCAAGTGGGCTTAGACAGAGATAACCCACTCCATGATCTCTGCAAAGAAGTTCTCTTATATAGGGACATGGGAGTAGTATTAGTGGTTGGGGATTTTAATGCCAGAACGAAAGAGATGCAGGCTATATCATATTTGCAAGAAGAGGATCCGCTTCTATTGGAAACAGATGATAACAATTTCCAAAGGCAGTCCACAGATCCAGTAAAAAACTTCATGGGAGATAGGCTGCTGGAATTCTGTACCATTTGTGGTCTTAAGATCATGAACGGTATATCACGCTTTCCACAAACGAACACCAGCACGTGCATCACACCATTGGGAGAGAGTGTGGTTGATTACCTGCTCTTATCACATGAACACATTGACATATTGGACTGTTTTAAACTCCAGGATAAGCAGCCAGAGTCAGACCATGTGGGTGTATACTTTGAGCTGACCGGGAAATTGAAAGGCGCAAGGAAATACATCTGCTCTCAGCCCAAGCTAAAGCTGGATTATAATAAGAGGAAGAATTATAAAACATGCTTAGAACAGGCCTTATGCCAGGTTTCCTGGAAGGGGCAGCTCAACCTCGATTCCAGGATGCTTACTGAGACATTGATAAGAGTGGCAGAAGAATGTTTTGGTTACACGAAACATAGAAGGGCAGGAATGCCTTGCAACAGCTGGTGGGATGCCGAATGCACCGCAGCTAGGAGACAGTTGCCCAAAGGAATTAAGGTAAAACCGAAATGGTACAAGCAACTGATCAAGAGCAAAAAGAGAGCTTATGAACTGAGAAGGCAAGAAGAACTTGGGGATTGGTTGCATAAACATCCGAAAACATTCTGGAATAAGCTCCGAGGACACATTGAGTACCAGCAATTAAACGAAGAAGAACTCTTGCAACTCATTCGGTCCTTGTATCATTATGAAGATGCACCCAAAATGGAATCCATTGCTGTAACAGGAGACATTTTCACAACCGAAGAGGTTGACATGGCCCTGGAGCATTTGAAAAATGGCAAATCTGCAGATCTTGAAGGTCTGACCGCAGAGCTTTTGAAATGGGGTGGTGAAGCCCTTCACCAGGTTTTAACCGATCAGATGAATGCCGCTGCCCGAGAAGGTTTACCCAGTTCATGGCAATCAAACAAAGTGGTCCCAGTGCACAAATCAGGTAGTAAAACAGATGTTTGCAATTACCGAACAATTATGGTAGGGAGTCTCTACTCTAAACTGATGGGCTGCCTGCTAGCTCAGAAATTAAGTGATTGGGCAGAAATGAATGATAAACGTGCTACCTGTCAAGCAGGTTTCAGGAAGCTGCATAGTACTTTGGATCACGCCCTTACTTTAAGGGTGCTCGTTGAAAAGGCAAAGAGACCAAAGAAAGCATTGTTCTTGGCATTCATCGATTTCTCCAAAGCCTTTGACACGGTGCCGAGAGATGAATTGGGCAACAGGATGAAAGAGATTGGAGTCCCTCTGGAGATCATGGGTGCAGTATCCCAACTGTATAAAGAAGTCAGAGCGCGATTACCTTACAACCCTACCGAGATCCACAGCACAATCGGGGTAAGACAAGGATGTCCTCTGTCACCCACGCTCTTTGGATTGTACATAGATGAATTGCAGGCATGGTTGGAAAGGAACGGTGTTGCAGGGGTTCGGCTGGGTGACCACTTGATTAGGCTGCTACTTTTTGCAGATGACTTGGTGTTAATGGCAGAAACACCAGCAGGTCTTCAAAGACATTTGCAAACACTTAATGAATTCTGCGTGGCAAAAAGAATGAAGGTAAACTTATCCAAATCCAAGGTAATGATTTGTGGTACCAGGTAAAGCACTACCACGCTTCACTTATTGTGGCCGAACGTTGGAAACGGTAAGTCAATACAAATATCTCGGTCTTGAATTCTCTGCTAATTATAAGTGGAAAGATTGCATTAAGAGACGGGTAGCAGGAGGGAAAGGAGCCCTATATAGCATGCTTAGACGATGTCATAAGGCATCATTACAAGACTGGAGGCTGAAAAGAATGCTCTTCAAGACGCTGGTTCAAACAGTAGTTCTTTACGGTGCTCCAATATGGGGCCCTGCTCTATCCAAAGGAATGTGGAAACTGGTCGAAGGCGTCCAAAAGACTTTTTTACAAGAGGAGCTAGGTATCAAGCAGCAAACACCATACCCCATAATGTTGGCAGAAGCAGGTCTATTACCTCTGGAAGCAGAGGCATTGATCCAGACGATTACATTTGTAAACAGGATATCTGCTCTAGGTGATGACCGATTTCAAGGGAGCTTTGGAATCATCCGTAAATGTGGGTTGGTACAAAGAAGTGTTGGATTGGGCAGCCCGGTACACAAACAAGTCGGGCCGGATTCGAAAATTGGAGTAAAGGGATATAGTGCGATCCACAAAAGGTGCTCAAGCGGATCCGCATAATCCGGGCACCAAAATGACATTCTACATGTCGAGGTGAACCCGATGCTTGTGTACTCTGATCGGACCTACCTTCAAGCAAGTATCCCGGGTCATTGTCCCTCAAGCGCATCACTTACGCGTTCACCGGCTCACATAAGCTTCAAGTAGAGATGGGCAGATGGTTTGGCATCCCGCGTGATGAACGGCTTTGCTCTTTGTGTACAGACAGGGTTGTTGAAGACGAGGAACATGTGTTTTTGTCATGTACAAAGATATGCGCGACTCCTCACACAAAGTTTGGTATTAATTTCCAAGTAATTTTCATAGCCTTACGGATATGGATCCTAAAAAACTAGGCTGTTATTTTAAGAATATTGAGTCACATAGACTATTTTTTGACTCAATTACAACCCGGACATGTAAAGTTTATTTGTTGCTCCATGACCTCAAGGTCCAAAGGGGCATGATAATAAATATTATTATTATTATTATTATAAGTTAAGCAGACTTGTAAAAAGACAATTCATTAGGCATCATGCACTCTTGCTGCTGCATCATATCGAATCATTCAAGAGCAAGACAACTATTGCCATGTCGGATCGGCAAAAAGCGCAAAAAGCATTGTGAGCTTCCCTAGGTCATTGCATACATATCGACAAAAGATTCCCTAGAACAAAGATCTAACTCAAGTTTGCATTGAATAACCTTGTTTGTGAATAAGTCTGCATTCTCTATTGCTCCTATGCCCTAGATATGCTTGTAAAACACTAAAAAAGGTGACATCCGGTCTAATGCACTCCAAAGCAAACATTTGCTTATACAATTAAAGAGTCCCAATGCCTTCACCATGCCGCACAAATCCTGCAATATATTCCATATGTAACTAAATTTTGATTGAGCAACTTATCAAATACTTCAAATGCCCGCATCTACAGATCAACTAGGGCTATCTATAACAAAGATCAATATAATATCCACACCAACAACAGATTGATGAATGAGGGTCTTGTCTATTGCTCCTATGGGCCATAGCACATGCTTTCAAAGATGCTAGAAAAAACTACTCATTTGGCTCTACACCTTGCTCTTGCATCGGTTCAAAACATTGGAGGGCAAGATGAGAATCTCCATCTTTGGATATGTCCATCACCATAAAGTGCACCCCAGCTACAACATCCGCACCCCAAAGCTACCACATCTGTTTGCATGTTCTTATAATATTCTATAGCAAGAGGGATTAGCTACTTCCGGGCATAGCCCCAATTATTGTACTCTATGATACAACATTTTGTCTTGTAATCTATCAAAGATCCTTCGTTCTTCCAAGAGACATTCACACTTGGCATACATGTCAATTAAAATGCTTCCTAGCAAGACATCTAGTTTATTACTACTTCTCAAAATATAGCCATGGACGGTTCTTCCCCTCAAATGGAGCTCTTAAGATGGTATAAGCTGCAGTCTCTCATTCAATTGATGTGCCGCCACGCTTGCCCGGGTTTCCCATGTATAGGCGCTTGGTTTTATAAACTTATTGATCCGGTTTGCCTCAAAGGGGAGTTTTAAAACTCAAATTCGCTTTATTCACGCTTTGCGACTCAAGATCATTCGTAGACATCAACTCCTCGAATTGAATAATAACTACATTACAACAAACAAGAATTTAGTGCCCTTGTGCACCCTCTAAACCCCAAATATGTCTAATCCTATTGACTCCATTAGGTGCGATAATTTGTCACCCGTGATATCGACGGAAAACACATGTAACAAAGTTCACAAATGAGATCTTGAAGCCATAAAAATGACAACTTTCATCATCGTGTCAAAAAGAAAAACTTCGGAAGAAACATCTCAAGGATAAAGATACTTATCCGCACCTATCAATGTTCCGTAAAGAGTTCAAAAATGCTTCGCCTTTGTTACTTCTTTGTAATCATGATCTATGCCGAAAGATGGAGATCGAACCGCCGAAACATGTAGTTGTTTACTTATCCCATCTGTTGGTCAACGTAACGAAATCAAGAAAGAACTCCCTAATGCAACCCTAATGAGAATCAGGTGCCAAATTGGGTTGGGCCAAAATTGAAGCCATCGGGGAGGAAACGGAAAATGGACAAAGGATGTCCAATCTGGGACTCGAGAAGCAAAATTATCCCATGATATTTAAGATGGGCCATACAGGGGCGTAATGGGTGTTTATATAAGGCGGTTGCCATATAAGGACCATATTCATGCAGCATAGAGGGTGCATTGGTTGTGCATGAACTTGCCCGTGGATTCTCATGTCGAATGCATCGAAGGAAAAGGCAAGTCCAGTGTGGTGGAGCACAAGGAAGAAAACGGCAAGTCCCTAGCCATGGCTCCTCCTGACCCACAAAAGTCGCATGGTATTCGAGTATTTGGCCGATTATTAATCGAGGGCCTCAACCCTTATTCACCCCAAGGTCTAGAGAGGGACCTCGGAGAAGCCCCAGGTGCAAGTTCTAGGAATGTAGTTAGCTAAACATTCCCCCGCAAGTTCTAGCAAAACTTTCCCGTGCAAGTTCGGGAATGAATGAAGTTAAAGCTTTGTGTTCAACGTCCTCACAATGAAGTGCACAATGACTCCAAGCATTATTGCAACAATGATCCAGAGCAAGGTTGTGGAACAGAGGCAAACAATGTGAGCACGGCTTCTCAAAGTGAAAGCGCAGGTAATGTATCTCAAAATGCTAGTGACTTAGTACAGCGTGATAATATTGATCATAATGAAGAGTCATGGACACAAGGTGAAAGTCCCGAGTCTCGACTCGGCTCTTAACCGAATCAAAGAGTCTAGTATCATTAGCACTTTTCGAGCTTGTAGCCAACACCCTTTGTCTCCCCATGGCATGTTTTGAACCTACATGTTCCTCGGTCTCCACCATGGCATGCTTTGAACTTACATGTTCCTCCAGCCAATTTTCCAAATTTCTCAAGTGCTATACCAATGAACCTTCCAAACACGTTTTCCTTTACATATCCTCCCCCTATATATCACACCTCATTGAGTATTGGCCCTCTAAAGGATTTTCTTCCTAATCATCCCGAAATGATTTCTCCATGTTCCCATCCCTCAAAAATCCCTCACTCCCTTCCACTATCTTCTCCAAGAAATACCCTTCCCCTTGTGAATTCCCCTCTAGGGAACCCTCAAACAAGGAGCCTCCTTCCACTCATGTACCCTCCACCAAAACATGGCCCTCCATTCAAGCATTTGTTTACTAAGATTTTGACAAATAGTGATGTTGGAAATCTCAATCGTCTTATTATTCCCAAGGAGAATGCCCAAACATATTTTCCAGAACTTTATGTTGATCCTGCTAAAGTAGAAAACTTTATGATGCTTTCATTTAAAGATCTCTATGATAAGAAAAAGATATGGGAGTTCAAGTACACATTTTGGAAAAGTAGTCAATCCTATGTGCTCACCAGAGGTTGGAAGAGATATGTGGATAGGTACAATCTAAATCACCTTGATCAAGTTTCTTTCTATGTGAATTTATACACTAGAGAACTTTACATGGATTTTTGGATGGCTTTGAACAACAATGCATGTCCCCAGCAAGAAGATTCGACAATCCCATCGACAAACTCCACCCGGTGTTGATCCTTAATCTTTAGTTGATCAAGTTTCTTTCTAAGTGGAGTTATACACTAAAGCGTTTCACATGGATTTTGGAAGGCTTTGAACAATTACTCATACCCTACCCCAAAGAAGATGATTCCCAAAACCAAGATGATTCCCCGACAAGAGTATACGACAATCCCACCGACAAATACCCATCAAGGAAAGTTGATCTTTAATTTGTTTTTATCTTTAATCTTTAGTAGTTCTTTGATATGTATAATTACATTTGTAAATACAGTTTACATAATAAATTTTTGTTACATAGTCTTCTCACATTTTTAAATATGGTTTAAAAAATTCTGGTGTTATACTTTCAATTTATGTTTTTTAATATATCAGTTTTATACTTTCAATTTATGTTTTTTAATATATCGATTTTTATACGTCTGAGACAAACTTTTTTTTCCTCTTCCCTTTCCTTAGGTGTGGAGGTGTATTCTAGATGCCTTAAAATACGACCTTTAGATATTTTAATCAATTAAATATAGCTCTTTTTTCTTCTACAATTAAATATAGTGGTCCTTAATCTTTAGTTGATCAAGTTTCTTTCTAAGTGAAGTTATACACTAAAGCATTTCACATGGATTTTGGAAGGCTTTGAACAACTACTCATACCCCAGCAAGATGATTCCCCCCGACAAGAGTATACGACAATCCCACCGACAAATACCCATCAAGGAAAGTTGATCTTTAATTTGTTTTTATCTTTAATCTTTAGTAGTTCTTTGATATGTATAGTTACATTTGTAAATACGGTTTACATAATAAATTTTTGTTACATCTTCTCACATTTTTAAATATGGTTTAAAAAATTCGGGTTTTATACTTTCAATTTATGTTTTTTAATATATCGATTTTTATAAATCCGAGACAAACTTTTTTTTTTCTTCCCTTTCCTTGGGTGTGGAGGTGTATTCTAGATGCCTTAAAATACACGACCTTTAGATATTTTAATCAATTAAATACAACTCTTTTTTTCTTCTACAATTAAATATAGTGGTTTTGACAAGATTGTATGCTAAGATTCCATGATGTGTTAGTGCCTAGATTTTCATAACCTTAAAGACATTTCAAAGTAATCAAATGTAGCTCGTGATAAACTATGTTCATTGCGTTCTACAATAAATAATCTAGACATATATTTAAAAGCAGTTCATTCCATGGCGATTACCACCGGATTTTGTCTACATTGAATACCAAGTCCTTAAATTCAAAGCAATGGCATAAGAAAATTAGGGAGGTAAAATTTTGACCATTGATTTAAAGATAAAACTTGAACCCTTGATTTGAAGATAAAAGTGGGGCCGATGGCATTATTGAATGAAAATTAATGTAGCACAAAATTAGGAAGGTAAATTTTGAATTGTTGAAATAAAGATAAACTTTGAACATGGGCGTTATACCAGGAGGAGCAGCAATTATCCTAGACCATTGGCCGCCTAACTGGTGGGACAAAGGCTATGTCTAGGGTCTCTCAAAAGAATACCATATCATCGTAATGATAGCTTTTGTTACGGGGCTTTGTCTCCATGTTGTGCTTTGTTTAGGCTTATGCCTTTTTGTTCTGTAGGGGGCTCACGCCCTCTTTTCTTTGTTTGGGTCCCATAACCCGATAGGGTTCTCGTGGACGATAAAAACTTATCTTTATCTTTATCTATTTAAAGATAAAGAAGGTGCAATGGCAATATTGAATGACAATTAATGTCTCACATTCTATGAGACCTTTTTTTTTAATTCGAGTTTCAAATACTCCTAGCTTGAAGTGGAGGCATCCGATCTAATTGCACATGTATAGTTTATTGATCAGACGTCTTTTTGTTGTACTGCTGCCAGAAGGCATCTGAAGGTGTACAAAATACATACTGATTATCTCCAACAATTTGTTATAGTCTCTGCTTTTGATTTACTTCTAGTCCAACTAGCCACTTGGTATTTGGAAAAGAGGTGTGTAAACCTAGATTCCCTCCATGGACTCTATTTCCTAGTCAATAAAAGTTGTAGTTATAAAACTATAAATCTCCGCTGTCTGCTCACCTGATACACTTTTCTAATTCAAATGCACATCTGCGTGTATACTCTTTTTCATTATTGCTCAAAGGGGAAAAGTTCATCCAAAGGGAAACTCTAGAAGACTGTTGTTGGGACCCAACTATCACAGATTGGAATTTTAATTGACTAGAGAAGTATTGTAGTCAACAAAAAGATGTTAGATGGAGGCCATGCTCAGTCCAATTTTCTTACCTTATACTTTTCTTTTTAATCAGGCCCAACCCTCTAAATCCCGTAAAGTGGAGGAATTCTAAAAGCTTAAAGCTTTTGCATTTTTTTTTATTTGATCTCTACATGCTTTAAATGGAGCATTCTCTGTACAATGTGTTTATGAGCTTATATTCCAACCAAAAGCTGTAAGTTTATTGCACATGGAAAGGGTGACGTTTTTTTGTTTTTACGCTTTACTGTAAGTTTTATGATGGACAAAAGTAGTAATATAATGTGACTGTAGTTTATAACATGCAAAGACATACATTTCTACATCATAATAAGTAGATGGAACATCTTTCTTACGAGACTTTTCTAAATAGTACTTTTCTAGGTATCACATTTGGTGCCCCCATAAGTGCTGGTTGTGCTTACCAACTTCCAGGTTTGTTGTATGTTCCCACATGCAGATGCATGACAAGGCATAGATCTTTCTCGACCACAAGCACATAATCTACGATGCTAGATCCACTCTTCATTCTCGTGCCAACAAATGTAGAGGGAGGATGGTGACCATTGTGCGAGACCATTGCATGAAAGAGACCCCATACCGAAGTGCTTTGGAAGGAAACACCTTGACAGTAATGAGCCTGCTGATGAACTGTAAATCTATATCTATCTAACATATAACTGTTCTTATAAAGTCGTGTTACACTGAGGATTTTGGAGCGATCTGGAGCGTCGATCCGAGATCCTAAAGCTCACGTCGATTTGGGGATTCTATCTCACGTCGATTTGGGAATTCTATGTAAGCCCCATCTTGGCCATTGATCCCAAGATCCTATGACTCATGTCACTTTAGATCCTCGTTGTTGGTATGAGATCCTATGGCTCACGTTGCTCTAGACATTTGGCATTTGCCACACGGACGCCGATGTTGGCCCTAAATGAGGCCCAAGATTCTACGGCTCACATTGCATGCTCGGCCCTTAAGGTGAGCCTTTTAAAGTTTTTATGTTGTTTAAGGGATTTGAACCCTTGTCATTGCCTCCCAACCCCCCATTCTTTTTTTTTTTTTGGAAGAACCACTAGGCCAAGTATTAATTCATTAAAATAATTGATGTTTTAAGCATACTTAGGGGGTTCTCATTCGGTTCTGCTTTCCATGTGTGGCGATCTCTTTGCATCCGAGAGTCATTTTTTCCTCAAGCATCAATTCTCGGAGAGTTCTTAGCGGGTGTTTTTTCGTCCAAAGGGGTCCGCTTGAGCGCTTGTTGTTTCTAGCCTCAAGCCCGCAGGTCCTCCCATTTATTTTCCATTCGGTATATTTTCCCAGAAGTTTTTCTTCATAGGTCGGCATTGATTTGCTTTCAAGATTTTACTTGCATAGTTTGCTATGAAATCGCTCCATTTTGTTCAAAATTTAAATTGCAAACGGAGTAGTTTTTTTTTCAGAAATTTTCTTCCGGGTCGGGCCTAATCGCTTTGAGATTGTAGCTGTAATTATTTTCAGTGGTTGTTTGCAGCTCCATTGATCTCTCCAAGCTGCAAATATGTTAAAGCTATAGAAGGTTTTATTGTGGCCATTTGTTGTCCAGGTTACTCGTTTTTCCGTGTGTGGCGCTTCTGACAGATCCGAGTCGCTTTTTTCCTCAAGCATCAATTCCGCAGAGTTCTTAGCGGGTGTTTTTGGTCCAATGGGGTCCTGGCTAGCGCGGTGGGTTGTTTCTTGCCTCAAGCCCCGTCCGGTCCTCCCATTTATTTTCTATTCAAGTATATTTTCTCAGAGAGTTTTTTTTTTTCTTCATGGGTCAGCATTGATTTGCTTTCAAGATTGTACCTGCATAGTTTGCTGTGAAAACGCTCCATTTTGTTCAGCCCAAATTGCAAACGGACTAGTTTTTTGCAGAAATTTTCTTCGGGGATCAGCGCTAATCGTTTGAGATTGTAGCTGCAATTATTTTCAGTGGTCGTTTGCTTGACTGTCAGCTTCATTGATCTCTCCAAGCTGCAAATAGGTTAAAGCTATAGAAGGTTTTATTGTGGCCATTTGCTTGGCAGCCACATACCAAGTTGCAATCAGGTTAAAGCTACAGAAGGATTTTATTGCATTCTTAGTATTTCTGTATGTTTCATTGTTAAAAATTCGTATCTGTTGAAGAATATCTGAAGTCTTTGGTTTTCATGACCACATTTTTGTCTGAATATTCTTGCCTGTCAAGCATTCTGTCTTGAAAGAGTTTTGTAGATGATAATAAACTTAAAAGTAGCATATGTTGACATAGATTTGCTGCTTTTACAAGTTGTTGCATCATCGAGCAGACTGTACAGTACTAAGCTGTTTGAGATGTATCTAAGTGTCTATTTCATAAACGAATAAAGTGTCAAAGATGAAGCCAAGCTTGTTGCAACATACTTGATATTAAAATATCCCATTGGATACTATGCAGGAGAATTTGAACTTATCGCTGAAATCAGCATACCCAACTATCTATGGCCCATATGGAATTTATAATGGTTTGGAGCATTTGGTCTATTATTTCGAACATCCCCTTTCATCCTGTATGACTATACTCCTTCCGGCTTGTCAAATGATATTTGAAACACAGACTTGGGAGTAAGCATGGAATGATGCCTTTGTTCTGCGGACTTGGTTACAGTTGGAACATAAACTATTATGGCTTTTTGCCAAATGGATTTTCAAATACGTCTTCCAAGAGATTTTAACATCCTCACAGCTCCAATGACAAGGATGATGCTCTATCTTGCTCTAGCTCTACCTTCACGGTTGGATCCATGTTCGATGAATATGGCACCACCATTATTATGAGCAACATGCTTATGAACGGTCCCACTATTGCATCAATCAACATTATCACATGTTACATCACTACAATATTGAAGCCTTTAAACTTTATATCATGGTTTCTATTTCTTTTTGCTATTTTAAATTTCTAAATAAATAGATATCAATAAAATGTTTTTAATAGTGTCTATAATATCATTACAAATATTTTCTACTTCGTTCATCAATTCTTAAGGCCCCGACGGGGCCAATTTTTTTTTAGGTTAACACACAAACCATTACATCCAGCACTCTAAAATTAAATCCCCCTTGAAACCCCCTTTGATTTGGGTGTATATTCACACGGGGTAGGGCAGCGAGAGCCCCTAAAATTATGTTTCGCATGTACAAAATCAACACCATGTAGTATATTACCTCAAATCTTATAGTATTTTGCAAATCTTGTTATACAGTATAGTAAATTTTGTACATGCATACCCCACAAACGAGGAACTTTATGTACGGTGTAGATTAAAGATATGCCTATCCAATAGCTCTCGATGCCCGGATGCTCTCTAGATTATAAAATATTCTAGATTGTTCTAGAATATTATAGTTCTAAAATATTATAGAAAGTTGTAAAATGTTTTAGAAGGTTATAAAGTGTTCTAGAATGTTCTAGAAGGTTCTAGATGCTTATGGATAAGCACCCCATTCTAAAATGGAAAGTTTTTCTTGAAAATTTGCATAGAACCAAAATAGAATGCTTTGAATGTTCATGGATAAGCACCTTAGTCTAAAAAACAAGATTTTTTGAAAAGTTCTAGAATGGTCTAAAATGCTCTAGAAAATTATAGAATGTTCCGAATTTTCTAGATGTTCAAGAATCGCACCTCGGTCTAAAAATAGTTTTTTTTTTGAAAATTGGCACAGATCCAAAAGAATGTTTCCTGAATATTCTAGATGCTTATGGGAGATCCGGAGATCCTATGACTCACGTTACTTTTGATGTATCTTATGTGATCCGATGGTCTAGATTGATCTTAAACCTTTCTCCAAGTTTTTATGGCTCACATTGTATGCTTCGGGCCTTAAGGAGAGGCTTTAAAGAGTTTTTATATTCTATCAACACCATATAGTATTTAAGCGAAATCTTATAGTATTTTTATAATCTTGTTATCTTTGATAGCAAATTTTGTACTTGCATACCCCACAAACGAGGAACTTTACGCACGGTATAGATTAAGGAATAAGGGTGAATATGCCTATCCAACAAATTTCCTTGCCTGAGTCACCCCCTGCGGTGAATATGCACCCAAACCAAAGGGGGTTTAAGGGGATTTTTAATTTAAATGTGTTGGACCCAATGGTTGTGTTAATTAATGTCAATGATAGTTATGTGTTGGTTGTAATGTCAATGGTTGTTATGTGTTGGTTGTTATGTGTTGGGGATTTAATTTTTATATGTTGGATGTTAATGGTTTGTGTTGCAAAAAAAAACTTTGGCCCCCCTCGGAGACCTTAGAGACGCCACCCCTCCTGATGTGACAAAAATTTTAGAATTCAAACCCGAGAAAAACTAGAATTCATTTGAGGCTTTCAAAGACTGAAGCTTTTGAATTTGATCACAATAAAACAAATAGAACATAAGTAAAAGTTACCATAAAGATAGAGCAGATTGATCCCATTATTAAAGAAGTCATAAAGTTTGGTAACACAAAGAAAAACCCCTGTTATTATGCTTCATATTGTTACTTAGCTACAACTATTTCTCTTTCACAATGACACCATTGTTTATCAATCCATATGATTTTGAATGTTCCATCTCTAGCTCAAAGGTAATGCATGATTCCAAATTATGGTTCGATTAAAGTTCCAAACCTACAATATAAATGCATTCTTGTGGCCATTGTTTGACCGGGACCATGGGATACATGGAAAAGGGTGGAATAATCCGCTTTGTTGTGTGCATAAGAACTGCTTTGTTGATTGAAGCTAAAGGCCGGGTGCTATGAACAATCCGTGACGGGAATATCCAAGAGTTGGAAGCAAACAAAGGGCCTAAACTTGAATCTGCGAAGAAATCTTTAGAAGGAAACAAAAGGGGGTTTTGGTAAAAGACTACATTGTAGAATCGAGGGAAACCAATACCTTGTAAAACAAAAACATTATGCTAACCAAGAAACATTAAAAACAAATACCTTTGTAAGTGTGAGCAAAGAATCCATCTCGGGTAGTAAAATCCACTCCGCAATAAGAATCCAAGAGGGCAAGTACACATGCATATGCACACATGCACACACACATGCATATGCACTTGCACTTGCACATACACATGCACAATACACATGCACATGTATACACATACACATGCACATGAACATGCACACATGCACATGCACATGCACATGCATACACATGCGCAAGTGTTCATGCAGAGGAAGACAACAACCCTCGATTGTTCCAACCAACGAAAAATCAACGGCCCATAAAGGGTGCACTCTAGAAATACTATTTAGTACACCTCAATGAATACAACAACGAAATCATAGAAAAACCATGTGAAAAAGCTGCATAAAATCTAAAAGTAACCCCCCAAGTTGTGTACATATGGGAGATCCGGGAGATCCTATGGCTCATGTTACTTTTGATGTATCTTATGTGATCCGATGATCTAGATTGATCTTAAACCTTTCTCCAAGTTTCTATTGCTCATATTGCATGCTCGGGCCTTAAAGAGAGGCTTTTAAGAGTTTTTATATTATTTGGGACATTCGAACCCTAGTCATTGCCCTCCAAGCCCCCAATTCTAACCATTAGATCAAGCATTAATTCATTAAAAAAGGATGTTTCAAACATACTTAAGGGTAAGAATTTAATCTAAGACAGAACAGATGGTTTAGAAAGTTCCAGAATGTTCTAGATAGTTCTACAATGTTTTACAATGTTTTAGAATGCACTAGATAGTTCTGGAATAAATACTGCATTATGAGACATTGCTTTATAGCAAGGAAAAACAATTTGGTAGATATTACGACGCCATAAAGCCGTAGAGAAAAGACGAAATATGGAACAACATTTTTGGCAAAGAAAAGGATTTTGTAGTCCGATCAAATTGCATTCTTTTTAAACGTCCCCACTTGGTCTTGCATGTAATGCTTGTCTTTATCAATGGTACACCGTAATGTAAAAGCACGTGAGAAATACACCAACTATTTATCCCACGCCGCTCCACCTTTTTATCATAATTACTTGCTGCACGCAATCTAGCGTGTCTCTCGAATAAACCAAATGATGCTTTAAGTTGAATGAGGAAGGAAGTATAAAAGACATACCTTTTGCTTCCAAAATTCCTGAATAGAAATAACAAACAAAGCCCCATTCAAGACTACTTTAACTAAGGTCTTGAACTCGCAATACCATACCTTGGCCGGATGAACATGTCTAGTAGCCACTATGTTTTGGCCCCGCCCTCTTCCTTAGACATGTTGTTTGCCACTTCGGTCGGCCCAGCTTGTCTCCTCATTTTCCATGTTCTAGTATATGGCTGAGCTCCATCCCGAGATCCCCGTCCATTGCACCACATCCCCGAACCATCCCCGTCCCGACACAAGGTGTTGTCCGGGCTAATGCATGTATTTCTATGGTTGACAACTTATCTGGTTCTCTCAGATTGTTGTTTTTCAACGAATATCCGATAGTTCGCCCCATGCTCTTATCTCCATTGGTCTCCTCGCCTCGCATACCATCTTTGGCTTACCGTGTATTTGTCCTTATCCCAATTCTCGATTGTGCCATGGCCCGGTTCCTCAATATTCCTTCATGCTTTTCCCCGCTTCCCTTCTGTTAAAGTTGGGCTCCCCACGCCTCAATTCCGTGATAGTTAGCGTGCTTGCCATTAGTGTACTAAAAAGATAGGATTTGATACCCCACGATGATCCTACTCCTATTACGCAAATCTTTTATCAAATAGAAGTTGCCGATTCTTTATGAAACCGCCGGAAATCCGCCTCAAAGTTGTCTTAAAAGTTAACAAAGTGCCAAAATAGATTGTTGATTTGAAACTTAGGTAGGCGGAACATAGAATTTTTGAATGTTTGTACATAATAGAATGTTCAAGCCGAATGTTCAAAAAGTCGATCTAAAAATAGAAAATTTCTTTTTAAGACTTGTAAAGAACCAAAATAAATGTTATAGACTATTTCATCCTCGAGGTTTGGTTCCGTATGTGAACGGCTTATGCCATGTCTTTGTCCCAAAGATCACTATTTTTGTCTTGGTAAGGTTCCACTGTGAGCCCCGGCTTTTCACGTAATTCTTCCAAGATTGCCAACATCTTGTGCATCCTCTATTCCCCGGTGGCCCGGATGCCTGTGTCGCCAAGATATAGCATGATCGTACCTTGGTGTTCCCGTGGTTGGTGCATCAGTATGTCCTTTGCTTCTCATTGATGAATTCTCAGAGCATCTATGTATATTCCAAATAGAGTAGGCTAGAGGGGACAACCTTGTTTCACCCTATATCCACGCCGATAGCATTATCCCCTTTACTGCCGCCTTTCGTATAAATTCCTCCGCAGGCATACAATGGATTCTACTAGTCCTTCCAGAGCTTTTAGCCCTATTAGTCTCCTCAGATCGTTTTCTCTAGGCATTGTATCAAATGCCTTTTTGAAATCTACAAAGCGGCCAGATTATCTTCGTTCCGCCTTTTGCTTATTCAACCAATATTCGAACGCCAAGGCGATCCGTAGTAGAATGATCTAGCTGAAATCCATCCCCGACCTCGTGCCCTCAATTGTCCTATCTCACCCGCTTTTTAACTTTGGGGAAAACTACAAAATACCCTTATGTTTTGACCGACTTTCATGACATACCCCCGAGTTTTATAAATTTTTGTAATGCCCTTTGGTCAACGTATTTGATTCTCAGTAATTTTGTATATCATCAAATGCCCCTTGTATTTTACGATTTCATATAAAGCCCTTCCGAATGGATGTGTTTTGGGGGCAAGGATTTGACATCGGCAGTTTTCGCTTTTGAATAGAAAATAGAGGAAAGATTGAGATGTTCTAACTCGATGGAATCCCGATGGAAAACCTTTATTCGACCTCGGTGCTTGAATCCGGCTTTCACGCCATACGATATGAATATCTCTAAATACCTTCATCTTGCACCTTTTCAAGGGCATTCTTGAAAGCAAAACCGAATGCGAATCCACCTCCTCCAAAAGTCAGTATAGTAAGACTATCTAATATTCTCGATCATGGCTCAGATTTGATGGTCATACTTGGAAAGAACCCTAATCAGATTATCGATAAAACCGTATCATCTCTCATCTTAAGGGTATGTGGTGAATTTGAGAGAATCTTAAGGGCATTTGAGTAATTAAGGTACATCTTAAGGGCATTTGAACAATTTTCAATAATACAAAATACTAAATATTTGACCAAGGGCATTACAAAAATTTATGAAAACTCGTGGGGTATGTTCGGAAATTTGTCAAAACATAAGGGTATTTTGTAGTTTTTCCTTCTTTAACTTACTATCCAAGCCTTCCCAAACCATTTAGCAAATATGGAGTTTACCATAATCGCTTCAGTAATTCCCTCGTCATCGAGGCCCCTTTGTGTAGTGGTATTACTTGTGATGACCATAACGGGTATAATACAAAGATGGTCGCCACACATAGGCAAAAAGTAATATTGAGATGGGTTTTGAACCAACGAGGTGTTGGTTGCAAGCCATCAATTCTTTCCAAGTGCACTATTGCCATGATCATAGAGTTATGCCAAACATCTTCTCTATGTACGTCAAGGACCATTCGTGCACCTATGCTAAGTGGCATCCCTCATGCCCCTTTGAGTGACACACGTTCACCTATATTAGGTGGCAACCATCCACTATTGAGTTCATGCAATATGGCACTATATATGGAGACATTCGAGGATGGCGTAAACCATTCTCACAATGCCGCCATACGGCCTTCTCGTATCTTGTTCGCCTTGTTTTGTTCTAGCTCTAGATCTTGTCTAAGTGATCTCGAGCCTTCTTATTCGTGTATATTCTTGCTTTGCCCTTCGCCATTATACATATTATTCTTGTTAATACATTGATTCTAGTTTATATTTGTATTTTCTCATGCACTTCCCTTGTATCTAGCCCATATATAGGCTCATGACCGGTTTGAGCGTTAATCCTCATTCAATTCGAGCCAGTCAAAGATTTTCTTCCATAATGGAGAATCAATTGGCAAGTATTATGCAAGAGGTAGAGAAGATTGCAACATCATTCTATCAGCCGCTATCCCGAAGTTGAAGAGGAATGTTGTGCTGACCCTAATGCCGAAAGCAGAGACAAGTGCGCTTGGATGGTCACTAGCGCTTCACATCCGGTTCTCATGACATTACCATGTTGTATCTCCACCTCTTTGGTGCCCGTGTGGTGTACTATCCAATTAAAGATATTTGTTACTAGATGTACAATCTCTGCCCCACAAATTTCAACATCCTTGTTATTGGCCATCCTTTGTAAGGCCACCACCACTTCTTGAGACTTAAAGCATGGATCATGTTGCTCGTCGGGCATTGTTATTGGGGCAGCCCCCTGCCTTATATAACCTATCTATGTATTGTTCCCAACATCTCATCCCTCCCCTGGCCCCTTTGTCTTGCCAGTCTTTTTTCCCCGACTTTCATCCGGTGTCCAAAATTTCTTTGGGTACGTCTCTTTATCATTCTCAAGCAGGTCTTGGCATTGCGGCCCGGGTTAGTTTAGTTTTGCTTTTTAACATCTTAGATATTTAGTTCTCTCCCCCTGTATTCTATCGCCCCTTGCTAGTCTTGTCCTTCTTTCTCATTTGCCTACATTCTTTGTCATACGGAGTGATGGTGTGAAAGCTTGCATCCCCGCTTGCCCTTTGCTCACTCTGAATTCTTCCCTCATTGTGCGCATCAAGATGTCGTTAAGTATGTTTCCTCTTTCTTCGGTTGGTGTTCTCCCATTCTTGTTTGTTTATTTCATCTCTAACCCTCGCCGGAATCCCGTATTGTATCATCATCATTGTTCTTCCGACCTTCCCTCTCACTGTTTGTTCTTTTTTTTTTTTTGGTTTTTACATTTTACGTATTGGTTTTGTGGTTTTCCCTCTTTCCTATCGTCCATTCCATTAGTTCAATGCCCGGTATTCTAGTGCTTGCTACTTCATTCACTATCACATAATCTACTATGCTTTTTCCATGTATGTTTTGGCTTGTGAAGCCCCGAGTTTCTCCCATCTCTCGCATTCTATTACAAATTACCGTAATGTGGTCGTACATACTTTGACTAGCATTTCCCCCATCGCATTAAGCTCCCCATCTACTTGTGTCTTATCCACTCTTCATGTCTTGTCGATTGTATCATTTGCATGTTTACTTCATATCTAAAGATTTGGGCCCTGCTCTTGTTTTGTCCTTGCCTTAAAAGTTCCCTATTGATATCAATGGGCCTCTTCCCTCCATTTCATGATCACCTCCCCTTAGCCCCAAGTAGCTCCCTTATCACTATTAGGTGGGTAGTAGAATCAACATTCTATACCTTGACCAATACCATTGATAAAACTTCCACTTCTAAACCATATCCTTTTCTTATCATGGATAATTATACTTTTTAGCTCCTACCTTGGTAAGTATAACCATAAGCCACTTCTCCTTCAACTCACGTAGTTCTATATCCGATTATCCTTCTATGTTGAATGGGCAATATATATGCCAAATGGCAAACTAATTCTCGTAATTATTAAGTATACCTTCCTAGGTCGCTAAATTCCAAAGATTCATATGGATCCAAATTACGATACATCACACTCGTTATTCCAAACCTTCAACACTTTGACCGCGATTACTTATGTATTAATGTGATATTTAATGTTCCGCTTTAGTCATCAACCCCCGAGGAACTTTTGCTTAGTTCAAGTGTGCTGTCATTATCTTTCACTATAGTTGCCGCGATATCGACTTCTTATTTCATCATATCTATATGTAAAACATTTATGCTTGTCAATATACCTTCCTGTGGAGTAGGCGATGAGTGCCAATGATGATCTACATAGAGCTACTCTGATTACTACCATGTCACTTAATCGGTTATTTTCCTTAGGCCATGTTTAGTCCAAAAATAGCTTGAACCACTAAGGTATATTGTTTTGCATAATCTACCTTGTTTCCTCAAGTAGCCAGAACTCCTCAACCACTTAAATTAATCTCGTGACTTTCATTTTCATAATGGTACAAGCCAATCAATTCAATCCCAAAACAAAATCCTACGCCTCTCGTTGTATTTAAAAGGGTTGTTATGCAACCTATGCCACCTTCAAAATATCCGTGATATCGGATATATGCCCTCGACCATTGGCCTCGGGCCTTTTCCATATTAAGCCTCACCATGACGTATCGCCGATTCTCGCATGACATAAATTCTCTCAGACTTATGAATTGCACATTACAAGTCATTTCAAAATTAATCACTTTGAAAATAACAACTTCTGCGACTTATACTCTCCGTTACCTCTTTAAGGAGGGAGACTTGCTTCCAAAGATGTGATGTGTTGCCCAAGAGCAAGAGTAGTCTTGATGTTTAGGACAACATCCCATTTAACGGGGAGAATGTGGCGCTCTAAGTATTTATATGCTATACATACAAATACATGACATATCACCATGGAGTGCGTAATGGTACATTGGCTTATTCAAAGAGCAAAGAGTAGTCTTGATGCCGAGAACAACATCCTTTTAACGTGGAGAATGTGACATTCCAAGTATTTATATGCTATACATACAAATACATGACACATCACCATGGGTATATAATAGTACAATGGCCATTATTGAATAAGCCAAAAGTTATCTATGTTAATTTGCCATTAAATTAAATAAGCTAAATATTCAAGATAAGTTAATTAATAACTAATTATATTAACTAATTAGTAATTAATTAACTAAGCAATGCCACTTGGGCCAAATCGATTATTGGCTAAGAGAACTTGCCAACCAGACACTAATCCAAATGGGAGCTTCCATCCCAATTTGCCCCAAATCGATTTTATAATTGGAGGAGGAGGATTGACCTATTCAACCGGTAGAGGATGGAGAACCCGAGATAAAAGATCCGGTTAGCTTGAGATTGTAGATAGAGATTGAGCTTGATTGTTTAGATGGATGATTAATCTCTTATTGATGTTCTATTTGAAGTTATGAATGAATTTATAAATTATGTTAGTTCTTTCCTCACGACCTCTTGTGCTTGTGGGATTACAAGGGTAGAGACCTTAAAGGCTACGAGAAGTAGAGATGCTCCTAGCTAGAAACCATTAAATCCCAATAAATGCAAACACTCAGCACAAGAGCCCACCGGCTATGGATGTTATGTTATGGTTGAGCACCGAAAACCGGACACAATGGAGATATGGGAGTGGAGCCTTCTTGGATTGTTCCCTTAGTGTGCTTGGACTTATAGTCGGTCCGCCGCTGGGTCTTGTTAGTATAGGTCCGACACCCCCGAATCTCACAAGCAATGTTCTATCGGGGACTGACCTAGGGGCTCGGTGTTAGCCTTTTGGGGGAGTTTAAATTATATAGATGGGTGTCACCAGATTGGCTTCACCATCCTCAGCCACCCATGGAACCATTGTGCTCCCCGGGACTTGTCCCATCTCATGCCCCTCATCCCGGACCCGAGATGCAACCTGGAGGTAGTCTCATAGGGTGATTCCATGGGATTACATCTCCTAAGACTACAAGCATGCCATAACATGTTTTGACCCTATCCCAAAGTGTGCAATGTAAAGTTGGTTGGAGTGGACTACCCTAGCCATTGTTCTATGCTAGCCAATGCCATTGTCATGACTCGTCTGCTGATATCCGAGAGACCCTAACCGTCAATTGACCGCCTTTGAGCCCGTAGAACCCTCATTTATGATGCATTTCATATGCTATATGGGTTATTATCGATGTTGCCTTTGATGGATGGGCCACCCTTCGAGGTGGTATATTATTTATGTATATGGTTGCTAGGTGCTAACATATGTATATGCTTTCGGCTATATAGGATTTCCATAGAAGGGCGTGGGACCGGAATGACACCTCAGTGTTCACACCCGCATTAATTGCCCCATCACAAGTAGCCTCCGAGTCAAATGGGGGCCTTTCCATGGTGATTGAGTTGCCATGGGAGGGGAATTTTCGTATTTATATGATGGGGGCATCGATAGGTTGGGAAGCCACAAAAATCACGGCGATAGTCAATTCATTAGTTTTATGAAATAGCAAGATCACGTTGGACTTTTCTCACTTTCGGAAACATGACATGTTGGTGTTGCCGAAAGGGCAATCGATCGCTTGGGTTATCTGTGGCATTTCCCTCATTCATGCTCTTTACTTATTGGTGTCCTCTACTCCTAAGTTTCGGTTTTTCCTTTCAACTTCCTTTTTGATGCAAAGTCTTAAAACAAGAGACGATTTGATGTTTTCTAGTTTGTGCTTGCCCAAGTTTGAAGCCGCAATCTTGCGACATGTGAATAGTAAATTACTTGGAGAACCCACGACTATGCGCTTTGGAAAGCATTTTTTTTCTTCTGTGCACTAGATCCAATTCAAGTCAATGATGATTCAACATTGAGATGTTGTTCTTGGGAGAGCTTGCCCCCCAATGATGATCAACCCGATAATAAGCGCCAGAATTGAACTATCACCCCTTTGCATATTTTCTAAACTGAGATGTAGTTTATGACATGTACTTCAAGTTTCATAAGTTTTATATGGCGTTGGATGACATAGCTATGACATAGTCAAGTTAAAATTCTGCGATTGAAGAATCTAATTATGGCTTGTGGCATCTTGTGTGTTGCATTAGAATCTAATTATGGTTCTCATTATATGTTGCATTGGAATTACAGACATATTTTATAAATGTGGTCACATCACATGCATTATGCTTGAGCTACCACCAAACATTTAAACTTATCATCATGTGTTTTATGCTATTCCTTAGCCAACTTATAGATTAGAATAACTAAATCAAAGTTTTCATTCAACTATGTTTTGCCAAATTAGAATATAAGACCTTTTCGTGATCAACTAGAATACCCAAGCTTCTTTGAGTGATTAATATTTAAAGTTTACCTATGTTTCCTAATATTAGGCCTCGAAGGGGGCAATTTCTTTTAGATAGATAGATAGATAGATAGTATTTTTTAATATATAACCAACACATAACTACCATTAACACAACTAATACAAAACCATTATATCTTAACTTTTTAAATTAAGATCCCCAAACTCCCTCCCCTTTGGTTTGGGTGTATATTCACTGGGGGTGACGAGGGGCAAATAAAGCCCCTAAAATGGTGGTAATACATGTACAAAATCAACACCCATTTAGTACATTGCCTCATACCTTATAATATTTTATAAACTTTGTTATACAAGATACTTTAAACTTGTACAAGCATACCCCACAAAGAAGATTGCTATCTCACCGATCTTGGACCGAGGAATAACTTGCAAATATGCTTATTCGGCAGAACTCGATGCCCGAGTCACCCTCGTGAATATGCACCCAAACATCTCTGGGATCTTAGAATGGAGAATTGCCAAGAAATGATCCATTCTATTAGAAATCATGGTGGTTTCAAAGCCCTAGCAAAACATTTGGGCTATAATGTTCTTGAGATTGACCGTATAAGTATTTCCCAGAGGGTATAGCTTTCCTCACTTTTGTTGGATGTCTTCAATTTTCTTATTCATAATGATGATAAGACCATCTTGAAACCAAGCGATAACACTTGTATGTTCGATGTAAATGTAGAATGTTCTTTCCATTACATTTACTACCATGAACAGCTTAATAATTGCATTTAGTATTGTCCGTGTCAAAATGTTTGAAGATCCCCTTCAAAGTGTCCCCTAAGCTCTGGCTTCCCATGGACGTTAAAATTCCCGCCATCATGGATCATCGTCATCATATCGAATTCATGCAGCGTACATGAACAACGTTGTACATCTAAACAATGTGTGAATCAAGGAATATCTCATTTCTACTTTGATTTTATTGCAACATGATGTCTCCAAGCTCAAGGTGCAAAAGAGCACGATGTCTTTTGATCTTGTTAAGCAAAGAGAGCATATATAGACAATGCGTGTTTCAACATCGCGAATTTTGTTTATACCAATCATTACTCATTCCATGTGCACCTTTGAATCACTACCCAGTTAAAATAGACAATAACTAAACCCATTCCACATCTATTCTTCTAAAGCTGGAAATCCGACATTATATTAGCATAATCTTTTAGTGCAACGTGGGCTTTGTCCCATTGTTTTAAAGGGCCGACAAACCTATAACAAAAGAGGTATATCGAAATGACGAAACTTCTGATATGCCTCTAAAACTGCAGGTTCACAAGCGATTTATCATCACACTACGCAGTAAGTTGAATATGCAAAAGATTCACAAAAAATATCACACTAAATAGATAACAAGATAGGGAGTGATGTTGAATAGCATGAAGACTGAATGTTCGGAATAGCATGAAGACTGAATAGCATGAAGACTGTTGCCATGGCAATTAACATTTCTATATGCATCTTATCAATGTGTGTCTTCCTCATTTGCTCATGGTATACCCTACGATCACAACAGCATCCTAAAGACTGCCACAACAAATGCAAAATCAAACCAAAGGAGAGCAACACATATGCAGCCCTGGCATACCCTACAAATGAATAATCCAAGTTCTAGAAGGCACTAATTTTCAATTAAGTTGCAAATGGTATGGTTATATCTAGAGATTAAAGATTAATCGAACTGAAATTAGGACATAAAAGATAATACCTTCAACAACATAGGCAAGCAAGAGTGTGCTAATCTTCCTGTGTTGTTTGTGTGATGGAGTCACGAAACAGTACAAGTTTTGCATTGCCATAGGCGGCAACTCGGTTGATAACAGATTCCCCGGCTGCATAAACTATTTTGTTTTCTATTTGTCTTTCTATTGACATTAAGTTTCAGGGCTGGTCTCGATAAAGATGTCGTTCTATT
Organism: Isoetes taiwanensis; assembly: GCA_021234155.1. NCBI lineage: Eukaryota > Viridiplantae > Streptophyta > Lycopodiopsida > Isoetales > Isoetaceae > Isoetes > Isoetes taiwanensis. The sequence continues at coordinate 782,855 of JAJEKV010000063.1, forward strand.
CGAGAGCATTAACAAACATATTTTTCTTAGAAGCACAGTCTGGCATGCATCAACATAAATGTTTCACATGATAACATAACAAACAGAGAAGCTTGACTCTAAATGGATAAGGCACTGAAGACATTGTTTTCCATGTCATGCCATGTAGTCTCCAGCCACTGAACAAAAGCGCATCCATCCCCTAGTATAAGCCGGATTTAGTTGACCAAACCAAAAAACATTTACTTGGTTTAAGCATCCTGTATGGGCTAGGAGATCGACTATGCTGTTACAATGGGAAGTTGATCCAATCCCTTTGCATGAATTTCATGCTCATGAAGTACCAGTAACCTTCATCTACTTCTGCATGGCTACATAAGTTAAGCAGACTTGTAAAAGACAATTCATTAGGCATCATGCACTCTTGCTGCTGCATCATATCGAATCATTCAAAGAGCAAGACAACTATTGCCATGTCGGATCGGGCAAAGCCAAAAGCATTGTGAGCTTCCCCTAGGCTGTTGCATACATATCGACAACAGTATTCCCTAGAACAGCATCTAACCCAAGTTTGCATTGAATAACCTGTTTGTGAATAAGTCTGCATTCTCTATTGCCCTATGCCTGTATATGCTTGTAAAACACTAAAAAGGTGACATCTGGTCTAATGCACTCCAGCAGCATTTGCTTATACAATTAAAGAGTCCCAATGCCTTCCCACCATGCTGCACAAATCCTGCAATATATATTCCATATGTAACTAAATTTTGATTGAGCAACTTATCAAATAATTTCAAATGCCTGCATACAGATCAACTATAGGGCTATCTATAACAGCATCAATATAATATCCACACCAACAACAGATTGATGAATGAGGGTCTTGTCTATTGCTCCTATGGGCCATAGCACATGCTTTCAGCATGCTAGAAAAACTACTCATTTGGCTCTACACCTTGCTCTTGCATCGGTTCAAAACATTGGAGGCAAGATGAGAATCTCCATGCTGGATATGTCCATCAGTCATAAGTGCACCCCAGGCTACAACATCCGCACCCCAGGCTACCACATCTGTTGCATGTTCTTATAATATTCTATAGCAAGAGGATTAGCTACTCTGGGCATAGCCCCAATTATTGTACTCTATGATACAACATTTTGTCTTGTAATCTATCAAAGATCCTTCGTTCTTCCAGTAGACATTCACACTTGGCATACATGTCAATTAAAATGCTTCCTAGCAAGACATCTAGTTTATTACTACTTCTCAAAATATAGCCATGGACGGTTCTTCCCTGTAATGGAGCTCTTAAGATGGTATAAGCTGCAGTCTCTCATTCAATTGATGTGCCAGTTAAACGCTTTGCCCAGGGTTTCCCATGTATAGACGCTTGGTTTTATAAACTTATTGATCTGGTTTGCCTCAAAGGGAGTTTTAAAACTCAAATTCGCTTTTATTCACAGCTTGCAGCTCAAGATCATTCGTAGACATCAACTCCTCGAATTGAATAATAACTACATTACAACAAACAAGAATTTAGTGCCCTTGTGCACCCTCTAAACCCCAAATATGTCTGATCCTATTGACTCCATTAGGTGCAGTAATTTGTCAGCCAGATATGACGGAAAACACATGTAACAAAGTTCACAAATGAGATGCGAAGCCATAAAAATGACAACTTTCATCATCGTGTCAAAAAGAAAAACTCAGAAGAAACATCTCCAGGATAAAGATACTTATCTGCACCTATCAATGTTCCAGAAAGAGTTCAAAAATGCTTCGCCTTGTTACTTCTTTGTAATCATGATCTATGCCAGAAAGATGGAGATCGAAACTGCCAGAAACATGTAGTTGGTTTACTTATCCCAGTCCTGTTGGTCAACAGAACGAAATCAGTAAAGAACTCCCTAATGCAACCCTAATGAGAATCAGCGGTGCCAAATTGGGTTGGGCCAAAATTGAAGCCATCGGGGAGGAAACGGAAAATGGACAAAGGATGTCCAATCTGGGACTCGAGAAGCAAAATTATCCCATGATATTTAAGATGGGCCATACAGGGACGTAATGGGTGTTTATATAAGGCAGTGCCATATAAGGACCATATTCATGCAGCATAGAGGGTGCATTGGTTGTGCATGAACTTGCACAGTGGATTCTCATGTCAGAACAGATCGAGATGAAAAAGGCAAGTCTGTAGTGGTGGAGCACAAGGAAGAAAACGGCAAGTCCCTAGCCATGGCTCCTCCCCACCCACAAAAAGTCGCATGGTATTCTGGAAAGTATTTGGCCGATTATTAATCGAGGGCCTCAACCCTTATTCACCCCAAGGTCTAGAGAGGGACCCTGAGAAGCCCTGTGCAAGTTCTAGGAATGTAGTTAGCGAAACATTCCCAAAAAAGGTGCAAGTTCTAGCAAAACTTTCCTGTGCAAGTTCGGGAATGAAGTTAGCGAAAGCTTTGTGTTCAACGCCTCCTCACAATGAAGTGCACAATGACTCCAAGCATTATTGCAACAATGATCCGAGCAAGGTTGTGGAACAGAGGCAAACAATGTGAGCACGGGCTTCTCAAAGTGAAAGCGCTGTGTAATGTATCTCAAAATGCTAGTGACTTAGTACAAATGATAATATTGATCATAATGAAGAGTCAAGGGCGACATTACAGTGAAAGTCCCGAAGTCTCGACTCGGCTCTTTGCGAATCAAGAGTCTAGTATCATTAGCACTTTCGAGCTTGTAGCCAACACCCCTTTGTCTCCCCATGGCATGTTTTGAACCTACATGTTCCTCGGTCTCCACCATGGCATGCTTTGAACTTACATGTTCCTCCAGCCAATTTTCAAATTTCTCAAGTGCTATACCAATGAACCTTCCAAACACGTTTTCCTTTACATATCCTCCCCCTATATATCACACCTCATTGAGTATTGGCCCTCTAAAGGATTTTCTTCCTAATCATCCCGAAATGATTTCTCCATGTTCCCATCCCTCAAAAATCCCTCACTCCCTTCCACTATCTTCTCCAAGAAATACCCTTCCCCTTGTGAATTCCCCTCTAGGGAACCCTCAAACAAGGAGCCTCCTTCCACTCATGTACCCTCCACCAAAACATGGCCCTCCATTCAAGCATTTGTTTACTAAGATTTTGACAGCTAGTGATGTTGGAAATCTCAATCGTCTTATTATTCCCAAGGAGAATGCCCAAACATATTTTCCAGAACTTTATGTTGATCCTGCTAAAGTAGAAAACTTTATGATGCTTTCATTTAAAGATCTCTATGATAAGAAAAAGATATGGGAGTTCAAGTACACATTTTGGAAAAGTAGTCAATCCTATGTGCTCACCGGAGGTTGGAAGAGATATGTGGATAGGTACAATCTAAATCACCTTGATCAAGTTTCTTTCTATGTGAATTTATACACTAGAGAACTTTTTACATGGATTTTGGATGGCTTTGAACAACAATGCATGTCCCCAAAGAAGAAGATTAGACAATCCTATCGACAAACTCCACCAAAGGAAGCCGATCCTTAATCTTTAGTTGATCAAGTTTCTTTCTAAGTGGAGTTATACACTAAAAAGCGTTCATGGATTTTGGAAGGCTTTTGAACAATTACTCATACCCTACCCCAAAAGATGATTCCCCGAAAAGAAGATGATTCCCCCTACAAGAGTATATACGACAATCCCAATCGACAAATACCCATCAAGGAAAGTTGATCTTTAATTTGTTTTTATCTTTAATCTTTAGTAGTTCTTTGATATGTATAATTACATTTGTAAATACAGCTTTACATAATAAATTTTGTTACATAGTCTTCTCACATTTTAAATATGGTTTAAAAAAATTCGTGTTATACTTTCAATTTATGTTTTTTAATATATCAGCTTTATACTTTCAATTTATGTTTTTTAATATATCCGATTTTTATACGCCCTCGAGACAAACTTTTTTTCCTCTTCCCTTTCCTTAGGTGTGGGAGGTGTATTCTAGATGCCTTAAAAATACGACCTTTAGATATTTTAATCAATTAAATATAGCTCTTTTTTTCTTCTACAATTAAATATAGTGGTCCTTAATCTTTAGTTGATCAAGTTTCTTTCTAAGTGAAGTTATACACTAAAGCATTTCACATGGATTTTGGAAGGCTTTGAACAACTACTCATACCCCCAAAGAAGATGATTCCCCGACAAGAGTATACGACAATCCCAATCGACAAATACCCATCAAGGAAAGTTGATCTTTAATTTGTTTTTATCTTTAATCTTTAGTAGTTCTTTGATATGTATAGTTACATTTGTAAATACTTTTACATAATAAATTTTTGTTACATCTTCTCACATTTTAAATATGGTTTAAAAAAATACGGTTTTATACTTTCAATTTATGTTTTTTAATATATCGATTTTTATCGCCTCGAGACAAACTTTTTTTCCTCTTCCCTTTCCTTGGGTGTGGAGGTGTATTCTAGATGCCTTAAAATACTTAATTTTAGATATTTTAATCAATTAAATACGTGATTTTTTCTTCTACAATTAAATATAGTGGTTTTGACAAGATTGTATGCTAAGATTCCATGATGTGTTAGTGCCTAGATTTTCATAACCTTAAAGACATTTCAGTAATCAAATGTAGCTCGCATAAACTATGTTCATTAAGTGCTCTACAATAAATAATCTAGACATATATTTAAAAGCAGTTCATTCCATGGCGATACCACCGGATTTTGTCTACATTGAATACCAAGTCCTTAAATTCAAAGCAATGGCATAAGAAAATTAGGGAGGTAAAATTTTGACCATTGATTTAAAAAGATAAAACTTGAACCCTTGATTTGAAGATAAAAAGTGGGGCTGATGGCATTATTGAATGAAAATTAATGTAGCACAAAATTAGGAAGGTAAATTTTGAATTGTTGAAATAAAGATAAACTTTTGAACATGGGCTGATACCAAGGAGGAGGAAGAATTATCCTAGACCATTGGCCGCCTAACTGGGGATGTGCTATGTCTAGGGTCTCTCAAAGAATACCATATCATCGTAATGAGATAGCTTTTTATTACGGGGCTTTGTCTCCATGTTGTGCTTTGTTTAGGCTTATGCCTTTTTTTGTTCTCAGAGGGGGCTCAATGCCTCTTTTCTTTGTTTGGGTCCCATAACCCGATAGATGGTTCTCGTGACGATAAAACTTATCTTTATCTTTATCTATTTAAAGATAAAGAAGGTGCAATGGCAATATTGAATGACAATTAATGTCTCACATTCTATGAGACCTTTTTTTAATTCGAGTTTCAAATACTCCTAGCTTGAAGTGGAGGCATCCGGATCTAATTGCACATGTATAGTTTATTGATCGACGCCTTTTTGTTGTATCACGCTGTAAGGCATCCTAAGGTGTACAAAATACATACCGATTATCTCCAACAATTTGTTATAGTCTCGCTTTTGATTTACTTCTAGTCCAACTAGCCACTTGGTATTTGGAAAAGAGGTGTGTAAACCTAGATTCCCTCCATGGACTCTATTTCCTATTCAATAAAAAGTTGTAGTTATAAACTCACTAAATCTCCATTGCCTACTTCACCGATACACTTTTCTAATTCAAATGCACATCTCAAGGTATACTCTTTTTTCATTATTGCTCAAAGGGAAAAGTTCATCCAAAGGGAAACTCTAGAAGATCATGTTGGGACCCAACTATCACGTATTGGAATTTTAATTGACTAGAGAAGTATTGTAGTCAACAAAAAGATGTTAGATGGAGGCCATGCTCACCCAATTTTCTTACCTTATACTTTTCTTTTAATCGTGCCCCAACCCTCTAAATCCCAGTGAAATTGGAGGAATTCTAAAAAGCTTAAAGCTTTTGCATTTTTTATTTGATCTCTACATGCTTTAAATGGAGCATTCTCTCGCATTAATGTGTTTATGAGCTTATATTCCAACCAAAAGTCAAAGTTTATTGCACATGGAAAGGGTGACGTTTTTTTGTTTTTACGCTTTACTGTAAGTTTTATGATGGACAAAAGTAGTAATATAATGTGATCAGTTTATAACATGCAAAGACATACATTTCTACATCATAATAAGTAGATGGAACATCTTTCTTACGAGACTTTTTCTAAATAGTACTTTTCTAGGTATCACATTTGGTGCCCCCATAAGTGCCGTTGTGCTTACCAACTTCCGTGTTTGTTGTATGTTCCCACATGCATGCATGACAAGGCATAGATCTTTCTCGACCACAAGCACATAATCTACGATGTAGATCCACTCTTCATTCTCGTGCCAACAAATGTAGAGGGAGGATGGTGACCATTGTGCGAGACCATTGCATGAAAGAGACCCCATACCAAGTGCTTTGGAAGGAAACACCTTGAGCCGAAATGAGCCTCTAACATATGACCGCTTTAAAATCTATATCTATCTAGCGCCGATGGGATCCTAAAGCTTCTATCTCACGCTTCATTTGGGAATTCTATGTAAGCCCCATCTTGGCCATTGATCCCAAGATCCTATGACTCATGTCACTTTAGATCCTCGTTGTTGGTATGAGATCCTATGGCTCACGTTGCTCTAGACATTTGGCATTTGCCACGTGGACGATGTTGGCCCTAAATGAGGCCCAAGATTCTACTTCTCACATTGCATGCTCGGCCCCAAGGTGAGCCTTTTAAAGTTTTATGTTGTTTAAGGATTTGAACCCTTGTCATTGCCTCCCAACCCCCATTCTTTTTTTTTTGGAAGAACCACTAGGCCAAGTATTAATTCATTAAAATAATTGATGTTTTTAAGCATACTTAGGGTTTAAATGGGTTCCGGTTTCCATGTGTGGCGCTTCAGCTTTTGCATCCGAGTCATTTTTTTCCTCAAGCATCAATTCTCAAGAGTTCTTAGAAGGGTGTTTTTCGGCCCAAAGGGGTCCGCTAGCGCTTAGGTTTGTTTCTCAAGCCTCGGCAAAAGTGATCCCCCATTTATTTTCCATTCGTATATTTTCCGGCAGAAGTTTTTCTTCATAGGTCAAGATTGATTTGCTTTCAAGATTTTACTTGCATAGTTTGCTATGAAATCGCTCCATTTTGTTCAGCCTAAATTGCAAACGAGTAGTTTTTGCAGTAAATTTTCTTCCGGGTCACCGCTAATCGTTTGAGATTGTAGTCAATTATTTTCAGTGGTTGTTTGTACCCATTGATCTCTCCAAGCCGCAAATATGTTAAAGCTATAGAAGGTTTTATTGTGGCCATTTGTCAGTTACGGGCCTTCTCGTGTGTGGCGATCTACATATCCCGAGTCGCTTTTTCCCTCAAGCATCAATTCCGCAGTTCTTAGCGTGTTTTTTGGTCCAATGGGGTCGGGCTAGCAATTGGGTTGTTTCTTGCCTCAAGCCCGGTCCTCCCATTTATTTTCTATTCAAGTATATTTTTACAGAGTTTTTTCTTCATGGGTCGACATTGATTTGCTTTCAAGATTGTACCGCATAGTTTGTCGTGGGAAAAACGCTCCATTTTGTTCAAATTTTAAATTGCAAACGGACTAGTTTTTGCAGAAATTTTCTTGGGATCGGGCCAAATCGTTTGAGATTGTAGCCTGCAATTATTTTTGGTCGCTTGTTTGACTGGTCGCCTTCATTGATCTCTCCAAGCTGCAAATAGGTTAAAGCTATAGAAGGTTTTATTGTGGCCATTTGCTTGGCAGCCACATACCAAGTTGCAATCAGGTTAAAGCTACAGAAGGATTTTATTGCATTCTTAGTATTTCTGTATGTTTCATTGTTAAAATTGTGATTATCACGTTGAAGAATATCCAAGTCTTTGGTTTTCATGACTACATTTTGTCTTATTCTTGCCCTCAAAGCATTCTGCCTTGAAAGAGTTTTGTAGATGATAATAAACTTAAAAGTAGCATATGTTGACATAGATTTGCTGCTTTTACAAGTTGTTGCATCATCGAGCAGACTGTACAGTACTAAGCTGTTTGAGATGTATCTAAGTGTCTATTTCATAAACGAATAAAGTGTCAAAGATGAAGCCAAGCTTGTTGCAACATACTTGATATTAAAATATCCCATTCGATACTATCAGGGAGAATTTGAACTTATCAAAAATCAAAGATACCCAACTATCTATGGCCCATATGGAATTTATAACGGTTTGGAGCATTTGGTCTATTATTTCGAACATCCCCTTTCATCCTGTATGACTATACTCCTTCCGGCTTGTCAAATGATATTTGAAACACGTGACTTGGGAGTAAGCATGGAATGATGCCTTTGTTCTCATGGACTTGGTTACAGTTGGAACATAAACTATTATGGCTTTTGCCAAATGGATTTTCAAATCGTCTTCCAAGAGATTTTAACATCCTCACAAACCCAATGACAAGGATGATGCTCATCTTGCTCTAGCTCTACCTTCACGGTTGGATCCATGTTCGATGAATATGGCACCACCATTATTATGAGCAACATGCTTATGAACAGGGTCCCACTATTGCATCAATCAACATTATCACATGTTACATCACTACAATATTGAAGCCTTTAAACTTTATATCATGGTTTCTATTTCTTTTTGCTATTTTAAATTTCTAAATAAATAGATATCAATAAAATGTTTTTTTAATAGTGTCTATAATATCATTACAAATATTTTCTACTTCGCTCATCAATTCTTAAGGCCTCCGAAGCCCAGGCCAATTTTTTTTAGGTTAACACACAAACCATTACATCCAAAGACTCTAAAATTAAATCCCCCTTTGAAACCCCTTTGATTTGGGTGTATATTCACACGGGGTAGGGCAAATTTGAGAGCCCCTAAAATTATGTTTCGCGCATGTACAAAATCAACACCATGTAGTATATTACCTCAAATCTTATAGTATTTTGCAAATCTTGTTATACAAGATAGTAAATTTTGTACATGCATACCCCACAAAACGAGGAACTTTTATGTAACGGTGTAGATTAAAGATATGCCTATCCAATAGCTCGATGCCCTGATGCTCTCTAGATTATAAAATATTCTAGATTGTTCTAGAATATTATAGTTCTAAAATATTATAGAAAGTTGTAAAATGTTTTAGAAGGTTATAAAGTGTTCTAGAATGTTCTAGAAGGTTCTAGATGCTTATGGATAAGCACCCCATTCTAAAATGGAAAGTTTTTTTCTTGAAAATTTGCATAGAACCAAAATAGAATGCTTTGGAATGTTCATGGATAAGCACCTTAGTCTAAAAAAACAGATTTTTTGAAAAGTTCTAGAATGGTCTAAAAATGCTCTAGAAAATTATAGAATGTTCGAATTTTCTAGATGTTCAAGAATCGGCACCTCAGTCTAAAAATAGTTTTTTTGAAAATTGGCACAGATCCAAAAAGAATGTTCTGAATATTCTAGATGCTTATGGGAGATCCGAGATCCTATGACTCACGCTACTTTTGATGTATCTTATGTGATCCGATGGTCTAGATTGATCTTAAACCTTTCTCCAAGTTTTATGGCTCACATTGTATGCTCGGGCCTTAAGGAGAGGCTTTAAAGAGTTTTTATATTCTATCAACACCATATAGTATTTAAGCTTTGAAATCTTATAGTATTTTATAATCTTGTTATAATTGTATAGCAAATTTTGTACTTGCATACCCCACAAACGAGGAACTTTACGTACGGTATAGATTAAGGAATAAGGGTGAATATGCCTATCCAATGTACTCTAGTTGCTGAGTCACCCCCTGTGTGAATATGCACCCAAACCAAAAGGGGGTTTAAGGGGATTTTAATTTAAATGTGTTGGACCCAATGGTTGTGTTAATTAATGTCAATGATAGTTATGTGTTGGTTGTAATGTCAATGGTTGTTATGTGTTGGTTGTTATGTGTTGGGGGATTTAATTTTTATATGTTGGATGTTAATGGTTTGTGTTGCAAAAAAAAAACTTCTGGCCTTAGAGACGCCACCCTCCCCGGATGTGACAAAAATTTTAGAATTCAAACCAGGAAAAAACTAGAATTCATTTGAGGCTTTCAAAGACTGTAGCTTTTGAATTTGATCACAATAAAACAAATAGAACATAAGTAAAAGTTACCATAAAGATAGAGCGATTGATCCCATTATTCGAAGTCATAAAGTTTGCAACACAAAAAAAAAACCCCCTGTTATTATGCTACATATTGTTACTTCCGCTTACAACTATTTCTCTTTCACAATGACACCATTGTTTATCAATCCATATGATTTTGAATGTTCCATCTCTAGCTCAAAGGTAATGCATGATTCAGCTTATGGTTCGATTAAAGTTCCAAACCTACAATATAAATGCATTCTTGTGGCCATTGTTTGACTGATCTGCGTGACATGGAAAAGGGCGGGAATAATCCGCTTTGTTGTGCATAAGAATCCGTTTGTTGATTGAAGCTAAAGGTCGGCCGCTATGAACAATCCGTGACGAGGAATATCCAAGAGTTGGAAGCAAACAAAGGGCCTAAACTTGAATCTGCAGCAAATCTTAGGAAGGAAACAAAAGGGGGTTTTGCAGCACTACATTGTAGAATCAGGAAACCAATACCTTGTAAAACAAAACATTATGCTAACTGAAGAAACATTAAAAAACAAATACCTTTGTAAGTGTGAGCAAAGAATCCATCTCGTGGTAGTAAAATCCACTCCGGCAATAAGAATCCAAGAGGGCAAGTACACATGCATATGCACACATGCACACACATGCATATGCACTTGCACTTGCACATGCACATGCACAATACACATGCACATGTATACACATACACATGCACATGAACATGCACACACATGCACATGCACATGCACATGCATACACATGCGCAGTGTTCATGCAGAGGAAGACAACAACCCTCGGATTGTTCCAACCAACGAAAATCAACGGCCCATAAAGGGTGCACTCTAGAAATACTATTTAGTACACCTCAATGAATACAACAACGAAATCATAGAAAAACCATGTGAAAAAGCGTATAAAAATCTAAAAGTAACCCCCTGTTATTGTGCTACATATGGGAGATCTGAGATCCTATGGCTCATGTTACTTTTGATGTATCTTATGTGATCCGATGATCTAGATTGATCTTAAACCTTTCTCCAAGTTTCTATTGCTCATATTGCATGCTCGGGCCTTAAAGAGAGGCTTTTAAGAGTTTTTATATTATTTGGGACATTCGAACCCTAGTCATTGCCCTCCAAGCCCCCAATTCTAACCATTAGATCAAGCATTAATTCATTAAAAAAAAGGATGTTTCAAACATACTTAAGGGTAAGAATTTAATCTAAGACAAAATTTTAGTAATGTATGGTTTAGAAAGTTCCGTAATTCTATAGTTCTACAATGTTTTACAATGTTTTAGAATGCACTAGATAGTTCTGGAATAAATACTGCATTATGAGACATTGCTTTATAGCAAGGAAAAACAATTTGGTAGATATTACGGTTTGTGTTACAAAGCCGTTTGGAGAAAAGACAGAAATATGGAACAACATTTTTTGGCGACAGCAAAAAGGATTTTGTAGTCTGATCAAATTGCATTCTTTTAAACGTCCCCACTTGGTCTTGCATGTAATGCTTGTCTTTATCAATGGTACACCAGAATGTAAAAGCACAGAGAAATACACCAACTATTTATCCCACGTCGCTCCACCTTTTTATCATAATTACTTGCTGCAGAAGCAATCTAGCGTGTCTCTGAAATAAACCAAATGATGCTTTAAGTTGAATGAGGAAGGAAGTATAAAAGACATACCTTTTGCTTCCAAAATTCCTGAATAGAAATAACAAACAAAGCCCCGTTCAAGACTACTTTAACTAAGGTCTTGAACTCTGCAATACCATACCTTGGCGGGTTGAACATGTCTAGTAGCCACTATGTTTTCGGTCCTGCCCTCTTCCTTAGACATGCTGTTGCCACTTCCGTCGTCCAGTTGTCTCCTCATTTTCCATGTTCTAGTATATGGCTGAGCTCCATCCCGAGATCCCGTGTCCATTGCACCACATCCCTGAACCATCCCTGTCCTGACACAAGGTGTTGTCTGGCGAATGCATGTATTTCTATGGTTGACAACTTATCGGGGTTCTCTGCATTGTTGTTTTTCAACGAATATCTGATAGTTCGCTCCCATGCTCTTATCTCCATTGGTCTCTCCTCTCATTCTCGCATACCATGTCTTTGTTCTTGTGTATTTGTCCTTATCCCATGAATTCCTCGATTGTGCCATGGCCTGAATATTCCTTCATGCTTTTCCCCGTTTCCCTTCATTAAGTTGGGCTCCCCACGCCTCCGACCCGAGTATAGTTAATTAAAATGCCATTAGTGTACTAAAAGATAGGATTTGATACCCCAGTCGATGATCCTACTCCTATTACAGTAATCTTTTATCAAATAGAAGTTGCTGATTGCTGCTTGAAACCGCGAGTCTGCCCCTGAAAGTTGTCTTAAAAGTTAACAAAGTGCCAAAATAGATTGTTGATTTGAAACTTCGTAGGCGGTGAACATAGAATTTTTGGAATGTTTGAAGTACATAATAGAATGTTCAAGCCAGAATGTTCAAAAAGTCAGTCTAAAAATAGAAAATTTCTTTTAAGACTTGTAAAGAACCAAAATAAATGTTATAGACTATTTCATCCTCGAGGTTTGGTTCCGTGTATGTGAACGGCTTATGCCATGTCTTTGTCCCAAAGATCACTATTTTTGTCTTGGTAAGGTTCACTGTGAGCCCTGTCTTTTCACAGAATTCTTCCAGTATTGCCAACATCTTGTGCATCCCTCTATTCCTGGTGGCCAGCATGCCCAGGTCGTCAGCATATAGCATGACTGGTACCTTGGTGTTCCCCAGGGTTGGTGCATCTGTATGTCCTTGCTTCTCATTGATGAATTCCTGTAGAGCATCTATGTATATTCCAAATAGAGTAGGCGAGAGGGGACAACCTTGTTTCACCCCTATATCACAGTCGATAGCATTATCCCCTTGCGCCGTCTTTGCGTATACCCTCTGGTACAGGCATACAATGGATTCTACTAGTCCTTCCAGAGCTTTTAGCCCTATTAGTCTCTGTATCAGGTTTTCTCTAGGCATTGTATCAAATGCCTTTTTGAAATCTACAAAGCAGCAGATTATCTTCGTGTTCCGGGCCTTTGCTTATTCAACCAATATTCTGAACGTCACGAAGTGATCTGTGGTAGAATGATCTAGCTGAAATCCATCCTGACCTCGTGCCCTCAATTGTCCTATCTCAGTCCAGTTTTTTAACTTTGGGGAAAACTACAAAATACCCTTATGTTTTGACGAATTTCATGACATACCCCCTGAGTTTTTATAAATTTTTGTAATGCCCTTGGTCAACGTATTTGATTCTACAGAATTTTGTATATCATCAAATGCCCTTGTATTTTACGTATTTCATATAAAGCCCTTCTGAATGGATGTGTTTTGGGGGCAAGGATTTGACATCGGCAGTTTTCGTTTTTGAATAGAAAATAGAGGAAAGATTGAGATGTTCTAACCTGATGGAATCCCAGTGGAAAACCTTATTCGACCTCAGGTGCTTGAATCCGCTCTTCGCTGCCATACAGATATGAATATCTCTAAATACCTTCATCTTGCATCTTTTCAAGGGCATTCTTGAAAGCAAAAGCCGAATCTGCGAATCCACCTCCTCCAAAAGCCGTATAGTAAGACTATCTAATATTCTGATCATGGCTCTCGGATTTGATGGTCATACTTGGAAAGAACCCTAATCAGATTATCAGGATAAAAACTGTATCATCTCTCATCTTAAGGGTATGTGGTGAATTCTGTAGAATCTTAAGGGCATTTGAGTAATTAAGGTACATCTTAAGGGCATTTGAACAATTTTCAATAATACAAAATACTAAATACGTTGACCAAGGGCATTACAAAAATTTATGAAAACTCAGGGGTATGTCGTGAAATTTGTCAAAACATAAGGGTATTTTGTAGTTTTTCCCTTCTTTTAACTTACTATCCAGTACCTTCCCAAACCATTTAGCAAATATGGAGTTTACCATAATCGTTCTGTAATTCCCCGGGTCATCGAGGCCGCCCCCTTTGTGTAGTGGTATTACTTGTGATGACCATACGGGTATAATACAAAGATGGTCGCCACACATAGGCAAAAGTAATATATTGGAGATGGGTTTTGAACCAACTAGGTGTTGGTTGCAAGCCATCAATTCTTTCCAAGTGCACTATTGCCATGATCATAGAGTTATGCCAAACATCTTCTCTATGTACGTCAAGGACCATTCGTGCACCTATGCTAAGTGGCATCCCTCATGCCCCCCAAGTGACACACGTTCACCTATATTAGGTGGCAACCATCCACTATTGAGTTCATGCAATATGGCACTATATATGGAGACATTCGAGGATGGCAGAACCATTCTGCGTCAATGCCAGTTACGGCCTTCTCGTGTATCTTGTTCGTCTTGTCTTGTTCTAGCTCTAGATCTTGTCGGTGATCTCGAGCCTTCTTATTCGTGTATTCTTGCTTTGCCCTTTCGGCCATTATACATATTATTCTTGTTAATACATTGATTCTAGTTTATATTTGTATTTTCTCATGCACTTCCTTGTATCTAGCCCATATATAGGCTCATGACAGTTTGAAGCAGAATCCTCATTCAATTCGAGCCAGTCCAAAGATTTTCTTCCATAATGGAGAATCAATTGGCAAGTATTATGCAAGAGGTAGAGAAGATTGCAACATCATTCTATCAGCGCTATCCCGAGTTGAAGAGGAATGTTGTGCAGCCTAATGCTGAGCAGAGACAAGTGCAGTTGGATGGTCAGCTAGCAGTTCACATCCAGTTCTCATGACATTACCATGTTGTATCTCCACCTCTTTGGTGCCCGTGTGTGTACTATCCAATTAAAGATATTTGTTACTAGATGTACAATCTCTGCTCCCACAAATTTCAACATCCTTGTTATTGGCCATCCTTTGTAAGGCCACCACCACTTCTTGAGACTTAAAGCATGGATCATGTTGCTCGTCGGGCATTGTTATTGGGGCAGCCCCTGTCTTATATAACCTATCTATGTATTGTTCCCAGTCGATCTCATCCCTCCCCGTCCCCTTGTCTTGCCCAGTCTTTTTCCTGACTTTCATCTGTGTCCAAAATTTCTTTGGCTGTCTCTTTATCATTCTGGCGAGGTCTTGGCATTGCAGCAGGTTCGTGTTCCGTTTTGCTTTTAACATCTTCAGATATTTAGTTCTCTCTCCCTGGTATTCTATCGTCCCCCTTGCTAGTCTTGTCCTTCTTTTCTGTTGCCTACATTCTTTGTCATACCAGAGTGATGGTGTGAAAGCTTGTATCCTGCTTGCCCTTTGCTCACTCTGAATTCTTCCCTCATTGTCTGCATCAAGATGTCGTTAAGTATGTTTCCTCTTTCTTCGGGTTGGTGTTCTCCCATTCTTGTTTGTTTATTTCATCTCTAACCCCTCGACGGAATGCCTCGGACTGTCCCTGTATTGTATCATCATCATTGTTCTTCCTGACCTTCCCTCAGTCTCTGTTTGTTCTTTTTTTGGTTGTGACATTTTTACCTGTATTGGTTTGTGGTTTTCCCTCTTTCCTATCGTCCATTCCATTAGTTCAATGCCTGTTATTCTAGTGCTGCTACTTCATTCACTATCACATAATCTACTATGCTTTTTCCATGTATGTTTTGGCTTGTGAAGCCCCCCGAGTTCTCCCATCTCTGCATTCTATTACAAATTACCATGTCTGTGGCTGTACATACTTTGACTAGCATTTCCCCCCATCGCATTAAGCTCCCCATCTACTTGTGTCTTATCCACTCTTCATGTCTTGTCGATTGTATCATTTGCATGTTTACTTCGTCATATACTGAGATTTGGGCCTGCTCTTGTTTTGTCCTTGCCTTAAAGTTCCCTATTGATATCAATGGGCCTCTGTCCCTCCATTTCATGATCACCTCCCCCAGTCCCAGTAGCTCCAGCTTATCACTATTGGGCGGGTAGTAGAATCAACATTCTATACCTTGACCAATACCATTGATAGAAACTTCCACTTCTAAACTGATATCCTTTTCTTATCATGGATAATTATACTTTAGCTCCTACCTTGGTAAGTATAACCATAAGCCACTTCTCCTTCAACTACAGAGTTCTATATCCAGTATCCTTCTATGTTGAATGGGCAATATATATGCCAAATGGCAACTGAATTCTCGTAATTATTAAGTATACCTTCCTAGGTCGCTTAAATTCCAGTGATTCATATGGATCCAAATTACAGATACATCACACTCGTTATTCCAAACCTTCAACACTTTGACACGATTACTTATGTATTAATGTGATATTTAATGTTCCGCTTAGTCATCAACCCCCAGAGGAACTTTGCTTAGTTCAGTGTGCTATGCGTATCTCGTACTATAGTTGCCGCATATCGACTTCTGCCTCATCATATCTATATGTAAAACATTTATGCTTGTCAATATACCTTCCCAGGAGTAGGCGTATGAGTGCCAATGATGATCTACATAGAGCTACAGTACCTACCATGTCACTTAATCGGTTATTTTTCCTTAGGCCATGTTTAGTCCAAAATAGCTTGAACCACTAAGGTATATTGTTTTGCATAATCTACCTTGTTTCCTGCAGTTTCGTAACTCAACCACTTAAATTAATCTCGCACTTTCATTTCATACGAGTACAAGCCAATCAATTCAATCCAAAACAAAATCCTACGTCTCTCGTTGTATTTAAAAGGGTTGTTATGCAACCTATGCCACCTTCAAAATATCCGTATATCAGATATATGCCCTGCGACCATTGGCCTCAGGCCTTTTCCATATTCGCCTCACCATGACGTATGCCGCATTCCGCATGACATAAATTCTCTCAGACTTATGAATTGCACATTACAAGTCATTTCAAAATTAATCACTTTGAAAATAACAACTTCTCTGCGACTTATACTCTCACGTTACCTCTTTAAGGAGGGGAGACTTGCTTCCAGCATGTGATGTGTTGCCCAAGAGCAAGAGTAGTCTTGATGCTGAGGACAACATCCTATTTAACGTGGGGAGAATGTGACGTTCTAAGTATTTATATGCTATACATACAAATACATGACATATCACCATGGGTACGTAATGGTACATTGGCTTATTCAAGAGCAAGAGTAGTCTTGATGCTGAGAACAACATCCTTTTTAACGTGGAGAGAATGTGACATTCCAAGTATTTATATGCTATACATACAAATACATGACACATCACCATGGGTATATAATAGTACAATGGCCATTATTGAATAAGCCAAAAGTTATCTATGTTAATTTGCCATTAAATTAAATAAGCTAAATATTCAAGATAGTTAATTAATAACTAATTATATTAACTAATTAGTAATTAATTAACTAAGCAAATGCCACTTGGGCCAAATCGATTGGCCCAAGAGAACTTGCCAACCCAGACTAATCCAAATGGGAGCTTCCACCCCAATTTGCCCCAAATCGATTTGCGGGCAATTGGAGGAGGAGGAGCAGCCTATTCAACCAGCCGAGGATGGAGAACCTGAGAGATAAAAGATCTGGTTAGCTTGAGATTGTAGATAGAGATTGAGCTTGATTGTTTAGATGGATGATTAATCTCTTATTGATGTTCTATTTGAAGTTATGAATGAATTTATAAATTATGTTAGTTCTTCTGCTGCACCTCTTGTGCTTGTGGGATTACAAGGGGTAGAGACCTAAAGGCTACGTAGAAGTAGAGATGCTCCTAGCTAGAAACCATTAAATCCCAATAAATGCAGCCTGTGCACAAGAGCCCACCTGGCTATGGATGTTATGTTATGGTTGAGCACCAGACAACGGACACAATGGAGATATGGGAGTGGAGCCTTGCCGTTGTTCCCTTAGTGTGCTAGACTTATAGTCGGTCACCGCGTGCGGGCTGAGTATAGGTCTGACACCCCCTGAGTCTCACAAGCAATGTTCTATCGGGACGACCTAGGGGCTCGGTGTTAGCCTTTTGGGGGGTTTAAGTCAGGTATAGATGGGTGTCACCAGTGGCTTCACCATCCTCTAGCCACCCATGGAACCATTGTGCTCCCTGAAGGGACTTGTCCCATTCATGCCTCATCGGACCGGGGAGATGCAACCTGGAGTAGTCTCATAGGGTGATTCCATGGGATTACATCTCCGGAAGACTACAAGCATGCCATAACATGTTTCAGCCTATCTGCAAAGTGTGCACAGAAGGGGCGGTTGGAGTGGACTACCCTAGCCATTGTTCTATGCTAGCCAATGCCATTGTCATGACTCTGTCTGTTGATATCCAGAGACCCTAACCGTCAATTGACCCCTGTTTGAGCCCAGGGTAGAACCCTCATTTATGATGCATTTCATATGCTATATGGGTATTATGCTGATGTTGCCTTTGATGGATGGGCCACCCTTCGAGGTGGTATATTATTTATGTATATGGTTGCTAGGTGCTAACATATGTGTACGCTTCGCTATATAGGATTTCCCATAGAAGGCGTGGGACGAATGACACCTCCGTGCCCGTCACCCAGACACTTGCCCATCACAAGTAGTCGGAGTCAAATGGGGGGCCTTTCCATGGTGATTGAGTTGCCATGGGAGGGGAATTTCTCGTATTTATATGATGGGGGCATCGTATAGGTCGGGAAGCGTCACAAAATGCAGAAAGCAGTAGTCAATTCATTAGTTTTGCGTGAAATAGCAAGATCACGTTGGACTTTTCTGCTACAGGAAACATGACATGTTGGTGCTGAGAAAGGGCACTGACTGTTTGCAACATCTGTGGCATTTCCCTCATTCATGCTCTTTTACTTATTGGTGTCCTCTACTCCTAAGTTTCGGTTTTTCCTTTCAACTTCCTTGATGCAAAGTCTTAAAACAAGAGACGCATTTGATGTTTCTAGTTTGTGCTTGCCCAAGTTTGAAGCCGGCAATCTTGCAGCATGTGAATAGTAAATTACTTGAGAACCTGCACTATGCAGTTTGGAAAGCATTTTTTCTTGCAGGCACTAGATCCAATTCAAGTCAATGACAGATTCGAACATTGAGATGTTGTTCTTCGGGGAGAGCTTGCCCCCCCAATGATGATCAACTTCAATAATAAGCTGTAATTCAGAACTATCACCCCTTGCATATTTTCTAAATCTGAGATGTAGTTTATGACATGTACTTCAAGTTTCATAAGTTTTATATGGCAGTGGATGACATAGCTATGACATAGCTGTTAAAATTTGCAGCATTGAAGAATCTAATTATGGCTTGTGGCATCTTGTGTTGCATTAGAATCTAATTATGGTTCCCGCATTATATGTTGCATTGGAATTCTGTACATATTTTATAAATGTGGTCACATCACATGCATTATGCTTGAGCTACCACCGAAACATTTAAACTTATCATCATGTGTTTTTATGCTATTCCTTAGCCAACTTATAGATTAGAATAACTAAATCAAAGTTTTCATTCAACTATGTTTTGCCAAATTAGAATATAAGACCTTTTCAGGATCAACTAGAATACCCAAGCTTCTTAGTGATTAATATTTAAAGTTTACCTATGTTTCCTAATATTAGGGCTCGAAGGGCCCAATTTCTTTTAGATAGATAGATAGATAGATAGTATTTTTTAATATATAACCAACACATAACTACCATTAACAATAACTAATACAAACCATTATATCTAACGCTTTTAAATTAAGATCCCCCTGAAACTCCCTTTGGTTTGGGTGTATATTCACACAGGGGGTGACGTAGGGCAGCGAAAGCCCCTAAAATCGTGTAATACATGTACAAAATCAACACCATTTAGTACATTGCCTCATACCTTATAATATTTTATAAACTTTGTTATACAGTATACTTAAACTTGTACAAGCATACCCCACAAAGAAGATTGCTATCTACGATCTTGACCGAGGAATAACTTGCAAATATGCTTATTCGACAGCTCTCGATGCCTGGAGTCACCCCTCGTGTGAATATGCACCCAAACATCTCAGGATCTTAGAATGGAGAATTGCCAAGAAATGATCCATTCTATTAGAAATCATGGTGGTTTCAAAGCCCTAGCAAAACATTTGGGCTATAATGTTCTTGAGATTGACTGTATAAGTATTTCCCAGTAGTATAGCTTTCACTCTGCCTGTTGGATGTCTTCAATTTTCTTATTCATACGATGATAAGACCATCTTGAAACCAACTGCATAACACTTGTATGTTCGTGTAAATGTAGAATGTTCTTTCCATTACATTTACTACCATGAACAGGCTTAATAATTGCATTTAGTATTGTCCAGTGTCAAAATGTTTGAAGATCCCTGCATTCAAGTGTCCCCTAAGCTACGGCTTCCCATGGACGTTAAAAATTCCATCATCATCGTCGTCGTCGTCATCACAAATTGTCGTCGTCATCGCAAATTGTGTGTACATGAACAACGTGTACATCTAAACAATGTGTGAATCAAGGAATATCTCATTTCTACTTTGATTTTATTGCAACATGATGTCTCCAAGCTCAGGTGCAAAAGAGCACGATGTCTTTTGATCTTGTTAAGCAAAGAGAGCATATATAGACAATGCGTGTTTCAACATCGCGAATTTGTTTATACCAATCATTACTCATTCCATGTGCACCTTTGAATCACTACCTAGTTAAAATAGACAATAACTAAACCCATTCCACATCTATTCTTCTAAAGCTGGAAATCCTGACATTATATTAGCATAATCTTTTAGTGCAAGCAACGTGGGCTTTGTCCCATTGTTTTAAAGGGCCGACGAAACCTATAACAAAAGAGGTATATCGAGCTGACGAAACTTCTGATATGCCTCTAAAACTGCAGGTTCACAAGGATTTATCATCACACTACGCAGTAAGTTGAATATGCAAAAGATTCACAAAAATATCACACTAAATAGATAACAAGATAGGGAGTGATGTTCGAATAGCATGAAGACTGAATGTTCGAATAGCATGAAGACTGAATAGCATGAAGACTGTTGCCATGGCAATTAACATTTCTATATGCATCTTATCAATGTGTGTCTTCCTCATTTGCTCATGGTATACCCTACGATCACAACAGCATCCTAAGACTGCCACAACAAATGCAAAATCAAACCAAAGGAGAGCAACACATATGCAGCCCTGGCATACCCTACAAATGAATAATCCAAGTTCTAGAAGGCACTAATTTTCAATTAAGTTGCAAATGGTATGGTTATATCTAGAGATTAAAGATTAATCGAACTGAAATTAGGACGCAAAAGATAATACCTTCAACAACATAGGCAAGCAAGAGTGTGCTAATCTTCCTGTGTTGTTTGTGTGATGGAGTCACGAAACAGTACAAGTTTTGCATTGCCATAGGCGGCAACTCGGTTGATAACAGATTCCCGGCTGCATAAACTATTTTTGTTTCTATTTGTCTTTCTATTGACATTAAGTTTCAGGGCTGGTCTCGATAAAGATCGTTCTATTCGAGAGCATTAACAAACATATTTTCTTAGAAGCACAGTCTGGCATGCATCAACATAAATGTTTCACATGATAACATAACAAACAGAGAAGCTTGACTCTAAATGGATAAGGCACTGAAGACATTGTTTCCGTATGTCATGCCATGTAGTCTCCAGCCACTGAACAAGCGCATCCATCCCCTAGTATAAGCCGGATTTAGTTGACCAAACCAAAACATTTACTTGGTTTAAGCATCCTGTATGGGCTAGGAGATCGACTATACGCGTACAATGGGAAGTTGATCCAATCCCTTGCATGAATTTCATGCTCATGAAGTACCAGTAACCTTCATCTACTTCTGCATGGCTACATAAGTTAAGCAGACTTGTAAAAAGACAATTCATTAGGCATCATGCACTCTTGCTGCTGCATCATATCGAATCATTCAAGAGCAAGACAACTATTGCCATGTCGGATCGGCAAAGCGCAAAAAGCATTGTGAGCTTCCCCTAGGCTGTTGCATACATATCGACAACAGTATTCCCTAGAACAGCATCTAACTCAAGTTTGCATTGAATAACCTGTTTGTGAATAAGTCTGCATTCTCTATTGCTCCTATGCCTGTATATGCTTGTAAAACACTAAAAAAGGTGACATCTGGTCTAATGCACTCCAGCAGCATTTGCTTATACAATTAAAGAGTCCCAATGCCTTCACCATGCTGCACAAATCCTGCAATATATTCCATATGTAACTAAATTTTGATTGAGCAACTTATCAAATACTTCAAATGCCTGCATACATATCAACTAGGGCGCTATCTATAACAGCATCAATATAATATCCACACCAACAACAGATTGATGAATGAGGGTCTTGTCTATTGCTCCTATGGGCCATAGCACATGCTTTCAGCATGCTAGAAAAAACTACTCATTTGGCTCTACACCTTGCTCTTGCATCGGTTCAAAACATTGGAGGGCAAGATGAGAATCTCCATGCTGGATATGTCCATCAGTCATAAGTGCACCCCAGGCTACAACATCCGCACCCCAGGCTACCACATCTGTTGCATGTTCTTATAATATTCTATAGCAAGAGGGGATTAGCTACTCTGGGCATAGCCCCAATTATTGTACTCTATGATACAACATTTTGTCTTGTAATCTATCAAAGATCCTTCGTTCTTCCAGTAGACATTCACACTTGGCATACATGTCAATTAAAATGCTTCCTAGCAAGACATCTAGTTTATTACTACTTCTCAAAATATAGCCATGGACGGTTCTTCCCTGTAATGGAGCTCTTAAGATGGTATAAGCTGCAGTCTCTCATTCAATTGATGTGCCAGTTACGCTTGCCCAGGGTTTCCCATGTATAGACGCTTGGTTTTATAAACTTATTGATCTGGTTTGCCTCAAAGGGGAGTTTTAAAACTCAAATTCGCTTTATTCACAGCTTGCAGCTCAAGATCATTCGTAGACATCAACTCCTCGAATTGAATAATAACTACATTACAACAAACAAGAATTTAGTGCCCTTGTGCACCCTCTAAACCCCAAATATGTCTAATCCTATTGACTCCATTAGGTGCAGTAATTTGTCAGCCAGATATGACGGAAAACACATGTAACAAAGTTCACAAATGAGATGCGAAGCCATAAAAATGACAACTTTCATCATCGTGTCAAAAAGAAAAACTCAGAAGAAACATCTCAAGGATAAAGATACTTATCTGCACCTATCAATGTTCCAGAAAGAGTTCAAAAATGCTTCGCCTTGTTACTTCTTTGTAATCATGATCTATGCCAGAAAGATGGAGATCGAAACTGCCAGAAACATGTAGTTGGTTTACTTATCCCAGTCCTGTTGGTCAACAGAACGAAATCAGTAAAGAACTCCCTAATGCAACCCTAATGAGAATCAGCGGTGCCAAATTGGGTTGGGCCAAAATTGAAGCCATCGGGGAGGAAACGGAAAATGGACAAAGGATGTCCAATCTGGGACTCGAGAAGCAAAATTATCCCATGATATTTAAGATGGGCCATACAGGGACGTAATGGGTGTTTATATAAGGCAGTGCCATATAAGGACCATATTCATGCAGCATAGAGGGTGCATTGGTTGTGCATGAACTTGCCTGTGGATTCTCATGTCAGAACAGATCGAAGGAAAAGGCAAGTCTGTAGTGGTGGAGCACAAGGAAGAAAACGGCAAGTCCCTAGCCATGGCTCCTCCTGACCCACAAAAGTCGCATGGTATTCGAGTATTTGGCCGATTATTAATCGAGGGCCTCAACCCTTATTCACCCCAAGGTCTAGAGAGGGACCTCGGAGAAGCCCCAGGTGCAAGTTCTAGGAATGTAGTTAGCGAAACATTCCCGGGTGCAAGTTCTAGCAAAACTTTCCCAGGTGCAAGTTCTGGGAATGAAGTTAGCAGAAAGCTTTGTGTTCAACGTCCTCACAATGAAGTGCACAATGACTCCAAGCATTATTGCAACAATGATCCAGAGCAAGGTTGTGGAACAGAGGCAAACAATGTGAGCACGGCTTCTCAAAGTGAAAGCGCAGGTAATGTATCTCAAAATGCTAGTGACTTAGTACAGCGTGATAATATTGATCATAATGAAGAGCTGGCGACACAAGGTGAAAGTCCCGAGTCTCGACTCGGCTCTTGCGAATCTGAAGAGTCTAGTATCATTAGCACTCGAGCTTGTAGCCAACACCCTTTGTCTCCCCCATGGCATGTTTTGAACCTACATGTTCCTCAGTCTCCACCATGGCATGCTTTGAACTTACATGTTCCTCCAGCCAATTTTCCAAATTTCTCAAGTGCTATACCAATGAACCTTCCAAACACGTTTTCCTTTACATATCCTCCCCCTATATATCACACCTCATTGAGTATTGGCCCTCTAAAGGATTTTCTTCCTAATCATCCCGAAATGATTTCTCCATGTTCCCATCCCTCAAAAATCCCTCACTCCCTTCCACTATCTTCTCCAAGAAATACCCTTCCCCTTGTGAATTCCCCTCTAGGGAACCCTCAAACAAGGAGCCTCCTTCCACTCATGTACCCTCCACCAAAACATGGCCCTCCATTCAAGCATTTGTTTACTAAGATTTTGACAGCTAGTGATGTTGGAAATCTCAATCGTCTTATTATTCCCAAGGAGAATGCCCAAACATATTTTCCAGAACTTTATGTTGATCCTGCTAAAGTAGAAAACTTTATGATGCTTTCATTTAAAGATCTCTATGATAAGAAAAAGATATGGGAGTTCAAGTACACATTTTGGAAAAGTAGTCAATCCTATGTGCTCACCAGAGGTTGGAAGAGATATGTGGATAGGTACAATCTAAATCACCTTGATCAAGTTTCTTTCTATGTGAATTTATACACTAGAGAACTTTACATGGATTTTTGGATGGCTTTGAACAACAATGCATGTCCCCAGCAAGAAGATTCGACAATCCCATCGACAAACTCCACCAGTGAAGCTGATCCTTAATCTTTAGTTGATCAAGTTTCTTTCTAAGTGGAGTTATACACTAAAGCGTTTCACATGGATTTTGGAAGGCTTTGAACAATTACTCATACCCTACCCCAGCAAGATGATTCCCCCCGACAGCAAGATGATTCCCCCCGACAAGAGTATACGACAATCCCACCGACAAATACCCATCAAGGAAAGTTGATCTTTAATTTGTTTTTATCTTTAATCTTTAGTAGTTCTTTGATATGTATAATTACATTTGTAAATACAGTTTACATAATAAATTTTTGTTACATAGTCTTCTCACATTTTTAAATATGGTTTAAAAAATTCTGGTGTTATACTTTCAATTTATGTTTTTTAATATATCGATTTTTATACGTCTGAGACAAACTTTTTTTTCCTCTTCCCTTTCCTTAGGTGTGGAGGTGTATTCTAGATGCCTTAAAATACGACCTTTAGATATTTTAATCAATTAAATATAGCTCTTTTTTCTTCTACAATTAAATATAGTGGTCCTTAATCTTTAGTTGATCAAGTTTCTTTCTAAGTGAAGTTATACACTAAAGCATTTCACATGGATTTTGGAAGGCTTTGAACAACTACTCATACCCCAGCAAGATGATTCCCCCCGACAAGAGTATACGACAATCCCACCGACAAATACCCATCAAGGAAAGTTGATCTTTAATTTGTTTTTATCTTTAATCTTTAGTAGTTCTTTGATATGTATAGTTACATTTGTAAATACGGTTTACATAATAAATTTTTGTTACATCTTCTCACATTTTTAAATATGGTTTAAAAAATTCTGGTTTTATACTTTCAATTTATGTTTTTTAATATATCGATTTTTATACGTCTGAGACAAACTTTTTTTTCCTCTTCCCTTTCCTTGGGTGTGGAGGTGTATTCTAGATGCCTTAAAATACGACCTTTAGATATTTTAATCAATTAAATACAGCTCTTTTTTCTTCTACAATTAAATATAGTGGTTTTGACAAGATTGTATGCTAAGATTCCATGATGTGTTAGTGCCTAGATTTTCATAACCTTAAAGACATTTCAAGTAATCAAATGTAGCTCGCATAAACTATGTTCATTGCGTTCTACAATAAATAATCTAGACATATATTTAAAAGCAGTTCATTCCATGGCGTATTACCACCTGGATTTTGTCTACATTGAATACCAAGTCCTTAAATTCAAAGCAATGGCATAAGAAAATTAGGGAGGTAAAATTTTGACCATTGATTTAAAGATAAAACTTGAACCCTTGATTTGAAGATAAAAAGTGGGGCCGATGGCATTATTGAATGAAAATTAATGTAGCACAAAATTAGGAAGGTAAATTTTGAATTGTTGAAATAAAGATAAACTTTGAACATGGGCGGTATACCGAGGAGGAGCAGCAATTATCCTAGACCATTGGCCGTCTAATCCGTGGACAGGCTATGTCTAGGGTCTCTCAGCAATACCATATCATCAGAACAGATAGCTTTTTTGTTACGGGGCTTTGTCTCCATGTTGTGCTTTGTTTAGGCTTATGCCTTTTTGTTCTGTAGGGGGCTCACGCCCTCTTTTCTTTGTTTGGGTCCCATAACCCGATAGGGTTCTCGTGGACGATAAAAACTTATCTTTATCTTTATCTATTTAAAGATAAAGAAGGTGCAATGGCAATATTGAATGACAATTAATGTCTCACATTCTATGAGACCTTTTTTTTAATTCGAGTTTCAAATACTCCTAGCTTGAAGTGGAGGCATCCGATCTAATTGCACATGTATAGTTTATTGATCAGACGTCTTTTTGTTGTACTGCTGCCAGAAGGCATCTGAAGGTGTACAAAATACATACTGATTATCTCCAACAATTTGTTATAGTCTCTGCTTTTGATTTACTTCTAGTCCAACTAGCCACTTGGTATTTGGAAAAGAGGTGTGTAAACCTAGATTCCCTCCATGGACTCTATTTCCTAGTCAATAAAAGTTGTAGTTATAAAACTGTAAATCTCCGCTGTCTGCTCACCTGATACACTTTTCTAATTCAAATGCACATCTGCGTGTATACTCTTTTTCATTATTGCTCAAAGGGGAAAAGTTCATCCAAAGGGAAACTCTAGAAGACTGTTGTTGGGACCCAACTATCACAGATTGGAATTTTAATTGACTAGAGAAGTATTGTAGTCAACAAAAAGATGTTAGATGGAGGCCATGCTCACCCAATTTTTCTTACCTTATACTTTTCTTTTTAATCGCCCAACCCTCTAAATCCCGTAAAAGTGGAGGAATTCTAAAAGCTTAAAGCTTTTGCATTTTTTTTATTTGATCTCTACATGCTTTAAATGGAGCATTCTCTCGTACAATGTGTTTATGAGCTTATATTCCAACCAAAAGTCGTAAGTTTATTGCACATGGAAAGGGTGACGTTTTTTTTTTTTACTCTTTATTGTAAGTTTTATGATGGACAAAAGTAGTAATATAATGTGACTTGTAGTTTATAACATGCAAAGACATACATTTCTACATCATAATAAGTAGATGGAACATCTTTCTTACGAGACTTTTCTAAATAGTACTTTTCTAGGTATCACATTTGGTGCCCCCATAAGTGCTGGTTGTGCTTACCAACTTCCAGGTTTGTTGTATGTTCCCACATGCAGATGCATGACAAGGCATAGATCTTTCTCGACCACAAGCACATAATCTACGATGCTAGATCCACTCTTCATTCTCGTGCCAACAAATGTAGAGGGAGGATGGTGACCATTGTCCATTGCATGACCATTGCATGAAACACCTTGAGACCCCATAACCAGAATCTATATCTATCTAACATAAACACCTTGTGATTACACCGAGAGCCCTCGATGAATCCGAATCCTAAAGCTATCTATTTGGGGATTCTATCTCACGTCGATTTGGGAATTCTATGTAAGCCCCATCTTGGCCATTGATCCCAAGATCCTATGACTCATGTCGCTTTAGATCCTCGTTGTTGGTATGAGATCCTATGGCTCACGTTGCTCTAGACATTTGGCATTTGCCACGTGACGCGATGTTGGCCCTAAATGAGGCCCAAGATTCTACGGCTCACATTGCATGCTCGGCCCTTAAGGTGAGCCTTTTAAAGTTTTTATGTTGTTTAAGGGATTTGAACCCTTGTCATTGCCTCCCAACCCCCCATTCTTTTTTTTTTTTGGAAGAACCACTAGGCCAAGTATTAATTCATTAAAATAATTGATGTTTTAAGCATACTTAGGGGGTTCTGTCTGGGTTCTGTTTTCCATGTGTGGCAGTCTACAGTTGCATCCGAGAGTCATTTTTTTCCTCAAGCATCAATTCTGCAGAGTTCTTAGCGGGTGTTTTTCGGTCCAAAGGGGTCCGCTAGCAGTTGGGTTGTTTCTCGCCTCAAGCCCGTCAGTCCTCCCATTTATTTTCCATTCAGGTATATTTTCTGCAGAGTTTTTTCTTCATAGGTCAGCATTGATTTGCTTTCAAGATTTTACTTGCATAGTTTGCTATGAAATCGCTCCATTTTGTTCAGCCCAAATTGCAAACGGAGTAGTTTTTTGCAGAAATTTTCTTCCGGGGTCAGCGCTAATCGTTTGAGATTGTAGCTGTAATTATTTTCAGTGGTTGTTTGCAGCTCCATTGATCTCTCCAAGCTGCAAATATGTTAAAGCTATAGAAGGTTTTATTGTGGCCATTTGCTGTCTGGGTTCTGTTTTCCGTGTGTGGCAGTCTACAGTTGCATCTGAGAGTCGCTTTTTTCCTCAAGCATCAATTCTGCAGAGTTCTTAGCGGGTGTTTTTTGGTCCAATGGGGTCGGCTAGCAGTTGGGTTGTTTCTTGCCTCAAGCCTGTCAGTCCTCCCATTTATTTTCTATTCAAGTATATTTTCTGTAGAGTTTTTTCTTCATGGGTCAGCATTGATTTGCTTTCAAGATTGTACCTGCATAGTTTGCTGTGAAAACGCTCCATTTTGTTCAGCCCAAATTGCAAACGGACTAGTTTTTTGCAGAAATTTTCTTCGGGGATCAGCGCTAATCGTTTGAGATTGTAGCTGCAATTATTTTCAGTGGTCGTTTGCTTGACTGTCAGCTTCATTGATCTCTCCAAGCTGCAAATAGGTTAAAGCTATAGAAGGTTTTATTGTGGCCATTTGCTTGGCAGCCACATACCAAGTTGCAATCAGGTTAAAGCTACAGAAGGATTTTATTGCATTCTTAGTATTTCTGTATGTTTCATTGTTAAAAATTCGTATCTGTTGAAGAATATCTGAAGTCTTTGGTTTTCATGACCACATTTTTGTCTCAATATTCTTGCCCCGTCAAGCATTCTCGCCTTGAAAGAGTTTTGTAGATGATAATAAACTTAAAAGTAGCATATGTTGACATAGATTTGTCGCTTTTACAAGTTGTTGCATCATCGAAAGCGGATCTGATGCTAAAAGTCGTTTTGAGATGTATCTAAGTGTCTATTTCATAAACGAATAAAGTGTCAAAGATGAAGCCAAGCTTGTTGCAACATACTTGATATTAAAATATCCCATTCGATACTATGCAGGAGAATTTGAACTTATCAAATAAATCAAAGATACCCAACTATCTATGGCCCATATGGAATTTATAACGGTTTGGAGCATTTGGTCTATTATTTCAACATCCCCTTTCATCCTCAGATGACTATACTCCTTCCTATTGTCAAATGATATTTGAAACACAGACTTGGGAGTAAGCATGGAATGATGCCTTTGTTCTCATGGACTTGGTTACAGTTGGAACATAAACTATTATGGCTTTTTGCCAAATGGATTTTCAAATACGTCTTCCAAGAGATTTTAACATCCTCACAGCTCCAATGACAAGGATGATGCTCTATCTTGCTCTAGCTCTACCTTCACGGTTGGATCCATGTTCGATGAATATGGCACCACCATTATTATGAGCAACATGCTTATGAGCGGTCCCACTATTGCATCAATCAACATTATCACATGTTACATCACTACAATATTGAAGCCTTTAAACTTTATATCATGGTTTCTATTTCTTTTTGCTATTTTAAATTTCTAAATAAATAGATATCAATAAAATGTTTTTAATAGTGTCTATAATATCATTACAAATATTTTCTACTTCGTTCATCAATTCTTAAGGCCCCGACGGGGCCAATTTTTTTTTAGGTTAACACACAAACCATTACATCCAGCACTCTAAAATTAAATCCCCCTTGAAACCCCCTTTGATTTGGGTGTATATTCACACGGGGGTAGGGCAGCGAGAGCCCCTAAAATTATGTTTCGCATGTACAAAATCAACACCATGTAGTATATTACCTCAAATCTTATAGTATTTTGCAAATCTTGTTATACAGTATAGTAAATTTTGTACATGCATACCCCACAAACGAGGAACTTTATGTACGGTGTAGATTAAAGATATGCCTATCCAATAGCTCTCGATGCCCGGATGCTCTCTAGATTATAAAATATTCTAGATTGTTCTAGAATATTATAGTTCTAAAATATTATAGAAAGTTGTAAAATGTTTTAGAAGGTTATAAAGTGTTCTAGAATGTTCTAGAAGGTTCTAGATGCTTATGGATAAGCACCCCATTCTAAAAATGGAAAGTTTTTCTTGAAAATTTGCATAGAACCAAAATAGAATGCTTTGGAATGTTCATGGATAAGCACCTTAGTCTAAAAACAGATTTTTTTTGAAAAGTTCTAGAATGGTCTAAAATGCTCTAGAAAATTATAGAATGTTCTGGAATTTTCTAGATGTTCAAGAATCGGCACCTCAGTCTAAAAATAGTTTTTTTTTTTGAAAATTGGCACAGATCCAAAAGAATGTTCTGGAATATTCTAGATGCTTATGGGAGATCTGAGATCCTATGACTCACGTTACTTTTGATGTATCTTATGTGATCCGATGGTCTAGATTGATCTTAAACC
Source organism: Isoetes taiwanensis (assembly GCA_021234155.1). Lineage (NCBI taxonomy): Eukaryota > Viridiplantae > Streptophyta > Lycopodiopsida > Isoetales > Isoetaceae > Isoetes > Isoetes taiwanensis. The sequence goes on from JAJEKV010000063.1 coordinate 813,808, forward strand.
TTTCTCCAAGTTTTTATGGCTCACATTGTATGCTCGGGCCTTAAGGAGAGGCTTTAAAGAGTTTTTATATTCTATCAACACCATATAGTATTTCGCTTGAAATCTTATAGTATTTTGCGAATCTTGTTATACTGTATAGCAAATTTTGTACTTGCATACCCCACAAACGAGGAACTTTACGTACGGTATAGATTAAGGAATAAGGGGTGAATATGCCTATCCAACAGCTCTCGTTGCCCGGAGTCACCCCCCGTGTGAATATGCACCCAAACCAAAGGGGGTTTAAGGGGGATTTTAATTTAAATGTGTTGGACCCAATGGTTGTGTTAATTAATGTCAATGATAGTTATGTGTTGGTTGTAATGTCAATGGTTGTTATGTGTTGGTTGTTATGTGTTGGGGGATTTAATTTTTATATGTTGGATGTTAATGGTTTGTGTTGCAAAAAAAAAAAAAACTTTGGCCCCTTCGGGGCCTTAGAGACGTCACCCCTCCCCCCCCCGGATGTGACAAAAATTTTAGAATTCAAACCAGAAAAAAACTAGAATTCATTTGAGGCTTTCAATCACCTGTAGCTTTTGAATTTCATCACAATAAAACAAATAGAATATAAGTAAAAGTTCCCATAAAGATAGAGCAGATTGATCCCATTATTCGAAAGTCATAAAGTTTGCAACACAAAAGAAAACCCCTGTTATTATGCTACATATTGTTACTTCCGCTACAACTATTTCTCTTTCACAATGACACCATTGTTTATCAATCCATATGATTTTGAATGTTCCATCTCTAGCTCAAAGGTAATGCATGATTCAAATTTTATGGTTCGATTAAAGTTCCAAACCTACAATATAAATGCATTCTTGTGGCCATTGTTTGACCGGATTCAAGGCGACATGGAAAAGGGCGTGGAATAATCCGCCTGTTGTGTGCATAAGAATCCGTTTGTTGATTGAAGCTAAAGGCTGGCTGCTATGAACAATCCGGCAGCCAGGAATATCCAAGAGTTGGAAGCAAACAGAGGGCCTAAACTTGAATCTGCAGCAAATCTTAGGAAGGAAACAAAAGGGGGTTTTGCAGCACTACATTGTAGAATCAGGAAACCAATACCTTGTAAAACAAAACATTATGCTAACTGAAGAAACATTAAAAAAACAAATACCTTTGTAAGTGTGAGCAAAGAATCCATCTCGTGGTAGTAAAATCCACTCCGGCAATAAGAATCCAAGAGGGCAAGTACACATGCATATGCACACATGCACACACATGCATATGCACTTGCACTTGCACATGCACATGCACAATACACATGCACATGTATACACATACACATGCACATGAACATGCACACACATGCACATGCACATGCATACACATGCGCAGTGTTCATGCAGAGGAAGACAACAACCCTCGGATTGTTCCAACCAACGAAAATCAACGGCCCATAAAGGGTGCACTCTAGAAATACTATTTAGTACACCTCAATGAATACAACAACGAAATCATAGAAAAACCATGTGAAAAAGCGTATAAAAATCTAAAAGTAACCCCCTGTTATTGTGCTACATATGGGAGATCTGAGATCCTATGGCTCATGTTACTTTTGATGTATCTTATGTGATCCGATGATCTAGATTGATCTTAAACCTTTCTCCAAGTTTCTATTGCTCATATTGCATGCTCGGGCCTTAAAGAGAGGCTTTTAAGAGTTTTTATATTATTTGGGACATTCGAACCCTAGTCATTGCCCTCCAAGCCCCCAATTCTAACCATTAGATCAAGCATTAATTCATTAAAAAAAAGGATGTTTCAAACATACTTAAGGGTAAGAATTTAATCTAAGACAGAACAGATGGTTTAGAAAGTTCCAGAATGTTCTAGATAGTTCTACAATGTTTTACAATGTTTTAGAATGCACTAGATAGTTCTGGAATAAATACTGCATTATGAGACATTGCTTTATAGCAAGGAAAAACAATTTGGTAGATATTACGACGCGTTACAAAGCCAGAGAAAAGACAGAAATATGGAACAACATTTTTTGGCAGCAAAAAGGATTTTGTAGTCTGATCAAATTGCATTCTTTTAAACGTCCCCACTTGGTCTTGCATGTAATGCTTGTCTTTATCAATGGTACACCAGAATGTAAAAGCACAGAGAAATACACCAACTATTTATCCCACGTCGCTCCACCTTTTTATCATAATTACTTGCTGCAGAAGCAATCTAGCGTGTCTCTGAAATAAACCAAATGATGCTTTAAGTTGAATGAGGAAGGAAGTATAAAAGACATACCTTTTGCTTCCAAAATTCCTGAATAGAAATAACAAACAAAGCCCCGTTCAAGACTACTTTAACTAAGGTCTTGAACTCTGCAATACCATACCTTGGCGGGTTGAACATGTCTAGTAGCCACTATGTTTTCGGGCCCCGCCCTCTTCCTTAGACATCTTTGTTGCCACTTGGCCGGCCAGTTGTCTCCTCATTTTCCATGTTCTAGTATATGGTGAGCTCCATCCCGAGATCCCGCGTCCATTGCACCACATCCCCTCAACCATCCCCTCCCCCGACACAAGGTGTTGTCTGGCGAATGCATGTATTTCTATGGTTGACAACTTATCGGGGTTCTCTGCATTGTTGTTTTTCAACGAATATCTGATAGTTCGCTCCCATGCTCTTATCTCCATTGGTCTCTCCTCTGTCTCGCATACCATGCTGGTTACTGGTGTATTTGTCCTTATCCTGAATTCCTGATTGTGCCATGGCCTGAATATTCCTTCATGCTTTTCCCGCTTTCCCCCTTCACATTTATTGGGCTCCCACGCCTCAGGCAGAGTATAGTTAAGTGCTTGCCATTAGTGTACTAAAAGATAGGATTTGATACCCCAAATGATGATCCTACTCCTATTACAAAGAATCTTTTATCAAATAGAAGTTGGCGATTCTCGCTTGAAATCGCGAAGTCCGGGCCTCGAAAGTTGTCTCAAAAGTTAACAAAGTGCCAAAATAGATTGTTGATTTGAAACTTCGTAGGCGGTGAACATAGAATTTTTGGAATGTTTGAAGTACATAATAGAATGTTCAAGCCCGAGAATGTTCAAAAAAAGTCGATCTAAAATAGAAAATTTCTTTTAAGACTTGTAAAGAACCAAAATAAATGTTATAGACTATTTCATCCTCGAGGTTTGGTTCCGGTGTATGTGAACGGCTTATGCCATGTCTTTGTCCCAAAGATCACTATTTTTTGTCTTGGTAAGGTTCATTTGAGCCCCGTCTTTTCACAGAATTCTTCGAGTATTGCCAACATCTTGTGCATCCCTCTATTCCTGGTGGCCAGCATGCCCAGGTCGTCAGCATATAGCATGACTGGTACCTTGGTGTTCCCCAGGGTTGGTGCATCTGTATGTCCTTGCTTCTCATTGATGAATTCTGTAGAGCATCTATGTATATTCCAAATAGAGTAGGCGAGAGGGACAACCTTGTTTCACCCCTATATCACGGTCGATAGCATTTATCCCCTATACCGCTTTTGTATACCCTCTGGTACAGGCATACAATGGATTCTACTAGTCCTTCCAGAGCTTTTAGCCCTATTAGTCTCTGTATCAGGTTTTCTCTAGGCATTGTATCAAATGCCTTTTTGAAATCTACAAAGCAGCAGATTATCTTCGTGTTCCGGGCCTTTGCTTATTCAACCAATATTACGACGTCCACGAAGATCCGTGGTAGAATGATCTAGCTGAAATCCATCCCGACCTCGTGCCCTCAATTGTCCTATCTCAGTCCAGTTTTTTAACTTTGGGGAAAACTACAAAATACCCTTATGTTTTGACGAATTTCATGACATACCCCCTGAGTTTTTATAAATTTTTGTAATGCCGTTGGTCAACGTATTTGATTCTACAGAATTTTGTATATCATCAAATGCCCTTGTATTTTACGTATTTCATATAAAGCCCTTCTGAATGGATGTGTTTTGGGGGCAAGGATTTGACATCGGCAGTTTTCGTTTTTGAATAGAAAATAGAGGAAAGATTGAGATGTTCTAACCTGATGGAATCCTTGGAAAACCTTATTCGACCTCAGGTGCTTGAATCCGCTCTTCGCTGCCATACAGATATGAATATCTCTAAATACCTTCATCTTGCATCTTTTCAAGGGCATTCTTGAAAGCAAAACTGAATGCGAATCCACCTCCTCCAAAAGCCGTATAGTAAGACTATCTAATATTCTGATCATGGCTCTCGGATTTGATGGTCATACTTGGAAAGAACCCTAATCGTTATCGATATAAAACCGTATCATCTCTCATCTTAAGGGTATGTGGTGAATTTGTAGAATCTTAAGGGCATTTGAGTAATTAAGGTACATCTTAAGGGCATTTGAACAATTTTCAATAATACAAAATACTAAATACGTTGACCAAGGGCATTACAAAAAATTTATGAAAACTCAGGGGTATGTCGTGAAATTTGTCAAAACATAAGGGTATTTTGTAGTTTTTCCCTTCTTTTAACTTACTATCCAGTACCTTCCCAAACCATTTAGCAAATATGGAGTTTACCATAATCGTTCTGTAATTCCCCGGGTCATCGAGGCCGCCCCCTTTGTGTAGTGGTATTACTTGTGATGACCATACGGGGTATAATACAAAGATGGTCGCCACACATAGGCAAAAGTAATATATTGGAGATGGGTTTTGAACCAACTAGGTGTTGGTTGCAAGCCATCAATTCTTTCCAAGTGCACTATTGCCATGATCATGGGAGTTATGCCAAACATCTTCTCTATGTACGTCAAGGACCATTCGTGCACCTATGCTAAGTGGCATCCCTCATGCCCCCAAGTGACACCGTTCACCTATATTAGGTGGCAACCATCCACTATTGAGTTCATGCAATATGGCACTATATATGGAGACATTCGAGGATGGCAGAACCATTCTGCGTCAATGCCAGTTACGGCCTTCTCGTGTATCTTGTTCGTCTTGTCTTGTTCTAGCTCTAGATCTTGTCGGTGATCTCGAGCCTTCTTATTCGTGTATTCTTGCTTTGCCCTTTCGGCCATTATACATATTATTCTTGTTAATACATTGATTCTAGTTTATATTTGTATTTTCTCATGCACTTCCTTGTATCTAGCCCATATATAGGCTCATGACGGTTTGAAGCGTAATCCTCATTCAATTCGGAGCCCGGTCAAAGATTTTCTTCCATAATGGAGAATCAATTGGCAAGTATTATGCAAGAGGTAGAGAAGATTGCAACATCATTCTATCAGCGCTATCCCGAGTTGAAGAGGAATGTTGTGCGACCTATCTTGGCGAGACAAGTCGCGGTTGGATGGTCAGCTAGCGCCTCATCCAGTTCTCATGACATTACCATGTTGTATCTCCACCTCTTTGGTGCCCGTGTGTACTATCCAATTAAAGATATTTGTTACTAGATGTACAATCTCGCCTGCTCCCACAAATTTCAACATCCTTGTTATTGGCCATCCTTTGTAAGGCCACCACCACTTCTTGAGACTTAAAGCATGGATCATGTTGCTCGCGTCGGGCATTGTTATTGGGGCAGCCCCTGCCTTATATAACCTATCTATGTATTGTTCCTAAATGATCTCATCCCTCCCTCATCCCTTGTCTTGCCCATCTTTTTCGACTTTCATCGTGGTCCAAAAATTCTTTGGTCAGTTTCTTTATCATTCACAGGTCTTGCATTGCAGCGGGTTCGTGGTTCGCTTTGCTTTTTAACATCTTCTGATATTTAGTTCTCTCTCTCCCGGTATTCTATCGGCCCCCTTATGTCTTGTCCTTCTTTTCTGCCTACATTCTTTGTCATACCAGAGTGATGGTGTGAAAGCTTGTATCCCGCTTGCCCTTTGCTCCTCTGAATTCTTCCTCATTGTCCGCATCAAAGATGTCAGTAAGTATGTTTCCTCTTTCTTGGTTGGTGTTCTCCCCATTCTTGTTTGTTTATTTCATCTCTAACTCAATTTTAATGCTCCTGATCAGTTCCCTCAGATTGTATCATCATCATTGTTCTTCCCGACCTTCCCCGCCTCGCTTTGTTCTTTTTGGTTGGGTACATTTTTACCGTATTGGTTCAGGGTTTTCCTCTTCCTATCGCCCATTCCATTGGGCTCAATGCCCTGCTATTCTAGTGCCGCTAATGGTCTACCATCACATAATCTACTATGCTTTTCCATGTATGTTTTGGCTTGTGAAGCCCTCCGAAGTTCTAGCATCTTATTTCTGTTTTGTGTTTGTAAGATGTTCATATGATCACTATCATAAGCTTACTGTTCCACTTTAAATTGCAGGACGAGGTGGTGGACGTGGTGGTAGCTTCCGTGGCGGTGGCGGTTTTCGTGGTAGGGGTGGTGGAAGGGGACCTCCTCGTGGTCGTGGTGGTTTTGGCAGGGGTAGAGGAAGGTACTAGCAACAAGGGAGGAGATGCTGTCAATTGTTGATTAATTAAGCCTAAAGAAGGCTAAGAAGTTGGGGCATTGCAGAACAAAACACATTGCCTGGTAATTTGATGTCTGATTGATGGCGCAAATTTTTTGTGACATAAACTTCACAGGGATAGTGCATGAGGTTCATGTTTTTATCTGCAAGTGGGGTTTGAGCACAATGTAATTGATTCAGAATCTCCATGATTTTGGTACATTTTTGGTATGTATTATCTTCGTCCACATTTCAAGGTTAAGTCAGTATAATATTGTTGATAGAGACTATATGGAGAAATTCTGAGCATGGTACTCTATACAAAACTCAAGAGAATTAGTAGGTCTGGTGGTACATAACCTATTGCATTCAGAACTATAGCGTATTTTAGGATATTTTTTGTTTCAACATAGCCTCTTCTTGAATTTTGAATTTTTCTGGTTTGGCTTCACAACTTAAAAAATCATTTAATGAATTGGCCGAAGCCTTCTTGGCCAAGTTCAAGACCCTCCTTGTGTTCTTTGCCAAATGTTGCAAAATTAAGGCAAGAAGTAAGATTGTTTTGTTAGGGGTAATGTTTGCTGGCTGGCCATTACGTGGGGTAAGGCCTTGGCGTTGCAAAATTAAGGCGAAGTAAGATTGTTTTGTTAGGGTAATGTTCGCTGGCTGGCCATTATGTGGGGTAAGGCCTTGGCGAGCCTAATGTAGGGTGATAATCCCTGAGAATGTTAGTGGCCCACATTTTGCACGTACCAACTTTTTTTGTTCAATCCGACGAGCACTAGCAGCCTACCACAGGAAAGTTATAGGATGTAATGAGGGTGATAATGTGGAGAATTGTGGCCTGCCCTAACATTTTGACATTGTTGTAGTAGGGTTCTAAGGAGGACAAGCAGATAAACAAATCCAGTACCTACATTAATTTATCAAACAAAAAAGGAGGGTGCAGGTATTCATCCTAGGTATTCATTCTTGCACTGCGACTCGCATGAAACCAACAAAGCGCCCGATAGATAGGCTTCTCATTCATCTCGGCCATTTCTCTAATGGTGATGAAGGATACGCACACATCTGAACTACCCACGAAAAATAAAGGAAAAATCCAATTATATCATTTGGACCCCAAAAACAAATACAATGCTAATAGATGAGTGGTCGATGTACTTTAGAAAGCTTATCACCGGATTAAAAACCCAGCCTTTCGGGTTTTGAGAAAACCCTAGTGATAAGCCCGGCAAGGGGCTTAGACAAACGTAAGGCATAGAATCGCTCCCAAAACCCCGCATGGAGAAGTCAAAGCGGATGGCGCCCGCCCCTTTGTACCCATCACCAACACAACAAATCGAAACATACGAGGAGAATAGCATCACCCAAAGCGGGAAAAGCATCACCTGCCCCTGGAAAAATGAAAATGTAACTTGTACAAAATATAATAAACAAAGAAAGGGGGGAGGGTGGGGTTCAAAGAGAATGAGGTAACGCTTTAGAGAAGAGGAAGCAATCGAGGAACGTCGATGAAGAATTCCGCAATAAGGAGCAAACGCCCAACCTAAGAACGGCCTAAAAGCATCGCGATGCATGCATGCGACGCATGGTCAATGCATGCTCGCCTTGAGAAAGAATGCCGATTAAACGCCGAATCGACTCACGATCTTCCACCGCGACTCGCATGAAAACCAACAAAGCGCCCGAAATAAAAGGACTTCCTTAATAAACTAGGATCAAGGAAAGGTCACGGGGATGAAGGCTAAAGGCCGGAAAAGGACAAGCAGGAAAGCAACGCCAAATTATTAAACCAGAGGCGAAGAAGCCCCTCCCCGCTCGGAAACAATTCAAAGAGAATAAGGTGCTGGCGAGAGAAGAGAAGCGCCCGGCGAACGTCGATGAAGAATTCATAATAAGTAGAAAAACGCCCAACCCAAGAACGGTTTCAAAACGCGCTGTCGATGCATGCATGCGACGCATGCAATGCATGCATGCTCGTCTTGAGCAAGAATGCCGATTCGCTACGCGAATCGACGACATCCTAGCTAAGACTGGACCATTCTAGCTAAACCATTCTAGTTGAGGTATTTGACTCTTTTTGTCGAGAGGGCCTATGGAGCACCTGCTGTTCTTGTCTAGAAGACTGATTCAAGCAATCGTTGTATCTACATGACTAGTAGTTGTATTTGCTCATCAAATATGCAAACATAATCATATCATATGCGCTTTCTTGTCTTGGCACAACTTTGAATAAATAAATCAAACTCATCAAATATGCAAACATAATCATACCATATGCTATTTCTTGTCTTGGCACAACTTTGAATAAATAAAATGGTTTTATTGACAAAATCTTAGGCCTATCGGAAATCTTTCGCAAGAATGTGTATTAGGCCACATGTTGCTACGGTGATGTTTGTAGAAGCCTCCCCACTACTAATAGCTTTTCGAGTTGGCTAGTTTTGTGGTTTCTGATGGAGATGGTCGATCGCCGATCGATAGTTGGGGGATGCCTAGATCTTGTGATCTTTGTTCGAAATATTGAACTAGAAAATGCACACGGCAACTACCATCACATGTAGGGATAGATTCTGTACGTGTAAATAAAAAATTCTGGACGTATAAAGTCAAAAAATACATATCTTGTGGTAAAAAACATATTTCTCATATTTTTTCCTCGCCAGTGGGAAATTTTTTTCCCCGCGTAATGCGAAACCAAAGTTTCGCATAAGCGAAGCGGCACCGATAATTAAAAGACCTTTTCACGTAAGCAAAACCTTGTATCCACTTATGCGAAGAAAAATAATTTTTCGATAAGCAAAGAACGTTTTATGCAAACATGGGGTTTTGCATAAAACCGCTTCTTTTAAACTTACAAGAAAATTTTTTTACATCCGATTTTTTTTTTTTTTTTGCTGTATTTTTGACGCATTATACTTCAAAATTGTGCCGTATCATTCGGATAATACGTATTGAGTACAAAATGTATGCAGTATTGAACCTATCCCTGATCACATAATAGACGTCTCGTGACACTGACTCACGGCTCCAGATTGGGGGAATTCCTCCCCAGAATTTTTAGTTAAAGTTGTTAAAATCCGGTTTGCAATGTAGATGCCGGTAAGTAGCAATAAAGCACGACATTTTGCTGGTTTAAGCAGCCTGCACTGACTGTTGAGTGTAGTTATTGGTCAATATCCTTAAACTTACACTTTGGCAGTTTTGGCATTTGCTCTTATGATTGTGAAGTTTCCAGGTCCTATGTACCTTGTTATTGGCCCATGCTCTTATGTGAGGCAGGCAGAGTAATAAATTCCAGAGGACTACTTCTTAAGTGTCCAACCTTTTTTTCATGTTCAAGCCCGATGAATCTAGGATCATTGCAGTGTCCTATCTTCTATTTTTATAGATGTTTTGTGTCTTATTTATGCATGTTCCTCAATTGCTTATGATTCTCTAGCTAGCGAGGTAGTGACAGTACCCCTAGCGGTGCTTTTAGATTGAATAAAATGGCCTTTTGGGTTTGTTCACCAAGGCAGAGTCCTTGCCCAAGCCTTTTCCACCTCAGTCTAGAGCAGCTTTCTCACAACGAGCTCTTCAGTGGTGCCGACATCGGATTTCCAGTAAACTTGGGTTCCAATTTGGTGATATTTTGCATGACCAGCAAACCAAAGTACCTATCGGGCTCCCAACCATCTTGACATAGTTCTCATTTGGTAAGTTTGCTGGCAAAAGAATCCCAAGACCTACTGCAACATGCTTGATGACCTTAAGGATTATAACTACCTTATCAAGGTACACTCCAATTGTAAAAGAATGGCACCTGTTTGGCTTATCTTTACAGCTATAGCATGACATGTCAACCATAAGGTAACTCTCCACACATGGGAAGACACACAACAAGCCTTTCTCAGAAGATTTAAGCCCGCAGTATCATGTCAAGGACTGCTACAACTGCTCAAGGTCCTCAAAATATCAGACATAGAAACTTCCTCGAGTTTGCCGCTACCAATGCAACTGTTAGAGCAGCTAATTGCATGCAAAATGTTGGCAGTTGTACCGTTGATACTAGTCCTCTGGGTCATGTATCGACTGCACTAGCACCTATCTGCAAATAGGGGATGTGCCTCCATTGTCTCTTATAATTATAGGGGTTTTAAAAGAGGCAACCTATATCAACACTATTCTTTATTCCATATGCACAAGCAGGGTCATGGAAAATAACTTGTTGCTATATAACATCCTTGGTATCCTCAGCTACACATGCAAGTGGTCATGGAGGTCCTTGGCATCCTCAATTTTCTTGCACAAGGGACAATCGCTAGTGGATACAGATGCAGGACCAACATGGAAATCCCTTATTCATTGGTAGTTTGATATTTTCTGCCTATCACTCAAACTTTATCACATGCATTCAAATATGGATAGATTGGACCTATATAATGACATTCAGTAGTACAAGCAATTGGGACAGCTTATGCTTGTTAGGAATTTCAATGCTCGTAGAGCCGTGGCAGAATTAACAAGATTCACCAGTGAGGAGGACTTGTTAGCACTTCAAATTGTAGGAGTTCTCTGGCTCGCACACTCATGGAGGTCGTCCAGTCACACGATTCAAAAGATAATTGCTTCAAATATGCGACATTTTTTAGTTCATTATCTGCAATGGCTTTCATCTTTTTACGTATGTGCAAGTAAGAATGCAAAGCAAGGAAGTGGACTTTGATCATCAATCTCTCTTCTTCACGTTAGATTGGTATGGATTACTGAAGTGGCAAATTTCGATGCTTCGGATCGACCAACAGAATTTGGCGCCCAAGAGAAAATGCTGTGTGAAGGCCTTTGCCGTGCGATGATAATACAATGTGACGGGTCCAACACCGGACCAACACTTGCATCGGTTACACCCAATATTGAGTATGTAAATAGAAAACACACCTATATCCATTCTCTGAGCTCTTTATCATTCCAATTGCACTGCTGGGATACTTGGACAAGCTGCTTGCATAGAGACACAAAAAAAAAAAAAACAAATATGACAAAGAAATACTTAGGCTCAGCGCAAACAATAACCAGTAAGGGATTTTGGTTCACTGTCATAAACCTACATGAAAACAAGAGAGAATACACAAGAAATGCGCAAGAAATATGCTAAACATTGAATATACTTGATAGAACAAAGTAGAATACAAGGGCTTGAGATAGAAGACTCAAGATTGGAATTAAACTAGAATGGTTTGACAAGAATGAGGCTCCTCTATATATATATCTAGACCAATGGTCATGATTGCGCTACTCCAACAAATGAAGTCGTGCCAAGTGCCGAACATGCATGTGGATGCTGGTCCGATCCGGATCACACTCTATACTTAGCATTTATCTGTTAGTCCTCATAGAGGACTAACTTATAGACTATTTGGAGCCCGACCCAGACTCCAAACATTGTCGCCCTGTTGGGTCTTATTTTTTTTACTTCGGATCATCATCTCTTATCGCTATTTCGAAACTGCTGCTTAACTTGAACACCAGCACTAAAGGAAAGCTAGTTGCGAGCCTTTCTTGGAGATTTTGATATCGAAGGAGGTTGCCCATGCTCGTATACTCAATCTCCACATCCTACACCTCATATTCTCTCTCGTCCGCAATCCCTACCACATGTTCGCACTGGTGCTTGACCGCCTTCTCCTCCACCTCATTTTGCTAATCAAACTCCTTATTATGGTCCTTTCTTGCAGTTACTTCAATCTCCGAAAAGCAACTACTTTCACATTCCACCTTTGCAATCTCTGCATCCTTCTCAACCAACTTCTCCATACTATAGTATGGGCTTTTCTCAAGTTTCTATTAGCTCTACTTATATCAATGAATATTAGCCTTCTTAGTCTCTTCAAACTTCTGTTAATATCTATTACATGAGAGATCTTCAAATTAATAGATGGAAAACTAGGGATTGAAAATCCTGACATTCAAATCATCCAACTCAACACCTACTGCTATCTTTGTAGCCGCTGCTTTTTCTTATCCTACTTTCACCTTTTAAGAATTGTTGCCTACCTTTTCCATTCATGCACTGCTACCTACTCAAGTACCATTTTTGTCAGTTGCTACTCAAGCTAGAGAAATCCCTCCTCCACTTCAGTTACTGTTACAAGTCTTAATCTTAAACTCTCTTTTTCAATCTTTGGCACGACTAAAGGCAAGCTCATTTAAGATCAGAGTGCTGAAGCTCACGCCAAAAAGTTTGAGACGCCTATAGTTTTTAATGGGCACTCACAGTCGCAGATTAAGTTTTGTATTTTCTCCAACACGTTGCATGGTGCTCCACATCAGTGGCTTATGGCTAAAAAAAGCCATTGGGAATAAAGATGAGAAGAAATGAGGGCAATTCTCGCCCATTATGGTTCTTCAGTTGATGATCAACAACTTCTGAAGCAACTTAATGGCATGCAACAACAGATCATGGCATCTGCGTGTGACTTTGCTGATCGATAGCTTATCACTGTTAGCGAGGTCAATGAATATCCTACTAAGAGCCAGATTCCTGCATGGTTTCTTCAAGGTCTATCTCTTGTTATTTGTTTCATGACTACATACTTGAAACCCACATCTTTAGGACAGGATATTGAACTGTTCAACCATTCAGTCAATGTATCTTCTCATGTGTCCCTCTCACGGATCTTTCTTTTATGCAGTCGATCCTTGTTTCTTAGAACTCTATGCAAACTTTAGCAGTCTCCACAACCTCAATGAAGCCCAATCTGGTGCCACATCTACAAATATCAAGGACATCTCGCCAATGAGTGCAAGTCATCAAACGGTCCTCCTCATTGTAAGCATTGCAACATGTGCAACTACAACACGGAAAAGAACATACACGCTCATCCCGTGCCTTTTTGTCCAAAAATAGGCTTTCAAGTACAAGCCACGCCTTCATTGTCGGCTCCAACTTCATATTACCAATCATAAAATCTGCAACAACAATATCCAGCATTCGCAAGCTCAACAACAATGTCAATCTTCACGAGGTCCTTTTCATCCAGCCAAAGCTCAATGCTATAATTGTCATGAATGGGGTCACACCACTACCATGTACTCTCAACTTCTGCAAGTCCAAGTTCAACTTCTAGATATGAATCAAACAACCTTAGTATATCTCATGGCTTATCAGCTTTGGATTGCCAATAGCAAACAAGGCCTTATACCCAATATACCTCGTCCTCCACGTGCTTCACAACCTCAGTGACTCCAGCAAGCTCCTGCTCAAGCTTATCCAAACCAACAGGCCCAGAAAGAGATCTTTCCTGCTCTTAATCTGCTAGTATAATAGTTCAGCTGGATAGGTCTTGTCTCACAGCAAGTGCACAATAGTAGACAACATCATCTCGCGGGCCCCAGGATATACAACATACCTATGTGGTAGCTGCTATTCCACAGGATAAATAAACCAAATCTATTGACTCTAAAAAAGATTTGGAGACTTTTATGTCTCATGTCATGCCAAAACTTCGCCAAAGCCTACTCAACTTATGCATGCCGCACGAGGACGCATGTTTACTAATGTTCACGCCATTACTCGAGGTCAACAATGATCTGTAGAACTGACAACACCATGCCACCTTCACACAAGCAACCATATCCAAACATAGCTGCTGAGGTCGAACTTTTGCATGAGGTATCAGTATCACTATCTAAAGATCATGCGCCAGTGGACCCTGCAAGCTATCTGGCTCACATTCCACCAGAAAGTCAAGAAGAACTTGCAAAAATCAAGATTCCTCTCAGTTTAACCACTATTTTGAAGCTTTGTCCCGCTCTTCGTGCAACTTCCTTTGCCCACTGTGTTAGTTGGTGTTGTGAAATCAAACAATTGTTCAAGACTCCTTTATGACATCAAATTGGCCAATGGTCACACAACCACAAGGTATTACTCTAGAATTTATTAAGGATTGGTTGTGTCCAAGAAACTTGAGTCTATATTGGACTAGTTATGGTGCCCGGCGTTGTCGGGACAATGATAATGCTATTGCCACGCTGGTTGATCCATATTTAGTACTGTGCCATCAAGTTTAACCGGTCCATAGACCTAATGAGGATACTCTTCTTGGGTCTACTCCGACGAATGCTGCTCTCTTTTTTTGACAACCCATAGTTGTCCAGAATAAAGAAAGCCTTTGTTTTTCATGAGCGATAGTACTAAACCCCCCAGCTTTGCTTCAGCTAGCAGTGTATACCCTTACGGATGTTATTGTCGTCCCTCACATCTAAACTCCAGAAGTTGATATAATTAATTTTTGCACGAATTAGTCTATCAGACTAGCGGGCCACCTTTCCACTATCATCAATCCTTTTAAGAAGTCCAAATGCAACTTTGCTTGGAGCTATAAAGATTTATAAGACATCAAAAAAGAGTTAGGAAACTAGCCATTCCTACCAAGCCTAACTCATGTCCAATTTAGCAACGAGAATATAGGCTAAACCTCAACTATCGTGAATGTGTCAAGGCCAAATTGACAAACTTCTTGCAGACGACCTCATTTATAAAGTTAAACATTCTGAGTGGGTGAGCCCCATCATCATTGCCCTCGAACAAAATGGCAGGATACGCGTCTGCTGGACTAATTCAAGCTTAATATAGCCATCGAATGTGACCATTTTCCCTTACCCTTTTTAAAATCAAGTTTTGAAGTGGTTGCAGGTCATGAAATATATTCCTTTATGGATGGTTTTTTAAATTACAATTTGATCTCCATTTGACCGGAAGATCAATCTAAAATAACTTTTACCACGCGGGGGCACTTTTTCCTATAAATGGCCCTCTTTGCTTTATCAAATTCTTCCTCAACTTATTAATGCATTATGCTTTATATCTTTCAATATTACATGAAAGAAAATGCCTTTCTTCAAGTTTTCTAAGATGACTTTTTTGTTTATAGTTCCATGGATCATTTCTCCAAACGAGAACTTGTCTTTCAAAATTATGATGGTTTTGACATTAGTTTAAACCTAGAGGAGTATACTTTCTATGTCACTTCTGACGTTCTTTTGGGACATGTAGTCAGCCATCATGGCATTCACCATGGATACTGTTAAAATCAATTGTGTGCTGAAAGCTTACGCGCCCACCAATATCAAGGAAATCAGATCACTTTTTGATAAAATCAATTATTATTCCACTATCGCCCCTGGTTTAGCTGCTAAAGCTGACCCCATTCATAAACTTATGGGTGACAAATCTACTTGGGTTTGGAATTAAAGGTGCTGCTCATGCAGGCCCCAATCCTCGTTCATCTACAATGGGATAAACCCATTCATGTCTATGTTGATGTGTCAGGATTTGCCACTGGTGCTATTTTGTCTCAAGAACTTGCACCAATTAGGACAATCTATCTGTTTTGCCAGTTGGAAATTGTCCTCCTGAGAAGAATTACTTTGCCATGGAATGTGAGACCTTGGATCTCATCTTCTATATTCAACGTTTCAAACATTATCTTTTGGGTAGCCAAACTAAATTTTATGTGGATCATCAAGCTCTTCTATATCTTATCAATAAGTCCATGCCCACAATATAAATTGCCTATTGGGTCCTTTAGTCCTTCTATTGTAAGAATTTGCTCCCCTTGCATTCATTTATAAACCTGCAAGTCTATACTGTTCTGGATTATCTTTCACACACATTCATATAGATAATCCTTCTTCAGGGGTTTCTAATAGTTTTCCTGATGCAAAGAAAAGAACTAGATTTTAATCCAGTATAGCTAGTTAAATGTCAATCTCCACATTTAAGCTATACGACAATAGTTTAATATCTCAATGGTTGTATTATTCGAACTTCTATCTCGGCTAAGCATTGTAGCAATATGAATAATGACTAAACAATCAGAATTCGAACCCTGACTATGATCCATACAATGAATTACAGAAGAATTACCCCCTGGGAATCTATTTTCCTGCAGCTTTTGATTTTTGGCCTGATCCCTTAAAGGATCAAGCTCTAATTAGTTCGGCCAAAACTTCTTACATTTCTATCAATCGATTTCAAACTTGCCTCTATATATTCGACAAGCTATCATCAACCTAGCCAAATTTAAATGATCCATATTCAATGGTTCATACTCATATTCAAAGTACTATCTCCTTTCAATATTCACCCTAGATCATATCTGCTTGCAGGTTTCCTTCACTACAACAAAATTTTCCCATACGAATTTTCCATGTATGCACTCAAAAAAATATTCCTAAAAGTCTGCATCATGATCTACAATCTTTTCACTTTTTTCCAACCCACAAGAACCTTTGATGCTAAGGAGAATGTGTCTAACAATAGCTTAGCATTATGAAGATTTTTAGCCTCAGCAATTAGAAACAACAAGGTTCCAAAAAGAAGTTGCTTGATATTTGCCCATATTTATCAATCTTTAAGGCTGAAACAAAGATCCATGCTGAAATAAATTAAATATATTGATATTGGGACAATGGAAATGCCAGAAGGCAACATATGTATGCCACCTAAACAGCACAAGGCATATGCCAGCTTCAATGCCAAAGGAAAGAAATGAATGTGCTAACTACGATCATCTAAGATGGCATGCCATGTCCTTTTCGGCCAAAACCAATATGTTTTATAAATAAGAATGGATCATGTTTGAAGTTCAACAGGAAATCCTCCAACTAAATCGAGATGTTTAAAAACCGTTGGATTCGGTCATAGCAGTATTTTTTTTAAACTGGTTAGAGTCTTAAAAAAACTGTTCTAAAAAGTAGGCCAGATCTTGTAATGCTCCATAGCAGACCTTGTGTGTAAAAAGAGTTTCTGGTTATCAATAGTGGTGCAGTACTGATGACTAGTATCCGTACTAGAGGAGTACTGATAACTAGTTATCAGTATTATTCCACCCATATAAGCCCGATAAAGTGGTTATCGGTCTTTGCCTCGACTGGTAAAAAAAAATATATGGCCTCGATATTATGTCCTCGGCTAGATATTTGGCATGTAAGGCCACCCCAGCCATCGGCCTTGTTGGATCAAACAAGCACTTTAGCACTGCAAGGGAACACATGTAGAAAGAGTTTCTTCACCAAACTCCATCCAAGGGCGAGAGGGTCGATAACAAAAATGTGTGATCGGGTCATGCGTCCAAGGCGACACCGCCAAACATCCGGCATGCCAAATATTTGGCCTCGGACCCTCTGACAAGATCCAGCATTTTTTGGTTATCAACCTTGGACAGACCAATAACCTTACCTTGGACGGAGTTTGGTGAAGAAACTCCTTATGCATATGTTCCCTTTGAGTGTTAAAGTAATTGTTTGATCCAACAAGGCTTGATTACTTTAACCTGGAGTTATATAGACCACGTCATAATTCTTCAAACAGACCACATTTTATAATAGTCATTGAAGACAAAGACTAAACCTCTTAAGCTTTTAACTAGTTAGCCAAGCCTTTAACTAATTAGCATTCAGGCAGGACTTAGCCTTACATGCCAAATATACAGCCCCTAATTCGTACATATTTTGTTATCAGCCTCGGCCAGATCGGTAAGCTTACCTTGGACGGAGTTTGGTGAAGAAACTCTTTGTGCTTGTGTTCCCTTGCAGTGTTAAAGTGCTTGTTTAATCCAATAAGGCTTGATTACTTAATGCTGGAGTTATATAGACCACGTCATAATTCTTCATAATTCTTCAGACAGACCACATTTATAATAGTTATGGAAGACAAAGACTAACACTCCTAAGCTTTTAACTAGTTAGCATTCGGGTAAGCATTTAAGACAGAGCTTGTTACCACACTATGGTACTAGAAATTTTATGCTCGATCAATCAGAAGCTAACGATGTTATCAATCTTCAAAATTATCGTCACACATTCAATGGCCAAATTTTAGACTAATATTAGCCCTTTTGGGTCCCAAATTTTTATTGAATCCTTTGAAAACCGTTTACAGGATTTGGTGTTAAGCAAACTGATTCAACTATCACTTTGACTGCATGAGTTGCTTTCTTTTAGTCTTATAAAGCGCTTCCAAAGGCAGCAGAGCCAGCCTTTGCGAGAAATCACCCCTGCAGTTATGTAAACTGTACCCTCTTGGATTTCATATTTCATAAACTTATATATACATTTGTATGACAAAACCTGGATGCTCGAATGACATAGATATAACATGTTGCTACTATGACCATACCACTATATGAAACTGTGTTAGATCACAAGCTCTGTCTGTTTTTATTGTTGTGCAGCAAGGAACTTTGGTGAAGCAGAATAGCCCAGATAATATATTAACAGTGATTTTGTAAGCATTCTGCGTCAAAGATATTTTTGCATGAATGCTGAAAGGTCCTACAGTTCTCATGCGCTGCGTCCATATATCACAAGTTCCATCTGTCCTTCCTCTTGTGTAATATGCAAATCTGAAAGACCACGCCAGCTTCTGTACTCAAGGACCAAGCCATTTATGCACATTGCTACACCAAATCCCGAGAATGCAGCCAGGCAGATTGATAATACTGCCTCCAAGTGCACCTGTTGATAATAAAGAACTGTTATCCAGTTGGAAATGCACGTGATAGATCTGAAAGGTGGGAGGTGGCCATCATATCTTACTATGCCATAATATACATGGGTAAAAAGAAGGACAAGTACAAACTGTAGAGCTGAATACGCCCAGATGTATCTTTTGTTCACTGCACCAAAAAGCAGTTTAGT
The DNA here is from genome assembly GCA_021234155.1 of Isoetes taiwanensis. NCBI lineage: Eukaryota > Viridiplantae > Streptophyta > Lycopodiopsida > Isoetales > Isoetaceae > Isoetes > Isoetes taiwanensis. The sequence goes on from JAJEKV010000063.1 coordinate 832,943, forward strand.
ATTAAGTCTGTACATGTATAGACAAAGCAGAATTGCAAGTTCCAGGATGCTAAGAGACGTATAGTGACTTATCTAATATTCCCAAATGCAGTGGGGAGATATATCAAAGGACAATAAAATGTTTCCATAATCAAACAACAAGGATAGCAATATTACCAAGGGTAGATGATATAATTGAAGCAACAAGGCCTAACACGCATGCAAATGGCAGAGCAATGGCCAGTGCACCTGAGCCCATATTTTTGACCTGACAAGAAAACCAAATATAGGGCTGCTCAGTTTTTTGCAAACATATGATTTTGCTAAAACATTTGGTTGATTATGGATGAGGACTGATAGGGTATATACACACCAGAAGCTGCTCCAGGAGACAAAAGTAAGAAAGCATGCTGATCATCATAAGCACCGGCACATCCTGCCAGATCCTGATATAGATGGAGACATGCCCAATAAGGTAAGCTCACATATTAACAGTTGTAATTTGACTGTTACTGAAACAGGCCGTCAAACATGAAAGACCTTTGCCTGGTTGCAGCATTAACAGAAACTGCTCTCACCTAGTGACAGATGCACCTTGCAACCACTTGTTTAAACCAATATATCCATGCATTCAGCTTCCAGATTGGTTTTGGAAATGCAGATGGCAGATATAAGGATATCTAGAGGGTGGTGGTGATGAGTGTATCAAGTCAAACAATGATGGAACTTGGTTTAGTAACACAATAACAACCTTGAGTACATGGGGAGTTCAAGTACAGTGCATGCAAAATACAAATACTGGCTAATTACTCAAGTAACTAATGAAGAGTACAATACCCTTGTAGCCCAGATAGATGGAATGCATGTATTGGTGGCGGTGCTTCATTATTGCCACTAGGCACACGTGTGAGTGTGACAGGAAGATTCTGAACGTTTTCTCCACAAACATCACATTTTGGGTTGCCCTTTATCCCAAACCATTTTAGAGCACACTCCTCATGTGCAAGTGCCAGCTCACCTTTACATTTGCACTGCAACTTCCAGGTCTTTCCTTCTTTAAGGTCATCCATACAGATACGACAGACAGCTGCTTCCTCTGGTATCTCTTCTGTATTTTCATCACCTAAAATTCAGCAGTTCCCCAGAGGAACAGAAGATAGTATTACACAATGAAATACAATGTGGTTCATAGAAACACAATATGAGAAACAACTATATATGATAATATCATCTTTTGTCAGCACTATGAAAGAACTATTTCCCAAATTTGCCATTGTAAAGGTACCTTTATTGTGTGAGGTTGATGAAATGCTCCCATCACTTGATTTACTAGCTTCTGGGATGTCAATAGACTGATTTCCAACTGGTCGCACGAGCATGATCATTCCTTTCCCTGATCCTGCTCTAAGACTCTTTGATTTCTTCGAAGGCGCTGAGAAAGAACGTTCCATCCTTCCTTTCTTATGCAAGCTCTGTAATATGGAATTAATGGTGGTAACCAATAGAATTGCAAACATGAAAAACACTGAAGGGCACACCTCAGGCTCTATAATACTTGCAATAGGCACACTTTGACCATCTAGAAATATAATCGGATGATCTGTCACTGGCGTTACAGGAAGTGATGAGGTTCTTTGTGATGATAAAGAAGTAAACATCCTTGCAAAAGAGAATGGACTTGCAGCACTTTCAACTGCTTGGTGATTTTGAACTTTCAGAGGACTTAATGGTCCACTTTTGGCTCTAGACCTGAAACTAGGCCTTGATTGAAACTTGTTTTGTGACCTCTTTGTCTTGGCAGTTGGCGGAGTGGATGGCAACTTGAATTTGTTGCCAAAATCTGCAGGATCTAATGCTGCTGGAGGTATCTGTAGCTGTAAATTTGGTCGTCTCTCTGTTCTTGAAGCAGGCAAGGTTTCAGCTATTGTAAGTCTTCCTTCTATGTTGTTATCGTTTATCACCTGCAGAATGCAAAATAGAAATCCTAACCAGATTAACAACAGCTATATTTTCAATAGCTGAAGTACGATGACTATCAGAATACGATAGAGAATGTAGAACACAAAACTGCTTCTATCTCTAATGAGATGTGGAAAGCTTGATTTCAGATGTGAGAATGTCTATAAGCAGGAAATTGCCTTGTCAAAAATGTTAAAGAGCAAAGTAGCATCTAATAGCATGATTGCACTAATTTGCTCATGTACAACCTCACGCTAATAAGATGAATTTTTGAAATTAGATGGCAGCAAGCTGGAAAAGCAAAATACCTTAGGAGGATCATCAAAAGAGCTGGATGGTGATGCAGCATCGTCCCTGCTTACAGTAGGCGCCATAGCAGTTTTTTTAATTCTACAGCTGTCTAAGTCCGACGGTTCTCATTTCAAGCCATTGTTGACATTCATGCCGAAAAGATATAAATCCGGAGCGCAATGATCTTTGCATAGTCTTACAGTCTCTCTCGATTGCATTAACCTATTATTTTCCAAGAACCCATTTCCATATCGATTTAGCTCCAATCAAGATTAGGCGCTCGCTTCCCTGATGGGCCAATGTAAGAATCAAATCCAGAAAAAATCATGAAAAATCATTCCAAGCATTTGCTTTTAGCCTAATATGAACCTGCGGCTTCTTGAAAGATCAAAGATGCCAATCAAAAGAATTCCACCGTATAAAGATTTATTCCCACTTTATGGAAAAGAATGCCCCGGTGCGCGGGCCCGGAACAATGCAAGCAGAAATGAGATTGTAAAAAGTACTCACAGCTCCGGAATGCTATGAGAATCCGATTCCGGCAGAGTTCGAGCTCAAAACGAAAGAACTGACTGGAGCCATGAGCTGCAAAGACAAGATATGTCGGGTTTGGCAAAGGCATGCACAGGCTTCGAAAATTGGAACAACTTCTTCTGCTCGATCAACCGTCCATGCACTGCAGTCTACGGTATCACTCATGCATTTCTTTTGCATTTCCATTCCTTCTATTTTCGTTCCTCAGTTCTTGTTGAAGGTTCGCATGAGGAATAGTACCTCTTATTGCACCTTTTAGCTTGGAAACATAGCCCAAGCAACTTCATGAAAATTTTGCCTGCTGCTTTATATAACTTGAGAATTCTATTCTATTCTCTAGTTTTCCTCCTGCTCCTCACCATTTCTATGGGAAATTTTCATACTTTTCTAAATCTTCTTTAACCGTAACCAACGTGACCTTAAAATTACTTGAGATTATGGCTTAGGTAGTTTTCAGGTAACTTTTAGGTGATTTATCATTCAAAATTTGTGGCGGCGCTCTGCGGGCGCCACCATCTCCCATTATACACCATGATACAGAAAATATACAGAAATTATCATGGTTCATGATACAGAAGTTCATTACCGAACATGATACAGAAGTTCATTATAGAACATGAACATGATAGTTCACTGTTTCAAATAAGAAAACGACAGCTCCATTTCCAAAATGGATCTCTTCCAAAATGGATCAACCAATACATCAGACAGAGTTCAAAAGCAAATTTAAAATTGAAGCAAATATAGAACCGACACTGTTTCAAATTTCAAAACAAAAGTTACATTTCTAAAATGGATTACTTCCATCATATAAAAACCAAAATTCCATGTGATATGAAAGTTATCAGATCAGATCAGTTCACATCCGCAACTAAAGTTCAGATTCTTTATATCAGAAATCAAGGCACCTTTGGTATAGCAGCGAACACGTTCTCCACTATTACATATTGAAAAGAAAGTAACTAAATAGTTAAACTAAAACACAGAAACATACCTCAGTTGCAACTTTTCCTTTCTTGTCACCAAGAGTCGCCAACCCAACTTTCTCACCACTAGAACTTCCTCCAGCATTAAATGCTGTCATCATTGCACTCTTCTTAGTTTTTTGCTACTGAAGAACATCACTGTAAACCTTCAAAGAACCATCATCGTTATAGGGACATTCTAGAATATTCATGCAGCATCAACCTGCATTTCTTTAGTTCTGTCATATCTAGAATACACAAAAACCAGTTAACAAGAGTACACAAAAGCAAACAGGTAGTCAAATAAAACAAACTCGCTTACTTTTTATATGAATTGACATTTCGATGACCAGTTATCAACATCCCAATTTCAGGTGGAGATCCAACCATTGATAACCTCGAAACCAGTGTCACAAACGACTCTTGTTTGTTATTTCTATATCACTCACCAAACTGCCCATACACTGCAACCAAGTGCGAATTTTGTTGACACCCATTGGTACCTTCTAGTACCATGCCTGCAATAAAACAAATATTGAAGACTGTTGTTAAAAAAAAAAAATAGAAATACAATAAAGTTAGAAAACTTACGTTATATCTTGGATTACAAATTGTTTGCAGGAAAAAAGCCCGTGGTTGATCATTATCCTTCTCTGGCAAATGCCTAACATATTGCTTGAATGTCTCGACAAAGTCTGTTTCATAACTCCAAATCGGCGGGCGGAGATGAGAATCATCAAACCTATTCATGCTGATGTGCCAATTCTTTGAAACCCGCTTCCTGTACATAACATCATCTCCATACTCATCGCTACACAGATTCACATCACAATTAAGAACTCCATGGAGCTCTGCGTGCCCTCGAATCCCAAACCTGGAAACCATGTAATAGGCTAGCCGTTTCTGACAACCTGAAATAAAACATAAGTTATTAGAAACCTATTCTTACGTACACAAAAGAAACAATTCAAACTATAAAATTATTTATGAGTAAATTTAAAATTACCTGTATTATGTGTGTTTTGATGATCGCGTTCTGCTAATAATTCACATTCCAGTTTGAAACTTATTTCAGCTGTCTTCTTTTTTGTCGCTGCATCAACTCCAGCACGTCGCAACCGTTCTGCAGCACCAATAAAAACCTTGCAGGCTCTAGCAAATAATGGATGATGCAAGATGTTAAATCGCGGCCGATCAATTCCAGTTTGTTCAATTATCATATCCTGCTTTTTCCTGATTATACGACCAATGGCTCTGAAAAGGTTATTCAAACTGCACAAACAATAGAAAACAATTAGAATTAAAAAAAAAACAAAAAAAAAAAAAAAAAAAAAAAAAAAAATAAGTACCTGCTAGTAGGAAATATCTTGCCATTATTTCTTTTGACTTGAATCATAAACATCACAAGCATTTCGCCCAGCTCGGGGAATGGAATGTCTTCAATAGGAACGAAAGCATCCATCTTCCTGAACTCTCTCCAGGCATTAAATTTCTTTATAGCCCAATTGGTTACCTTTGAAGAACCATCTGTTCAGGGAAAAAGACATATTCTCCATTTCTTTACCTCTAGAAACCACCACATTAAACAGACAAATATTAGAAAACCTAACCAGGAAAAGAAGCCACAAAAGACCTGCTATTGCAACCTGCAGACAAGAAAAAAATGTTAGCATCAAACTCGTCAAACATATTAGCAACAACCTTAAAAACTAGAACTTAAAACTAACCTTAAAATCTTGAGCAATCGCAGAACTTGATCTTTTATGAAAATAACTCTCCACTTGCTGCATGCATGCAACTGGAAATACCTTAAGAAATATCTCACACTGAACCAGCATGCTTACACCTTACATTTACTGTGTTAACCTTCTTAACACTGATCTCCACTAACATCAACAAACAAATGTCGCGACGCACTCAAGATTATCAAACAACAACCGACAGCCACTAAATCTCGACTCACAGCCACTAAATCTCGACACAAAGCCACTAAATGCCGACTAACAGCACCCAAGAACTCGATTATCTCGAGCAAAAGACCTCAAACACAAGATATCTCGACCAAACACCTGTAAACACAACAAAAAAAACCCTGTAAGAAAGAAATAAAAGAAAAATCAGAAAAACTTGACAAAAACTCAACAAACATGAACAAACAAGACGTCTTCTTGAAGCTCGCCTTCTAGCGCCTACGAAAACAATGCTCAATCCAAAAATGAAGCTCCCAATCGAGCTGGCGCCGCAAAAAACTAGCTCGGGGGAGCTCTGCCGGAATGGAACTCGTCAGCAAAAAAAGGCCAGTGCAATCATCTCGAATTATCATTTATACCCCTGCTGACATGGCAGGGTTGGCCACGTCAGAACAATACACGCCACCTGGCGGTTTCCAGCTGGAAATCCGCATGCGGCGCCGCTGCTCATGGCTGCCCGCCAGGTGGCGTGCATTACCCCCTACTTAAAACTTTGCTTGTAAAGGTTTACTCAAACGTTTGAAGCAATGATCCCATATGTGTTTCTATGACAAGAGAACAACAATCAATATAGAGAGGATACACTATCTTCCAAATATACATTATTAATCAATTCAAACAAGATCCAATATACATGATTTGTTCAAACAAATCACAACTAACAAAATAAAAATAGGCCGACCTTTTCCTTGACGTGCATTTTCGTGGTACCACATGGCACCATGCTATACTGCGGAATGGAAGCCGCCTCGACCCATTCTGCGTGACTGGCAATGCAAAATTTTTTTTTTTTTTGAGGGTTTTGTTTTGAGGTTAGGGTCCTTCGAGCTCCACACAACTGCCAATACTTCGAGCTCTTTGCCTGTATATCAGCTCAAACTCTAGAAGGTCGCAGGGTAGCGGATTGCAGGTAGCAGATTGCTCCGAGTTTCTTTGCCAGATTTGTTCAAAAGATGACGAGTTTTTGCAAGAACTGGTAGAACCTTGTCAGTCTGGTAAAAATGCTCCCCTAATCTGGTAAGAATCCTGTAAATTTGTTAGATCTATAAAAATGCCTCCTCTATTTTGACTTTCTAGGGAATGGAAGCTGGGACTCCAATCTCGATTTGCAGGTGTAGTCCCGCGACGGAATTTCAGAAATGGATGACCAAACTCTATTCCTTATACATCAAGTTGTGATTCAATTTCTCATGATTAATTAAGAAAAATAGCATGCATGATTGTCAAAAAAGAAGAGGAGCAATAACAACAAATGTATGGCACACCAGTATGAATAGTTTGGGGCAAATTTATTACAATAGATCTATATGCTTCATTTAACTTGTTGGCAAAAAGATAAGTGGCCCGATGGAAGCCACAAAGTTAGGATTGACACGAGCACTGCTATAATTGCCTTTGTGTTCCATGCTAAGCCCATCTTTGCCTAGGAAGCTGGGAACCATGATCGACTTTCAATCACCTTCTACCGAGGATGACGACATTGATTCCATCAACTAATTGTCGTTGCTTTCACCATAGAAATTGTGACTAAGTAGCCTGCGGTCGAATCCTTCTCACTAGATGATGAGTTTTGTAACTTAGCAGTTCCAAATGCTTTGGCAGCTTGTTCTTTTGGAGCAGCTCATCACTTCCAATTCTGCATTGGAAACTGAAGCCGATCTCTTCACCTTGGAAAATGAATCCCATCGATCCGAGTCCTCGGATCGAAATTCTAGAGGGGGCGAGCATGCATGTCTTGCATGCATGCATGCAGTGCATGCCTTCTCTGGTTGGGAGATCGCTATATTAGGCGAGGTTCTTCATCAGCAGTACCTTATTCTCTATTCTTTGAAACCATGCAGAGGAGGGGCTTCTCCCTGCTTGGATTGATCAATTTAGCGTTTCTTTCATGTTGTGGCATGTCCTTTCTCGGCCTTGCCTCTTTTTTAGCCATAATCTTTTGACCTTCGTCCTCGATCCCATTTTGATAAGGAAGTTCTCTTCTGTTCGGGAGGTTTTTGTCATTTTCATGCGAGCCCCATTCTAGAATCCCATCGATCCGAGCCCTCAGATCGAAATTCTAGAGGGGGCGAGCATGCATGTCTTGCATGTATGCATGCAGTGCATGCCTTCTCTGGTTGGGAGATCGCTATATTAGGCGAGGTTTTTCATCAACGTCTCATTGGCGCTTCCTCTTCTCTCTCAGCAGTATCTTATTCTCTATTCTTTGAAACCCACCCTCCTCCCTTAATTGTTTAATGTATTTGTCGCCTGGCACGCGTGATGAGCCCCTCTATTTGAAGAGGTTTTTGTTTTGTTATCGCATGGCACACGTAATCAGCCCCTCCACTTTGGGAGGTTTGTTTTGTCACATTTATTCTAGTGTTGGTGATGTGCAGTACGGGTTGTGGCGGCGGCGGCCGACTTCTCCATTAGGTGGGTTTTGGGGCGAATTCTCCGGCCTTACATTTGTCAAGCCTCTTGTCGAAGGCTTATCGCTGGGTTTTCCTCGAAGACCGAAAGGCGGGAGGTTTTTAATCTACGGTGATAAGCTTTGGCGGTACCGCAGACCAAACATCTATTAGCATTGTATTTCATGGGGTCCAAGTTGTATAATTTGACAACAGATTTTCTACAATGGTGGATAGTGGGTAGCCGCGCACATGCGAACTACCCAGAAGAAAATAATTGGACATTCCTTTATTTTTTATTATTGGGTAGTTCGCTATATGTGCCGACTACCCACTATCACCATTAAAATCTTCACAAATTTTATACAACTTGGACCCGATGAAATACAATGTTAATAGATGTTTAGTCTCAGGGTAACCGGCCAAAGCTTATCATCGATATAAAACCTCACTTTTCGGTTTCGGGAAAAACCCTAGTGATAAGCCTTCGCAAGGCTTGGACAAATGTATAGGGAATTCGCCTCCCAAAACCCACGAATGGAGAAGTCGGTCGCCGCTATTGCCGCTTAACCCTGCACTGCATATCACCGACACTAGAACAAATGTAACAAAACAAACCTCCCAAAGTGGAGGGGCTGATCACGCGTGCCACGCGACAACAAAACAAAAACCTCTTCACATAGAGGGGCTGGTCACGCGTGCCAGGCGACAAATACATTAAACAATTAAGGGGGGGAGGGTGGGTTTCAAAGAATAGAGAATAAGGTACTGCTGAGAGAGAAGAGGAAGCGTTGATGAAGAACCTCGCCTAATATGGCGATCTCCCAACCAGAGAAGGCGTGCAATGCATGCATGCGAGACATGCATGCTCGCCCCCTCTAGAATCTCGATCCGAGGGCTTAGATCGATGGAATTCTAGAATGGGGCTCGCATGAAAATGACAAAACCTCCCGAATAGAAGAGAACTTCCTTATCAAAACGGGATTGAGGACGAAGGTCAAAGGATTATGGCTAAAGAAGAGGCAAGGCCGAGAAAGGACATGCCACAGCATGAATATGTAGCATAATAACATGGGGTTTTTTTTTGTGTTTTTGTACGCTTTTCACAAAGGTTTTCCTAAGATTTTATGGCGTATTCGAATGCATGTACTAATGCGTACATCTAGAGTGCACCATTTTTTAGTCGTTGATTTAGGTTTTTTTTTTCAATGGTCCAAAATCAAGGGCTCACAACAAAAGCCCTCTTTTTATTTTAGGGGCTGAACATGCAGATTTGGATCAAGCTGGGGGCTGCATCCCAATCATGCAAATCAATTGGTCAATCTTTCTGCTTGAATCTTTTGCAGATCTAATGTGAGATTTTTTTCGTTTTGCTTCAATTCAATCTGTCCACGATCTGCGCATTTTAGGTCAAAATTTGCATACAATGGCAGCTGCAGCCGTTCATCCGATCGTGGGCGATTACTAGCATCATGGAGAGGTCTAAATCCAGTTAAAATGGTGGAAATTCTTCTAAATCTTTGTCCTTGGCAAGGCAAGCGTTCCAAAAGCTTTATGAGCTACTTACGGTCTCAAATATGCTTGGAGTTCTTCTTGGGCGAACCCATTTTTAGGCAATCTTGATCTTCTTAGACCTTGAAAAGCATCGAGCTCGGAACCCTAGCCATGGCAACGAGTTAATCTCAAGACCCTAGCCCTTTCTTTTTTGCGGTAGGGTATTTCTCTTTGGTTTATTCCTCCACTGCGGGTGTGACAGAAAATGCATGGCAGCTGCTTGCCATATTCTTGGCCACCATAGTGGGTATTATCACCACGGCGGTTGCTTTCGGGTCTTGGAGACGAGTTGCTTACCAATTTGTGTCACTCTTTGCTAAAACAACTCTAGGTCTTGGATACATACGGTCTTGTTTTTAGTGAAGCTCATTGGCTAATGACTTTAGTTTGAACGAACACGAACGGGAAGCCAAAGATCAATCGCTTTTTGGGCGAAATTGCGAAACGACTTCTAAGCTTTCCAAAAACTAAAAGTCCAATAGGGTTTAACGATGATGGTGCGACTGTTCTTGAGTCCGTCTGCCGGATGAGGGCTTCCAACGGCTTTGTCGGTTGCTTGCCCCATTATTTCTATATGAAGCTCGGTGTGGATTTTGACTTGGCATATTGTCCCAGGCTTCCTGATTCCGGTGAGTTTTCAAACCAATATTCATTTCTTCCTGTGGTAGAATATGGATCACTAGCAGGCATTGCGAATGAAGCTGATTCTTATTAAGGAAGAGATTGCGGATCTCGTCTGCGACCCTAACAGAGACTTAGAAATCGGATTTGCAGGCTTATAAAGCGTTAGCTTGTTCATGGCTTGCAGATGCCAGTAAAACAAATATATTTTCCAGCGCTTCCATGGCCCGTAAATAAGGCTTTAGAAGACTATCACATTTCAAGCTTTTGATTCACGGAAAACACGCCTCTATAGATTGCATTGCATGGATTTTGCTTCTATCATTAGTCATTGTGGTAACACTAAGGATTTGGAAGGAGGAGAAGGGTTGGAAGGATATTGATGAGTATGGTTATGGAAAAGTTAGGTTTTGGAAAACCTTCTTGTAGAAATGTATCGCAGAGATGTGGAGCTTTGAAGGATGCTTTCGGCGGTGGTCTCACTGAATTCAATGTTAGCGAGTTTGGCCAAAGGGGAGCATCCAAGAGGCCCGGAATATTTTTCATAAAATGCCTCTGCATGATCTAGTGTCATGGAACTCCATAATTGCAGCATGTGCACAGAATGGACATGAGAATCAAGCACTTGAATTTTTTAGGCAAATGTAGCTGGAGGGCATAGTACACAAGTATGCTTGGAGCGTATGCTTGGAGCATATGTGCAGAATGGAAATAATAAGAAGGCTTTGGAGTTTTTCAATCAAATGAATCTTTGAAGGGGTGAAACCAGATAAATATACTTTATGCGACTGTTTTGGATGCATGTGCCAATCTGGCAGCTCTAACAGATGGCTTGAACTGGCCCCTTTTCTGGCCTCATGGTAATTTTTCTTTCTTTAACAGTGGTCCATGAAGCCATTGCAGAGAGTAATCACGTTTTAGGTTTTAGAGTCTGTATGTCACACTTAATATTAGGACATTGAATGTAATGGCTTGTTTTTTAGCTCGACTTCCATTTTCTATTATGATTCACATGCACTAAGGAATCTCCATGCACGGATATTATATGCACAATATTACATGCACTAAGGAAACTCCATGCACAATATTACATGCACCCTACACCATCTTTAAGGCCCGAAAGGGCCAAAATTTTTAGTTAACACAAACCATTAACACACAACTACCATTAACATTATTAACATAAACCATTGCATTTGACACATTTAAATTAAAATCCCCTTAAACCCCCTTTGGTTTGGGTGCATATTCACCGGGGGTTACGTGGGGCGTGAGCCCCCAAAAAATTACGATATATATGTACAAAATTAACACCATTAAAAGTACATTCTCTCAAATCTTATAGTATTTTGCAAATCTTAATATCGATATACAAAAACTTGTACATGCATACCCCATAAATGAGGATCGCTATGTATGCGGTCGGATCTTGGAATAAAGGGCAAATATGCCCATCAAAGCCTCTCTGTTGCGGGGAGTAACCCCCACGTGTGAATATGCACCCAAACCAAAGGGGGTTTAAGGGGGATTTTAATTTAAATGTGTCAAATGCAATGGATTTGAATTGACCAAATTGGTCAATTCAAGCAGGGAGAAGTCCCTCCCCTGCATGGTTTCAAAGAATAGAGAATAAAGTACTGCTGAGAGAGAAGAGGAAGCGCTGACCCCTCAGGCTCATTGAGGAAAATTCATGTTTTTGCCGCGCGCGCATTCTTCGAGCCAACAGCAGTCATATGCGCCTTGGTCCCATCTTGTTTTATATTTAGCCCTTCATATTCGCACCAAATCCTCAAGTTGAATTTGTTATTTTTCTATTAATCTATTGACTATGGTCGTCGTCGCATTTTAGATTTACTACCCTAATGATTTCTTTCTCCTTTGTTTTCTCAGATTTGGCTCTTCTAATAAATTGGTATTGTGATTCATTTTTGTAGATACATGTCCCGATTCGCTATTTTTACATGCTATCGTTAGTTGGCTATCATTCCATGGCACCATTAATATTTTTCACCTTCTAGCCATATAATTCCTTGGTGCATTTCCCCTAACTTCGGGATGGAACCTTTGCAACCTCAAACTCCACCATTGTAGTTTTGCCACAGTGTTATTCAATGCACTTGTTTCTCGAATGCCTTGTTTTCCGGGGATCGTTTTTGCCATGCAACTGCCTTTATCTAATGCATCACTATCCATTCACCACCATTCCTTATCTTAACCATTAGTTTTTGACATGCCACACATCTACCTATAAACGTCTATCATTTTTCTAGCTAACAATTTTCTTTATTTGAACCTTTTCTTTAAGCCCTTTTCTCTACATTCGTTCCTTTATTTGAACCCCTACGTTTCTCAACCCAATAAATCACTGCTTTGAGTTCGTGATTCTGGTGTTCTTATGGTATTTTTCTAATAAGCATCTTTATTTTTTGGTAATGTATAGCTTGTGTTGCCTTATCCTCAACTAACTACTACAAACATTTTGGTTTTGAAAATGTTGAAAATTTCTGATTCTTGTGGTGCTCCATTATTTTATTCGAAAAATACTGTCTAAGCATTTTTCTCTCTTTTGCACCTACTCTATGCTCCCTTTGTTAAGCAATTTCTTGGACTGATATCTCTGCCACCATTTCATCAGGTGGTGGCTTATTCAACTTTGTCTCGATACATGCATGTGGGTATTCATTATTTTAGACTATGTAGAGATATGTCCAATGCTTTCTAAAGTGGTTTCACATAGTTTTGAGGCTTTTTTGGTCAAAGGGAATTCAAACTTATTTACTTCCATGTATTCAATGGTTCTTGGACATATGCTATAGATATATTTTACAGTGCCTTTACAGATACATTGTCTAGGGTCGGACATTCCATACAACTTGCTTTTGCTTGATCTATTTTTGTAGCTAGAGTTGGGATGCTATTTTGAGACAGTTATTTCTTGGTCCATTTCATTCATCACCTTGAGGGTTTATGGTTTGGGGATATTTTGGCATGTTTGAATGGTGAGTTGCAAATTGTATAGAGTACGCATACTCGAATTCATCACTGGTATTTATTTTCATGATTTTTCTACAATGAGCTTGGTTTATTTCTACAAGCTATTTCAGGGTAATAAAGGTTCCCCCGATCTTTTGTTCCTTCGGGAGGTTTTTGTCGTTTTCATGCGAGCCCCATTCTAGAATTTCCTAACCTGTCAAAGTTATATTCTCTGGCAAGTTGGCCACGGGTCCTTTTCTGATGGAGGTGTACAAAAAGGGCATAACAAACACATCTTCAACACCTTAGTTTTTGGTTGCTCGAAGGGCTAACTCTAGGCAAGGTTGTGATGAAATGGGAATATGTAATGAATATCCTCAATGGAAGGTCGAGATTTATGAAGAGGGTAGAATCTGGTCAGAATATGCTGAATGGATGGCCAGAGGTAGTAGCAAAATAAAACGATACCATTCTTGCAATTTGTTTCTAAATTGAACTGATGGGAATATCTGGAAGAGTGCCAATTTACATGAAATCAGCTTTTTCCTGCTTTAGGAGTTGAGATCCGAACTCGGATATCTGTCTCAACTGCTCTCCTTAAATTGTTCAAGCTCTGATTGGATATGATAATCTGACAATAGCGGCATTACACAGGTACAAAGAGAAGCTGAAAAGGGCTACATACATTCGCATGGTTAGTCTGCCAAAAGATGCAAAAGAGAACACAAAGAAGAAGATAAGCGTGTTTATCAAATCCAAGTTAGATTTTGATGGTGACATAGTTGAGGCATTTCGGGTGGGCAAATGCTTTGGTACCACGAAGCATATTATTGTGAAATTTGCAAGCAAGGAGAATAAGATGGGTGTCTTGAGCAAGCGGGAGAGAAGGTATGGACTAATGATGATCTGACAAAGGAACAATATATTGAGTACAAACAAGAACTTCATAAATTAAAAGATGCAGGGAAGAATGGTCATAAGGCATTTTGGAAGAAGAAACATGTTGATGTAGAAGAAAGGAAGTGGAAAATGCAGTTGCATAGGAAACAGAGGTTTGCTTGCTGGAATATCAATACACTAAAGCAAGCAAAAGTTGACACTATGGGGGACATTTTAAGTAATGTAGACGTAATATTCTTTCTTGAGACGTGTGAAAATGAAGAGGTAGGGCTTCTTATATTATGGGGTTTAAAATGATGCATTCAGTATGAAATAAAAAGAATAAAGGCTTAAAGGTTTTCGAGGCATTGCTTGCTATGTTAGACATAAATTTACACATTTAGTGATAGTCTTGGATAAAATGGCATCACTTCAGTATATTGGATTGAGATACCTGGACAATCTGGAAAACTTTATGTTGCTGGTTGCTACTTTCCACCAAGAGAATTTTGTGTGTACAGTTCTGATAATTTAGATAGAGATGATCCCTTTTCTCATTTGGAACAAGATATTCTAGCATTTGATGAAGATGTGCTATCAATTCCTGGATGGCATAGATACTTTGATGATAGGATTAGATGGCCTAATCCACAAGGGCACCGTGTTTCAGTATTATGTAGCCGTCTTGATATGGTTATATATAGTGGGATAGCAAAATTTTCCAGTTCTAGAAATTGTACTTGCAAGAATGCAAGTGTGGTGGACTATATTTTAGCAAAGCCAGCATTTATTAATCAGATGGTCAATCTTTCTATTGGCAGTGAAAGGATTGACTCAGATCATGTGCCAATTTTTATTGCTATATGTGCTTTAGAAACGCATGCTCCTCCATCTATCCGAGCTCCAAAAATCAAGAGGAGATCTGATAAGAACATTCTGTTTAAGGAATCATGCGAGGAAAAAGATTCATTGATATCGTGGCCACAACTAACATCTGAGATTAGTGACACTTTGACATGTTTGGTAATTGATATAGCAGCCATGTGCTTTAGCTCACATAGGCAAAGGAAGGGATTACCATGCAATGGGTGGTTTGACCAGGAATGTAGAGAACAAAGGCCGAGGTTTAAGAGGGCAAAAGAGGATGTAAAAAAAAAAAAAAAAAAAGAGAGAGAAAAGAATATGTCAATTTGGTTAATAAAAAGAAAGGGCACATCTGCATATCCTTTAACATATATTTGATATAGAATTATAAGTTACAAGAAATTTGTCGTGACGGCCAAGGCCGCCGCGAACATTTTTATTTCCTAAATCCTTTAATAAAAGAGGTTTTTGTGTTAGGTCATAATCTTGATCTTAGTTCTAGGATGCAAGCAAACTAGCTATACGTCAATAGAATCATGTTACTTGGTGAATACATGCCTTGCCACCACTCTCATTAAAAACCTTTATGTAGAAGAAGCAATTAAGAAGATTCCATTTGCAGTCTCTAGTGTTCTTACAAAGATCACATTTAAAAGGAGCTAAACAGTTTGACTACCTTGCTTCTCCTCCATTTCATGTATAAGAATCCCAACATGCCATCAATGGCTAAAAACGTGAAGGTCTATACAGACTCCCAACATGCCATCAATGGCTAAAATGCATTAGAAAAATGCATAGCTTCGTAATAATTTAGAATCATGTTGCATATGAAGATCCAATGCATATTGATATGCTTTGAGCAAAAACTGACGTCAAAATTCAGATCTATTCTTTAGCCTGAAATTCAATAAATTCAAATAGCCTGGAATTCAATAAATTCTAACATAATAGAAGGAATGACAAATTACTATGGGAAGCAGATTCAGACCACCAACCAACTTGACAATTCCATCAATGTGCTTCAAATTGCAGCTGGCTAAGCATAAGTTACAAAAATCCTACGAACAATAAGAATTAAATATGTTCATAGAAATGTCAACAAATGATACTTCTTACACAATCATAGCATCCTCAATAGAAGATGCAAGGACACCAACGCTATCCACTATCTAATTTAGAGGGAGCACATTGCCAACCATAACACACCATGATGTCGAACAAAATAGATCGAACAAATGCTAAACCAAAGGAAGAAATAAATCCATATGTGCCCTTTATACCAACAATTCCACAAAGACCCCCTGACATTCTTACAGATTCTGAAGCTTACCTCATATCAACCCCAATAGCTCACACATCAATCTTCAAAACCCAAAAGCTTACCTCCACTATCAACCCCAATAGCTCTAGGGCAAAGACCTGAAGCGACTGTAGCTGCAGACCGACCTGAAATCCTCCTGATTCTATATCTCTATTTTAGGGATTCCAAGTTGCTGCTATGATCAACGCCACTAGCAAAAAAACAATTTGAATATAGGTGTACAAATATACTGATGTACTGAGACAAAGCAATATTGGTGTGCAAACAATAGTTATTTACTTTCTGAAATGGACATAGTCTAGAAATCTAATTAAGTAAACAGATGAGTTTTGTACCTAAACCCTTTCAATTTTAGCAAATAATATTGCTAGAAGTAATGAACTTGTTCAACATTCTGCATTTAGTTCATAATAAGCATTTCCTAAACTTGAAAGCACTTACTTGAAACACGATCTCTCAAAGAATGGACTACTGCCAGTTACACCTTCATAGTGCCTCTCCAGTGCTAGACCTGCATAATCCACAGTAAAAAGAGCTCTAAAAGTATAGTAAAGCAACTACAACTAAGAGCTAATCCAGCAACGCTCAAATCACTTAACTATTCTGAAGCTATAAGCTGCACCACTAAGCACTTAAGCAATAGCATGCAGCACCATACTGACCCTGCAACTACACTAACGTGCAAACAGAGCAATGCCTTAAACTATTAATCCACTACATGAAGCACTATATTACGCCTCGAGGAGATTGTATCTAGGAAATGAGTATGTAACGTCAAATGATGTATGGCATGTCTTCAACATGTTTCAACGTGAACATGGACTCCAATTGGGAGATGTTGAAAGGAAAGATAGGCAAAATTGGAGGGTTGCTCAAAGGATAGCTTCACGAAAGGTTCAAGCTTGTTTGCAAAGATTAAGAGATCCAAGTACATCCAAACCAATGAGAACTTTAGGGACTGAAATAACTTGCATGTTGTTTCCCAATATATTGACGTATTTCTATCACCACATTTGGACCTTCGGGCACATGTGAAAGCGGCTTCAACGGTCTCTTTTTTCTTTAGACACATTCTTTGACCAAGAACTTCATATCCCGTGAGACATTTCTTGATATTCAGCTCTCATGCCACTTCATAGTATTGCTAGTCAAGTACTTCAACAAAACATGCACATGTATGGTTGTCCCATTGCATTGTACAGGATTAGATCGTTGTGAGAATTTTTTCTCTAAAGTGGGGGGCATGGTTAGGAATGAAAGGTCCTATATAGGGGCTGATTTGCTAGAAACATGTAATGCCTTGAATAAGGTGGTTGAATTCCAAGCTCTAGGTGACTTATTATTCCATGCGGTACATATAAAACAAGAGAACATTTGGCAAGTGCTGGAAAGAAAGGTAGATAATGCAGGAAATGAAATGAGAGCTGATCTATGTAATCTAAGTCAAGCAAGTATCAATGAAAAAATTGTGGATGCCTTAAAGGACAGTTTCAAGTATGCTCAAGCATTTTGTGCTCAAGCAGGCATTACATATGATATAGAAGGAGCAGAAACATGGTGGAAAACACCATGGAAACATGAAGATTACTTTCATTGTGACTACTTCAAGCAATTAGACACTACACAAATTGAAGATGAATCCGTTGTTGTTGAGATTGAAGAAGATGAGATTGAAGAAGATAATACAAGTATAAGAGACAATAGTGCGAATGAATCACATGATATTGTTGCCGAGATGGCGCTTAGGCACACATTTGAAGCCATGCTTGATGAGACTGAAACCTTACATTCTGAAATAGATAGAACCATGAAAGTAGATGGTAAATTGGTGTGCAAGGCCACTTTAGTAAGCCAGCTTAATGGCAATCCTTGGTTGTCAAAAGATAGGTTGACAAAAGTTAAACATCATGCTGTCCTTGATGCAAATTCGAAGATAGTAAATGCAGCAGCTTTACTTGGAATAGGTTCTGATTGTGCAGCTTATTTTGAGAATGATGAGGAATTAACAAAAAGAATGCATGGTGGTGGAAAAGAGCAGCAAAAAAGCTTGGTTTGGTACTTGGGCCATGTGCTATCTATTATAAAGAAGATTGGAAGAGCGTGGAAGAAAAGTAGAGAAAGCATTGACCTTATTAATAGGCCCTCATACTTGGTGGAGTTGAATTTGGCCTGGTACAATGAACACAAGGAGGGAAGGAGGACATGGTTTACCTATGACAACTTTGATAATCAAGTAATATCGCTTGATTCCATCATCTCATTGGCTTGTTTGATATATAAGCCTGAAAATGGTAGATACTCTCTTGATGAGAATGATAGAAGACAATTTAATGGCTTTC
This sequence comes from Isoetes taiwanensis, assembly GCA_021234155.1. NCBI lineage: Eukaryota > Viridiplantae > Streptophyta > Lycopodiopsida > Isoetales > Isoetaceae > Isoetes > Isoetes taiwanensis. Next base: position 851,582 of record JAJEKV010000063.1, read on the forward strand.
TAAATGATCAAATGAAAGGTGTCTAGCCTCTAATTAAATATGCTTGTCTGTTTTATTGTGTTTGCACATTGTAGTCTAATCATTTGTATTTATCTTTCTTGTATTTCAAGGAACGAAGGGAAGTAGAAGGTGTAATTGCCTAAAACTATCATATGTCAAGAACTAGCCAATGATGCCTTCTTTTTCTTTGCTTTAGACATTTGAAGGAATTGAAAATAATGCGTCAATTTTGTTATGGCAGAGATGCTTCAAATTTACATCCAAGACTTCTGATCCTTTCGCATGCTTAAGACATTTTGTTATAAGCGGTAGCATCTTTGATCATAGCGATAGCATTTTGTTATCCGCGACATCTTTGATCATAAGCTTGATAGCATTTTGTTATCACATATTGTAGATCTGTTAGATTTAGAAATATAGAATCAGGTTTGTGATCTATAACTCACATATTGTAGATCTGTTAGATTTAGAAATGTAGAATCAGAGTTGTACATTTCGTATTAATAATCAAAGCACTGTTAATAATCAGAGCACTACAAAGACACATAACAGCATGTGAAGCAAGGAATAAAACTTTTACATTTTTTTATAGGTCAAATTGATATTGCATCACCATATTACTGATCATCATATTACAGATCATCATATTACTGATCACCATATTACTGATCATCATATTACATTACTGATCACCATATTGCAGATCATCATATTACAGATATTGCTGATCTACATATTGCTGATCATCAAAAAGGTCTACAGATAAAAATTGTATCAGAAGCATTTGTATAAGAATGCTTAAGAAGCTTTAAAACAATCTGATACTATAGCCTATACTACTGCCGAAATCCTACTACTATTTAGGCTAAAACACATCCTAAAAAGCTTCAACTAGGCATCTTCAACTTCAAACTCAAGTCATGGCCATTTGATTTTATTTTCAGCTCCAAAAGGCGTTCCTCAATCATGTGAGCACGATCTAGCCACTGCTGGACATCCTGAGAAACTCCAGCACCTTCTCTCTGCAAACGATCCATCTCCAACTTGGAGAACCTGGCCACAATCCGCTTTCAATTTTCAGTTTAATGTAACAATTGTTAATGCACTTCGGCACAAATTAGTGCTCGGGGCTTGCTCTACTGGAGCTTGACCAGATAGTGCTTCAGGTGGTGCTTCCTCACCTACAACAACTTCTTTTCTGCAATAACGTGGTAGTTTGATACCATGGAAAATGCACTAGTCTATATATAATGAAACTTGAATAAATGTAGCTTACCTTTTTTAGGAACTGTATCAACTGTTGCTTCCTTGCCCCCATCATCTTCGGGACCTCTCGTATTATGTTCCACACCTGCATATGTTTTAATATGAGTGCAATAAATATAAAGCTAAATTTTAAGATCGTGCTTAAAATTCGTTGCTCCAAATCAGATTCCTCTCTTCATTTTCAGCAACTCCGTCTTCATCAAGATGCGACTTCTTTAACCGTTTGCCGTGTTGCTCTTTTGCTGCATATTTGCAATTAAATAACCAGAATTATTGAATGTAAAATTAAATAGAATGCTTACTTTTCAAAAGGCTTGTCATGGATCGAATTTGTGGACGTCTCCGCACTTGTAATTTCTAAGGAGATTCAATTTCGTCATCATTATTATGACTGCTTGTACCTTTCATAGTTGCAGTCTCAGTATCTTCATCCTCCACGTTTGGTATAAAATTAAGGCAGTCGAGTTCTGAATACAATTCTATTGGCAACTCTTCCTTGCAAATATTACATTGCAAATTTTGCATGCACTTTTGAAAGCACCATAGGTGGAATTTGTGTCCACATTGGAGCTGCACATGCACAGCAAATTTATAATTAAATGCCATGCCACAAACCACACATCCACTTGTTCCATCAATGACTATCCAATTCCCAGGACAAAGTGGTGGTAAGAAATGATGATCGCAAATATTGTAAATTTTCCAGTTTGGTATTCAAGTCATCACACTTTTCCTGCTTGAAACAGATCAAATAATATATAGAGCTAATACACAGTTCTACTTTCAAAAGCGGAATGCTGAATTTGATCCTAGGGATCTTAAGCAACTTTACCACCCGGCCTCTTGCATAGTAGCAGGACTGAACCCCATGTATTGGCATGAATTTTTTTTTTAAAATGTTATTCTCTGGAATAGGAGAATAAATTGGCTGAAAAGGGGTACCTGAGAGAGCTCCAAAAGTCTGGATTCAATTGGATATTCTGAAAGAGGTTCCAAAACAAGTGCAATATCAAGATTTTTTTGGGGACACTAAAAATCTATTCTTAAATTGGCAGGGTCTCCCTCCACCATGCAATATATGTGGCTTTAGATTACATGGAGGAGGAGTATGCCAAGGTAGGTGGATGAAGCAATCAACTGAACCAATTGTTCCAGCATAAATAAAAAATATAGAACCTGCAAAAGAAAACAAAAATGTTGCTCCTTGGACACCAGCAAATAACAACATGAAAAATAAAAATGGCAGTGCTTACAGGAAAGCTCGAAAACAGAAGGCTAGGGAATTGAATAAAAAGCTGGAGGAAGGGCAGAAGGAAAGGAACATCATGAAAAAAGAATGGAAGAGAAAACAAGAACATGAAAAAACTAATGGCCAAATTAAGGTGTTGGTGAATTCTGTTGGCCAGGGAGTGGATAACTCCAAGGAACCTGTAAGTCCACATAGCCAGGTGTTGGAATTATCCAACGTCCCTATAAGCCCAAAGGAACAAGAGACTAATGAGCTTAAAGGAAAACAAATAATTCAGGAGATATCTATGGTTGAAACTCCAGCTCATCTCTTAAAGAAGAACTCACTGATAATTAATGAGCACAGTGATCCCCCAATTAATGAATATCCAGAGTCTTCAGATTCGGATTTGTCTATTGGATGCACGAGATTGATCAGAGGAGAGACTTCCAATAAATTATCCCCCTCAACAACCAGTAAGCTAGTTTTCTCCACAAATGAGGAGGTAAGGGAACCAAAAAAGGAAATGCATGATATCTTATTGGAATTGATGAAGAAGGTAGAAAATCTTGCTGAACATTAGCAGGCTCAAGTAAGTAGCTGGCCAAGAGGAGTTTGTCCCTGAGACCCCTGCAGAACTCATCAATACTATACCAAAGGAGAAAATGAAATTCAAGTTTTTCACCAGGTCTCATATGGAAGAAGAAATTTCAATAAGGGGTAATGAAGATCTAAGGATTGCTAAAGGGGTACAATTGCAGCAGAATCCTATAAGCCCTAATGGCCTGGGAATTGACAAGTGCAATAGATCAATAAGTCCAAAAGGCCAGGATATGCTCACCTTAGAGGGGATTAAGGTGCTGGACAGAAATACAGCAATTATTATTCTAGATATTCCTCTAGCCTTGAATAAGAATTTGCCTGGGACATGGGAACCTATAGTTTCTAGAATCAAATAGAAATTCACCAAGTACCCATCTACTTTATCTCTAGCAGGTAGGGTGGAGATTGCAAATGCAGTATTTAGTAGTACACATGTACACTTCTCTTCAGCCATTGTAGGGGACAAAGCCTCGTACAGTAAGATTGAGGCAGCAGTGAGGAAGTTTATATGGCAGGGAGCACACAAAGTAGCATGGTCAGACTTAATTAAGGATAAGAAAGAAGGGGGCCTTGGGTGGTGTAAGGATCTATTTATTCAAGCACAAGCCTTGGCAGCTAAAATGATTTGGAGAGCTTTATATAGTCCAAAGCCATCTCCAGCACTCAACTTAATTAAATATTGGATTGGAAAATCTCAAATAGTTGCCAATCCCATTTTGAAGCATGAACTCCCAGACTCAGCTTTCTTCAAGATTAAACCAGGCTCAGGGACATCCAAAACCATGAGGATAGAACCCTGGAATGAAGTGAGTTTGTGCTATTAGCCACCTGAAATTGATGCTAGATGTAAGGAAATTCATTTCTTTTGGTATCTAGAAATGTCTTCTGAAGATATAGGATGCATAGCTACACCCTCAGAAATATATGCAATGGCATGAGGCAGGGCTTAGAAAGTTTGATGATCTAAGAGTCGACAATAGGTGGAAAACTTGGGAAGAAGTGGCAGAGATTAGTAAAGGGTCACACGTTGATAGGGATATATGGAGAAGGTGACCACATAGGATGATCTCAGTGCTAACTCAAACCAATGGACTTTGAATGGGAAGGAAATATATTCTGTTAAGGAAATATATAAAACTCTCATAGTACATAAGCCATCTCAAGCAAATTCTCTTTGGCAATGTGATAAAGAAAGGTTGGCTAAAGCTAATGCCAAGAGTTGGAAAATTTATACTGCTAGCAAATTGAAAACCTTTAGATGGTTAGTGCTGCATTGAGAAAAGCTAAATATGACAGCTCGGTATCACCATTATGTCCACTTGATTGTGGTGAGAGGGAAACTTTAAATCATATTTTCACATGTCACTAGGTAGCTGAATTTTGGAGCTGGATTGCACAGATAAATTTAGGATCAATTACTGAAAGTAACATGTTAAGGTTCCTGGATGCTGGCAGTAAAATTCAGAATACCACTAGAATTATATGTTGTTGGGTATTGTGGAAGCATAGGAACAGGATTCAAATAGAATTAAAGAATCCTTCCCTCCATTGGATAAAGAAAAACTTTCTTGGTATATTAACAGATTTTGATGTGGCTCATAAATTGTCAAAGGGGCAAAAATATGACAGAACATGGGATAGGTTTGGAAACTTTCAAGGTGTTTTTTACTTTTATGTTACAAATTTAAATGTGTGTGATGATGTTCTACAAAGGAGAGATGAGGAGACTCAATAGGACTGGAGGTGTTGATAGCATGATGGGTTGTGCTGAATATGAAGATGAGGAATTCTCCCAATTATCTAAACCTGAACAGGAGGATACTTTCAAACAATTGAGGCGTGAAATGGTACATGCCAAAGCAATCAAGAGGGTGCTCAAGAATAAAGAACTGTGGAGATTCAATAACCTGAAGCCTTATTTTGAAAATCTATTTCATAAATGGCAACAAAAGAGGCAAGCTCATGTGCTGATGCTGCTGGATTTCACAAATTACACTCCTGAGGATCTGGACATGCTGCTCAGGATGTTTATGAAGCGAGGGATTCCAAATTACACTCCTGAGGATCTAGACATGCTGCTCAGGATGTTTAGGAAGCGAGGGATTCCAAATATCACCTTACAAGATATCCTTGATGTCGCATGAGGAGCAGAATCAGGAAAGACAGGAAACAGGATGTGGTTTCTGGCAAACTTTTTCTTTAATTCGGATATATCTCTGAGATATTTTTAAACTTGATTGAAATTTTGGGTCGCAGGTGTTATAGTAATAATACAGATATATCTCTGAGATATTTTTAAACTTGCTGAAATTTTGGGTCGCAGGTGTTATAGTAATAATACGGATATATCTCTGAGATATTTTTAAAACTTGACTTAAATTTTGGGTTATGGGTGCCTAGTCCATGATTGGATGGTCGTCATCAAAAGGCCAAAACTCTGTTATAATAGACAGAGCTAATTATGTATCTTTGTTAAATGCAATATAAAAAAAACTGGCTTAAACTAGATAAACCTAGCACAAACATCAGCATTGGTCAATCCCTCCGCTGTCTTATCTGGCCATACAAGGACTTTTCAATCCAGGATGGTACCATAAATCCAAGGAAAACAGTTAACTACTAGTACTATTCATACTACAATCACCAAGACTTGAAGCTGAAATATCATAAACATCCAAATGGACCAAGTTTCTCAAGCCCAATAAAAACAATAGGACAGTAAACCATTGATGTACAAGAATAAGTTACATGAGTGTAACTAGTACACCATGCCGTGCCAAATAAGAACCCTGTTTTTACGCTCAAAAAAAGCGGCCGATATTTCATTCCCATTAGAACATTTGTTCAGCGTGAGAGTTAGACATGGAAAAACACTGATCTAAAGAACACGCAGTACAACTGCTAATAAGATATTTCCTTACATATATATCATGAATAGTACTTCAGTAGGAAACTTAGAAAATTTATAGCACTACTAGAGGTGCTTTTCAATCAGTTACAGCAAGATCAAGCGTTCACCAAATATTCATTTATGACGCTTGAACATTAATGAGGTACAACCAAAAGAAAGGGGGTAAACCTCATGTATGCGTAAGATAATTTTGGACAGCCAGCATTCTATGTCAAGGCTAGGCTTTCTAGCCATCATGGCAATCCTAGGAAAGAGTATCAGATCACAAACATTTATAACAACCATAAAGGGTACCATTTTGATGTAATCATTTAAACAGCTTCAGATGTGCCAAGCTCCAGTCCCCATTTGCATGCCAACTCCTAAGAACTCCTAATACACTGGACAAAAGGAAAACATTAAGAGGAGAAGCCCGTACCTGCAGCCAATCAATACATCATTAGCCTGATAAGGGTAAAGATGCAAGGGCTAAAAGGTACCTTAGGCTTCTCGGTTATCAACCGATCACCTAATGTAGTCCTTTTGCCCAAAGATCAAAAATATCTTAGAATCTATTGACATAAATCTTGACAAATAAGAGAGCATAATCCATATATTATAGGAGGGCATGGGAAAGGACCATCAGATATCTTATAAGGAACAATGCAGGCGGGAAACCAAGCAAGCTAGCAAACATTGCGATCAGAGAATCAGCGAAAGCCCACATAATCGAAGGCAACAGGTGGTTCAGGGATGTAGCAATGTGGACGAGGAAATTGGGGATGAACTTGAGCGATCTCATCAAAAACGTTCAGCTCAAAGCTGATTGATAACGACGCGCCCGTGCACGGCCATGAAGCCGATCCAAAGCTGGGTGCCGGTATTAATAGAGAAAAGTCAAGCCTTCAGAAAAGGCTACATTGTAAATCAGCATGATGTGCTAGTAGCACCCGTAAGGGAGCTCGCCAATGCTACATAAGTCCACGGGCCTCAGGGTACAAGGGACAATAATGTATCTATCTATCTATCTATCTATCTAATATAGACAAATCCCGAGAGAATGTATTACAGTTCAGAGGCAGATTCTGCCATAAGCTAAATATAAGCAATTAACAGGAAAAGAGGAATCAAGTTATAGGAATCAATCTTATAGATTCATCCTATGTTCAATGAATTAGCTATAGCTTTACAATACCGATTGTCAAAATCATCCTGCAGTAATTAGCACAGACGCATCAAAGTGCTGCTAGCGATTTTTTTTAACAAGTGCATGCTTAAGCAAATCCAGTACAAGCGTACCCATAATGTCATACCTGAATATAAGAAAATGCATTGCATTACCTGGTTATTTGTGGAGTTAGATCCATAGTCTTCTTCTTGCCTTTGAGTGATATGAACAGGAGCAGCTTGAGAAACTTCCCCTTAGCATTGTCTAGATTTCCAGCATGGTGTATGCCATCCATAAGCAAATATAAGTAGGACCGACCACCAGCGGTGGGACAATCACGACCATCCTAGCTCCACAATTTCCTGAGGTAAGCTCCATCATTTGAGGCGAAGAATCCACATGCAAATGGATACACATTTGCCTTATTTTTTTACAAACAGAGGAATCCAGAAAGCAGATATATGGATCTATATCATGAATAGATAAAGCCCGAACATAGTCTTCTTCTTGCCTTTGCCCTCTGACATGACATTGTCTAGGTCAAGCATAAAATATAACCTCATCAGTATGAAGATTAACCCTGAAGCCACTGCTTATAGCATGTTGTTCCAGCCAAAAACGAGGCCGGATTTGCAGAATACGAAAAAGCCCCTTATGAAAAATATTCAAGGCAAAATCCGAAATCAAATATGCTCTGTAAGATATATTCTTGGGAAGAGATCACATAAAGCCAGCGGAATATCCCCTTAGCCTTCCCATCAAAATTTCGAAGGCCACTTAGGTATAACCATAATGCACAGTAAATGAATCCCTGTGAAAATAGCCATACATATCGATGTGGAAATATTCATTTAAAAAAAACCCATGGTTTCTCTATGCATACACATATATATTATGCCCATATCATGACAATGGATTTGCCACATAAGCAAATTGATGCCCAACAGAACTCATATGTGCTCAATTGCACAAAAATTTCCAAGTCTAATTGCCCAGGAGGAATAGTCAACGCAAAGGTTTACACCCTCATGGGTGCTATTCATTTATACTCTGCAAAGGTTTACTCCCTCATGGGTGCTATTCATTTATACTCTTGTAATATCCGTAAGGTGCACAGTTAAATTAATCTAATCGTGCAAGCTTTATATAAAAAAAAAAAAAAAAAAAAAGAGAGAGATTAGTGTACTTAACCTTGTTATTTCAGCCTCTAAATTTGTTCGAATCTGCCTCTTGTTTTTTCTTCAGTATGATTAAGAGGAAGAGACCTAATGCATACTCTTCACAGTTTTTTGCTTCAAGGCTACATCTTTGTCTGGACAAAGCTCTCGCAACTCTTCTAAAACTTTCTTGATTTTCTTGATGTCTAATGAAATTGATGCAGCTACAAGATCATACCCTTGCAAAATTCCATTGATGGAGACCGTTTCAGTTTCCTTCTCCTTAAATTCTTGCTCTAATGCAACAAGTGCAACACTAAATCTTTCGACTCTGCCTCTAGGATTGAAATAGCAAGAGCAATGTTCTTTAAATTCACCTCTTCCACATCAGATTTTTTCTGGATATTTCTTTGGGACAACTACATTCTATTTCATGTAAATCTTGCTCAATTAATTATGACTTTTGCAGGATGGGCAAGTGCCTTAGGAATGTGCTGCCATGCAAAAGCTCTAGCAAACATTGTCCTAGCTTCCTTATTTCTTAACCCTTTTTGATAAATCTCATGCATCAGGTCATGCAAATCATCTGCAAACTCTGGCCTTACCTAGTGGAGCTTTATCTTATTGTCTTTCACCTCCCAATTCCAGACACTAAGGAAATCATGTGTCGGGCAGTCAGCCCAAGTTAGGGTTTCTGGATCTCTGCATTCAATTGGAAGTTTCTTGTAAACATGGAATTCCTCTACGGTGCTTGCAAACCTCATCTTTACCTAGCAAATGAAGCACACATTAAAAAAAGGATGAGACGAATCAAATCGAAGGGAAAAAATGAGAGCAACACATACCTTCTCCTTCTCCGACATCCAAAGATTTGTTTCAGAAATGCAACTAGGGTTTGAATTCATGGGGATCATGGCCATTGGGTGAATCATTTCAAAGTACCTTCGATTATGACCATCTACGAAATTATCTAGGGTAGCAGCAGAGGTAGCTGCGCCTCTGCTACAACAAAAACATGAAGGGAATGACGAGGGAAAATCTTTTGAAAGTGTATAGCTATTTAGCGTGTTCTGCTGAAAAATTCTACAAAATTGAACTTCCAATTCCAGCAGAATAAAGTAGTAAAAGCGAGTCTACTCATCTGAAATATACTACCTTCCAGGTTGTTGCCTGCAAGGGAACATCAAACATATCTTTATTTTTTTAGTACTTACCTCCTCCCCTTTTTTTTTTTTATAATTATGAACATGACATAGAATTGTCAAAAAGGCATATATTTTACTAGAGGGTCATGCCTGTGTTACCTTAGAAACATCACGGTTATCATATGTAGTTCTCCATTTTATCTTGAATACCTTGAATATCCGTGCAGTACATGCATGGGTGCCATATTGTGGCTTTTTCCTTACACTGATTTGTATCAAAGCTTTTGTGCCCTAAATATTACTTTATTTTTTATGACCTAACACTGTTGTGACCTATACAGCCGCATTCTATCTGATGTGCCTCCATTCTTGCCATCGCCTCCGCTACAAAAGCATTTGTCCTGCATTTGGAGTACTCAAATACTCAATAGATGAGAACATGGCTGGTTGCAAAAGGCTTTACTGCTTCGGTTGTCATACGATGCCGATTTCTAAATAGGAAAACCCCAATGACCAAATGCTCTACAAAATTGTTGACGGAGTGTGCAAACGTCCAGCATAACAAGAAGACAAATACTGGATATGGAACAGTCAAGGGATAATCCCTTCAAGACAATCAGTTCGAAATGACAACTATGAATATCGGTACTTTTTTGTAACATTTAAATGAGCTTGGCGGTCTCGCACAATATCCGGTTGATCTAGACACTTTACAATAATGGTGATAGCATTTTGCTTTACGATTTGGTTGTCTTCTCTTGAATGCTAAATGGCTCTCATCCGGATCATGACCGATAACTACGAATCGATCTTTTGCAAGATCTTAAACGTATTCAAATCAATTCTTGTGTTGCATTTTCATTTCTTGCTTTTACTAACCAAGGACAAAGGGTTACAAAGGGTGATCGGCCATAAGCCGAGGGGACCCAATGTACCTTTTGGCCCTTGCTATGTTACCATTTTCATGCTAACATAGTATTGTTTGGCTGCAGGTACGGATCCCCTCCTCCCTTTGTGATTCCTTTGTTCTGTTTATGTTGGTATTTGGTTGCAAGTGGATATGGAGCACTCAAGAAACTGTTGCAAAAAGTCTCATCATGACAGGAAGCTATTTTTCCCTCTGCCCGATAGGAAGTTATTCTTCCTTTTGTATGGTAAATGCTGTTATCATTTATGACATTTATGCCCATGTACTCGCTCTGCTGTAGCTTAAGTGAATTGAATCAATGAGTAGTCTGAATGAGCAGAGGCATATAGCTGGAGCAGTACAAATAGTAAATTTGACCATTGGGTTAATATTACAATAGCTTCTAAAGGTTATAGATACAAGGGATACTTGAAATTGTTATGGAAGACATAGATGTCTTATTTCTTGGTAATCCGACAGTTAAACAATGTGTATTGGCTACAGTTTGAAGTATTGATTTTTCTCGTATTTGCAAGATTACAAAGTTTGATTCTCAAATATTATATAGGATAACAGGCTAAAGGAACACAAGTACTAAATTTGAATCCGTTCAAATTTTTGGATTGATAATACAGTGGAAGGATTGATTGAAGCTGATGCTGACCTAGGATACTAGGTTGGGCCGGGGTTTTTTTAGACACTTCAATTCTCTGGTTTAACTGGAGTTGCTTGTGTCCTTCAGTCTAAACTCCTATCAAACATGTATTCAATCTCTGTACTGATTTATCTTATACCAGCATTATGACTATTGAACTTTTACAGGAGTTTTCTTTGTTCCCAATTTGAAACAAATATACAACTTGATTGGACAAATAGCTGGAAAACCAAGTGACAATATGTTGACTCTGCAGTGAGTTTTTGCCATGGGGCTTAGTTATGGAAGCTGTCATATTATAGCCCATAGAGGCTAGTATCAAGGTATGTTCATATTTCATCTTCATTAAAATAACCTAAGATGTTGCATTTATGCAAAATACAGTCATATTACATATGCCTTCTTAAGTGGTTAAAAAAGGTTTTTAACGGATGCCTTTGGACTACTCTGCCACTAGGCATTGCCACTTGGCCATGTAAATGCGATACAATGGTATGCAATGAATTTATGCATGCCTCTAAAAGTTACACACACTCCTATCAAACATACATTCAATCTCTGTACTAATCCATCTTTTACCAGCATTATGACTGTTGAACTTTTACAGGAATTTTCTTTGTTCCCACTGTGAAACAAAGATACAATTTGATTGGACAAACAGCTGGAAAACCAAGAGACAAGGTTTTGACTCTGCAGTGACTATATGCCATGGGGCTAAGTCATGGCATCTGTCATAGTATAGCCCATAGAGGCAAATATCAAGGTATGTTCATATTTCATCTTCATTAAAATAGCCTAAGCTGTTGCACTTTAGCAAAATACAGTCATATAACTTATGCCTTCTTACTTTATAAAAAAGATGGTTACCAGATGCCTTTGGGCTACCTTGCCACTAGGCTTTGCCACTCGGCCATATAAATGTGATACAATGGTATGCAATGAATTTATGCACACCTCTATGTTTTACATATACTACTCCGTTGTTAAGATTAATTTTAGGGCTTTAGTAAAAAATTAGGGTAGGGTCAGACCTCCGCTGTAATGGTGGGGTCTGTCCTTCCCATTATTGCAGTATTTCCACTTGGAGGTCTAAACTATCCTACTGTTGGAGGTAGGATTTTTTTATAATTATGAACATGACATAGAATTGTCAAAAGGGCATATATTTTACTAGAGGGTCATGCCTGTGTTACCTTAGAAACATCACGGTTATCATATGTAGTTCTCCATTTTATCTTGAATACCTTGAATATCCGTGCAGTACATGCATGGGTGCCATATTGTGGCTTTTTCCTTACACTGATTTGTATCAAAGCTTTTGTGCCCTAAATATTACTTTATTTTTTATGACCTAACACTGTTGTGACCTAATACAGCCACATTCCTCTTGGTTGCATTCTATCTGATGTGCCTCCATTCTTGCCATCGCCTCCGCTACAAAAGCATTTGTCCTGCATTTGGAGTACTCAAATACTCAATAGATAAGAACATGGCTGGTTGCAAAAGGCTTTACTGCTTCGGTTGTCATACGATGCCGATTTCCAAATAGGAAAACCCCAATGACCAAATGCTCTACAAAATTGTTGACGGAGTGTGCAAACGTCCAGCATAACAAGAAGACAAATACTGGATATGGAACAGTCAAGGGATAATCCCTTCAAGACAATCAGTTCGAAATGACAACTATGAATATCAGGTACTTTTTGTAACATTTAAATGAGCTTGGCAGATCTGCACAATATCTGGTTGATCTAGACACTTTACAATAATGGTGATAGCATTTTGCTTTACGATTTGGTTGTCTTCTACTGAATGCTAAATGGCTCTCATCCAGATCATGACAGATAACTTACGAACGATCTTTTGCAAGATCTTAAACGTATTCAAATCAATTCTTGTGTTGCATTTTCATTTCTTGCTTTTACTAACCAAGGACAAAGGGTTACAAAGGGTGATCGGCCATAAGCCGAGGGGACCCAATGTACCTTTTGGCCCTTGCTATGTTACCATTTTCATGCTAACATAGTATTGTTTGGCTGCAGGTACGGATCCCCTCCTCCCTTTGTGATTCCTTTGTTCTGTTTATGTTGGTATTTGGCTGCAAGTGGATATGGAGCACTCAAGAAACTGTTGCAAAAAGTCTCATCATGACAGGAAGCTATTTTTCCCTCTGCCCGATAGGAAGTTGTTCTTCCTTTTGTATGGTAAATGCTGTTATCATTTATGACATTTATGCCCATGTACTCGCTCTGCTGTAGCTTAAGTGAATTGAATCAATGAGTAGTCTGAATGAGCAGAGGCATATAGCTACCATGCTTTTTGAACTGTGGATTGGCTTATCCATATATCAAGATTTATTCATGTTATTCTAAAGCATCTAGGTTGATAAAAACAAATTATCATAGATGTATAATATGTAACAGACTACAATATGAATATCAAGACTAGTTCTTTGCTGGAGCAGTGCAAATAGTAAATTTGACCATTGGGTTAATACTACAATAGCTTCTAAAGGTTATAGATACAAGGGATACTTGAAATTGTTATGGAAGACATAGATGTCTTATTTCTTGGTAATCCGACAGTTAAACAATGTGTATTGGCTACAGTTTGAAGTATTGATTTTTCTCGTATTTGCAAGATTACAAAGTTTGATTCTCAAATATTATATAGGATAACATACTAAAGGAACACAAGTACCAAATTTGAATCCATTCAAATTTTTGGATTGATAATACAGTGGAAGGATTGACTGAAGCTGATGCTGACCTAGGATACTAGGTTGGGCCGGGTTTTTTTGTTTTTTTGAGGGATAAAAAATTGACTTTATTTACTTTAAAGGAATGGTACAAAGCCACGTGGCAGGGGTGTACCCATCTGCAAATCTGAGATGGAGATAGCTACATGGCTCCTTCTTGCACTATTCCCTTGTTCGTCCTAGTGTAATCTTAGGTAGGTGCCCCAAATTTCAACCTTTACTTCTTCTTCAATGATGCATAGGAAATCCAGGCCATCAGGTTACTTGCATGGAACATCAACCATCTAAACAATGGAAAGGTTGTGGAGATGGAAGATGTACTAACATCAGTAGACATGGCATTCTTCACAGAGACATGGGAACATGAGGAGAGTGGGCTTCCGGAAATACCAGGATTTGTAGTTGTGTGTTCCTTATGGAACAAGAAGGGCTGGCGAAGAAGAGGGTATGGAGGGGTTGCATGTTATGTCAGAACTGAAATGGTGCATTTAGTTAAAGTTATAAAAAAGAGGGACACAAAGCAGTACATATGGGTGGAGGTCCCAGGGCGGGACGGCCAGAGAATATTTATCGCAGGATGCTATTTCCCACCGTTGCAGAAAAGCACATATCAAAAATACAACTTGGATTTTGAAGATCCCTTCCAGCAGTTGGAGCTTGATAGTATGGAGTTGATGGAGTCGGGGGAGGTGGTCCTTGTAGGGGATTTTAATGGCAGAACGGCAGGAAAACAGGCAGCCTTGGCAAGCAACGAAGGTGAACCGGTGTGGATAGATCAATTAGATGACAATGAGCTAAGCATAGCAGGCTGGAAACGTAACACACTGGACCGAGACAAATGGCCTACCGCAATGGGAAACTATTTGTTGAATATGTGTGGAGGCTTAAACTTAGTGATCTACAATGGGATAAGAAATTTTCCAGGCACTGAGCGTTGCACATGCAAAGGCAAAAGCATAGTCGATTATCTCATTGCATCGGAGAACTTTTTGGAGCAAGTTACACATTTTCAAATATTGGACACTAGAAATGAATCAGATCATGTACCTCTTATAGCACACATTGCAGTCACTGGAAAAACACACTACCAGGCGCATGTTAGCATTGACCGCATTCATATTAATCCAAGGAAAAAAGATAAATATCACAAATATTACGAGGAAAGTGTAGAAAAGATAGACTGGCCAAGTGGGGCTGCCATGATGAGCGAGGTTATGACCTCCTTGGTGCTCGATGCTGCAAAGAAATGCTTTAACTCAGGGAGAAGAAGGAAGGGCCTATTTTACAATGGGTGGTTTGATGAAGAATGCAAGCTGAAAAGGGCACAATATAAGAGGGCATATGGGCAAGTTAGGCTGCGGCTAATCAAAGAGTATAAGACTCTAGTCAGGCGCAAGAAAAGAGTATTTATAGACCTTAAGCAAAAAGAGCTGGTCACAAAGCTACTAACAGACCCAAATCAATTCTGGAAGAGGATGAAATACAAGCAGCAAAATAATACACAACTATCACTGGAGGATCTTGTAGGCCAAGTAAAGAAGCTTTACCACATTGACGATGTTGTTGATCAGGAACAAGTGTGCAAATCTGAATTAACTCTCTCGATAGATGATGTATATGATGGCTTGGCAAAACTTGCAAATGGGAAAGCAGCTGATAGCTTGGGCATGGTGGCTGAAATGCTTAAATGGGCAGGAGAGGGGCTAGTTGGAAAAATAACAGAAATGCTAAATGCTGCAATGCAAGAGGGGCTCCCACTGGCATGGCAAATCAACCGGGTGGTCCCAATTCATAAGGCAGGGGATGCGCGCGACCCGAATAACTATCGGATGATCATGGTGAGCAATTTATTTGCAAAGCTTTTTGCTACTATTCTTGAGCATAAGATCAGCACATGGGCTGAGTTACATGAGGTACGGGCCAAGGGACAAGCGGGTTTTAGACCCAATAAATGTACCATTGACCACTTGGTCACATTCAGAGCTATGATAGACACAGTCAAGGGGACTAGAAAGCCATTGTTTGCAGGATTTGTGGACTTCTCTAAGGCATTTGATATGGTGCCTAGAGGAAATTTGTGGGAGAGTCTGGAGAGAATTAATGTGCCTATGCACCTGAGAGATGTTGTGCGGGTACTATATGAAAAGGTGCTAGTGAAACTGTCCTTTCCATAAGCAAGGGTGTCCTCTTTCACCTACGCTTTTTGGCATCTTTATTGATGACTTGGAAAACTGGATTATTGCTCAGGGTGGGGGCTGTACCCAACTTGCAGGATATGCTATCCTTCTGTTGCTATATGCAGATGACATCGTCTTACTGGCCAGGAGCAGGGGAGATATGCAGAAACAGTTAGATACATTAGGGAGCTTTTGCGACAAAAAGGGTATGAAGGTGAACTTGGGGAAAACCAAAGTTATGATATTTGGAACAAACCTGGATGAGAATTATGCATTCACATACAAAGGGGAGCCAATGGAGATCACAGATTCATACAAATATTTAGGGCTAATGGTAGATAAGCACTTCCGGTGGAACCGCACAGTAGAGCAGAGAGTTAATGGAGGCATCAAGGCATTATTTGCCATGCAAAAGCAGTGTTTGAGGAATGAAATCTGGAACTTTGGTCTTAAGAGAACTTTTTTTAAAACACTAGTGCAGTCGGTAGTATTGCATGGGTGTGAAGTCTGGGGGCCCGGACTCTCGCTGAAGCTGTGGCAGAAAATCGAAAGGGTGCAGAAAAAATTCATATTTCATGAGCTTGGGGTCAAAATGCAAACACCGTATGATATGGTCTTAGCAGAATGTGGGCTGATGCGTTTGGAATGTGAGGCTATATGCCATTACTTGACATATTTGAGCCGGATGGGGGGCTTGGACGAAGGAAGCTACCCAAGACTAGCTCTAAAAGCAACAATGGATAAAGGCTGGTATGCGGATGGGATGATCTGGCTGCAAAAATGGGGCATTCCGATCCAGGAGCTAGCAAATAACAAAAAATGGATTCGGGACTGGGTACAGGAAAAGGTACAAACAAAAATGTGGCATGCACCTGGCACCAAAATGGCACACTATCGAGAAGAAATGAATCCAATGCTGCTGGAAGCGAAATATCGGCATGAGAATATATCCTTGGTCAAGAGACAGGCTATTAGCAGGATGCGCCTCAGTGCTCACCATTTGGGTGTAGAGGTAGGCAGATGGTATAACGTACAGCGAGAGTATCGGACCTGCAGGGCATGTGGCTCAGATGAGGTAGAGGCGTAATAATGGTATGTCCAGCTTACCAGACGCTGAGAGATAGATTCAATGTTCAACCATCTAGCTTGCAACAATTTTTCGATATGCCGGGCACCATAGTTGGCAGCTTCCTATTGGACTTGATGGAGCTACGGGAAGTAGCAATCAAATATGTTATCGAATCTAGTGGAGATGAGATGGTAGAGAGCGATGGCGAGGTACTCGATGACGAGTTCTTGCCGGATGATGATATATTTTACTAGTGATTTCTGTATTCGGTCTTATGGACCTGATGGTCTGAAAAGACAAAATAATACAATTCACTTCACTTCACTCTCGAAGACTAGCCTGAATTTTTTCAGCCTTGCAAGTACTATATGTAGAAGCTGATATGGTGATATGTCTGCTTGATTCTCATCAAAGACCAAGGCATTTCTCCTTTTCATATTGACCAGATTGTCCAGGCCCTAGCTATATGAAAGGCCACCTTCTTCATGGTGCACCATTCTAGGGGGAGGATACCCAACAACATTTCCTTGATACCTAGTGGGTATTCAAAGCTATCCAGACTCCATGCCCATACTACTTGCAGCTTCTCACACTCCACCAGACAATGTTCTATGGATTCCTGTTCGGCCTCACACATGGGGCATACTGATCTGACGTTGTTGTCCCATTTTGCGACTAGTTGATTGACCCTTGGAACCCTGTGTATCACTTGCCAGAGGAAAACATTTATCCGTGGGGGTAGATATTTCTGCCACGCATCTCTCCATATGTTTTTAAGGTTTTCCTCCGTGACAACTATATCCCATTTTGTAGGTATTGGAAGTAAACCCTTAGTCCTCAGGCTTCTGTAACTTGATTTCACAAACTTGTTTGGCAAAATCGCAGGGTGCAAAACCCATGGATTTTGATCTCCTGTAGTTATAGTGTTTGGGAGTACTGTGGCCACACATTCCCATATTATTTTATCTGTGTCCTTTAAGGCAAAGCGTACCTGAAATTCTGCCCAACTGACTAATTGTTCTCCCTTGTACTATTGAGAGCAAGAATCTATTCCACAAATTTTCCACCTCTTTACGATCCTTGCATCAGCCACCATACCTAAGGGGCCCTGTTTATTGTGCAGTACCACTGGTACCCACCATGGAGGGGAAGTCTCTGCTTCGAATTTGTTGATGTCAAGCGTAAATAGCTTTTTTATGATTTGCCAAGCCGAAATTAATCCCTTCAGGAATGGAGAAGCTTCTCTACATGGCTTAAGATAAAAAAGAGTGACCATGGGAGTGAGACTTTGACGGAGGGCTTACTATGCCTACATAACGCTAATAGAGCCTGATTGATGAGGTGCATACCTAGAGACTTCACCTCTTTCTGTATGATCATCCATATGAATTTGGCTATTAATACTTTGCTCTGCAATGATATGTCGACCATTCCAATTCCTCCTTCTGCCTTATCTCTCTTGCACTTCCACCAAGCGATTTTGACCACTGCCCCTTCTTCATTCTCTCCCCATACAAAGTTGCGGATTAGTCCTTCTAATTCCTGTGCCTTTCTCCTTTGGGGCTAGTAAAATTGATGACGTGTAGACATGAGTATTGCTTAACACATGTTTTGCCACAGTAATTCGACCTGCAAGTGATAACTTTGCCACCTTCCACCAATTTAAGTGTTTCTGAAGGCCTAGGAGTATTTCATCCCATATTTGTGCATTAGCGATATTAATGCCCACTGGAACTCCTAATAGGCTGGAATGCTCACCATTTTCCATGGTAGGATTGTCAAGCATGTGGGATGCGGTTCTTCCAAAGGCCATTGTACTGCGCATTTTTTCCAGTTTATGAGACATCCTGAAGCTATTGAGAAGGAGGCTAGTAATTTGTCTGCACTTGACAAGTTATCTTCCTCTGCCTCTATGAATAGAAATGTGTCGTCTGCGTATTGGTTACATATTTGTTGAGAGTCATCCAGCATTTCTAGTCCCTGAATCATACCGTCTGCAGAGGCTTGCACGAATATTTGTGAGAGTGCTTCTGCTGCGATATTGAAGAGGAATGGGGCTAAGGGGCACCCTTGCCTGATGCCCCTCTTTATGTCAAATATTGGAGAGGGTTCACCTTGGAATAGGACTGAGGCTCGAGCAGATCGCAGAAGTTTCATGACGCCTTCTGTAAAAATATTTCCACAACAGCTTGAGCATCATTTTATGCAGAAAACTCCATCTGATACTGTCATAAGCTTTGGTAAAGTCTAGCTTTAAATAGGCCACCTTTTGTCTTGTTTTTCTAGCCCAGTACAAACCTTCGAATGCTGCTGCGATATTGCTCAAGATACTCCTGCCCGGCAGAAAGCCGGATTGGGCTTGTGAGATGCCTTCTGCTAGAATTGGCTTAATCTTCCCTGCCATAGCCCTAGCTATGATTTTATAGAAAGGAGATAAAAGTGTGATGGGCCTCCAATCATTGATTGTGCTTGGCTCCTTACTCTTGGGAACCAACATCCTGTGTTCAATCTTGGATTTATATTTTCAGCTTGCATAAAGTCTGTGTATGTAGAGAAGATATCATCCTTGACCCATTCCCAATTGCGTTGATAGAATTCTATGGGAATTCCATCCATACCCGGACATTTATTTTTAGCTAGTAAAAAGGTGGCCTTTTGAAGGTCCTCAACAGAGAGGGGAAGATTTAATATGTCTTGCTGGCTAGAGTTCATTATAGGTGAGACTTTTGAAACCACCAGCTCTTCGAAGGTCTCTTGAAATGGTAAGTTGTGTTCTCCAAAGAAAGCATTAAAATGGTTATATAGATACCTTTTTAGATCTCCTGGGGATTTGAGAATCGAGCCGTCATTTTGAGTGATGGATGATAGTGTGGAAGATCTCTTCTTCTCTTTGGTTGTCTTGAAGAAGAACTTTGTGCATTTATCAGCTTCTTTTAGCCACATCAATCCTGCTTTACATCTGTTTTCAGCTATCTTGACCTCTTCTAGTGTCTTTATCTGTTCTATTATCCTATTCTCCTCCATCCCATCATTGGGGCCCAATGCTCTAAGTGAGAGGAGTTGACCATAAAGAAAATCCAGTTCTTCCCTTTCTTTTTGCACTTTAGCTCTACCCCAACTTTTGGCATAATTTTTTATATTTGAAAGAGCTGTTATCATAGTTTCCATACCAGATCCCATTCTAAAAGCTGATTGCCATATACTTTTGCAGGTCTCCACAAAATCTGGGTCTTTCAAGTATCTGGTATTTAATTTGAATACTGTTTTAGAAGTTCTAAACTGATACTTCTTAGTAGATATCACTTGTGGATTATGATTGGATATAGCATTCTTTAATTGGTCATTCATATAGCATCTATCATGTCTTGCATATGTCCTCCCTGTTCCCAGCCATCCATTACACCATGTAAATTTACACCACTGAAGTTTCTCAAATCCGTGTACAATTTCTGAAGACACCCCTTGTCTATCCTCAGCTGCCTCCACCATATTGAAATCCCCTGCCATAAGCCACGCTACCTGACTTCCAAAGCTTTTCAATCTATGACTGAGAGTGGCCCATAAGGCACCTCTACCCCTGGGGTTGTTATGGGCATAAATATTCACCACTCCCCATATTCTACCTTCATGTTGCCATAGAATTATAGCCCATCTACCAAACCTGTCTACCTGTGAATCACATACTTTTACGTCCTTCTTCCAGGCGATCAGAGTGCCTGCACTAGAGGTATCTTTTACTGCAGCGATACCCACGTATTCTTTACCTATTGTGTTGAACAATGTGTGTATCTCCCCCTGTTTACACTTATGCTCCTGCAGGCATATTATGTTTGGATTTATCTTCTTGACTGCATTTGATAATCTGCTTTTCTTGTATTCCGAGGATTTTACTCCCCTGATATTCCAGCTAAGGATCTTATAATTCATGGGGCAATGTTTGGAGACCCTTTCTTCCTTTTCATATTACCCGTCCCATCTGTATCGATTACTTCTGCCTTTTTATTTTTTTCCCCTGTTACACTAGGCGGGTCCTCGTCCACCCCGTTCTCCTCTTCCATTGGAAGGTCTGCCCACATATTTTTGTGTGATGGGAGGGCACTCTCTATAGCAGCCAACTCACCACATACTACCATTTCTCCTCGATTTCCTTTCACCTTATCTGGCATTGCCTCCTCTGAAATCATTACTTCTTTAATGTATTGAGAGAAAGGATTGTTTACCTCAGTGACAAAATGGATGCTGAGAGACATCTGAGGAGGGGACTTTGGGCGAGGCCCTCCACTCTTTCGAGCGATATTTCTGGTTCTCCCTTTTTGCCTGGCGCCTCCCACTTCCCAAGTTTGGCCTTCTGTTTTTGACAAGCCCTCTACAGTTGTAGAGATGATGGGCTCCAAAATAGGTCTCATGGTTGGAGATGCCACGTTGCTAGTGTTAGGTGTTTCTACTCCCCGACTTGGAGCACCTGGGGTGGTTGTTGCAGGAGTAATGGGGTGGCTCTTTGGGATCCCAGCACTTGTGGGGGGATGTTTGGGATTATCGCTCTGTGCTTGATGTTGAGGGCTTATCTCTTCCTTTGAACTTGCCTGAGGGTTCTCTTCCAGCCCTTCAATTTTTAGATCTGGGAACATTCTGTATATTTCCCACTTGTTGGTCAATTTCAAAGGAAATTTGAAAGAGCAATTGCCACTCTTAACTATCACTCCTTTGGGTATGCTCGCCTTTGCTGGAATGGCTACACAAATCCTTGGCCCTCTGGCTATGGAGTGTGAGATGTAAGCACCTATTGTGTTAGCAATGACCTTTAAAAACTCAGGTATCAGCATGTCTGGAGGTAGGTGTTCAATCTCCAGCCAGCATGGGATTTTGATTGCTGACATTTGATGGGGGGAGAATCCAGGAGAATAGTATTGATATAAGATATATTCCCCCATAAAGGTGTCCGCTGCGCGAGCAACCATCTTATCTACCGCGTCTTCAATTTGGAATAAGATGAGGAAGAAGTTGCCACCTAGTGCCTTTAAAGATTCGTGCTGAGGCAAACCTAACCTTTTCAAGTGAGTTGACAACCAAAATTCTAGTTTTCGGAAGTCCAGGAATCCTCCTGTAAAGAATCCAATAACTGCTCGTGATACCAAGTTCTCCACCACTTTTACATGCGTACCATGATCTATCTCTGCTTTTGGAAAGTTATCCTCCACATCTACTTCCATGTTCCCAACACTTTCCATTCCATTTTTTTCAGGATGGCCTTTATTTAGTTTGCCCAGATCTTGGGCAAAACCTGCTTCTACTATTTTAAGTGCTGCATCTACTCTCAAACTCCTGGTTGTCTCTGCTGGCACATTATTCTTTATCCACTCTGAAAACCTAGGCTTGTTAACCCTTGCTATAGCGTCGTTGTTTTTCCAAGCCTCCCTTGCATTGCTCCTAGCAGCGCCACTCGCTGAGTCAAGATTTGCAGTATTGTTATGCTTTTATGATGCTCTCTGTACTCCATTTCTCTTCCATTATAACGCCTCCCAATCCTATGGATTTGTGCTTCATCCCTGCTAGTTTTTCATTTTCTTCCAACTCTTTCTCGTTTGCTTCTGTTTCTGCTTCTTCCATATGTGAAGCTTCCATGGATGCTTCTTCCATATGTGAAACTTCCATTGGTGACACTGATCTGCAAGGCTGTGTGAATTTTTTCTGCCCTCCTGCACTATCTCTTACCCCTGGCCCTAACATTGCAGTTTTCAATTTTCGGATAGCACCGATGGCACTCACACTTGCCTTAGAGGCCAGATCTTCCTCTGCTGATACCTTACCTACTCCATTGCCCTTTGGGGAATGATTATTACTATGTGAAGCAGGGGCGGCTGCAAATGGGCCTGGATTCTTATCTGATAAGCTAAGGAAATGGTTTACCTCATGCTGGGCAAAAGCCCCAATTTTTGAGACCGATTTGTTGGAGGCCCCATCGGCTGGCATTTTGCAGACCCCTGGAGTCTGCCGGATTGCTGTGGTCTAGCCTAAACTGCCGCTGGCAGGGCGAATCGGGGGCCCTGGGTCCCCGTTGTGCTTACCTGGGTCGGACCCAGGCCGACTTCCGACAGTCGCCTCGGTTTCGCGCCTTCGTCCATTCTTCGTCCCCGTTGTGCTTACCTCTTTTTAGTAGTGGTTCAAATCAGTTTTTCCTAAAGAATGAAGCTCCATATGATAGAATTAATCTCTTTTCTTCAATATAATAAGGCCTAGGCTATAGGCTGGCTATTGCTCCAAAATTATGCATCGTGATTGGTTGGTATTTTTGGTTCGCGCTATATTTATGTCATTTATGCTATTGTCTTTATAGCATTTCATTTACTTAGGGTCTTCTCTCTTCATTTGTACTCATGTTCCATGTTGACTTAGATTTTTGAGTTATCCCTATGCATGTACAAGCGACTTGGCTCCCAGTGGTCATGAAGACTAGCCCAGTTAGTGATCGAGGGTAAATGAGGCCGAGGCTAAAGGAGCAATTCAAAATAGGGTAAGCTAGATGTGATCTTGTGGCAAATGAATGTGAACTAGGAGTTCAGAATTGTTTTTGTTATAACATTTTTTATTGTGATATTTATAAGGGACTAATGAGTGTTTTTTGTTCTCTGTATTTGATTGTAATAGAAATAACTAGTCTCGACAAAAGTTTAGGCTGGATCTTGAGTTGCCAAGAGGGTGAACTCGACAAGCATGTCATATAAGAGAACAAATAGCCTAGTATTGAATTGAATTGGATTTACCCGAGTACGACGGAGCAGATAATACTAGTATGGCTTATAGCATTGTTCAGTATGTCACGTGCTATAAGAATAGAATAGAATAGAATAGAATAGAATATGATTTTATCGTCCACGGAGACCAACTGGCCTATGGTACCCAAGTACAAAGAGAGAGCAGTGCGTATTACTACCGTGGATTAAAAACCCCGCCCGAAGGGTTTTCTGGGAAAACCTTAGTAGCAATAAGGATCTTGACATCTTGCCTGATTATATACATAATCACAAGAATGCAATTTGAGGTTAATGTCGGACGAGGGGCATAACGAGTCCGCGTATCCATTACCTCCTGAGGTAACATCCCAACAAGCCTACAGAGGTCGCGTGCTCGATAGCTCATGCGAGGGCACGATGGGGCACAACTAACCGAGCATCTTGAGCCCGATATGCTCGTGACAGCCGGGGTGGCTGGAGGGAGTGACTTTCATCCTCAATGGCGCCTGCTGGCGGCACTTACGGACTCTACCCTCACGCGGCTCCCTAATCCACCTCCCCATCCTCAATGCGGAGGTGGTGTGCACCCGCTTGAATGGAAGCAATCACCCTGCGCTTTTTCATGGGTAGATGGGTGCGCAGGTAGTGGTCTGGGCCCCTCGTGAGCATGGGATTAACCTGCTATCGATAATTTGCCACCTTGACATGTGACAGGGCCTCTGCATCCCAAAGCTTGGCCATGAAGCAAGCATCCAAGTACTGCTTCAAGGCAGCGCGTTCCTTCGGTGTATGCACTGGTCCACATCTGTGTGCCTGCACATTCCATCGCGAGAACCACGCGGGCCCATCGCCACTGCCAAAGCAAGGTTGGGCAGCCGGGCTTCATCCATAGCCACCACCTTCTGGAAGTAAATAATATGACGTTCCAGCGCAGCCCTCTGTAATAAGCATGGTTTCATTAATTAGAGAAATTTCGTTTTCTCGTTTGACAACGAAATAGGTTGTGGTCACCCCGGGGATGGTAAGAAATGATACCTCTCTACCAAAACAAAGCCTCAATAATCCTAAGTTCAGCTTGAAAAAATAACACGCGCCATAATTTGATACCAGGCATGTAGCCCAAAGCTGTCATGACAGTAACCGAGGGGTTTGAGCATCATCACGAGTGGTCGTAAGGATCGCCATTGCGATTCTTGCGAGAACTAGTGAAGGCAGAATACAAGAAGCACATTGTGTGCATCGTGGTCAAATTACCATCTGGGGGTTGTATAACTGGTGTACAGAATCGCGACCGCGATCTCTCAGACTACTTTGTTTATCCAATTCAAAGTTGAGATAACTCAAAAGCATAGTGAACAAAAGTATAACACATACTGAACTCAAAAAGCATAACTCGTATTGAACATGATAACAGGTGAAAATGTTATAACAAAAACTTTTTACAAAATGCTCAGCAGAAAGGCGAAGCTACATCACTGAGTCTCAAATACAGTCTCTGGATCAATACCATGTTGAGCAGCTATTCTTGCAATATGCTCCTTTCCAATAGCAATGGTCTGTGACAGGTCCATTTCTGTATATCCGGTTGTTATGCAGGATGTCAACATCCATTGCCCGCTTTGCGTTAACAACACGCCCGACATATCTTGGCTATTAAACAATTCGTCCTGCAATTGCTCAGAATATTCATTAGAGGGTACCAGCTTCTGCCTTTTGGGTGAAGGGTGGGGGGAGGTTCTCCCACTTTCTGGAGGCGGCTTGAAGTTCCCACATACTCAAAATTAGGAAGGGCTTGTCCGGTTGCTTGGATAGCGATGGCATTATGGTGTCGAAGTTCTTGTTCGGGGCTTCAAGCTTCTTGAAAGTTGGATCAAGTTTTGCCTGCCTTCTCGATCACCGCTCTATCGGTTCGGGTCTCCTTGATCCTTTCTTGAAGCTTTTCGATCCGGGCCTTCTAGTATCCGATCCATGTTCTTTGAGATCCATTCCCCATGTTATATTAATATCAGGCTTGTCGGAACCTTGTTCTTCACGTTGCTCATCTTGCTCTTCACCTTCCTCTTCCATGTCAGGCCTTGCCATTTTCTCTAGAATCTCGAAGAAAGATCTAAGGAAACGGCATACCTTGTCGTCAAACTCAAAAGCAACACTCCGTTTTCCTTGCATCAACGCTACCCTTGAGGCAGTTCCTCCTGAGAAGAAATCCAAAACGCAACCTTCTAATGGTACCAGCTCCTTCACTATATAATAGACATAAGAGGTTTTTGCCTGGCTCTTGAGGACGAAGTCGCCTTCCATAAATTGCCCATGAGAATTTGGGTTTACATAAAAGAACTCCAAATACTTTCTTTTTGTTTTTGCATCTACATCTTCGTCGCCAGTTATCGGATATTTTGGAAGAGGAGTGCTTTGTGGTGCCTTAGTGACTTGAGTCAGTCGCAGCTCCAAGTTGGGTTTAACGGGCAGCACCCGAACGTCACTCCTGTTTATTGTCACATGGCTGACATAATACTGGAATTCTTTTATATTTTTTTTGCTCTCCCATCCTTTCTCTTCATAAGCCCCTAGGGAAACATGGGAGCTACCTTGTATCTGGCTAAGACTGTACAAATAGTTTGGCAAATGTACCGATCTGAGGAACATGACTATATGGTACACTTTTGCATGTGTCATGCCTGCAACTCTGCTAAAAAAATCTGTGTATTTTTTCACATCCCACAGGGTGGAAAAACTACGCATGTCTACAAAAATCAAACTGGCATTTTCTGACACCGATGCAGACACAAGGATGCCACTTTTTGTTACGTGTTGCACGATGTTTTGCTTCTCTTTCATTTTCCGGGCCTCATCTGGCCTCATTATAGCAACAATAGCTTCCAAAAAAACTGCAGGCAGATTACCTTGAACTGCCTCTTTATTATAGTTTGCTTTGACGTATTCGAAATCTGTGTCCGCAATATCCAGGAGACGTTGCTCAGATAGCTCTGGAAAAGATGAAGCCAACTCATCAAAATTATTGTATAGCTTCTCTGAGATAGAATTGGCATATGTTAACACTTCACGACGCATGAGTGAAAGTGTTCTGATGTCTAGAGCCATCTGACTGCAATTAAAACGTCCTGTATACCCCTGCTGCACTTTCAAGAAAACCTTGCCCTGTAAGATTTCGTCCATCAACTGGCTTACCTCAGCATTGTTCATTCCTCGTAGGTTTCTCAGGAATGTCTTGTTGAATAGGAACTGCTTCTCATCCTTCAGTTCCTTAACCTTCAGAGTTGTGGTAGCCACCTCGACAAAATCCTGCATGTATCGAAGTCTTTGGTTAGGATCATGACAGCGATTTTCCCGAGCAAAAAACGAATAACATACCTTCGGTGGATGTCACTGCAGTTCTGTTGGCCCTTGTGGAGGACGGCCGAATGCCTTATCTTCAGTTTCTTAGTTGTTGGAGCTTTTCAATCAGTGGTTCTTTGTATACTGTTTCTGCGATGACGTCGTTTCACTGTATGAAAATCTGAATGTATTCTTTGTTGGAGAGGTTACCATTTAATACCACGACTTCTTCTTTTTACATATGCTTTTGCAAATTCCAACCTTTGCTCGACATTGCCCACGTATTATAAAAACCGTGGCAAAAAAATCTTTGTGATTACCGTAAATGATATAAAATTTCTTGTTTGCCAATTCTTAAAGTAGCGACCAAGTGACTAATTTCCTGCATGTGGCCGAGATACACTAGTTAGTCCAAGATATTGTTCACGAAGATCGCGACCGCGATCCGCTTGAGCATATTTATATATGTAACCAATATGAGAAGAAAGAAATAAATATGATGTAACAGACCTTGTTAAAGGATCAAATGGAACGAGATCAGCCGGTGTTAGAACCTCTGTCGGGTATTTCTTGAAGCTTTTTATCAGTGTCTGTACATGGTCATTTGACCGGACTCTATGTGTCATATTAGCGGGAGCTGGTTCGCAATCGAAAATGCTGACTCTTTGGAACCAGTTCACACCCATTGGATAATATCTTTTGAACTCCTCGAGCTTGGATGCTGTCTCCTGAGCCAGTTTCTTTTCTTCATCTGGATTAAACTTCAAATCTTCTGGCATTTGGGGATCAGTTCTCCAGGGCAATAAGTGGCTGGTAGGCAGTGTGGGAAATTCAACTTATTTATTGTATTTCTTATGACACGCTTTTTAAAATTGAATGTGTCAATTGACACACTTCCAAATTTTTTGTGTCTCATTTGATGCGTTGTGAACACCATTGACACACTTTTTTTTATCTTATCAAATGAAGAAAATAATTTGAACTTCTACAACAAAAAGATTACAATATGATTTTTGCTATGAATGATAAGTTTATATAAATATAAGGAAAATGAAAAATACTATTGAATATTAATTCTTCTTGCATTATTAAGTATACACATACATTAAGCCTTGTACAGACAACTCTTGTGTATTTGGGGCTCTAAGTTTTTTTGACACATTTAATATTCTTAAGTGTGTCAAATGACACATTTAAAAATTTTTAAGGTCTCTTTTGACGCATTTTATCAAACTATAAACTCTCTTTTGACACATTTTCTCTACGGAAGATGTCTCTTTGACACATTTTTTTGCTTTTGACACCCTCTGGGGTGTCAAATTCCCACACTGCTGGTAGGTGTTGCTTTAGTGGACGAGGAAGGAGTAGAAGACGTCGAAGGTTGCGCACTGTCATCCATGGGCACCTTTGGAATCTTTATCCTGAATGGCGGGATCCTCTTTGATGGCTGTCCTTCTAGTGCGGTGGATTCTCTGGCGGGAGCAGTCAAAAGCATGACGGGAGCTGAAGGGTCAACTACTGCAGAACAACCAACATTTGCTGAGGGGGCTACAGCAGCTGCTGAAGGAACAACAACATTTGCCTCTATGGGCACTACAGTATCCTTTGGAGTGGATGGTTCGCCAATAGCCTGCAAAGGGGCCACGGATCTCTTCTTTGAAACAGCCCTGAGCCAGTTGGTGTCCATCCTTGAAGGCAGTTTGTTGTCTTTAGTAGCCTTCAAAGCAGCAGAAGGAGGTTTCTTATCAGCTAAAAGGCCTTTTCTGCACATGCTAAATCCAACAAGTATATCCCTGTTGCACTTTATACCCGACAAACTTAAGGAATCATAGGACGGCAATATCCAGCCAAATCCCTTAGCACTGGTGGGCATCCCCTTGCCGCTTGCCGCTTTGTTGACTTTACTCGCAATCATAATGGATGGATCATAATTCTGCCATCTCAAAACGTACTCGACAAACTGCAGTCCTTGAGTATCTTCTACGCTGCAAATTATTGCATCCTGTACATTATTTTTGGTGCCTTCCCACATAGCAATAACTATACCTAGCTGTTCGTAATCTTCTGGACCCTTCCCATTCCTAAAGAACAAACACAAGTCCTTTCGGCGGTCTCCAGTGACATGAGGTTTTGCCTGTGCGATTTCAACACACCACTTCCTGCTTCTATCGGGAGTGACAATTCTGATTGGTTCTACATTGGGCCCGCGGAATAGTTCGAGGGCTGCAGAAGCAATTGAACACGGGTTAGATGCACTAGTATTGGAAGATGGTGTTCGTAAGGATCACGGCCGCGATCTGGTTCATCAGTTGCAAACTAATAAAGGGTATTCTGTCACCATTATGCTGGCCAGAAACGCGGCCGCGTTCTTTACGACCAGCGAGTATTACGTTTTATATAAAGTGCTCGCCACTATCGCGGCCGCGATTGTCTTGAGCACTACCTTCCAGAAAAGAGGGAAGGTCATGGTCACAACTATCGCGGCAGCGATCGTAGCGACCATCTAACTATCCTAAAAAGACATGGCCGAAGCTATAGAGATACCTATGCTAAAAAAAATCGCGGAAATTACCTTCTCTGAGGGCGGAGGCGCGAGACATGGTGGCGCTAGAAATTTTCGGATGGCGCTTGAAATTTGCTGAAGGCGCTAGAAATTTTCGCGAGGCTGCCCAGAAAAATGAACGCCACTCTTTTTATAGACATCGCCATTATGACGGGCGCCGTCATTATGACGGGCGCCATTATGACGGGCGGCGTCATTATGACGGTCGCCGTCATTATGACGGGCGGCATATTCCCCCATTACCCCTAAAAGCAACCCCCAGCTTAGCAACGTACGGGACTGTGACACGTGAGAATTTGTGTGAGAGTGACTGTGGGGCAGTTTGAGAGGACAGCAAATCACCCACGGCATGTCAGTTTAAATTGGATAGGGACAGGGACATTAGGGCATAAAAAGGTCCCGCCCGTCTTACCGCATTTGAAATTCAAATCCATTTCAAATGCGGTAAGACCCTCCATTTGAAGGCGCTATGTTGGATTACAATGGCGCTCCGATGAATTTCAAAGCATCCAAGCATATTTGACGTTGTAGAATTCATTGAAGGCCAAAGACAGGCAAGTTCATTCATTAAACTGTGTTTTCGATTAAATCCGCGATGCACCCTTTTTTGTGTCTGGTAGATCAAATCCCGTTCTAATTTGGTAATATAGATTGCCTGTATCAACAATTCTTAAGATGTTCCTGTTTGTAGGCGTTGATGTCATTCATCTTCCTCTGATACAAGTGATCCTTGAGGCACAGCTAGCAGTCATCAGGATCGCGAAGGCGATCTTTCCGAACATATTCTAGACCCATCAAGGGTTATTGATTCATCTACTTCTCCCGCAGGTCGTCCCTACGACACAGCTAGTACTCGTCCGGATCGCGAAGGCGATTTTGGCGCAAAGATAATCTAGAAAGACGCACCTATAATCTAGACTATGGTATGCAGCTTGATGTAGGAGACTATGTTAGGCGCTTGCTCTAGGCACGCATAATCTAGACGGTGTATCTCGCTTTTTCTAGGAGATCGCGGTCGCGATCCCCGCTAACCCGCCCTTTGTGACGTTCGGCCAAAGATATCGCTCTCCGGGGCGTACATTGTATGCCGCCACGTCCGCGGCGTACGCGCCACCCGGTTGGCGTGTGCGCAACGGATAGCCAGGTAAGTAGCCCTAGGGGGCAACTTGCTAGGAGTATTCATATATTATTAATGTGCACATGTGCACATTAATGAGGGCACACCTTTCCATGTTGGCATATTTTGCCACCTAGCCATTAAAGGCAAGTGGGCCCTTTCCAATTATCCCACATGCCAAATTGGATGGTGGAAACCTAACCTAAACCCCATGTCTATTTAGGGTAGGAAAACCCTAGCTTGCTAGTTTTTAGTCCTTAAGCGTTTTAGAGCTCGGTTTTTGGCTGCCCGAGGCCAAAGCGCCTCCCAGGCGCCCCAAGCGAATTAAGCCATCGGTTTCCCGAATCCGATCAGCTCAGCAGGATGGTTGAACTCAGGTCAGGAGGAGCCACTCAAGGATCAGGTATTTGGTCAATTTAATAGCTTAAACCGTCTTCTAATCATAGAATCGTGGGGTTTAGACTATTAAATTGCCCATAGCAGACTATCTAGATCTTAGATCTGGGACACTAACTAAAGAACCTAACTCTATGATTAGATCTAGTTCTTTAGTTCTTACTTGATATTGGGTTGATGTATCTCTGTGAACTCCTTGTATTGGGAAGGGGGGGGGTAGAGGCCCTAAGGCTTGTAGTTGATGCTCCTAGAGTAGCCTCTCTAGCACACCAGATTCGGCACATGTACAAGAGCCACACCCAGTTTGTGGGTGGAGGGGCCAGACCGGCTAAGAAGGAGGTTCATGTTCGACTCCCGAGCGATCCCACGTGTGTAAAAAGCCTACCGGGATCATTGTGACTAGGTCTAATGGCTTACCACCGAGTGCGGGTAAGGCATGGGCTCATTGCACCCGTGAAGTGGTGTACACTTTCCAGTGGGTTCCCATCGAATACGGGCGGGGCCCTCTAGTCACCTTGAGTTAGTTAGCATGTAGATCTCTGGAGGGAGTGATCCCTACCCTTCCCCGGGCTGGGAGGATGAGACCGGGAATAGCCCCTTCGGGCTATGCATCCGGGCTAAGGCCAGTCCCAACACTTTTCACCCTACTACGCAAAGTGTGCACAGGGAGGGGCTGGAGTGGACAACCCTATGCCATGTTCTTATGCCAGCCAATTCCATTGCCATGAATTACATGCATAACGAACTCCTGGAGACCCAAAGCCGTCATCATCCTTTGAGTCCGAGCCTTGGGTAGGATCCCCTATGTGATGTCTTGATCTTTGTCTATCGCGGATATGAGGAGGACCATCCTTCGAGATGGTCCACGGGATGTTGATGTATGTGCTCTTGACATGTATGTTTACGCTTCCGACTAGGTAGGCCACGAGGGAGACGGGGTAGAATGACACCTTCACTCTTCCCAATCGAGACTGGAATTCACGGTGCGGTGATATGTGGAGGGCCCCGTATCGACATGGAGCCGGGTGTGGGGAAGAACTCCTGTTTTGTATACGGTGAGTGCACCGTATCACGAGTGAGGGGACGTCCACGGTGGTATCGAGCAATGTTCTTGGAGACCAAGAGCAAAGCACTGACCATGTTCCCAGTAGTACTAACTTGATAGGATCCTCAAGCCTCGAAAAGTGGGAAAAATTTTTTCTCACCTTTGTAGTTATGCTAAGCTAGTAACAATTAAGTGAATTGGAATTTAACAAGATTAAAAAGAATGAGCCAAAATTTTTCAAAGTGAGGTGGTCTCCGCATTTCGCTTTGGTCATAAAACTAACTTTTTTTTTTTTGAGGCGTAAGTCGTGAGACATCGAGTCAAGAACACCAAAACATGATGAATTTGAGATAAATAATGTGGTAAGGCTAATTCTAAGGTAGGAATTAGTTAGAATAGCATGTTTTAATTACCTAAAAACCCTAGAAATGTATGAGATCTCACATTTCACCGGTTATAAAACTAAACATTAGTATTGGAGCGAGGCGCAAGTCGTGAGACCAATAGGTAGAAAAAGTCTAAAATAAGTATAAGTTTAGATAAGTTGGTGCCTTAGCATGTTAAGCGGACAACTTGAGTTTTGACCTAAAATTCCCCAAGCTATAAATAGATGTAGAACCCCTCATTTTTTTTCCAAGCCCTAGAAATCCGCTCTTCCCAACTTAGGCGATCTTTGGCGCTTTTATCCGATTGACGATCCGTAAAACATGGCCCGAACCAAACAGACCAAGCAAGGGAAGCGTGCCCAGCGAAACCACCAGCCAATTTGAGGCAGATCATTCGGAGATGCTTCGTGAGAGGCTCGCAGAGGGGGTCGTCGCCTTCGGACGGTAAGAGGAAGACACCGATTTGATCGATGTCTTCAACCAAATGTGGAGGAGGACGAGGCCACATCACCAACTCCATGGACGTAAGAGACGAGGGAGGTGTGTACGAGGAAATAGAGCGGAGATCCAAAGAGCAGAACAAGGTACTATCATTCAAACGAGACCCACGGAAATCCTCGAAAGGTGATGAGCAGTGATGTGTCCGGAGCCACGGAGGTAGCGTGCATCTTAGAAGGTTCATCGAAGTACGAAATGCGTAAGAGAAGGGAAGACAAAAAGAGGAAAAGGAAGGAGGAGGAACAAAAGGTAGCAGAAGAAAAGAAGAAAGCGAAAAGGGAAGTTCGTGGGTCTGGCGAAGGAGAACAAAGGACCTTCGCCAAGGAAGAGGCCGAACCCCAACATTATTATCAAGGAGCGCAACCCGACGAACCCCCAAACCCTTCCGGACGACTCTTCTGATGAAGACTTCAACCCTAACGGCTGGGAGCTCTTCCAAGCACCCAGGCGACGAAAGGTGAAGTACCCGAGCAAATGCACCCGAGCAACCCCACCAAGACCAAGTCACGAGAAGCCCCCCAATACCTCCATGGGATAGAAAGAAGCAACCACGACCTGCCCGGAAGCCTACGCCACCGGCGATGGTAAAGATTTATGAGGAAGATGAGAGAGCACGAGGCCTACATGAAGAAATGGGAGGCCTATAACAAATATTATGAAGAAAATGTTAAGTTCATCGAGGGGAGGGCGACCAACGGGCAAAAACCTAAGGCCGCCACCACCACCGCCCAAGGTTCCCAAGCCACCCGAAGAAGAAAGCGGATAGGAAGGAGGTGGAGAGAAGAGCGTTAAGGGAGATTAGACACTTCAGTAAGCAGCTTGGTCTCCTAATCCCCCGTGCCCCTTAAGCTCGGTTGGTGCGTGAAGTTATCTCGGAGCCTATAGAGCAGACTTTAGAGTCACGGACGGCCGGCTGGCGGCAATGCAAGAGGCGGTGAGGCAAAGATAGTGCAAC
This sequence comes from Isoetes taiwanensis, assembly GCA_021234155.1. Taxonomy (NCBI): domain Eukaryota; kingdom Viridiplantae; phylum Streptophyta; class Lycopodiopsida; order Isoetales; family Isoetaceae; genus Isoetes; species Isoetes taiwanensis. The sequence goes on from JAJEKV010000063.1 coordinate 885,629, forward strand.
ATTTTGAAGATTCAACAGCCTGCACTATCCACGCCAAGCGGGTAACCTTAATGCGACAAGACATGAGTCTTAGCGACCGCGTATTAAGGAGAACGCATATAGAAACTTTTGTTGTAAATAATTAAAAATTTTGTAATATAGAGCAATTTTGTGTACCTTGATGACATAAACTTGAGTAATTAGAGCAAATTAATAAGTTTTAGCTTTTATTTCAGTGAAATAGGACATTTGGGAGCCGAGAGACATGATGTCTCACAGCTCGCGCCTCGTCGCAAAACAAAAAGTTAGGATTGAGCGGCGCAAGGCGTGAGACCTATATCTTGACCAAAACAGCTCCAAATTGACCAAATAAGGGGTCGATTCTGCCTAATTTGATGAGCCCATCACCCTTACACCATTAGTTTACCCAAGTTGGACATCTTTGATTAAAATGGGACTGATGTCTCACAGCTCGCGCCTCGTCGCAAAACAAAAAGTTAGGATTGAAGCGGGCGCAATTTGTGAGACCTCTTACCAATTCTTCACCGGGACTTGTCAAAGTCACCTTCAACCCTCTTGCATAGCATCTTTTAGGTAACCTAGCCTTGTTCAAGCATCTCCTATAGTCCTCAAACTCCTATCGACCTCGGATAAGTTAGAATTACCCAATCCTAGGAAATTTCAAGTCATCCAAAATTAGGGTTTCCCCTTTTTTTCTATAAATAGACCCTCACTTCTCACATAGCACCCTACAAATCTGCTCCACCGCCCTTCTAGCGATTTCCTAACTCCACGAGGCGCTCTTGCAACCATTTTGTTACCCTCTTACGCAATTAATCAATGGCAACCGATTTCCCACGATGGTACAGCGCCCGGCGCTCATCTTCTTGGTAGGCCGTCGACCAAATCTTCGGATCTTGGGGAAGGAGGTAGGCGTCGAGCAACCTTGCCACGCGACCCGGCTTATAGTAGAGTCTGGCGGAGTTTCAAGCTAGGGTAGAGCCAGTAGCTAGTGCAACTCCCTCCTTGTGTAGGATATTTTGTTCCTAGGCAGGTCCCTGCTTGGCGGCATTAGGCGATGTCGGAACATGCGCCAAATACCTCTCACAAACAAAGCGCCTGCACACTTACGAGCCAATGGTCCTAGCGTCCAACAGACCAAGTACTTCTCTTTCAACACTTTGCCAAAGCAATCTTTCTCCTGCCAATCGTCAGAGAACATCGTTGGGGAAACCTCTATTCCCCATGGGCGTGGATCCATTGGCCGTAGCGGCGGAGAACAAGCGGCTCCTCACTGTTGTCTGAGCGAGGGCGAGGGAAGGGAAGGAAGAAGACTTCGGATGAAACGGGAATCAGGAGGAGGAAGATTTATGTTGAGCTCGACCCGGCCGAGGAGCGGCGTCAAGCGAGGCGGGGTGGCAGACTTCGAAGAGGCCGTGAACTCGTAGAGTCGCGCCACCCCTCCGGGTTAGGCATCACAAGCCTAGCCCCCATTATAATCGAAGGTGAGGAGTTTCTACTCTAGCGACATTCAAAACCTCCCTTTGGTGCGGGGAAAGGAGTGACCTGAAGAGTTTTTGCACCAACTCCGAAGAAGCGGACTTGGGCGACTTCATCGTCCGAGGAAGTCCGACTTTCCCCTCCCAGTAAGGAAGCCGACACTTACACGGAGAGTTTACCTCCGGCATCCAAGCCTCACGGCAACATCGGAGGAGATCATGGAAGCGGACAAGGCTGAGAACAAGCTACCGACGGAGGAAGAGTTCCTTGCTCTCCCGAGGGGCGGATGGGGATCCGCTATCGCGACCTCAAACATCCTAATCGGAAAGCTCATCCGCAGCACCTCCCGGATGGATAGGGCCGGCCCAGGTCGACCTCGGGAGGGCTTCAAAGAAGTCCAGAGACTACAGGAGCCTCACCACGGTAGGAGGTTGATGATTTGGAAGGCATAATCGAGCTGGATCACCGAGTAGGACCCATCTATCATAGCAACGGCAGTCATTACGCTATTACCCTCGCCATTGCGATGGATGGAAGAATAGCGGTTATCCACCGCAGTTCACCCCCGAGGAAGGAAGGAGTATGGCTTTGATTGCACTCTCGAGGATTGGCCGCATGCGGCTACCCCTTAACACCAAGTATGCAATCCTGGTGAAAAGAGCGGTAGCACTTTCGGCGTCTTCGACCCATACCTTCACAGGTGGCCGGGCAAGGCTTGTCAAATGGCGCCTTTTATACCTCCCACCGCAGAATAGAAGATTTAGCAAGAGCATTACAGGGTGGATCTCCAGCCAATGTCCGCCAGGAACTTGGGCCATTCAGTGGGAACAGCCAAGTGAAAAAGTTCTTGGAGGATAATCCATCTTCACCGGCATCAACAAAAGTGATTAGCGGTAGTTGCAAGTTCTTGTATTAGTGTAATATAAAATATAAATATAACATTCTCTTGCACTATAAATGTTTTGTTGATACATTTTGTGTCCCCTCAACCATGCCAACAAACATAAATAATGCAAGAAAGCAAGGAAAAAAACTAACCATGTAGATATGAACCACTTGTGTATGCAGCTAGAGGCTGGCGCGGGAGAGCGACAACTACTTGAACTTACAGAGAACGAGCCCGCCCGTGCCACGCCTACGCAAGGAACCTGCTTCAAGAGTTTGGACAAATGACTCGGAAAGAAGAAATATCGCAAATGAGGACCGGACCTCGAATAGGATAAAGGCCTTGCTAGCCGCTGGCGGGGAGGCGGTTCCGGTGGAGTAACAGCTCAAGCTACCGCAAGCATCAGCTTCGGAGAACAAGTAGAGACAAGAAGAGGAGCAAGAGAGGAAGGTCCCCAGCTCGGACTCCTCCGACAAGCTTCAGATCGGACTCGATTCGAGGAAGAAGAAGAAGCGAGAACCAAGTCCGAAAGCGGGAAAGGCGGAGGAACCACCCGGAGGGACTCCACAAAGGACACAAGAACCTCACGACTACGGGAAGAAAGTAGACTGCATTGGGAAATGTTTGAAGGCCAGGAAGCTCGAGCAATTCTCAAAGTAGAACAATTCGAGCATGGAAGCAGAGGCTTGGCAATGAGATGGCGAATCTGGGCAATGCCTATGGTATGAAAGGATAAGGATAAAAAAGCGGGGGTGGCAAATAACACGAAAGGACAAGACGCATTTGGTGGAAGGGCTATGCCAAGGCTCATGGCTTAGCGGGGATGCTTGCAGGTTCAAGAAGTTTGCTAAAGCCTTCAAAGCGCCATTACGTTCCAAGAGCACAAGTCGGTATGATCTGTGATTCTCTGGCCCGAGGTTGCAGCAAGGCAACAAGTCATGACAGAAATACCGCAGAGGAATTTATGAGGCTAAAATTTTGTATGTGCCAAAGTTAGGTGAGAAGCATGCGGTGGAAAGCTACATTGAAGGTCGAATGAGGAGATCCCAAGCTTGTAGGGCAATAAACCCTAGAGCGATTGTCCGGGCGGAGTCAAGGCAATAAAGCTTGCAGGGCAAGGGACACCCGGAATGGCGGGGCGGAGAACAACGGTATTGAAGGATAAAAGGAAGGCAAAGGCTGGCCGAGTTTTTGCGAAACGGCCCGACCCGGGACCCGACTAGAGCCCATATAGTGGCAATCAAGGAAGCTTGGCGGGGGAGAAAGAAGCGGTGTCCTTCAAAGGGCAAGCGGGAAGGTCAAACTACTCCAAAGCGATGCGTCCTTTACTGCCGAGGCCACATGCCCAAGGGAAAGAGCGAGGAGTGCATAAGCGGCTTTGCGCCCCGGTGTTTCGGCCGGGCCATAGGGCGGCAAAGGCTGCTTGCATATGTCATGAAGTCTTGGCTGCTTGCGAGTTGGGAAGATGGGACACTTTCTACGTGATGCGGCTTGGCCGAGGAGGCCCTGACTACATTGGTGAGTGTCGCCATCTTTGCGCAATAGATCTGAGAACTAGCCCGGGCGATTATAAAGTAATTTCCCACGTTGGGAAAGGCCAAGGCCAAGTCATTTATAGTCCTAATAGATTCGGGAAGTAGCCATAACTTTGCATCTCCCGGAATGGTTCAAATGTTGAAGTTGAAACCATTAAAGTCAAAGCCAAGGCCGTTGTCTTAGCAAGTGGAGCGGTAAAAGGCGGGGCCAGGTAAAAGAATCAACTTTGACATCGACTTGCTTGGGGATTAAGATCCGGATAGGGGCGAGAAGTAATGGGCATTGGCAAGTGCGACTTGATAATAGGTATGGAGTACCTTGGACCAGCGAGGGGCCATTATTGATTGTGGAAGCGGAAGGTGACCTTCCCAACACCCGCGACAAGATCATTGAGATAACGAGGTAAAGAAGTTGTCCCCATCATGCGGTGTATGTCTTCTAAATGGCTGTTCAAGTGCATCAAGAGTGAGCGGGTAGCATACATCTTCAAGCTTGAGATTAGTGAGCGGAATTGGAAGGAAGCAAAGAAGACAAGATGCTTTCGACAAGTTGCCGAGGCAAATAGCTAAGTTGATCCGGAGTTCCACGATCTCTTTCGAGATGAGATCAAGCGGCTCCCTCCTTATAGGGGAGTCGAAAAGTGCGAGATAGCACTTTCGAACCGGGGCAAAAACGACAAAACAAGGCCCCATATAGAATGACAACGCGGGAGTTGTCGGAGCTAAAGAAGCGATTCGCGGGAGCTGCTTTCGACCTAGGTTTCATTAGACCTAGTGTCTCGCCGTTTGGGCGCCCATTCTTTTGTCAAGAAGAAGGATGGATCTTTGAGGATGTGCATAGACTATAGGCAGTTGAATAAGAACACCATTAAGAACAAGTATGCGCTTCCAAGATCGACGCGACTTGATGGATCGACTTCAAGGAGCAAAGATCTTCTCAAAAAATCGACTTAAGGTCGGGTTACCATCAGTCTGAGGATAAAGGAGGAGGATATCCACAAGACCGCCGGGGCGGTATATGGGCATTATGAGTTCACGGTGATGCCTTTTCGGCTTATCAAATGCCCCCATAGCGTTCATGAGGCTCATGAGCGATATCTTGAGGGAGTTCACAGACACCTTTGTGATTGTTTTTCTTTGATGACATTTTGGTGTATAGCGGGATCCTTGAAGAGCACGTGCAACACTTGAGAAAGGGTGCTAGAGAAGTTGAGGCACGGGTTAATACGCCAAGTTGTCGAAGTGCCGCCGCCTTGAGAGAAGGTGGAATACCTTGGTCATGTGATCTCGGCGAGAAGGCATCTCGACCGGACCCGCCAAGATCGGCGATGATTACGGTGGCGTGGCCCGAAGAATGCCTGCAGGTCGAAGTTTTCGGTCTAGCGGGGTACTTTCTGAGGAAGTTAAGTGAAGAACTTTGCTAAGATAGCAGCCGGATTAACAATAGCAGACTGTGAGGCGGAGAAGGTGAAAGATTGGGTAGAGCATTGGCACAAAGCCCAAAGGTTTGAATTGTTGAAGGAAGCTTTAACAACAGACCCGATCTTAACCTTGCGGACCGGGAGAAAGATAAGCTTAACAACAGATCGCGAGTAAAGATAGCTACAGTGCGGTGCTTATGCAAGAAGAAGTGTGGTAGCGTATGATTCGAAAAGATGAGCGCAGCCAAGAACTGGCGGCGCGATGTCGGGGAATTGCTTGCGGTTGTCGGGCATTAAGAATATGGAGGCACTATCTCTTGGGAAGGAAGTTCCAATTGGATCACCAGACCATGAGCCTCAATATGTATTCCGCATAACCACACCTCAATCTGAGGCGGCGGAGATGGATGGAGTTCCTCGAAGAATATGACTTTGATATAGTCTACAAGCCGGGGAAGCTCAATGTGGTAGCGGATCGCTTTCAAGGCATCCACGACAACTAGAGTGCATTGCAGCGCAATTTCGACGCTCTCCGCTGACTTTGGTAAGAGGATTGAAGAGTCCTTGCCAGCGGATGTGGATTCCGGGGAAGTATGGGCAAGCCTCTCTAAGGAGGCTAGAGCAGGATAAAGGCGGGGAGGCCTTCAAGCATTATAAGAAGGAAGGCAACCTGTTATACCATAAGAACAAGTTGTCGTGCAGAATCATCAGGTGTAAGGAAGTTGATCCTCCATGACACGCTGCTTGACCCAATAGGCCCATGCGGGATTCATGAAAACATATTTTTCAAAGTCTTGGCTAACTATTATTGGCGGGAATGAAGAAGCAAATAGCTTCGCTACATCAAGGAATGCCGGCTATGCGGCCAGGCGAAGGCGAGCAACTTAATTCGAGGGGCATTAAAACCGATAGCGATTACCAAGCGCTAAGTGGGAGGTAATCGGCATGGATTTCATCCACCGGGACTCCCAAAACGGCCGAGAGGCAAGGATGCCTTGATGGTAGTGGTCGACAAGTTGTCAAAGATGGCACATTTTGTGCCTTGCGGGACCACCGACTGACTATGGATCGGACAAAGCTCTTCACCAAAGAGATCTTGAGGGCTTCATGGCATGCCAAGGGAATTATCTCCGACGAGAGATCAAAGTTCATGAGTGCCTTTGGCAAGACCTCTTCTGCGACAATTCGAGACCAAGCTATCCATGAGCCGCGGCGTATCATCCTCGAGACGGATGGCGGGCGGAGGCGGACCAGCGGGATCTTTAAAGACATGCTCTGAAACTATATATGCGGAATAAGCAAAGTATGTGGGAAGAATTCATTCACTTGGTGGGTTGCATACAATAGCACCAAGCAGGAATGCGTCCCAAATGTAAGCCATTTATGATCAATTATGGCTATCGATTGCCTAACTCGGACACTTGGCACAACCCGTGTCAAAAGTAGAAGTTTCCTTGGCCGGATGTTGGCGATATCAGCAGCTTCGTGGAAGAGGTTAGAGGGTATCTGCTAGCAGCAAAAGTCGACAAAAGAGCATCGCCGATAAGCATCGAGCGGTAAGAGAGTTCAAAGTTGGAATGATGTTTGGCTCAAGATCAAGAGTAAAAGCGGTGGCTTCGAGTTAGGAATTGCAAGAAGCTTGCTCCAAGGTGGGCTGGACCCTTCGAATAATCAAGAGAGTAGGTAATCAATCCTACAAGTTGGATTTGCCAAAGACACCTAAAGATTCATAAGGTCTTCCACGTGAGTTTGTTGAAGAAGCATACTCCAAATCGAGGCCCAGTCTTGGACACTCAACGTTGTTGGAAATGGCGGAGGAACATTTGGAAATAGTCCTGAATTGATTCTTGATAAAGCTTTCAAGAAAAACGAGGAGATCGAAATTCCTCCGGTATTTGGTCAAGTGGAAACACTTACCAGTGGAAGGCATACGTGGGTACTTAAGAAAGATTTAGTAAAGCGGTACCCACAATTTATGGAGCAATGGGATGACAAGGTCATCTCAGAAGAAATCGGCTCGAGCATGTCGATTTGTGTAGGTTAATTCTTGTATAGATTAATCTACGCATGCAACCTATGCTTGGTATGGGGTGCATGCGTTGTTGTTCGGCGATGAGACCACTCACGGTGATCTCTAGGGCGTGGTGTAAATGTCAATGTAGGCATGACCGCGTTTCCAAGGCCGAGTGGAAGGTAGATTAGAAAGTCTACCGTCCCGTCGGAAGTGGCTACCTCGAAAAGAAAATTAAGGAATGCATTGATAGGGAAAGCACCTTTAGCCCCATATATGCTTTGATAGGAGGAATCCATCCTTCCGCCCCCACGCGAGAAGGATATCCTCCAAAGCCCAGGCAACTAGAGGTGTAGGCATGAGTGGCATATAGGCATATAGGTGCTTTGTCTCCACGGCCATTATGGAAGATTCATCCTCTTCCTACGCCGGGAGATTAGCCATGCATTCATGTAGATAGGTGGGGTGGTCACCATATAACCAAAAAAAAAAAATTTTAATTAATAATTAGCGGTACTAACGTAGTGTCGACTGCTGAGGCGATGAGGCTCGGGAGGGCAAGGAGGTGGAAGATCACGAAGACTTGCAACACAAGTTTGTTGGAATGTGTTGCAAGGAATGAAGAGTACCTCGGGGCGAATTATTATAGATATGAAATGTTGAAATTTTGTCTAACTTAACATAGTGAATAACTTGTTAATGATGTTATGAATTGATAAGTATTCCATAATATAATAGCGTTAATGTTCTAAAAGTAATTACCTTAGAGTAATGCGTGATAAATGTATAAAGATTATATTGTAGGTATCACGTTGATTGCAGGGTGCGAGGTTAGGAAGATCCCAAGGTGGGGAGACCCACGATCTTGCCGGGATGCATCATTTCAAGGTGGGAGAATGTGACGTTCGGCCGCATATCGCGCTCCAGGGCGTACATTGTACTGTATCGTCACGCGTCCCGCCACCGCCGTTGGCGTATGCAACGGATAGCCGAGGTAAGTAGCCCTAGGGGCAACTTGCTAGGAGTATTCATATATTATTAATGTGCACATGTGCACATTAATGAGGGCACACCTTTCCATGTTGGCATATTTTGCCACCCTAGCCATTAAAGGCAAGTGGGGCCCTTTCCAATTATCCCACATGCCAAATTGGATAATTGGAAACCCTAGCCTAAACCCCATGTCTATTTAGGGTAGGAAACCCTAGCTTGCTAGTTTTTTAGTCCTTAGCATTTTAGAGCTGGAGTTTGGCTGCCCCAGAGCCAAAGCCCTCTGACGTTTCGCCCAAGCGAATTGCGCCATCAGTTTCGAACAGGTCATTTCAGGGATGGTTGAACTTCGGTCGGGGAGGAGCCACTCGGGATCGGGTATTTGGTCAATTTAGCTTAAACCGGGTCTTCTGTCATAGAATCAGGTAGGTTTAGACTATTAAATTGCCCATAAACTATCTAGATCTTAGATCTTGGACACTAACTAAAGAACCTAACTCTATGATTAGATCTAGTTCTTTTTAGTTCTTCCGTGATATTGGGTTGATGTATCTCTGTGAACTCCTTGTATTGGGAAGGGGGTAGAGGCCCCAAGGCTTGTAGTTGATGCTCCTAGAGTAGCCTCTCTAGCACCTTTGTGGATTAGGCGTGTACAAGAGCCACACCCGTTGTGGGTGGAGGGGCCGGGGCCGGCTAAGAAGGAGGTTCATGTTCTCCTCAAGCGATCCCCGGTGTGTAAAGCCTACAGGGATCATTGTGACTAGGTCTAATGGCTTACCACCCTTGAGTCTGCGGGTAAGGCATGGGCTCGACAATCTGAAGTGGTGTACACTTTTCGGTGGGTTCGGTCGAATCTGAGGCGGTGGCCCTCTAGTCACCTTGAGTTAGCATGTAGATCTCACGGGGAGTGATCCCTACACGCCCCCCTCGGGCGGGAGGATGAGACCGAGGAATAGCCCCTTGGCTATAAATCCCGTGGCTCTGATCGAGTCCCAAACACTTTTCAGCCTACTCGCAAAGTGTGCAATGGGAGGGGCGGATGGAGTGGACAACCCTATGCCATGTTCTTATGCGGCCAATTCCATTGCCATGAATTACATGCGCAGCGAACTCACGGAGACCAAAGCCAGTCATCCTTGAGTCCGAGCCTTGGGTAGGATCCCTATGTGATGTCTTTGATCTTTGTCTATGCAGATAGTGAGGAGGACCATCCTTGAGATGGTCACAGGATGTTGATGTATGTGCTACTGACATGTATGTTTGCGCCCGCAGCTAGGTAGGCCCCGAGGGAGACGGGTAGAATGACACCTTCACTCTTCCCGAGACTGAGATTCACGGGTGCAAAGTGATATGTGGAGGGCCCCGTATCGGCATGGAGCTGGTGTGGGGAAGAACTCACTGTTTGTATCGGTGTGAGTGCAACCGTATACGCAGTAGGGACGCGTCACATCCTTGCTTAAACTTGGTGCGTCCGGCTAACGTGAAAGTGCTCTGCGCGACATCATGGCCGCTTTTTAACCGGCAATAGCGTCCATTGTAACTTGCGTACATGGCTGCCTCGAGGTCCATACTATTCCATGGAGTCAAAGTGGGCGAAGGAAAAGTACATGCCTTCGACAAGCACCACAACTTGCCCTTTGGAGATACCGGATTGTAGTGTCTATGGAAGTTATTCTCGACGGAAGCATTGGTTTGCCATATCCTAAACCGGAATTTACAACACTCGAGGATTCGCGAGGGAGTTTTATTTTGTGGCCAGTATGGTGGATAGCTACCCTTACACAAGAACACTGAAATATCCACACCGCTGCTTGATTAAAAAAATTGATTGGTCAGGTTGCAAGCACCTAAAAGCCCTTCCGTGAATAATTTTGAGGCATTTCAAGGGGCGAGCTAGTAGAGAAAAGTTGCACACTACTCCATGATCGCCACAACATTCCCTATGCCCTTGGGGTGATCATCTTCATTGACCCTAATCGGTGGTCGGTGACATGAGATTGGGAGAAGACTACTTGGCGAACCATAATGAAGACATTCCCCTATGCGAGATAGGGCCAAGCCATGCGATGCCAAGCATGTCTTGAAATGCCACAGTTGCACGCGACGGTGAGGTGGCCGGTTGCTTTGGTGTTAGTAGACAATGTTCTTTGTGTCAACACTCATAAAGACTGCGAAATGGGCGGTCGTTGAAGCGAACCCTATGCCATGCAAATTGAGCCCGAAAAGGCAACAAAGAGGACGTGACACAATGGTGAACCGGACCCCACGTTCATCTCCTCAGTGGCCACTAAAAGCCGGAGAGAAAAATCACGCTTTCCATTTTAGACTTTAAGTCTTCGCTCTTTGCATCGCGAAGATCTTTGCGCAAACTTCTCATCGAGGAGATAGCGTGTATGCGTGAGTTCTATTGGAACTTGCGAGCTTCGCACAAGACCACATTTGTTTTCAACATGTTAGACGCGTCCCATTCCGCGAACGGCACAGTCCGTAGGCGATGCTAAATAATAAGCGGTATGCTTGAAAGCATGGAAGAGAGCCTATGGTATACCAATGTCCACATTCTATAAGTGGCGAAGACTTTTCCTTGCTGGTCACGGAGTTGCCGAGCATGGTAACACCCGGGACGCGAAAAGCCGAGGCCTCACACTCTCACGGAAGGCCATACTCTCTATGTACATCGATGAGAATGCGAGAGGCGATGCCCCACAGGATCCAAAATCACTACTTGAAGGGCGAGAGAGAGAATGTGAAGAGGCTCCCCTCTGTCCTAACTAAAAGGACATTCTTCAAGAGGTGGGCGCCAATGTGATGGAGATGACGGGCAAGCACATCTCACATTCTTCATTCTCACGTGGGTGGAAGCAAAATCATTGAGGTTTGCAATAGCAAAGAGGACAGCTTTTCTCTAAGTGCAATACTGTATTGTAATAAAAGAGAAATGGCTAAAACCAGAGATCCACGGAGAGAGAGAGAATTGCGATGGAAAGGAAGGAACACATGATGACCCCAAAATCTCTTGTAGGAGCTTGTCTTGGTCATGGAGAGCTTTGTCCCATCGATCGTAGGACCAAAGCTCACTATCATACATGATAAGATGGACCAAAACAAGACTATGATTCCAAGATCGGAGAAATTAGCCAAATCGGTATGGAGAGGTGAACGCTGAAAGTTAGTGTGGATTGCACTGATGCATGGCCATGGCACAGTGCCTTAGGACATTTCACTTTCGACCTTTGGAAGGATGATTCAAATTTTCATGTTGGTTCCTTGAATCATGCTATCAAAACCCCGGAGGACACTTCCCAAAGACAATTGGGGTCATTTGAGAGAAGAAGCTCATACTCGAGGGCATGTGGGGAACCGCACTCCTAAAAAAGTCTTGAGGTTGAGAACCAAAAAACAATTGCCTTCGGGGTAGACTTTGTAGCACCTCCTAAGCAAGCAAAGGCAATTTAAGAGGCTACCTGCGGCGGCTCTACTTGCGGACTAGACAATCTGCTTGAGCAGGCAAAACAAGAATATCTCTTCTCTTACCTATCCTATCTTGTGTGGTTGGGGTGTTTTTGATCAAATACTGAGTTGGCTTCATGATGGTAGGCCACACTCATGATGACATTGATGCGCCTCTTGGTAACTATTCAACGCAATCGCGCAGGTCTGATGCTTTAACTATTCGGGAACTAATGCAACTCTTCCGGTGAATGTAGCACAAAGGCACCGACACCATACCTTGTTACCAGGTTCCCGATTGGAAGGGGTTAAGTAAAGGTTACATTCCCGATAAGAAGGACCGTTTGGTTGGTCACTTGGAGCCCTGTTATTCAAGTTCTGCATGAATGATGGGTGGCCATTAATGTATTACAAGATGAGACCTGGTCATAGAGAATGGTTGCCGAAAAGGGTATTCGGATGTGGAAAGCGAGATGACAATGGTTTCCCAAAGATCTGATTGGCTCGCCCAAGGCTGTCGGGCCATATGCATGCCTCAAGGACATAGGAGCATTGAGGTGGAGTCATTCAAAATACATTATGCATTGGGCTAACATCTCGGGGGTGGCTGGTGAACTTCGTGGTCTAATACCTACATGAACGAGGTCATGGACTCTTGGTGCGGTGATCGTGTGCTAGGTGAAGTACCCCCCGCAATCGAAATTGAGAACTTCGGCCCCAAACAAGGCAAGTTGTGCTTCAAGAGCTTTGAATCTATTAGGTCGATCGATATGACGCCCTTTCCATTTTGTCTATGTTGGGCCCGCTAAGGATAAACCCAAGAATGCGATGGAGATATTTGACCCATACCAAGATGTACAGAAAAGGTATGTTTCTTCTTGTGAGACCATCGATGCATGTCCTACATGGTTAGCGTATGTGGAAGAGGATCCAATACAAGATCCCACGCCCCTCATTATAACGAGGTTTTGTTTTCTTGGTGGGAGCCTCGTGGCTAGGAAAGGCACCCGTCGCGCAACAATATCGGGATCTTTGGCATAAGAAGTGGAGGCCGAATTCTAATGACAGACCACGCTTATCGACCCTCTCAAAACGATAGACTATGCTTGGTTTGTGGAACCGCCATTATTGGTTGTGATACCTCCTATTGTAGGAATCCATTTCTGAGGAATTGCTTGCTAAAGAGGCATCCGAGGAAGGAGATGAAACTTGAGTCTTACAGTACATTAAAGCATTTCACAATAGACTATTTATTATCCATGACATCACTACAATAGACTATTTATTATTCATTAGTCTTGCATTTTCCTCTTAACACAAGAGCTCTTACACTATAACATGTTGAATGGGTGATTCATTCATCTTCGGGATCGTAGTAGTGATCCCCGATATGTCATAGCTCATGCGCGCCAGCCAAATGGATGGATCATCACCTTGCAATTGATGCAGGGCAACGAATCTCGGCCCCAAAGCTTTCTTCGGTAGGGATCAAGAAGAAGATGCACATCTAGGCAACCAACAAGATCAGTGGCTCATTGAGCACTTGATAATAATCGATGTGGTTGAATTGATGAAGGCGAAAAATCCATGGGAGATGAATGAACTTTAGCCCTAAGTGAGAAGTTTTTATAGTGAGGAAGAATTATTGGGGTAGACTTTACCCCAATATATTGCGATGTATAAGACGTTGTATACATACAAGTATAATACATCTTTAGGTATGGATATGTTTTGTGGATTCATGATGGTAGAAGTTTTTTGTGCTTTAGTAATTCAGGTGTGATTGAAAAGCTTGCGGATATAGTGGAAGTCGAAGAGCACACCCTACACTACACTTTCGGGTATGATGGTAGAAGTTTTTGTGCTTTAGTAATTCGGGTGTGATTGAAAAGCTTGCGATATAGTGGAAGTCGAAGAGCACACCCCTACACTACACTTCGGGTATGATACATCAAACAATATTCATTGTGCTATTACATCCTTACATAGTTTATAGGTGCTCATACCATTATTATATCATAAAAGAATCTGATGAGTCATTCGCGATAACATTGATTCACTCATCATCAACATCAAAACTTCGTGATGCTATTGACTCATAGATCTCTGATCGGGAAGCCGATTAAATGTGGACTTTAACACGGTGAGCTTCTTGCAAGCACTAAGCGGGACCATCGACCTTAGATTAGAGCCATGGATCAATATTAACACCATTTCTTGCGCATTCATTCGGATCGTTGTAGCTCAAGTAGCACTTGAAAGATCGGATGTGCTTTCGGGCGAAGGCATCGAGGAAGCCATGGAAGATGAATGATCTCTACCCCGAAATCGAATTTTGTTTTTATAGTGAAGTGAAATTATTGATGTGAATTATTGGTGTAGAATGTAGGGCCATTATTGGGCTTCTACAAGTATCATGTACATGTACAAGTATAACACATAATTTGTATGTATATGTGTATGTTAATTACCTCATGTTTGTTGGGCTCGAGAACTAGGTGAAAGTATTCGTGCTTGAGCAAATAAGGTGTGCTTAAAATTCTCAAAATTGCGTTATTTTATCCAATTAATGAAATCATGCTTTAATGGAAGGAAGCCTGTGTCCTGGAGCAAGATCTGATATGGGACCGTGGATTTTACTCCCAGTGCCCGGGCCAAGAAGGCCTTCTGTACCTGTTCTAGGTCGTTCCAAGTGGTGAGGGATATCACTGGCCCCCACACTTCTGCCCCATAGAGGAGGACCGGTTCAACCAAGGCCCTGAATAAGTGTGCCTGGTGACCCCATGCATACAGCTCTGCCTTGTGACTGTTGTTTTGCATTGCATACAGGGCTTTCCAGCCTGCAGTGACCCGTAAGGAAAGAGGAGGTGGTTTCAACTTTCGAGAGGAGGAAACAATCATATAAAGAAGAGGTTTGAAATTCAACCAGACGAATAAAAGTGTACAATTTATGTGTCATTATGACTATAATTTGCAAGTAAACTAAGCTAAGGTATTTCATATCGTGCCGTATCAACAATTTGGTTGTTAATAAGAGAATTGCAAGTGCAATGTGTGATTTGTAAGTTATAGTTCGAGTCAAAATTTAAAATCATAAAGGGGTGAATAAGTTGTTTGTGTTCATTTGTATTCAATTGGCAAAAAGGATGTGAGACATAAAACAATAAGAATATAAAAACCTACAGAATCAACCCCAAAGTGGTCATATATCAGCAATTTATAATTTATTAATTAGACAACTGCAAGTGCAGTGTGTGGAGTGTGTGGTTTGTGATATGTTAAGTCTGAGTCTGAATTTTTTTATTAATTGCACAAGACAATAAACATAATAGATTGTGGAGGCTATTTTATATTATCTTTTGTATTTCTTTCTGCACCTACAAAGATGCAAATTGCTTGACCCAAGGAAGGACAAAGGTTTGGGACAAAAAAGAAAACTAGAAATAAAACCTAATTATCTATCAAAAAAAAGGAAAAAAAAAAACATGTAAATCCAGCACAAAGTGGCCGTTTATCTTTCAAAAAGAAACCAACGAATCAGATAGGCTCCAAACTATGTGGCCGTTAAAGGGAAATCAACGGCAGAGATGCAGCACCCACAAAGCAGGAGTGCATCCTAGCCGCGTATCTGTTTCCTCTACGAGTCCGGACCGTTTGCTTGCAAAAAGACTCAAACAAAAACAGGACTCGAAGAGGACCCCTCCTTTGTGAATTTGACCGTTGGGAGCAACGGCTATGTCTTCAATTCCTGTATTTTGTACTTCATATCCACCGGAATGCAAGCTGCGCCCTATTTTTCATCAATCCACCCTCTCAAATCCGCCTTACCTTGCCATAATTCCTCCAAATTCCGGCATTAGATCATCAAAAATCGCCCAAAACGGTGTCAGATTAACCAAAATCCGTGTTAGATGATTCAAAACTGCCCACAATTCATCCAATGTCGTGCTGCAGATTTGTGTAAAAGCAAGCACAGCACCGGATTTGAGCTCAAACTCATTGGGCTCTGCAGAATTGTTGCAGAATTCTGTAGAAATTGAGGTGGGTTGATCTGCTTTGGGTAATTCCGGCGTTGGAATTTGGAGGTGAAGAAAAATGCTGAGTGATCATCGATACGGTCTGGCTTCTTCGGCCTCGAATGTTTTAGGAGGCCAAAGAATGAGCAAATCCGCTCCATGTTCTCCGATCAAGCCATTGATCAAAAGGACGCCGGCTCGAGCAGATTCGTTTCATGTCATTCACAAAGTACCTGTCGGAGATTCGCCCTATGTCAGGGCCAAACATGTCCAGGTTTGATCGCAAACTTATTCTGTACTCTGTATCAGTAAATCTGGTGATTAAACATCTTGTACTTGAAAAATTGGGAAAAAATTCGAGCTCTAGTTTGTGGGTTTTGCAAATTCTGTGGAAGGGTTTCTTCCTGTTTCTAGGAAATTAATGGATTAAATCGAGGTCTGTTTGGACGGATTTGTCTGTTCTTGCTTAATTTGAGAGCTAATCTGCTCTGTTTTTTGATGGGTTCGAAGGTTTAATGGTGTATTTTTGTTTTGCAGCTTGTAGACAAGGATCCGGAGAGGGCAATAGCGTTATTTTGGGCAGCGATAAATGCAGGAGATAGGGTGGATAGTGCTCTAAAGGATATGGCGATTGTGATGAAGCAGCAAAATCGGCCGGAAGAAGCGATTGAGGCAATTAAATCTCTTCGAAGCCGATGCTCTGATCAATCTCAAGAATCGCTGGACAATGTCTTGTTAGATCTTTACAAGGTAAGCCGCTGTTATTCTTCTTCCGATTAATGCAAGAATTTGCCCACTGCAGAATTTTTTTTCTTTAAATCTCTGTTCTAAGATGGATTCTCATCGTTTTTTCTTCCAATTCAGAGGTGCGGAAGGCTTGACGACCAAATTGCTCTGCTCAAGCATAAGCTGCACCTCATCCATCAAGGATTAGCATTCAACGGGAAAAGGACCAAAACTGCCCGATCTCAGGGCAAAAAATTCCAAGTGTCAATCGAACAGGAAGCAACCAGGTTGCTGGTAAGCAATTCAACAAAATTCTACATGCTCTTCAAATAATTTCTCCCTTTTTGCATCAATCTGATCTGTTCCGGCTATTGCAGGGAAATTTAGGTTGGGCTTATATGCAGCAATCCAATTATGCTGCAGCGGAAGCAGTATACAGGTGAGAATTTGCTTTATTAATCCGCAGCTCATAATAATTTGCCGAAGAAGGGTTGTTTCTGATTAAAAAAAAAAATTGAAATTCCGATGCAGGAAAGCTTTGTCGATCGAACCAGACAACAATAAGGTTTGCAATTTAGGGATTTGTTTGATGAAGCAAGGCAGGCTAGAAGAAGCAAAGCTTATGCTTCAAAGCGTAACTCCGGCGTCAACAGATAGCAGATGGGGTTCAGATTCGCACCTTAAATCTTATGAAAGAGCTCAGGAAATGCTGAGAGAGCTTGAAAATTCTACCGGATCTGCAGCTATGGAATTGGGTCCTCGAGCTTCTGGCTTTGGCGGATCGGAGCATACCCAAAATAATAATGCTTCCAATATCTACCTCCAAACCGCCGGATTTGGACCTTCTTCAGATGGGGTTTTCAATCGCCCCTTTCATCCAAAAAATGGGGCCGAGTCTTTCTGCGACCAAATCAAACAGCAAAAATTAGCCCAATTCATGCCCGGTTATGTGGATTCTTGGGAAGATGACGATTCTGAATTTTTATCTGCAGATGAAAATCAACACATTAATCTGCAGGGCGGATCTGCTGCACAACAAGCTTCTTCTCAGCAGATGAAAATGCATGCAGAAATGTTGAGGCAAAAGCTTGAATCTATTTCTAAGATGGCCGGAATGGGAAATGGGAAGCTGTTGAACAGCGCGGCACTTCCTTTTACATTGAATTCTTCAAATTTGGGGCCGAAACAGGGACTGGAGGATCGGAATAAGGGATTCGAATTCAAAGTTCCTGCACCCAAGTGTATGAATAATTTTTCCAGATCCGAAAACAATGGAAATGTACATGCAAATGCAAACGGAAATGGAAATGGAAATGCTTCCGCATGGAACAGAGTATCAGGTATGGGCGGAGATGAAAATTCCAAAAGGCCTACCAGAAGGTCTCTGTCTATGGAGTCGTTTGAATCCAGCTTTAATCCGGTGGTAGTACCGCCCAGTAATTGTGGCAATGCCGGATTGCCGCCCCGGATTAGCAAGACTCCTCCAAAAATTCCAAACAGGGAAAAAGCTCTTCTGCCATCGCTGAGCTCGTGGGGAGAATTAGGGTTCATAAGCAGCCCCAGAGCTCTGGATTTTACCTGCGTCGATTCTGTCGTTGGAAATGTGGTTCCAGAGGTTCAATCCGCCGCTGCAGCTCTTGAATCTATCAGCATGACGGAATCGCCCAAACCTGTGCTTTCTTCGATTGAGCAGGAGATGAAATGCCAGAGAAGGTTGAGGGTTTTTCAGGAAATTACCCTAGCTTGATCTCAGATCAAGCAAAATCTTCGATCTGCAGCCATTTTCAGCAGATGAAGCAGTAACAATTTTGATCAGATCGGTGGATCACCGTGGCAGCTTTTCTTGAGCGAATTTTTGGACAGATTGGAAGCAGAGATATGGAGCAGAAAACAGATGGAGTTTACAGAGGAAGATTTTAACCTAACCCTAATTCTAAATTATCCCACAGGCCTGAGCCTAATGTTGGACAGTTCCAAGTTAGTTACCTGATATCAGCCCCGATATATGTATTAGTGGGCTGGAGTCTTGTATATTAGTGTTGAAATTAGGCCTTAAAATGGGGCCTTGTTTCTTCACAAATTAACCTTGCAGATTTGCTTGCTAAAAAGCACACACATATCATCTTCATATTGCCTATTTCCTCAACCCATCCATTGCTCTGCTCTTGCTGCGACCCCCTCGGTCGCCCTCGCCCTTCATCATTTTTCCTTGCTTGCTTTGCTCATAGCATCAAGAGAATTGCTTCCTTGGCTCCCCTCCTTAGCCATCCATACCCTTGCATCTCTGTCACGCTCCTCTCTTGTATCACTGCTTTTGAATCTGCTGCCCTTTTATTTCCACCTATATTCTATATGTTTCATGTTTACTATACTATTCAATTCTATATTCAATCACATTTTCTTCTTATCTCGTGTGTTGTATAAGAATTTATATCATGTTTATCAACTTGTTTGATGCAAATTGGTGCTTTAAAACAATCTTATTAGTGTAGCTAAATGTATGGCTCACGTTCATGCATGGAAAACATAACAAAGAAGTTGCAATCAATATAATAGTTAAAATGCCCATATATAGGTTTAATGATCCCACTTTTAGCAAGTTTAATGATCCCATTTTTAGCAGGCTTGCCTAACCTGGGGTGCACGATATGTGCATCTCCATGTGGACACCCACGCCACCCAGCCTCACTATGGCGAATGCTGCCAAATGACCTTCTAGCAGAAGTTGGTCATATATCCTATCAGAAAGAGGGAATATTATTTTTATCATCTTCTAGGGATAGAAGCATCCTTTATATACTATGGAGGAAAAACCAGAGTTAGCACCAGAGGTCAATTGCTTGGGTCTATTAGCTGATTCAATGTTGCTAATAGCTTAAAGAATAGACATTGCTCGTCAAAACCATCAACAAACTTAGCTATATCACTTATCCATATTCGTTGTTATCCAGTGTGTGTGCCATGCGGACTAAATCATGATACCTTCAACTAGGCTCTAAGGTGCCACAAAGTATTTATGTTCAGGAATTTTGTCGTTGTGAAAGATTATGCTCTTGTTACCATTTAAAATTTGGACGTGCTAGATGGATGGATGTGACTGAGGTAATACTGTCATGTAGTGAAGTTATGTCAGTAGCAGCACCTGTCAAACAATTCATGCTAACTCTTTACTATTGCCAACAGAATGTACATGCCACTACCATTCTTGTACTAACTTTAAATAAGCTTCTTCACCTATGCCTTTACCAATCGTAGTAATAATAGGGATGTTAATTGGCCACAAGGTTTTTATATGCTGAAAGAAATGTTTTAGTTAGTACATGCCACCATGCAATAATGCTCAATGCTTGTACATTATTTTTGGTACTCTTCTTTGCTCTTATTGCAAATGATTTATTAGGGAACAAGGGCATGTCGTTGGCATTAGAAGCATTAGCCTTTGGGCTGCTATTTATTGATAAGGTATCTCCTTTTGCATGGTTTGTAGTTGAAATTATCCAGTAATTGATGGCCCAAAAAGGCAATGCCCTTCAATATGGCTACTTCCTTAATGTAGCCAGTCTAAGCCATATTACTTAGAAGAATATCTTCATGCATTTAAATTTGTGATCACGATTTTTTGGATAAAGATCCAACAAACTGCATATTGGCAGATGTTCTGTTATGGCAAGCATTCAATGACTTTTAGGTTGTAGATGACAATGGTTCTGTTATGAGGACTTTTTTTGCGGTAAGAGGCTGACATTGGTGCTGCTATGATGGTGGTATTATGATGGTCTATCAATGCTTATATCTTTGGCATTGGGCAACAAGGGGACGATTTTGCTCAGGGTGTTGAAGAAAGGCAATTCTTTCCACTGGCAACCCATCATAATCTTATTTGGGAAAAGGAAGAATATACATGTCTGCTTTCTCCTGCTAGCCCCCAAATCAGACAAGCTGAGTATGTTAAGTACATCTAGTAACACTCTCCACATGGAAATCCCAGGCAAAATGTTTGAATTATATTCTGTCTTCGACATCTAGCCTAACAAATTCACTTGACATATAAAACTGGTTGAAGTTGTGCTCCTAACCGTGTCTCCAACCTTCTCTTTCATCCTTTTCCTTAACACTTCGAAAATGGGCTTCATGGATTGGGCCCTCATAGAATAGAATAGAGTAGATTTTTTATCGTCCACGGAGACCAATTGGCCCATGGGAAAAAAGAGCAGCAAGCGTATTACTTTCAGGATTAAAAAGCCCATGCCCTGAAGGGTTTTCGAGGGAAAAACCTTAGCAATAATAAGTATGTTGGTACATTGTACAATTGTATAGGACAATTCAATGCTGTCCCGGGGGACACAATTGAGTCCGTGTATCCATAACCTCCTGGAGATATGACCCCAACAAGCCCACAGACGCCGTATTCAATAACTCATGCAGCGGTTCGTCAGGCACAACTAACTGAACATACTGCGCTCGGATATAGGAAATGCTGGGTAGATCTGTAGGACATAACATTTATCTTCAATGGCGCCCCAGTGGCAACACTGACAAAGTCTATCCTCCTGTGCTTCCCGAGTCCAACGCCCCGTCTCAATGTGGAGACGATGTGCACCCGTGCGAATGGAAGCTAGAAGTCTGCGCTTCTTCATGGGCAAATGGGTGCACAAGTGCTGGTGTGGGCCTCTCGTAAGCATATGATTGAGTTGCTGCCGATAGTGTGTCATCTTAACGCGTGTCAGAGCATCTGCATCCCAGAGCTTGTGAAGAAAATAGTAGATGCATGTGCTCGTCATGAATTTTCTCTCTCCTTGAACTAGCTTCGTGGTTGCTTCTATTATGTAGTCCATATTGTCAAGTATTATAAATGCTAGATAGCTTTGTGGATGTTTCTATTATGTAGTTCTTATTGCCAAGTATTATTGACGCAAGAATTGGGTCATGCTTCTATCATGTTTGTTTTGCAGTCGATACATGTGTTGCAATATGCAATATGCCCGTTTTTAGGACGTCCGTGTAGGATTGTTAAAAATGGTATGTCCTTGCATAGAAAGTGAAGACCAATTAAATGTCCCCATAATGGGTTCAACAAATAACCAAAGAATGTAGTGTAGTTTGATGCAACTCTAAATTGCTTGCTGCAGATAGCTTCTCAAACAAATTGCAAAACATGAATACTATCAATCTTAACCCTATATAACTACCTTAAGAGAAGTTCTATATTCACCGTAACTAGAGTCAAGGTGGCATTCAATCAAAACTGCTCGAAATTGCTTGTAGGGAATGACTTCTCAATCAAGTTGTAAGACATGAATAAAATGATCCTTGGAATGTCTTCTCAATCGAGTTATAAGACATGGATGATATCAAGCTTTCAATGCCAAATCGCTGGACTACCACAATCATCGTATCCGTCGATCCTATGGACTAGATTGTATGTTGGGCCCCTAGGCACCTCTCATTTCGCTTACGATCATTTATGATTGGGGGCCCCTATGATTTTGAAATATGAAATACGAGTTCGCCTAAGGTTTTGATGGAACATGAAACCTCTATATGGCTTCACCTAAGTGTGAAGTATGAGGGTCTCAAACTTCTACAAAAAAAACTCTATGTCCTAATAAGACTACTTTGACCAATAGAACCAGTCAGCTAATATAATTATTTTTTATCATAAAATCTACGTTTGTTTTTTTTCTAGAACAACCCATTCAGTTATTTTAGGAATATGGTCTATGGGTTTAGGAATTATCATTTTTATATCCATATCAAATCCCCCTAGAACCCCCCCCATTATTGCTCTACATATTAGTAGTGTCCATAGTGAGATTTCAGTCAGTATTACTATTTACCTTATATAACTACCATAGTCTGTAGGGAAGTTGTTTATCCACCTTAAAAACAAAAGACTCCCTTATAGTTTTGATAACAAAGGTCGGATATATATTTTTTTTTCCAACTTATTTAAATCCAAACTATTAGGATCCCTTAGGGCTTCCAACCCTGGAGCTTCGCCAAATTATTCAATCTTATTCTTTCTTTTTCTAAAGGAGTCAAGATGTTGTTTAATCAAAATAGTACAAGGCTTTTGCATGCAGCTAGAATATGCAAAAAATGACCATAGATCCTATAGGAGGATAATTGTAATATTAAAAGATGCTTAATTGTCCAAAATTTACTAACATTAGAAGGTATTAGTATGAATAACCTATTTGCACTTCAAGCATAGGTTATGCAATGTCAAGAATACATAATTCTTTACAATTTTCCTTCACATCCAATATATTTGAAATGTCTTATGAAGGCCAACATTCTTGTTAGGATTCTATAAATCTAGTTTTATATCCTTTCTTATCATGTATCAAGCTTCCAGTCCAACCCTTTCTTCAAGCCTGCGTTACTACTAGTTGAAACCCTTGTAGTTGTGTCAAGGCAAAAGGCTTTCACGACATGTGATACTTGCATATTTGAAAAAAAATTGCTCATAACCACCAATTTATGATGAATGCAGGATATAATTAGCTATGTAATAGAAAAATTCTACAGGGAGGAATTTCTATCACGAAAACTCCAAATGTGGCAGTTACTTAACGTAATCAACTTTTGGAGGTTTTTTTCTGGCATGAGAGAGATTTTTTAGTGCTTTTTTTTATGGGGCTTGCCCCGTAGATAGCTTTTATAGCAGTGCCATGCCTGTAGCTCTTTTTTAGTCCTGTTTTAGTTTGATTTGGAGTTGTTTTCGAAGTGTTTCCAAGAATTTTGTTGGCGCCATGTTCTGTATGTGGTTTTTTGTGGAGAAAGCTTCTTGCTTGTTTCTTTCATTGAGAAGAACTACTGTGGGTTGTTTCTTGGATGTGTGTGGTTCAAGATCTTAAAGACCTGGAAGTTTCTTCAATAAAGCTTCTCGGCGCCTCTTCTGACTGTGTTTTCCTTCGGGAAATCTTGTCTTGGCTTTGTTCTTCCTATGTTTTTCTTGGCTGTGGTTCAAGATCTTGAAGATCTGCATTTCTTTCAGAAAGCTTCAGGATATTTTGCCGGCAATTTGTTTTGAGTTTGTTTTATGGTTGTGATTCAAGTTTTAATATGTTAACGTTAGTTTCTACATTTTTTCTTCATCTTTTTATGCTTTTGTGTGTTTTTAGCTCATTTTGATTCGTTTTTATTAGTTCTTACAAGTTCAGATGCAATGGCGACCAGTTCAAAATACTTGAAAGCACGTACTTGATTAGAACACGCAAGGTAGAGATATGGTAGCGACATCAAATGACAAGCATTATCTAACTTTCACCTCATATTGCATCCTATAGTATTCCCTGGACACTGAAAATAGAGACTCAAAGGCATCTGCACTAATGCAATTCCCAGTTTTTTCCAACCGTTATTCTTTCATGTAATGACCAAATATGCAGGCTGTGCCATTGCCACAATCAATATAATTGGACTGCACCAGTTATAAAAACTATGAAACTGCAAAACTTACCTTTTATATGTCCCAACAGAGCATATTGCGTGAAGGATTTTGCTGTTAAATAATGGAAAGGGAACAAACATTATTGAATCATAGATGTGATGAAATTCTTCCATTATTAGAATTGAAAATGATGTACCCAAGCTTTTGATGATCCTTCTCAAATCGAATCAGGCATCGTTATTAGTTCCGGCATCCTGAAATGCTAAGAGCGGGGCATGGAAAATGCAGCTCAAAGAATAACCCATATATAACTGTAATATTCAAAGCAAAAAAGGCATAATAATAGAACATAATAACTTCCAAGAACATAGAACTCCTTGCTCTAATTTTGTGGCCAGAACTTCAAAGGCAAAATTGTTTCTTTCTGACTATAAATTGGCGCAAAGCTTCATGCTCCTTGAAAACAAAACCAAGGACCATTGATAATGGCGAATCTATAGCGGTCGATCGTGGAAGTTATCAGGCTAAAGTCTCCTTTTGTATTTCGTCAAGTACGCGAACCCTAGGATCACGCTGGAGTTCTCTCTAAAATGTTGGCTAATTATTTTTTTCCTCGTGTTTTTGAACCTACTTAGCATTCGTGGAACTTTTTTCCAAACTTAAGATATTAGCCTTTTGGCGAATATTCGCTCTTAGAGACAACATTACTAAATGGCATGAGGTTCTTGATCCAAACGAAGAAAAAAATGGCAAATCTGCATCAAGGTAATGTGCTTGTTCATCTTGTTTCTTAAATGTTTTCTCTTGTTTTTTTTTCCTCTTATTTTCTATTGCAGTTTGAATTGCCTTTGCAAGGCTATTGGCAGAATCATAAGGTAAAAGCAAGAGGCAAATATTGCTGCTACCGAACAAAGGGATGCTCCTCCTTTTTACATCTTGCATGATCTGGTATTTTTTAGGGTTAGACTTGCCTTTATAGGCACTATTGATAGGTCTAGATTGGATGGAGTGGTCAATAAAGTAAAGGGCATTCAGGTTTTTATCATTTAAGTCTAAATAGGATCTGCTTAGTGACTATGACTATGAAATTTTCCATAGTAGGGCTGCCAAAAGATATTAGACTTTTATATGTGTTCAAGGTTTGCAATCAGAGGTGTACAAAAAATTTATGGCAGACATTGATTTATCTATTGAGAGAGATGGATTATCGCAGGATTTATTATACAATGAGAGGACTAGCAAGAATTGGGGCACAATGTATATTAGATTTTATCGCACTTATTTCAGACCTCTTATATGGAATTATGGAGAGGATTTTTTGGTCACATATAAGCAATGTTCGACATTCATCTGAGAAAGAATCTGAACTATCTCAACCCCTGTTTCTTTAGCCAATTGATAGGCCGGAGATGTAAGTATTTTTGTGACTTTGTTTTCTTTTGCTCTCTATTTCTAATTGTCTTCTTTTTTAGGCATGGGATGGGAAGACCCTGTCGGTCAAAATGCAATTACTTCTTGGATGAAGGTCATGGGGAAGAGCTTAGATCAAGAAATGGGCAACAAAAGTGGCAGTTGGCTGCTGTCACTCGTATGTCATTGGCTGGCGTACCTCCACATGTTGGGAAGCTTGTTATTGGGCATAGAAGTACAATGCCTATTAGAAGTAAGTTTATTGTTATTTAAGTTCATACTTTTGTTTAGGTATATTCAATCCTTTATATATTCATGTAGGTATGATAGATCTCAAGAGATGGAAGTGAGTGGGGCTATGAATATGAATGCTCATCCGTACAGTGACAATGGCACTTTGAGGATGTATGACGATGTACTTAAGGAATAACTAAAGAAGCAGGAGTAGAAATTTCTAAGTTAGAAGCATCAAGAATCTTTATTGGTGGCGCAGCGCCTAAAATCTTGGAATGTTTGTCGTTTACCTCCATTTTCAGTTCAAAACTTTTTCTTGGCAATTTTGGGAGAGAAACATCTCGAATCCATCTAATTGACACCCGAATTCTTTTGGATCGAGTGCTAGCCTTGTAGGGGCTAGCAATTCATTGTAACTAGCATGCAAAGATCTACATATGGATATCAAAATCTTTGCAATATTGAAGCAGGAAGATAGATTAATTGCTGGTTTTCTAATCGGCTCTTCAACTGATGTGTGGAATTCACTAATTCTCAGAGGTCTCTTCCCTTATCAGAATTTTCAAATTGAATGTTCCTTTGTTCCCGGGTGTGAAGAATTCGAGATACAAATTGTTGATTCTTGGCTTGAAGAATACCTTGGAACCAGAAACATTGAAGCTACAGCATCTATTCGAGCTTTTTGTGAGCATTTGGATACAAAGATCACTGTCAAGTTGTATTCTGAACCTGAATTGGGGGATTTCTCTTCAAATTAAGGTTCATTCATGCTTCTTAATTTGATAATCATGGCATTGAGGATGATATTCAATTCTGTCTCTTATAGATAGGATCTTTTTCTCTTTCTTTGAATCCAATTTCCCTTTTTGCCATCATTTCCCCTTTTTTGCCTATCTCTGCGTTCAAATTACCCTTTGTTGTTTTCATCTGAGCTTTTACAAATGGACAAAAAAAGTAGTTTTAACCCTAAATTTCTTCCTCTGCTTCACTCCTTCTCTGCTTTGGCACCTTCGGATCGATCTGCACTCCTCCACAAGTTAGGCTCTTTTCATAAAAATCCTAAAGATTTTATTCTCTTTGGCAATTTTGCTAACACTGCAGATCAAAGCCAGGAAATGGATCCCAAAACATTTAAAACTCCAGTGTGGGATAATTTCTCAAAGGATCCTGACATGTGGGGTCGTGTTCCTTTGATTGATCCAGTTTCCCAAATCCCTGTTCCTTATGGGGTTCCCAAGCCAAATGCTGAGATCCAACCAGATGATACTTATGATGCTGCTTTGACTGAACTTCGGCCAATAGAAGAAGAAGAAGAAGAAGAAGAGATTTTAACGTCACGCCAAACAAAAATTATATCATGGTATTTCTCTTGATCTCCCATCTGTTCATTCAAAAATTTCTTCTCTTCAGAATACTGTTGTTCCTATAAAGGTCACCAAGTCTAGGTTACAATTAGACAAATTACGGGCCTTTTGTCTTAATCTTCAAAAAGGGGTCCTCATTAATGCCATGTGCTGGCTTAATTTCCCTTACATAATGATTGAATGTGGCAGTCAAAGAACAGTAAACTATTTTCTCAAACTTGGCACCCTTACCTTTGAGTCCTATCATATGACTTTCCTAAAATGGGACCCTAAATTGAGCTCAGAAAGCATGCACAATTTCTGTGTGGCTTCCACTACATTGCAGGGATTAAACCCAATTTACTGGAATGAGGAATGTTTCAATCTTCTGTTCAACTCTATTGGCACATATATCTGCACTGATTATTCCCCTTCCAGATCCCCAAGAGCTTTTGTTCAACTTGACTTATCCAAAGATATTCCTACCTCCATTCCCTTTTCTGATGCCTTTGGCCAAAGTTCTTATCTATATTTGAGATGGTCTGGTTTACCTCCTCAATGCCAAAATTGTCTGAAGAGGCATTTCTGGTACAATGAATGTTCAGTGAACTCAAGTTCGAGTTTGGATAGTAACATGGTAACTCAATTGGATAACACCACCAAATCTGCAGAAACAAATAGATTTAAAGGTGTGCATATATCTGAGAAGTCAGGAATTTCAGTTATGACTGACATACAAGTCGACAGGGGTCAAGATCACAATTGGTACAGAGTCAATGGCAGCAAGAAAAGAATCAGGAATAATCAACTTAAAAAATTGTCTTCTGACCTCAAATGAGGATGACCATGGGAAATTACCCTATATTCAAAAGGCAAACCTTGACGAGGATAACTGCTTGGGAATTAAAGTTTTGCAAAACTATGAAAGGAGTAGAGACAAAGGGAAAGCTCCTGTTCAACATGTTGACTCATCAACAGATAATCTCCACAATGTTCTGAACAATGTGATGGCTGAGGCTAGGCAAAACACTCTCAACTTGTCTGGACACCCAGCTCAAGCCAAAGGTAAGAGTGTTCCATTACTTAATAAAGGCCATGCAAGTCAGAAACCAGCCATTCTCAAAGGCTTGAAGATATGTGATCAAATATTGGCAGACAACTACACCATTAATGCTCAAGAAGTTTCTAAAAAGATATGTTCCACGAATTCAATACCTATGCACAATGGTACCAGTCAACTCACCACAAAGCCTGCAGCTTGCAAATCTCAGGATACTTCATCAACAGACAAATCTAAAATTACAGTTCAACTGGCTCCACCAAATCAAGACACTGCTACAAAAGAATCAGATCAAATAGCACCAGTGAATGGACTTTCAAACTTCCAAGTTCAATCTGAAGCTGAGACTAATTTGGTGGACAAGATTGATTGTTTTAATCAATTCCAGGTACTTGCTAGTTTGAATGTTGAACAAAATGTATTGTTATTGAGCAACATAGCAGATAAAATTAGTCATGAAAATCCTTCATTTCCCATTATAAACACTTCTGACTGTCATCTGCCATTTGCTGGCTCTTTAATTGACCTTGATAAAATGCCTTCTTCCATACCAAACACCCCCTCTCTCATTTCTAAAGGGCAACCCTAGAAGATGGTTTGCTACTTGTCTCCAACAGTCAAGATATGCAAACTGCCAATGTCAGTTCTCCTACTCCCACAGCTGAAGATGATATGGTTCAAGAGACACCAGACCAAGTTAGAGATACAGTTTCGGATGAGGGCTCTGATGGCACTTGGCACTGCCTGGATACAGCAAACTTGGACAATTCTAATGCAGAGAACAATGAAGATGCTTCAAAAAGGCAAGTACCTTTCTATTATAATTCAAGTGAAATTGATGAGCTAGAGGATTCTTTGAATATGTTTGAATTTGTCCCTGGGGGATGTTCTGACAATGATAGTGAGAGACAAGGAAAATTGGGGAAAGGAAAACTACTTAAACATTTCCCATGGCACTAATAAGCCAAATTCTGGTTCCAAATCTAAAAGAAAAAAGAAGACCTCATCCAAGCCAGATATTAAACCTAGTATTCACAAAACTCCTGCTGGAAATACAAGAAGCAAGAAGAATAGGAGAAATAGATAATTTCCTCTATTTTCTAATCACTCTGACTCATTCTTCATCTTTATGAAGTTAATTACTTGGAGGAAGGAGAGCCATCTCTCAGCTCAGAACCTATAAGTCTGACATTATTATGCTCCAGGAAACCAAATTGCCAAAATTTGAGAGCTCAAATTTATCTGAGTGGATATACCCGGGTTCTTCTTCCATTTGGATTGAAGCCAATGGTACTAGTGGGGGATTAGCCATTATTTGGAAATCTTTGACTCACGTCTCCTTTTATAATAGCCCAAGTAGATGCTGGCAAACTGTTATTTTTAAAATTAACAATTCCAATTTTGGAGTTGTTAATGTTTATGCTCCTACTTGTCCAAAGGAGAGAGAAAATATTTGGCCTGAAATCAACTCTTGGATCTCTTCTCAGCCCATAATGAATTGGGTTGTCTCTGGAGATTTTAATAATACTCCAAACTGGGATATGAAGTTAGGTAACAAAATCAATATGTCCACTACCGAGAGAGTTAATTGGGATTCTTTAATCTCCGATACCAATCTCATTCATGTACCTTCTTCAACTGCAAACTTTACTTGGACAAATAAACAAAAAAACTCCAAAAGAGTTTACTGTGCCTTAGACAGGTTTTATGTCTCAAATTCATCAGGGTCATTTTGGGATAATTGTTATGTGATTATAATGAGGCCATCTCCATTTTTGACCATCAGCCTCAATTTCTTCACACTACTCACTTGCTAAATTTGCCTAAAGATGGGAACACTCCATTCAAATTTAATTGCCTACTCCACAATGAGCAATTCTGTCTAGACTTCAAGAATTTCTATCTGAATATGCAAAATAGGCTAAATGACATTAATACTCCCTATGGCTCCCAATCTATGAAAAGCTTTTACTCCAAGCTCAAGCAGATCAAATCTTGGATTAAGAACTGGTCGAAGTCCTGTTTTAAAGAGAGATCTAGACATAAGGACAATCTTCTTGCTCAAATGAGGGATATTAGAACTCATCTTCAGAATGATCCTCATAATCCTAATCTTCAAATTGGTGAGGAGATCTTAGAGAACCAAATTAAATCTATTGAAGAGTCTGAGGCCTTGAGCTATGCTATCAAATGCAAAATCAAATATAACAAGGAAATGGATATAGGTAGCTTTAAATTTTTCTATAGGACTGCCAAAAATAGAATGCTAAATAACTCGATTGTGCATGTCCAGTCTGAGAATGGCATTACCATTGACACCCCTTCTGAGATTAAGAAATACTTTCATGGTCAGTATGCTACTCTCTTCAGTGAAAAGCCTGATTGCTCTGATGTTTCCTTAAAGAGTGCTAAGTTCATTTCCTTGATAAACCAGATTATTCCAAATAATCAAAGTCTTATGGATGATTCAATTGCTGCTCTCCCCTCTGAGCCTGAAATTTACAATGTCCTCATGAGCTTTAGTAAAGGGAAATCTCCAGGTCCTGATGGCATCCCACCCGAATTTTATTTGCATTTCTGGGATTTATTAAAAGTGGATATTGTGAAGCTTGTTCATGGCTTCTGGATGGCAGACCATCTTCTATTTCTGCTGGTTTCATCACTCTAATTCCTAAGGTTGATAAGCCAGTCTCTTTTTCTGATTGGAGACCTATCTCTCTAACTAATTCCACTTATAAGCTTTGTGCAAAGATCATTGCCAACGGAGTTAAGCCTTTCCTCCAGAAGCATATTGACATTAAACAATCTGCTTTTTTGCCAAATAGATTTATTCTTGATAATTACGTTATAGCTATGGAGGGATTGCATTGGAACAAAGTCTCCTCTCAGAAATGTGTTCTTCTCAAGCTGGATAAAGGGCTTTCGATTCTGTCAACTGGAATTTTCTTGAGTTTGCTTTGACCAAAATTGGCTTCAACTCCAAAATCATTTCCCTTATCTTTGGTCTAAACTCCATGGCCAACTCCTCTGTTCTTATTAATGGTTCACCATCCAATTTCTTTAAGCTTGCTAGAGGTGTCGGACAGGGTTGCCCTTTAGCTCCCTACTTATTTCTAGTGGTGGCTGAATTGCTTACTAGGGCAGTTGATTTTCAGGATTGTGGCAAAATTAAAGGACTTGATCTCCCTGACAATAAAGGCGGCTTAATTATCTCTCAATATGCAGATGACACGTTTGCTTTCTTAGACTCTAAACCTGATAATATTGCCAATTTCCTAGGCATCATTGACTTATTCTCGGCTGCCTCTGGAATTTATTTGAATATTAATAAGAGTGTTATCATTGGAGATTACAATCGAGACTCTTTATGTGGCATCAAAGTTCTGAATGAAATGCAAGCTACTAAGCTCCTTGGTATGCCTTTGTCTCTGAATCCTAACATAAAGGGGTTATGGGATCCTATTTTGCAGAGAATCAGGAAAAAGTTGAACATCTTTAGAAACACTCTTTCTCTGGCAGGTAGAACATTAATTGCAAATTCTGTTCTGGCAGCATCTCACATATATTTCTCCTCTGCTCTGGTGGCCCCTAAATATATTTACAATGAGCTAGAGAAGACTATTAGAAATTTTATTTGGAATGGAAATCACTCTGTCAACTAGGACACTCTCACTCGATCTAAAAGTGAAGGAGGGTTAGGCTGCAAAAATTTGTATCTTCAAGCTTGTGCTCTAGCTGGTAAGTTCATTTGGAGAACTTTGGCTGGTAATAATTCAATGGCCTCCATCTTCATTAGATACTGGATCTCATGTTCATATCCTCAGGGGCATCCTTCCATTAAACACTCTCTGCCTGAGTCAGCTTTTTGCAATATTCATCTAGGTAAAAACACATCTTCCCTTATGCATAACTTAATCAAAGCCTGGAATGTTGTTCATTACTGCTTTGAGGATCTTGATTTACAAGAGCATAATATGCAATCCTCCCTTTTTTGGTCTGCTGGTTTCAAGGACTGTGATGGTAATATTTTGGCCTTGAAGCACCCAAAGACCTATAGGAAGTGGAGCTCCTATACCTAATTACCTGGACAAATTTAAGGAGGCTAATTCATGGCACCTCGACTGATAAAGTTATTTTCTTGCATTTCAAAAATATCCTTGCTCTTTGTACTAATTTGGATAACTGTGATAACAGTCTTCTCTAGAAAATCAATGGAATTAGTACTTACAAGGTCAGTAAGGTTTATGCCAAAATTAATTACAAGGCCACTCCTGTCAAAGCTAGCATTAAATGGTCTATTTCTGCAGATGAGTGTAAAACCTTATTCAGGAATACATGGAATTCTTACTGCCCCCCAAAAGTCAACTACTTTATCTGGTTGATTGCTCATAATAGTCTTCCTAATCTTGTCTCCTTATCCAAGAGAAACCCAAATATTGTGCCAGCATGCCAATCTAATACTTTGCAGCATATTTTTAATTGTCCTAAATTGGTGACTTTCTGGAATTGGTTTTATAGTAAATTTGGTCATTATTTCAATGTCAACAATCGAGGTAATTTGCTACAGTGTATCCAAAGTAATGATGCTTTCAAAAATACTGTCATGTTCACTGCTCTCTGGAATATTTGGAAATCCAGAAATAGGATTATTCATGGTCATAAGAAATTCTCAACTTTCTGGATCAAGATGAGTTTCCAATTAGACTTAGAAGCTTATGTAACTGCTCACAAAAGTAAATTTGCTGACTCTTATGACAGAAATTGGGATCAAATTGGTAAATTCTTTAGTGGATTTAATATATTTGTTTCAAATCTGCGAGTTGTCAATTCTAATGCTCCTTTCTCTGATCTTTTTGATAGAATATCTTGAATTTCTCAAAGGGGAGGGCAAAAATAAATTTGACTCCATGTTGAGCTATCATGAAGCCACTTTGTACTACAATAGCACTGGGGTTACAGATCTGCAGCCACCAGGGCCAGGTGCATCAGATGATGATATCAAGTTATATGAGGTCAGGAGAAATAGCAATGAAAACTCATGGGCCAGAATCTATTGCAGGGAGGTTGTGCAGATGTACTGTCTATTCAACTTTTTGTTCATGTATCATTACTCCTTGACAGATAGGCATTTGAGCAGTAAAGAGTTGTATTACTCACACAAGATGCTAGCAGATCTTTATGGTACCCTACTGATATTGATGGGTAAGGAGGACATCCATCACTTGCTCATGGAAAATGGATCTGAATATAGCAGTTACAAGTTTGGAACAGACAAAGGCTTCTATTGGGTGTACAACAAAATTTTCGACCAGATCATGCAACAATGAGTCTGCAATTTCCTACTGAGCCACTTCATACTTCACCCCACCTTCCATACATTAGCTTTCAAATCATGAACCGGTCAAATTTGCCGATGCTCAATAACTTGTCTTTTTTGCTTAACATCAGCCTTTGGTACTTGGAAAGTTATAATGTTCTTGCAGGTTTTTTGGATCTCATTGCTGGGCATCTCGGACACCATATATTGGAGCTCGGGGCAAAGCAGAATTTTGTATACACTTTGACTACTCTATTGGTCTGCTACTCTATTTTAAAGTGGTTGCTATATTTACTGTAACTACTACTTTCTTTTTGGATCACTATGCCAAATCTTTTGCTAATGTGGAAGTTTCTACTCCCATTAGTAAGACTATTGTATGGCTTTAATTAATTAATGGAAAAAACATCTCTCACCTTCAAAAAAAAAAAAAAAAAAAAAAAAGTCAATAAAGACCTTTTATCTTACCATTCCGATGCCTTCGGAACTTAAAGATACAATTGGCAGCCCTAAAAGAAAACAGGTGCCTTTTTCTTTTAGGCCTAGACTTGATTACAAGTTATAGCAACAATTTATCATTAAGACAATTTGCTTTATTCTTGTGTAGCTAAAAAATAAGAGCACATGGACTTTCAAACAAATAGATATGTAAAACAATGATTCCATTATCTGATCTGATATGCCATTAGCTACATTCCTCTAGGTAGCTAAAAGGCAAGTGTGCCTGTTCTCATATAATCATATGTACAAAAAGTCCCCTAAGATAGTACAAGTAAAAATATCTTTATATTTCATGTTCTTAATTTTAAAGACGACATCATTTATAGGCAAAAGGCTATAATAAAGTCAATGTTTTTTGCAAACCAGTTTAGAAGTCTTAAGTACAAAACTTCTCGTATAATCATTCCCTCGTTACGCGTGTAGCCATGATTAAAGTAGATCTTGTCCTGCATTAGGACAGCATATCATGGAGTAAGTTTCATGTTTATTGTACTGTGGCAAGACAAGCATAAGTTTAGATAGCTTATCTGGATTTTCCACAATGATCACATGTAAAAATCATATCACCATCCCAAACAAACAAAAACAAGGAGGTGGAGTCCCGGTTACCTGCAGCCAACCAGACAAATGTTAGCCTGAAAAGGGTAACAATGAGAGGGCCGACAGGTAAGCTATGGAACACCACGGTTTATCACCCATCACCGTGCTCTTGTTCAGTGAAAGAAAATCAAGAACAACAATGTTCAAACAATGTGGACTTATTAGGAATTCCCAACAAAATCACGTTGAGACAACAAAAAGTTCACACCTAAGATAGAATTTTGCATTATGCAGCAATGTTAGAGCACTCTATCAATGCCATCTTTGAAAGCTCGGCCATTTTTACGCTAAAATATTGCATATATTATGCTATGCCAAACATGCCTAAAATATGATAGCTTGTATCAGTGGTAGCAAGTAGTGGAAAAACAAATCACAAAGCCTAATATTTCTTTGCAACAGCTAGTATCAGTGCAGCATTACATTAATGTCAAAGATCATAAGGATTTAAACTCTTCATATTCAGAAATTGAGAAAGAGTCAGTCAGGAGCATTAAGGATATCTGATGTATTTAGCCACAAAAGAGAAGGCAAGTATGACCTGCATTTCCTTCTCAAATTTCCTGATCCAACGATTGAAATATCATGTTCTTAGATATGCTGCTCAAATGTTTACATACCTGGTTTGAAGTCTCTAGTCAATAAAAATCGAGTAGAGCAAAACGTTGCATGCTGCAGTTGAGTTGGCTTTTATCACGATATCTTCCAACAATTGCAAACAATTTGAATGAAGCTCCCAATTTGTTTTGTCAAATGTTGAATAGGGTGAAAGTATCTTTTGTGGGTAGCAAAAACGCGACCCCAAAGACTAGCACCAAAGACCCAAAAATACATTTTTCCCACCCACATACATTTTTTCCCCACCCTTCACCTATATAGTACCACCTATATTCTGCTTTCGCTCTATTCGCCTAGCAAAACCCGTTTATACAATCATTACCCGCTTGCCGCCCCAAGAATGAAAGCGACCCCTAGATCTGGAACCACTAGACAAACGAACGAACTTTTCGAATTTGTGTTTTTCCAAATCTCTTTCCCAACTTTCTCTACTCCGCCAAGCAACCCGCGAATTTGCGCTTTGGTTTCCACTTTATACAAACAGATCAACCATGGTAAAGAAGGTGATTGATCCGCTTGTATCCAAGCGAAGAATTCCAACTAACCCATTATCCGGTAAGCAAAAAGCAACAAAACAAAATTTCAATGGGTTTAGGGTTCAACCCTGTTAATTGATTTTCTTGCATTCTTCCGGCCGAAGAAACGCTCCCTTAAGACCCACCTGGCTGATTGCCGAACCAAGAAGACTTCCATCGCGTATGCAAATAGCTTTCCGCCAAACGAGGGCGTTCATCCCTCTCAATTTCTAACACCTCAGAATGACCTCATATCTCGCATGCAGAGTACAATGAAGTTTGGGATACCAAAAGGGTCATTCCCCGCAAAACTTCCATTGACAAGGTGAGGCGAAAACTAAGAAGCTCTAATAGAGCTTTCGAAAGCAAAATATACCCGGACGGGTTGAAGAAACGCCCTAAGTTAGAAAAGACAAAGATCATACCTATTTGCATTCAATAACCCCCAATTTGAAGCAGGATCCACGTGGTTCAAGGTTAATTGGGCGCAGTTGCAAAGAAAGAGTAGAGCCTACAAAGCAGCAAGGTTAAAAGTGAACCTAAGCAGCGGCTTTCTTCCGGAAGAAGCAGGGTGAGGCCAAAAAATCTCAAAGAAACCACAAAGACCTCGAAAGCATAGCGAAGGCCAGCCAGAGGAGGCACCGTATTAAATTAGAAGGGAGGTCATCCATATGGAGCTTTTGCACCGTGCCCAACAAATTACATGCATTTATGGGGAGAACATATCACGCCTTCTTCCTCCTATGCAAAGATTTGCAGAAACCCTAGACACGCTTGTGTTGATTTAGTCTCCAAGAAGGAGCTAGTTGTCCACCCCAAAAGCTAAGGGAGCTTTCTTCTTGGCTTCAAGAGAAATTGCGAAAATTAAAGACAACATCTCACGCCTTCAAGCAGTCACAGTCCCCGATCTTTGCCGGTGCCTCTCACGAAACTATCGAGCTTGAGAGAGAGAAAGACATGGCGAGTACATGCTCAAAGCCCTTTGTTGAAATGGGGGTGGCCCAATAGATGAGGGGATAGTTCAACAGGTGGCCACTATAGTCAGCCGAGGTTGCAAACATCAAGTGCAACTTGCAAAAAGCCAAGCAAAGCATTTACAAATCTCAACAGTTTAGGAACTTACAAGGAGAGTCGCCCCACCTTGTGAGCATCTATCCCGTGACATTCAAAGGTTGCCAATTGAGATGAGGAGCGATGCTCCACATGCGGGCTGGCATTCCGTGATGATTACACCCTAAGTCCGGTGAAATGTGGCCAATGTTATATCATGTCACCTGCTCGAGTTTGCTTATGGAGAAGACACACGCCTCCAATGCTCGTAAAAACCAAAGCAGCTTAGTGGAGGAATTGGGGAAGATAAATAAGCAGAACCCTTACATGCTTTGGGCAAAGACACAAACAAATAGTTGAGACAATTGACCTAGATGAGGTGGTAGCTACAACCCGGATAGCAACAGAAAAGGAAGCATGTCAAAACACCTCTTAGTAAAGGACCCCCGACACAAGTCTACAAGGACTCGAACTCCACAAGCAAGAACAAACCAAAAAGGTACACGCTTGTTTCTCGGTGGGTACATTAGAAGCGCCTCAGAGATGATGAATAAAGACGAGGCAAGCAAATCAGAGACATTGCAAAAGACCTCGAAGACCGCGGCTAAAGACACCAACACGGTCCAAAGCAGATTCCAAAGAGTTCCGACGATGTCGAAATACAATATAGTTCCAAATTCTCGCAAAGAACCTCTACAAAGGCCTCCTCTAACATCATGTTGATGCAGGGGCGCATAAGGATGTTGAAGACCCGAATATAGTGGATAAGCAGTGTGAACAAGGTTGTGAGCCGAATCACAGAAGCTCATAAGGTCCGTGACCAAAAGGTCCCGGACCCCGAGAGAGGGGTGAGTCGATGATTCTGGTTGATGAGGACGCGCCTATAGGCGTGGCACTAGGAAAAAAAAAAAATTGCCTAATGTAATTTATATGTACTCGTTTCAAGGCCAATTTTGTTTGCACAAGACTTGGCAAAACGATCGCTTAAAAAGGTTTTTGTGTAATACCATAATATATGTTTTTCCCCCATTGTGTCCTTGTAAAATTTGTTTCGAAGTTTCAACCTAGGGATCAATATGCATTTGCATGCGTAGGAGAAGGCAGCCACAAGTGGTGCTTTAATCAACTGAGGGTCAAGATAGTGAGAGAACCTGCATGGATAATGAAGAAACCAAAGTGCAAAACAAACTCTTACATATAAAAGGTGCAATCCAATATTTAAGTTCAAGCGCTTATTTTACTTGTCTTATTTCACTTGGCATAATGTCCCCGCCAGCCATTGGTAATTGTAGCACCACTTTTGATTTTGCAGAGACCAAGGACCCTAAGCCACCACTTGGTACTTGTTATCGATAGCCGTGAAACACCCATACATTGGGGACGGGGGAGATACTAGTAAGGATGTATCTAGCTATGGCTATCAAGACTTCCATCACCGGGTAGCAAAGATAAACCCGTAGTCCAAAGAAATCGCAACAACTTCCAAAGACGCCCGGATAGCACTTCCCAAAGACAAACAAAGATGATAAGCACGATGCGCAGAGCCATCGACAAAGTGGTTGCAAACGCCGAGGGATGGACACCTGCATGAAGTGCATGGTGCTTGACATAAATGGTGTAATCGCACGCATACAACAGAGGAGAATGAATCAAAAAATCTTGCATCCACCACAAACGAACCATGTTGTAAAAAGAAACGCAAGTAAGTACCTCATTTGCGTAACCCACTGTATCATGAGTTTGTGGAGTGGGCACCGCAGAGGTTTGATGTTGTGATTTGGAGTGCTTCTCTACTTAATACAAGGGATATGGTGGATGCATTGTTCCCTCGATCCGGACTGATTCTTGAAGATATATGGTCAAGAGCATTGCTATGCATGCAGCATCCAACCAAACGTAAAAGCAACTATTTTTCAAGGAGTTGAAGGTTGTTCTTGAGGATTTTCCTCAATATCATGGTATGATTTTCTTGGTTGATGACGGCTGCACAAAGGGTTTTCTAAACCCCGCACACACAACCGCTTCGCTATGCCTTTCAAGGGGCAAGAAGAGGACAATTTTTGCGTAAGTTTGTGTGTCCGGCTTTGGAATACTTGGCCTCTCATACAGTACAGGAAACGATCTCACAAATTGATTTCACTGATGCATGGTTGGCCCCGGAGACAGTTGCAGTGCTGGATTACTGTCTCAACAACTACCTTGTCTCAGCCTACTATATCCTCAATGCTCCTATTGAAGTACAAAGGCAGCTGCTGGGCACCCTTCCTGGCGACGAGCATAGATTTGAGGACTTCGATGACTTATGAAGTAACCATTGTACACTACTTTTTTGTAATATATGCAGATTACTTTGTGTTATATCTTGAGTATTGAGTGATCTTGTAAGATGTCTCAAATGTTGAGTGTACAATTTTCTGTAATATATATCAAGCTTACTCTGCAATACTACAAGCATTGTTTCCAGTACTAAAATACTCCAATACAGCACTACTACAAGCATTGTTTCCAATACTAAAAGACTCCAATACTCACAAGCATTGTCTCCAATATAATGATCAAAATTTGAGACAAGTACACAAGTAACTCTGCACTGTTAAAATGATAAAACAACTAGGTCAAAGCATATTCAACCTTCATATGGCGGTTGTCAAGGATCATCCGTGAGTAGCCCGATCAAGGGAAAATCATTAGTGCCGTGAATCTGATTCATCTCAAACTTGATGGCGATACGTGATGATCAGATCGAAGGTCGACCTTTGTCTTCAAGTAGCTCCCAAGTACCATCGGGCCGACAAAGATAGTACAAACCAGCCAACACATGTTCATCGACATTGAAGGTCGGATTCATATATCCTTTGACAATTGAACATCCAGGATATGCCTCGGCTTAACACATTTGATCACATAGAAATCTGCATTCTCCCCGATTTCCCTCCCTCACTACAACAAAAAAGTTATCACCTTCCTCTATGTTTCCACTAAGCCATTCTCCATCACCTTCAAAAAATGCCTCATCGATTTAGGCCTTCAAGACCTTCACCCGACTGACTTTTCTCGGCTTTAGAGTAACATATTTCCAATTCTTTAACCTCGCTTGTTCACACAAGATGACCCAGCATCAGTTTTTACTTTCAAACAATTACCACGAAACAACTTAAACCTCTATGAGCCACCCTTTGTGCTTGATTTGGCCAAGTATGTCCCGATCTTTGTGTATTTCCTTCGTCCCTTCTACCCCGGCCCAGTCCGGCCTTTTCAATCCCTATCAACATCATCCTTTCCAATGAACCAAAAGTGCCCCCTAAAAGCCGGTAACAACTATTGCGGTTCACATACAAGACAGAGGCACATTACAAAGATTACACAAAAGAGATAAAAGCGGATAAAAAGCACTTTTTGTGAAGCGGATGAAAGCACGTTAAAAGCGGATGAATGCGGATGAAAGCATATTACCTCTTGATGTCCCCGCTTTGGCACCTTCATTCCAACTCATAGCGAATTCACGGGCATCGGCAAAGACCCCTAAATCTCACTCCATCATACTTGAGCTGCTCTCTAGTGAATGCCCCTTTGAGGATCACCCTTGCCCATCGTGCTCTCCCTTTACCATGGGCTGTCCCAAAGAAATTCCATATTATTTCCTTCCCTAGCTCGTGGTGATATCTTGGTAGGAAATAGAATGGTCGGGCAGATTTGAATTGGCTAGAACAACCATCCCACCAAACTATATGCCCGGAGAATTCTACACCATTTGATACTAGCCATGAATTGTGCTTTCTAAGACAAGGTTGCACAAAAAGAGTGTCATGAATCTTGTCATCACTCAAGTAAAAATGGGTTTCCTTCAATAGCTTTTCGATCCCAGAGCTCGTCCATCCTATACGTGATGTGGACGAATTGTTATTTGGTCATTGTGCCAATGCCGGCTTTGAACCTCCCTTTGTATTTTGATGTTTGTAATTCTCAAGAAAATCAATTACGTAAAACAATGGTGCCATCTTGGATATTGTCCAAGCAACTCTTGAATTGCATGGCCCACCTAGCCCCCTGTAATTGTGTGACACGAATTGTGCATCAAGCGGCCATGTTTATACCATTCTTCACCCTCGCTCTTGTTGCAAACCACAGCCCTCCCTGAGCTCTCGCTTGGTTGAGTCATACGTTATGTTGGCTGCCGGACACTTCTCACCAGTCCACAGACCTGGCAGTGCACTTGCACTCTTCACCATGGAATCCGGTTTTTACGACCTTAATGCATTCGGTACTCGGCATACTCCAACTTCATATGGTATATGCAACAACGGTTTCCCTTTCTCGATACTTTCTTCACATAAATAGGCTTCAACTTCTCGAAAGCCTTTAAGCAAACGGTGTTAGGGATGTGCCTTTTGTATTGTTGATATAGTCATCTTTGAATGGTGGCCTTTGGTTAGAAATAGCGTAAAAAAAAAAGTTTGTATGGAAACTTATACCGTGTGACCTCCGTAAAGGTGCAAGGGATAAGAAATTGGCCCCTGACTCTCCAACGGTGTTCACAACATCTTTCTTGCAAGGAGAGACTCTCATTTTTTCTTTCCAACTTCATATGCTTTGCTTGCAAGGGGGTGAGAGAATCGCACCTCAACCTCTTTTTGGAAAGTAGACCACGGACCATTTCCAAGGAAGGCTTCCGATTTCCTTAATGCAAAAAAGTTGCAATTGTTGACCTCATGCAACCTATCATAAGAAATATTGCACATGTATCAATGAACATATCCCACCAAAGATCACTCGAGATACAAGCACTTGAAAGCATGAAGAAGCATGTGCATGAAGACAAGAAATAGATGTACCCAACAGCCCCGCCATAGTGGAATTGCATCTCGAATTTGTGGAAGAAGCCATCACAAGTGTTGAGGTTCTGCTCTCCAAATATCATGGTTCCTTTGCCTCTTTGTGGCTGCCATTGTCTGTTTCAAGTTGTTGAGCAAAGACTCCCGGCGCCTTTGCACTCCTTTGGATTTGGCAAAAGTCCGTGTTCCGAGATTTCCATTTCGTTTGTGATGAACCACCCTCTTCATCACATCAGCCTTGAGTTCGTGTGAATGCTTTTGGGTGAGCTTATTGAAGTAATCAACTACTTGCTTGGCTATTTCTTGCTCCTCGCCTCATGCTCGATCCTCCTGCTCAACCGCTCTTTTCATCTTATTCCTTAATCAGATTCTCTCTTTCTCTCTGCATCCAATTTCTTGTAAATTGCAGAGGAAACTGATCTTCACGTGATATTTCCCCGTTGGATTGACATCCAACAAATTTGGAACATTGATTGGGATTCATCGGGCCGAAAATCCAATGCTAAACGCGTGATTGCCTCCGTACCTCTGATCGAGGGGCCATGAAATTCCCGAGAGAGGGAGGATAATTGAATTGGAGGGAGAATTTTCGCGCCCATGACGAAAGTAATCCAATTTGCAACGCACTACCACACCACTCGGCTAAAATCCAGCCAAAACCCACAATCATTATCCTAACGGTTCATTCGTGGAGGTGGGCGTGTTAGTACATGAAGGGCGTAAAAAAATGATTCGGGCGATTACGCTTAAAGCACCCCAAATTAAGCAAAAAGG
The DNA here is from genome assembly GCA_021234155.1 of Isoetes taiwanensis. Classification (NCBI taxonomy): domain Eukaryota; kingdom Viridiplantae; phylum Streptophyta; class Lycopodiopsida; order Isoetales; family Isoetaceae; genus Isoetes; species Isoetes taiwanensis. Next base: position 927,793 of record JAJEKV010000063.1, read on the forward strand.
GGTGCTTTAAGCCGGCTAAAACCCCTATATAAGCATGCGTCCGGACGCATGCTTTTGCTACCCACCAGCATACTTTCACCCAATACTGAAGATAGAATCAGACCCCCTTATGTTGTAGGGATGGAACACAGATGTATGTATCCTTCAGCTTTAGATACAAGCTAAAATTTCTTATGACATCACAAAGGGCTCTGCAACACAAGGAAGATCTCATTCACCCGCAGATTTCTACTAGTAGAACTTTCGAATCCAAAGCTGGATATGAATCTGTAACCAAGATTGGAGGTTTGCAAACTGCTCCAGAAGTTGCTAGAGGAAGAACTGGTCGCAAAAAATTGCTGAAGAAGATATGTTAGAACAAGAAAATGAAGATGGCCGCAAAGAGCATGTGGCGGCTGTCTAGAAAAATGCAAAACCAGCTACAAACCCTAAATGTGTTAGGGCAAACTAAGCTGATCGGTGTCTTATTATCAGCAAAAAAAAAAAAGGATTGATGTAAAGTGGAAAAAATGCTTTCTATTTTACATACCAAGATACGTGGATGAGTTAAAATGTGTAGAGCATGGTGATAACTTGCACCCGTTATCCATCACTTGAAAAAGTCTGCATCGTTAAGTAAATAGATGGCAATTCTCGAGCTCAACAAATAGCTTTTTTATCAAAAGCAATAATTCAAGTGCATACAACCAATTCTATTTGATGACACTTGGTCAACATGCAAAAAACAAATATGCATGTCTTTATTAAAAGGATAAGGCCAATGATCTTTCTTATGGGGCATAAAAAGAATATCCCATGTGGGTTTTCATACGTAGATGAGTATACAATAAATGTTTATAGATGGGCCCTAAGGGGAGAAAAGTGCCAAACAATTGAACTTTTATTGGGTTAACAAATCTACCCATCCAATTTGATAAACCCACCAATTTTGGTAAATCTGCTATTCTAAGTTACAACATAGATGTATGTATACATACCATGGAATCATGTGTAGCACACATTATATTGCGGCTTTCTTCCAGATGTCTCACCACTTCGGTGTGTATCAACTTATTATGCCTAAGAAAAATAACCTGTGATATACTTCTCAAGCTTTTCATACGTGATCACCATGAGATGGACCAGGTTGTGCCACAGCAGGCTGCACAACTATCCAAATGCATTTTCATTATTGTATTGTAATTGTTAAAGCATAACTAGGAGTAGAGGAGATAATCTACTACTTCTTCCTATAATGTTGGAATTAGATTATACATCTCAGATCCAATGGGATGACTTTACATGTATATGTCTATAAGAAAAAAAAAAAAAAAAAAAAAAAAAAAAAAAAAAGACCTGTACAAACAGACCTTCTACCTTTTCAAGACCTTTTGCAAAGACCTTGTCAAGGTACAATTTGCAGCCCTAAGTTGAAAACCAGGTGTATTTCAACTTAGGCCATAACATGGTTACATTTCTTAATAAAGTAAGACAATAAGTGGAAAGAATACCATAAAAACTTTTTTCCAAAAAGGACATAGATACAAGATAAGATAACTGATCTACAAAATCAGAGTAATAATATTAAATATCATTTCTGCAAAAGTCAGCAATACAATGGTCTTTATCAAATATTAAAAACAACTAGACCACAAGCAAAATTCCAAATGAAATGGTCCGTAGATACTTGAAAGATTGTTCTTCCATTTCCAAGTCTTGTAAGCTTATCCAAACTTGAACAAATTTGAAAAACATAAACAGGAGCAAGAAATCCCGTTACCTGCAGTGAAACCAGAGGACAGTTAGCCTAAGAAGGGTAAGAGCCTAAGTCACTAGCAGGTAAGCTACGGATTTCTTGGGCTTATCGCCCTTCACCTTGAATGTTTCACTTTAAACAAAGTAGCCAAATGGGTTTTATTTCAGATTAACGTATGGTCTCTGCAATAATTAAAAGCCCCCCCAGAATATAACTTTTAGCATGCCTAATACTCTTAGGTCCATTATAATCTTAAGGTAAGGCCCCTTGTAGTCATAACCAAGAAAACATGAAATCATCTAGCCGGCCAAAAATAAGCAATTAAAGAAGTTATGTCGGATCAAATTTAACATCCTAGAGAATACTATGAGAGCTAATTATCGATAAAAGTTTTTACTGCTAATTATGCTATGATAGCAACAAGTGATAAAAGATTCACTAGATCTTATCAAATGTTAAATAGTTCAAATGGATAAGATAGCAAATAACACGTAATATCATACTTGGCATAGTGTTCCTTTAGATCATACATCCTTAGATCGTGTCGGATCACTCTAAGCTCTCAAATCATAGCTTAATGTCAAGTAAAAACGGGTCGATCATATACACAAAGAATTTTTGAGATATAATTTCATATGGACTAATGCAAAACGAAATGAAGGTCAAAGATATACTTCAGACTCACTAGAACCATCTTCCTCATAATTCAAAGATATCATACCTGCAATCTTAGATCATCTTAAGCAAATGCAAATCCCTCGTCCAGAATCTAACTATATCCTATATAAGAGTAATCACATATAATCTAACCCATAATATGCTATCATTTTCAACCAAAAAAGGTTGTAACATAGAATTGACTATGCATCCAACATGTATTGAGAGCTAATTATGAAATAGAACTTTCGCTTTGCCTAACCAGATAGCATCAAGAGATGAGTAGATCCAACAGATTTAAATCTTATGTTAAGTAGATCCATCAAGAATGAAGGCCCAAATCACGTAATAACATATACAAAATTTTTAGATCACTCTTAGATAAAGTAAACAAATGTTGATCCATGTCCTAAATAGACATATATATTATATATATTAGCATTCGTATATGATTTAACGCATGTCATCTATAATTTCTAAACGAAAAAATTGTCAATGCTTCCAACCTGATTTGTAGATGCAGTATTGTTCATAGTTTGAGCTGCTGCTGGGATGCCAATGCCTGAGGGAATTGATTTGCCAGAGCCTTCTCCTAGATCTGAGTTATCCTCACTGCCTTGCATCAAATTATCAGTAGGCTTTTCCATAGAAGTACTACCGGATCAATGGGTTCATTGTTAGCTCTCTCCACCATCTCCTTTCATACGGGCCATGTCCAAATTAGCATAGATTTGACATACTGTGCCTACTAGCAGCTCATGCAGGGGCATCGAAATCAACAAGCCTTCTTCTATCTATCTATAAGAGGAAAAATTACCGCCACCATATTGCACAAGACCTAGATACCACGGTCCTAAACTCCGTATTAAGCGATAGCACACCTGGAAGCCAGCTTTGATTTAGGACATTACATCATGCCACTGTATTATTTGTGATTTCTTCAATGAATTTCTCCTCTGCCGCAAATCCGCAGCCCTAACATTCAGACCTAAAATTCATGGTTCATATAAACGACCATTACCTTAATATTTTTCAAGACATTAATTTTAGTTTTATAAAAACAGCCCTTTAAGATATATTCAATGGTCATAGGGTCTTCATGCACCTATAACTCTTGTATTCAACCTTTATTTGAAGTAATAGCCATATTATAAGCCCAGAACATAAGGACCACTTCGAAAATTCCATCGGTCTTAGTAAGGTGTTAAGTCTTCAGTATTTTTCCACAGTGTTTAAACTCTTATATACAGTCCTTATATCCATCTATTCCATATGCCATCTAGAGGGTCTGATCACCCCAAGACCAAATGTCCAGATCAATCCTAATTATCAAAAACCGTACTATAGCTTATGGGCTTACCATATTATAGAAAGAAGAAGCATACTGATCACATCTCCAAGATAACCCCATAGTAATGTTATTTTTCACCTTCTTAACAAGGAATAAGGGTAACCATTTTCATGTATTCAACTGACCGTATTTTCCTGTTCAACTTGGTAAGCAACAGCTCCATCAAAAAGTGTTTAACAAGTATAACAAGTCCTGTATAACAAGTCCATCATTACTTATAATAAAAAAAGCCTGCCTCCTACCGTAGGTCAGGGTGGGCCAAAATTCATACATAGATTTAGCAACAAGGAGAGTAGGACCTTGTTGCCAAAGCCCTACCCTACCTATATTGCCTAACTGTACCAGTTAAAGAGCCAAGTGGCAAGAAAGATGACCAATAAAGTGAGCAAGAAATACCGCTTGGTAAGAGTACTAGTCCCAGGCCAATTCCCTCGCCTATCTCATATATGTTCCGTAAATATAATCTTCAAAGCTCGCAGATATGGTCCGCAAAATAGCCCAATGGCAATTCATGGATTTCATAAGCCCAATGGCAGTTTATTTCATATGACATTCTTCATGACAAAATATGCCAATATCACCATGTATAAACCTTACAAAAAGGTCTTGGTGAGGTTGCAATGAACAACGCTATTCATATATAATAGTCTTCTCACTAAGTCATTGATAATCCAAAGACAGCCTTAATAGAAAAGTCAGATTGCTTAATATAAAAACAAAAAAGTTGCACGCATACCATACTCCAACCAGCGGTGTGTCTCATGATGCATGAGTTGAGGTGCATTTCCTTATTCTTGTATATGCCAAGATACTTTGAACTGCAGAACTCAAAGCTATCCTTTCTCAATATTATCTCGAAGTTGTAATGAAGTTCACCTATATCGATTGGTTGCATCAAAATAATCCTTTCCAAAGATCCGGCCATTTTACTTGTATCAACATAGTCATCACATATGAATATTTTAACCTCCCACACGAAAATGAAGTAACCATGATTATGGTCTCTAGTAAAACTAGAGAACTGAGTATTGATAAAAAAACCTTTAGACCTGTACAAACAGACCTTCTACCTTTTCAAGACCTTTTGCAAAGACCTTGTCAAGGTACAATTTGCAGCCCTAAGTTGAAAACCAGGTGTATTTCAACTTAGGCCATAACATGGTTACATTTCTTAATAAAGTAAGACAATAAGTGGAAAGAATACCATAAAAACTTTTTTCCAAAAAGGACATAGATACAAGATAAGATAACTGATCTACAAAATCAGAGTAATAATATTAAATATCATTTCTGCAAAAGTCAGCAATACAATGATCTTTATCAAATATTAAAAACAACTAGACCACAAGCAAAATTCCAAATGAAATGGTCCAGAGATACTTCAGCATTGTTCTTCCATTTCCAAGTCTTGTAAGCTTATCCAAACTTGAACAAATTTGAAAAACATAAACAGGAGCAAGAAATCCCGTTACCTGCAGTGAAACCAGAGGACAGTTAGCCTAAGAAGGGTAAGAGCCTAAGTCACTAGCAGGTAAGCTACGGATTTCTTGGGCTTATCGCCCTTCACCTTGAATGTTTCACTTTAAACAAAGTAGCCAAATGGGTTTTATTTCAGATTAACGTATGGTCTCTGCAATAATTAAAAGCCTGCAGGAATATAACTTTTAGCATGCCTAATACTCTTAGGTCCATTATAATCTTAAGGTAAGGCCCCTTGTAGTCATAACCAGTAAACATGAAATCATCTAGCCGACCCAAAAATAAGCAATTAAAGAAGTTATGTCAGGATCAAATTTAACATCCTAGAGAATACTATGAGAGCTAATTATCAGATAAAGTTTTCTGCTGCCTATGCTATGATAGCAACAAGTGATAAAAAGATTCACTAGATCTTATCAAATGTTAAATAGTTCAGCCAGATAAGATAGCAAATAACACAGAATATCATACTTGGCATAGTGTTCCCTTAGATCATACATCCTTAGATCGTATCAGATCACTCTAAGCTCTCAAATCATAGCTTAATCTTTAATGTTAAATTCGATCATATACACAGCAATTTTTGAGATATAATTTCATATGGACTAATGCAAAACGAAATGAAGGTCAGCATATACTTCAGACTCACTAGAACCATCTTCCTCATAATTCAAAGATATCATACTGCAATCTTAGATCATCTTAAGCAAATGCAAATCCCTCGTCCAGAATCTAACTATATCCTATATAAGAGTAATCACATATAATCTAACCCATAATATGCTATCATTTTCAACCAAAAAAGGTTGTAACATAGAATTGACTATGCATCCAACATGTATTGAGAGCTAATTATGAAATAGAACTTTCTGTTGCCTAACCAGGATAGCATCAAGAGATGAGTAGATCCAACAGATTTAAATCTTATGTTAAGTAGATCTCAGCTTTAGACAATGAATGAAGGCCCAAATCACAGAATAACATATACAGCTTAGATCACTCTTAGATAAAGTAAACAAATGTTGATCCATGTCCTAAATAGACTGTTATATTATATATATTAGCATTCATATATGATTTAACACATGTCATCTATAATTTCTAAACGAAAAAATTGTCAATGCTTCCAACCTGATTTGTAGATGCAGTATTGTTCATAGTTTGAGCTGCTGCTGGGATGCCAATGCCTGAGGGAATTGATTTGCCAGAGCCTTCTCCTAGATCTGAGTTATCCTCACTGCCTTGCATCAAATTATCAGTAGGCTTTTCCATAGAAGTACTACCCATCAATGGGTTCATTGTTAGCTCTTGCCACCATCTCCTTTCATGCGGGCCCATGTCCAAATTAGCATAGATTTGACATACTGAGGCCTACTAGCAGCTCATCTTGGGGCATCGAAATCAACAAGCCTTCTTCTATCTATCTATAAGAGGAAAAAAATTACCAGCCATATTGCACAAGACCTAGATACCGTGGGTCCTAAACTCGGAAGCACGATAGCACACACTGAAGCCAGCTTTGATTTAGGACATTACATCATCTGCATGTATTATTTGTGATTTCTTCAATGAATTTCTCCTCTGCCGCAAATCCGCAGCCCTAACATTCTGTCTGACCTAAAATTCATGGTTCATATAAACGACCATTACCTTAATATTTTTTCAAGACATTAATTTTAGTTTTATAAAAACAGCCCTTTAAGATATATTCAATGGTCATAGGGTCTTCATGCACCTATAACTCTTGTATTCAACCTTTATTTGAAGTAATAGCCATATTATAAGCCCGAACATAAGGACCACTTGAAAATTCCATCGGTCTTAGTAAGGTGTTAAGTCTTGATTATTTTTCCAAAGTGTTTAAACTCTTATATCTGATCCTTATATCCATCTATTCCATATGCCATCTAGAGGGTCCGATCACCCCAAGACCAAATGTCCAGATCAATCCTAATTATCAAAAACCGTACTATAGCTTATGGGCTTACCATATTATAGAAAGAAGAAGCATACTGATCACATCTCCAAGATAACCCCATAGTAATGTTATTTTTCACCTTCTTAACAAGGAATAAGGGTAACCATTTTCATGTATTCAACTGACCGTATTTTCCTGTTCAACTTGGTAAGCAACAGCTCCATCAAAAAGTGTTTAACAAGTATAACAAGTCCTGTATAACAAGTCCATCATTACTTATAATAAAAAAAGCCTGCCTCCTACCGTAGGTCAGGGTGGGCCAAAATTCATACATAGATTTAGCAACAAGGAGAGTAGGACCTTGTTGCCAAAGCCCTACCCTACCTATATTGCCTAACTGTACCAGTTAAAGAGCCAAGTGGCAAGAAAGATGACCAATAAAGTGAGCAAGAAATACCGCTTGGTAAGAGTACTAGTCTGTGCCAATTCCTGTCTATCTCATATATGTTCCAGAAATATAATCTTCAAAGCTCGCAGATATGGTCTGCAATAGCCCAATGGCAATTCATGGATTTCATAAGCCCAATGGCAGTTTATTTCATATGACATTCTTCATGACAAAATATGCCAATATCACCATGTATAAACCTTACAAAAAGGTCTTGGTGAGGTTGCAATGAACAACGCTATTCATATATAATAGTCTTCTCACTAAGTCATTGATAATCCAAAGGTTAATAATAGAAAAGTCGATTGCTTAATATAAAACAAGAAAGTTGCACGTTACCATACTCCAACCGAGGCGAGTGTCTCTCATGATGCATGAGTTGAGGTGCATTTCCTTATTCTTGTATATGCCAAGATACTTTGAACTGCAGAACTCAGGCTATCCTTTTCGCAATATTATCTCGAGTTGTATGCGAAGTTCACCTATATCGATTGGTTGCATCAAAATAATCCTTTCCAGCATCCGTCATTTTACTTGTATCAACATAGTCATCAGTACATATGAATATTTTAACCGACCACCTGAAAATGAAGTAACCATGATTATGGTCTCTAGTAAAACTAGAGAACTGAGTATTGATAAAAAAACCTTTAGACCTGTACAAACAGACCTTCTACCTTTTCAAGACCTTTTGCAAAGACCTTGTCAAGGTACAATTTGCAGCCCTAAGTTGAAAACCAGGTGTATTTCAACTTAGCCATAACATGGTTACATTTCTTAATAAAGTAAGACAATAAGTGGAAAGAATACCATAAAAACTTTTTTCCAAAAGGACATAGATACAAGATAAGATAACCGATCTACAAAATCGGAGTAATAATATTAAATATCATTTCTTGCAAAAGTCAAAGAATACAATGATCTTTATCAAATATTAAAAACAACTAGACCACAAGCAAAATTCCAAATGAAATGGTCCGTAGATACTTCAAAGCATTGTTCTTCCATTTCCAAGTCTTGTAAGCTTATCCAAACTTGAACAAATTTGAAAACATAAAAGCGAGCAAGAAATCCCGTTACTCCGCAAAGAAAACCGGAGGGGGCTTAGCCTAAGAAGGGTAAGAGCCTAAGTCACTAGCAGGTAAGCTACGGATTTCTTGGGCTTATCGCCCTTCACCTTGAATGTTTCACTTTAAACAAAGTAGCCAAATGGGTTTTATTTCAGATTAACGTATGGTCTCTGCAATAATTAAAAGCCTGCAGGAATATAACTTTTAGCATGCCTAATACTCTTAGGTCCATTATAATCTTAAGGTAAGGCCCCTTGTAGTCATAACCAGTAAACATGAAATCATCTAGCCGAAAATAAAAATAAGCAATTAAAGAAGTTATGTCAGGATCAAATTTAACATCCTAGAGAATACTATGAGAGCTAATTATCAGATAAAGTTTTCTGCTGCCTATGCTATGATAGCAACAAGTGATAAAAAGATTCACTAGATCTTATCAAATGTTAAATAGTTCAGCCAGATAAGATAGCAAATAACACAGAATATCATACTTGGCATAGTGTTCCCTTAGATCATACATCCTTAGATCGTATCAGATCACTCTAAGCTCTCAAATCATAGCTTAATGCTGTTAAGCTGGTCAGATCATATACACAGCAATTTTTGAGATATAATTTCATATGGACTAATGCAAAACGAAATGAAGGTCAGCATATACTTCAGACTCACTAGAACCATCTTCCTCATAATTCAAAGATATCATACTGCAATCTTAGATCATCTTAAGCAAATGCAAATCCCTCGTCCAGAATCTAACTATATCCTATATAAGAGTAATCACATATAATCTAACCCATAATATGCTATCATTTTCAACCAAAAAAGGTTGTAACATAGAATTGACTATGCATCCAACATGTATTGAGAGCTAATTATGAAATAGAACTTTCTGTTGCCTAACCAGGATAGCATCAAGAGATGAGTAGATCCAACAGATTTAAATCTTATGTTAAGTAGATCTGTCAGCAATGAAGGCCCAAATCACAGAATAACATATACAGCTTAGATCACTCTTAGATAAAGTAAACAAATGTTGATCCATGTCCTAAATAGACTGTTATATTATATATATTAGCATTCATATATGATTTAACACATGTCATCTATAATTTCTAAACGAAAAAATTGTCAATGCTTCCAACCTGATTTGTAGATGCAGTATTGTTCATAGTTTGAGCTGCTGCTGGGATGCCAATGCCTGAGGGAATTGATTTGCCAGAGCCTTCTCCTAGATCTGAGTTATCCTCACTGCCTTGCATCAAATTATCAGTAGGCTTTTCCATAGAAGTACTACCAGATCAATGGGTTCATTGTTAGCTACTGCCACCATCTCCTTTCATACGGGCCATGTCCAGCGTTAGCATAGATTTGACATACAGGCCTACTAGCAGCTCATGCAGGGCATCGAAATCAACAAGCCTTCTTCTATCTATCTATAAGAGGAAAAATTACCGGCCATATTGCACAAGACCTAGATACCGTCAGTCCTAAACTCCAGAAGCACGATAGCACACCTGGAAGCCAGCTTTGATTTAGGACATTACATCATGCCACTGTATTATTTGTGATTTCTTCAATGAATTTCTCCTCCAAGAACCAACGAAATCCCTAACATTCAGACCTAAAATTCATGGTTCATATAAACGACCATTACCTTAATATTTTTCAAGACATTAATTTTAGTTTTATAAAAACAGCCCTTTAAGATATATTCAATGGTCATAGGGTCTTCATGCACCTATAACTCTTGTATTCAACCTTTATTTGAAGTAATAGCCATATTATAAGCCCAGAACATAAGGACCACTTCGAAAATTCCATCGGTCTTAGTAAGGTGTTAAGTCTTCATTTTTTTTCCAAGTGTTTTTAAACTCTTATATACAGTCCTTATATCCATCTATTCCATATGCCATCTAGAGGGTCTGATCACCCCAAGACCAAATGTCCAGATCAATCCTAATTATCAAAAACCGTACTATAGCTTATGGGCTTACCATATTATAGAAAGAAGAAGCATACTGATCACATCTCCAAGATAACCCCATAGTAATGTTATTTTTCACCTTCTTAACAAGGAATAAGGGTAACCATTTTCATGTATTCAACTGACCGTATTTTCCTGTTCAACTTGGTAAGCAACAGCTCCATCAAAAAGTGTTTAACAAGTATAACAAGTCCTGTATAACAAGTCCATCATTACTTATAAAAAAAAAAAAAAAAAAATCTAAGTTTTTTTTTTTCTTAAAGGACAAACAAAAAATTTATTGAACACAACAATAAACAATACAAAATGAACATTTCTCATTGAATAAGCACAAGAAGATGCCGCTGGAATATGAGCCTGGGGCATTGTGTGTATTTACTTCATACTAGATAAATAAAAGGGGATAGGGCTCTGCTTAAGGGACTAACTGCCTTGAACTTGTGATGGAGTCAAATTAGATGTGTCCAATAACATCTCAGGGAAATTTGATAAGGCAGTAGCATCTTCGACCAATTAGCTCACTGAAGTGGACCAAACGATCATGACGAGATGCAATAGGACGGGCAGAATCACGCGAAGTAAGTTGTTAGAAAAGTGAGATGCAAAGGTATGAAAACCATTGGCTAATTTTCAAGGTTGATGAAGAGTAGGTGGATGTTTAAGTGGAGGGTGGGCTCCAGTACTGTCCATGACCTCTTCAACCTGCCTTTGTGATCTCTAGATCTCAGCTAGTCTTTGCTCTACTGATCTAGTAAGTGAGTTGTGAGATTTGCAACTCGAACAGAAGTAGAGAAGTCACAGGGGGGCGATAGACATCCATTGAAGAAGGGGCAGAGCTAGAAGCATGAGGTATAGAAGAAGCCAACGAAGAAACATGCTGGTGAGCTTTATGGTATTGAGCAAAGAGAGGGATCTCAAGAAATATGAGAACTCTGGACCATTCAATAAGCACAACTTGAATATGGATCCACTCTAAACAACAATTGTTTGAGGCAGATCATGATGAATGGGTCATGCTATACAAATCTTGATAATGCCATTGGTTATAGTGAGTAGCAAGTGAAATCATTCTCATTAGCAATGGCAGAATTGAATTCAGAATCATAAAGCTCTGGAGGAAACTTTTAAATGGCAACCAAAATGGGGCACGTGAGGAATCTAGCTTATCTAGAAAGGGAAAAAGAACCAGGAACATATTGTTGATACAACAAGTAATGTTTCCAAAGAGAATCAACACCTCATTCTATGAGTTGAGCAACCGGTTCAGGAGACTCAAGCATTAGAATAAAATAGCATTGCTCTTTGGTCACAAACTTGATAGACTGATATGCAGGAACCCGAATTTTCCAGATGCCCAGATAACCAAGATCCGAGTGCTTTAGAGCCAAGAAAGGGCCAGTAAAATAACAAACAATAGGACATGCGACCAACAGCTCCATATGACATTGGTGAGCCTCATGACTAATCTGCACCATAGGGGCCTCAAAACATTCAAACGTTGTCCTGCACTCTTGAACCTCATAAAAGACTTCAGCTGGTGGTAACAGGATATCCATGGAGTCTTGTTTGGCCTATGACTACTGAAGATAAGATGCAACTTCTTTCTTATTATTGTCCACCACGGTGGCAACGACATCTAAGATACGGAGAGAGGTGGCTAGAGATGACAAGCCTTTGCATAGACACTCAGGAAAATAAAATACTTGTAGCTTGTGCCACTGTGCAGAGGACCTCCAAGGTGTAGAGGTCAAGACACGCAGAAAGGTGGAAGAGGAAGCTCTTCCAGGTTGTCGCAGAGGGAGAGGAAAAAATTCCTCTTGCCTTAAGCAACCTCCAACACGTGTTGGATGTTCCATTGTCTAGAAAGTACTCCTTTATGTGAGAAGCTCCCAACATGCATGTGGATTGCAGTTTGAGGCACATAAAAGCTACTGATCTCATTTGTTCTGAAGAACAACATGTGTCGAGCCATAATCCACACAGAGGAGCAACCAAAAAGCACAAGTGCCACTGATTTGCCTAAGGAACTTCCAACATGTGTTGGAGGTGCCATTGGAAGTACTACCTTCTTAGAAAAGCTTTCCATGTCATCTGTCCAACACAGGCTCCAGTATCATTACACATAGGGGCAAGCATAAAGACTTTAATCAAAGATGCTACAAATAGGATAGAAACTGGAACAACAAGCTCATAGTATATCTGTCGAAAACTGCTCATATTATATCTGTCGGAATAGTATGGGGTCGAAACTGCTCATAGTATATCTGTCGGAATAAGTCAGTCAATATCTTGTAAATCCGGTGCTTTGGCACCAACTCTGGCTCGTCCCAGATTTCCCGAAACCACCACGTCACAAAGGAGTCTAAGTGCAATGTGATACAGGGCTCATCCGGGCATGCCATCTTTAATAGACATACAACAAGCAAGAGGGGTTAGTCCACCCGGACTAAGTGGAAAAACTGGGAAAGGGAACCAATAGCCATACGAATAATGAAATAGCCATCCATGTTCAATACACGACTACAACAACTTACCTTGCTCCATTTTCCTGCAAGAGGTTAGACTATTAATCTCATACCGTCTCATGCTAAATGCATAACTATATGCCTAGGATCTATGATCCAATCCAACTTTCCCCTTGGGTTGCGACCCCAAGAAGACATATTCCACTGTACGTACATGCCTTAAACAAGGGGGCTCTCCCCTTGGACTCATCCATCTAGCCCTCTGGCCACGGATACGGAGTTACACAGCCACCCCACCCCTCCGAAGATGGGCCGCTCAATCATGATGCAAAAATGCCATGTAATACTTACTACAAACCTTTATTTAATATAATCCCACAAGATGGCCCAAGCCATATTTACACATATCATACAGCATGCAGAATGCACACATAACCTCGCAATTCCTGGTAATATTATTCTACTTCCTAAGCTTTTATATCATTATACCCCTTGGCTCCGTACTGTGATTTGACCTAGAAGGAAGGATTTGCATAACTTGGTCTAGTCATGTCCGACTCTAGAAGATAATATTCCCTATGCACAGTTTTATAACTCTATATAGTAACACGTATGGGACCTTAGAACTATCATCATGTTCATTAAAGTGTATTGGGGATACCCAACCCTAGTATCCCCTTAAGATATTAAAATCAAAAGGCCACGACAAAGCAGTGGCGGCCAAGCTACAGATCTCGCTGGGTGCTGGGTCCCAAGGTTCTGCACAAGCACCAACTCTAGGTTCTATCAATAAGGCCCTAATTCTATCTTCGGCACCAGATTTTTACAAACAAAGGTAATTTCAAAGCAAGAGCTAGATTGATACATCTAGACCAGAGGTTATCACAAGAGGTCGGTATGGCAGCATAAGAATGGATGCCATGGATGAATCCAGAAAAAAGGTTCGGATTCACAGATGGCTTCAAGGTTTAGAGAACAATTTCTATTTTGTTCCTTGTGTTCATGAAAGCTATAACAAAAGACAGACTCCAAGCAATCCGACACATTCCCACACACGCAAAATCAAAAGCAAGAATCTATTTGATAAAGCGAGGCCAGGGATGATCATACAATAGAAATTGATATGGCAGCACACGAACATATTTTGATGGAAAACTAGGAACCTGGTCGGATTTACAGTTGAGTTCTAGATTTAGAGACGATTTTCATCATTTTTCCTGATTTCTTGAAGGCCACACAAAAGAAGGAACTGCAAGCAATCATGCACATCCCACCTCTTAATCTCTGCTTCAGTAGTTCTGGTGTCGTTTATGTCAAACTTCCTGAGCTTCCTCCTTGCTCCAAACGCCTCCACTCCGTTCTTATCCTTCCGTAATCTTCTAGTACTACAGGGCCACTTGGCATTATCCCTGTGGCCTGGATTTATCTAGTGGGCAGGCCTTGTTACCTGTTGCAATCAGATATAATCCATGGATGGTTTCAATGGTTTGAAACCCGTACTTTCCCATTGCTTGACTTCTTTATATTCTTGGGATGACCTATTAATACGACCATGCCTCATTTGAACCTTGCAACTACGTTACTGCCCATGCAACTAGCTATGTCCCTAGCCTGGCCCACTGCTTCGAATTATTATACTACATTAACTAGAAGCATGAGAGCAAACAAGGTTATTAAATGCCCTATTAATTCTCGTTTCCCAACCTAAGAAACAACATCAAGCTACAAGGGTCGTTACATTCTCACCTTGTAGAATTCAACTCATGTCCTCATGAGTTACTGGAAAGGATAGATATATGATGTTCCCTACAAAATATACGGCATCCAGCCGTACACTCCATAGAAAATTCCCCATCCGGTCCTTCGACCGCACGGGCCCTCCGTCTATCCTGCACTCCAGGATATCCCTAGTGCAGGAAGGGGACACGAAGGTGTCTTGCGCGCCCTTCCCCTATGGGCTCCTATAACCAGTGGAAGCATAAACAATGTCAGAACTAGCAATAACAATACATCGAACTACCACGAAGGGTAGCACATCACATACATCCATAGATACAACAGAGATACATATATGCCATAAAACATGAGAGCTCCTACCCAAGGCTCAGACTCATGGGAGGTCGACTGACGGCTAGGTCACAAGATAGAACCGACCGAAGCATAACAATGGCGGTGGCTAGGGTAGTCCACTCCATCCGCCCCTCCTATGCACGCTATGCAGACTGGCTAGATCGGACTCTGGCATGACTGTAGCCTGCCGGATATGTAGTCTCGAGGTATCACCCTTCGAGGCTACTCCGGGTTGTATCTCCCCGGTCTGTCGAGGCAGGAAGGGTTCCATCTCCCCTTCCTGGGGTCTAGCGGTTCCAAAGGCAGCTAGAGAATCGTGGCGACACACAATTCTTCCCCGGCTTAACTCCCTAAAACAGGAGTCAGGCCGACACCTGCAACTCCTGAGGATCAGGGCGGCACCAATGATCCAGAGGGTGTCGGACCCATGCCCGGCCTACACGAAGTGACCGGCCATAAGCCTAGCTTGCTATGGGTCCCCAGTAGCCGCATTCAGCACGGACCCCCATCCTTTTAGCCATTAGCTCTGTTATGTAGTGCCCAGACATTCCATAGTCCTGTTATGTAGTGCCTAGTCATTCCATAGTCCCCATAGCCGGGTGGGTTCTTGTGCACAGGCCGCATAATAATAGGAACTAAAGGGTCTAAACTAGGAGCATCACTAAGTACTGGCTACTAGGTCTCTACCTCCCTTCCCAATACAAGAGGAGCAAACATGATCAACCAACATCACATATCCACATAAGAGAATAACATCTAAACCTAATCATATACATCTAGACTTACAGGGTTCATTGATTAGGGTTCAAGATCTAAACTGAGGGTTCTAAGAAGGCTTTATGAGAGACACGCAATGCTAACTCATCTGGAGTCCTACTTCCAAATGATCTACAAAGAACTCTAATCCAAATACCTACTCTTGAGGAACTCCCTCATACTCCCGGCATCTCCATGATCTTCGAGGTGGTCAAAGTAGCTCCCACTCCTACTGTCACACACACGCTCTGGGGGCTGCTGTGCTATGCTATGCCACAGCAGACGGTTCTCAAAACGGAGTTTCGAGCGCGAAAAGAGTTCCCAGACTGTTGATGCCAGAAAAATGGCCTAGGGTTAGGGTCTGGCCATTTATAGGTTAGGGTTGATGTCACCTGCCACGTGGCTCCAATAAGGTAGTCGCGTGTGGCGGGTGTCCAATAGGTTAAGGCCATGTGGAAAATGGTCTTAGCCTAAGGTTGGCTAAGTTATATGAATAACTTAGTCATGCACCCTATGCCACTAATATATGGTATACAAGACTATGGAGATAGACTTGTATAGTGACGGACCTGCAAATATACATATTTAATGGCATATATTTCCTTGGAACGTCATATTCTCACCCCCTTAGGATAATGATGTCCTCAGCATTACGCTAAGGTAACGTACCTACACTAACCCTGCAAAAACACACATGAACATACAACTTTTGACTTTAATGAAATGATCAACTTCCTATTAGGTAATTAATACGTATCATAGGCTATATTTGTACCTATACAAAATTATATAGCCTTCGCAAGGATCTCTCATTATAGTAATTTCAAACATTATCACAATAGTTATTAGGGTCACAATTTGAGTCTAAATTATGAGTCCCATCTTCAAGTAATGTGTTCCCTCGTCTATGCTCCCCTTTCACTAGCCTGCACACATAGCACATTACGTAGTTTAGTTGAAAAGTTTGTGGTTTTAGGGGACCATCCCCCTAATTACCTCCTTGAGCCAAACTACTAGCTCAAGGTTACCATACTACCTTGCACTCGATCATGGCCCCATAAGGATTTAAGCTTAAGGACCATTTAATATGATCCTATCATTGCCCATGATCAGGTGCTACCTTGTACACGATCCCCTTGATCGAATACACCCACATGCCTCATGCCCCTGAGGGTTTAAGCTAGGGAACATCTCACGATCCCATCATCACGCATGATCATTCATACCTCACCATGACCTCCCTATGGTCAGGTACGTGTGCCCTGCATCATGACATAGAGATCATCTATATGATGGTCTCATCATCGCCCACCATGCCCCTCTCCCTCTCACATGACCCTCCTGGTCATGCACACCCTTGGTGCGTGTTGGCCTAGAGAATGCCATTAGAGCATATCTCATCATCGCCTCCAGTTCCAAGACTTTGGCATATGCACTCTACTACCCCGAATGCATATGCCTCACTAGAGCTATACTAAGGCATACAACTTAGCTAAGCACCTGGCAAGTCGGCGTCGACCAGCTCGTCCTGCTTCAATACCCAAGTTGCGTCTTTCACGGGCAAGTGCTTCCAATTGACCAAATATTGGAGGAATTGAGACATTCTTGTCTTCTTGAATGCCTTGTCGAGGATTAACTCGGGCACTATTTCAATCTGTTCCTCCGTCATCTCCAACAAAGTTGGAGTTTCCAAAACCTCCTCCGGGTTTGGGTTGTGCCTCTTCAAGAGGCTCACATGAAAGACCTTATGGACTTTAAGGTGTGCAAGTAAGTCGAGCTTATAGGCTTGGCTCCCTACTCGCTCCAAAATCTTGAAGGGTCCTGCACACCTAGAAGCAAGCTTCTTACAATTGCCGGTGTGAAGCTTCGCTTGCTTGACCTTGATCTTGAGCCAAACATTGTTCCCTACTTGGAATTCTCGTGCGGTCCTATGTCTGTGTCGGCTACACTCTTCTGCCGACTCCTTGCTGCTAGAAGATATCCTCTCACTTCTTCCACTAGTTGTTGTATATCAGATAACATCTGTTAAGAAACTTCAATCTTGGACACTGGATTGTGCCACGTGTCTGGTGTCAAGCATTGATACCTATAATTGATCATGAAGGGGGACATCTGAGAAGATTCTTGCTTGGTGCTATTATATGCAAACTCCACCAAGTGAATGAAATCGTCCCACTTTGATTGCTTGTTCCAGACGTAGTTCCTCAACATATCTTCTATTCGATTCGTGCGCTCCGTCTGGCCATCCGTCTGAGGATGATATGCCGTACTCATCGATGGCTTCGTTTGGATGGTGGTGAAGAGATCTTGCCAAAATGCACTCATGAACTTCGAATTCCTATCAGAGATTATCTCTCTTGGCATCCCATGGAGTCAAAAGATTTCCTTAGTGAACAACACGGCGGTATCCAATGCCGTATACGTGGTCCTGCATGGCACAAAATGTGCCATTTTTAACAATTTGTCCATTACTACCATCAAGACATCTTTGCCCCTTATGGTTCTCGAAGTCCTGTAATGAAGTCCATGCTTATTACTTCCCATTTGGCATTTGGCACTGGCAATAGCTCTAACACTCCTGGAATTCGAAGTTGCTCTGCCTTTGTCTGCTGACATAGCTGACATTCCCGAATGTACTTGGCTATCTGCTTCTTCATGCTGGGCCAGAAGTAGCTACTTCTAATCTTGAAATAGGTCTTCATAAAACCCGCACACCCTGCTATTGGGCTATTGTGTGTGTCATGGAGTATCAACTTCCTGATTCCTGATGACTCTAGTACACACAATTTGTTCTTATAGTACCGCAGGTTACCTTCCTTCTTAAAATGCTTGAAGGTTTCTATATCTTTGTCCGTTCTTGTCTCCTTAGAAAGGCTTGCCCAAGCTTCCTTGAAGTCCCAGTCTGATGGCAACATTTCTTCTATCTTCTTGCCAAACTCACCAGTGAGTGTTGATATGGCATTGCAATGGACTTTCGTCTCTAATGGCCTTCAAGAGAGCACATCCGCAACCACGTTCAATTTACCCGACTTGTAGATTATCTCAAAGACGTATTCCTCGAGGAATTCCATCGACGTCCTCCGTCTCAAATTTATGAGTGGTTGTGTAAAGATATACTGGAGGCTTTGGTGGTCTGTGTCCAACTGGAACTTTCTATCCAACAGGTAGTGCCTCCAAATCCTCAGGGCTCGCACTATGGCCAAGAGTTCCCGGTCGTGCGTTGGGTAGCGCTGCTCGGCGTCATTCATCTTCTTCGAATCATAAGCACCTACTCTTCCCTCCAGCATAAGGACTCCTCCGGTCGCTAGCTTGCTAGCATCCATTGCCACCAAGTTGTCCTTGCTTGGATCTGGGAGGGTAAGGACTGGTGCTGTTGTTAATGCTTCTTTGAGCTTCTCAAAAAAGGGTTGAACATTCTCAAGCCAATGTTGCACCCAATCTTTCATCTTCTTATTCTTAGTGAGGTTCGGCAAAGGGGACGCCCACTTCGGGAAGTCCTTTACGAACTTGCGATAGTACCCTGCCAAGCCAAGGAAACTTCTTACCTCGCCCACATTCTTCACTGCTGGCCAATTTACTATGGCTCCTATCTTCACTAGATCTGTTGAGATTCCTTCAGTTGTAACTACATGCCCCAAGTATTCCACTCTACCTGTTGCAAAGTGGCACTTTGAGAGCGTACCACATAAGCGATGTCGTCTTAGCTTCTCCAATACTCCTCTCAAATGTACGACATGCTCTTCGATTGATTTGCTGTAGATGAGGATGTCGTCGAAGAAGAGGATTACGAACTCATCCAAGAATTCCCTAAAGATATCGTTCATTAGCCTCATGAACGTTGCTGGAGCATTCGATAAGCCGGAAGGCATTACCGTGAATTCATAATGACTATATCACGTTCTAAAAGCGGTTTTATGGATATCTTCCTCCTTGATCTTTATCTGGTGGTAGTCAGACCTTAGATCAATCTTGGAGAAGACCTTTGCCCCCTGCAGCTGGTCCATCAAATCGTCTGCCCTGGGCAAGGCATATTTATTCTTTACCGTTTGCTTATTCAGTTGACGGTAATCTATGCATATTCTTAAACTCCCATCCTTCTTCTTCTTCACAAAATGGATTGGTTCCCCGTAACAGGGGTTGCTTCTTGTTGATACTGGAGGGAATGTTACACCTGACTAGATCGCGAACTAGAGAAACAAGAAGGTGTTTAGTAGGTTTACTACGACCGGCAACCTGGTGATGAAAGGCAATAGATGTTAAGATGTTATTTACTCGTGAAAGAGAAGGTGAAGATGTTAACATCTTAGTGATTTAGAGATAAGGTCCGCAAAAGATCCCGTGGGGTAAAGATGTAAGCCTTTTTTAATGGTTTGGATTTAGTTTAATTTTCTTTTTGTTAATGGTCAATTTTAGAAAGTGGAATTGTTCTTTTTTTGGTCGCCACTCTCAGGGCCTGCGATTCATGCATCTACCATAACCATCGGACAGGGATCTCTTGCACAAGCATGAACAGCGACGGCTTTCTTTGCACAACGAAGGCTTTCTTGAACAGGGCTTTTTGAACAGGGTGTTCTTGAACAGGCTTTGTTAAACAGGGTTTTTTGAGGTTTTTTTGCACCGTCGAACTGGCTTGAAGCTCTGGTCTGGGATGCGGACTCTGTTCTGTTCTGTTTAGGCTCTAGTGTGGCATCGAAATTTGTTCTGTTCTGTTTTGCTTCATGATTCGAGCAAGAAAAGTGTGAGCTGGAAGCAAAGGGATTAAGCACGGCAACAGCCAGGTATGGCAGAGGCAGGAAGCTCCAGCCGGATTTGCGGTTTGCTGCAGTTTCTTATTTTCGGATTTTGTTCCGAATTTGTGTACACGCCATTCCGTTGTTCATTCTACCTCCGGATCTTTGTTGAAGCTATGGGCCATTCAGATGCCCCTATTTGTACGTATTTTACGTTTTTATTCGTATTTAACAAATCCAATGGTTTATAATCCAATGGTTTAGCAAAAAAATAAGGTATGGGTTAGAGACAAACAATCATGGTAGATGCGAGAAAAAAAACGAGGCTTTTGAACAAGAACCAAGTCTTAAACCCGTACTAAGGTTGTTGATAAGATTTCAATGTGTTTGCTGCACTCGCACTCAGTGTACAACCCTTCAATAGGGATAATAAATGACATATCTCATATCCGAATTATCCATTGTCATCCAAAACTTAGAATTGAAAACATCTGAAACAAAAAACACAAAACTCACCATGTTAGAAGCACGAAGGCGGAGCACAATCATCGGACTAGTAGGTTTTCCACAAGATAAAGATTATTTAGATACACCATGCAAACCATGTCCACTAGCTGAAAACATAAATGATCTACAAAGCAAGCAAGCCAATTTCCAAACTCATCATGAAGCACTGGCCACCAAGGGGCAGACTCCAATAAAAAATGACATGTGATATCACACTTACATGCAAGGGCAAAGGTAACAGCCTTAGCTACAAGGCTCGGAGGTCGAGGGAAGCAATAGATGTTAGTGTCGGACCATGACTGAGAAAAAGCATCGGGTGGTGATAATATATCAGGAAGCAGGTGCCACAATTAAAATTAGAAGTACGAGCATTATAAGCATTGGCAAACGATCCCAATTATGAGGGCCCGTTTTCGTATCTATCAAAGAAAAGGCTACATCAGATAATATATAGTCATAAAATTCAATAAGCTTTGATAGGCAGTCAACCCGCTAGTTCAGGTTTCAAGGAATCCAGGCTGGTTTAAGGGTAATTCTATGTTTAGAACACAAAATAACGATCCGGATACACAAGGAATGTAGGTGATTAACACGGGATCCACCCTTTAGATAGAATAAAATATGTATTTAAGGAATCGCCAAAGGCCGTAACTTGGGAGTTTTGCAAGGATAGGGCATGATTCTCAAGAAAATGCAGTAAAGCAGGAAGCTCACGGGCAGTTGAGGATGAAGCTTTCTCCGCATCAGAGAAAGTACCAGCAAATTTTGCACCCGGAAGCATTATTAAGGAGATCAAAAGAAGAGAATCAAAGTAAATCTCAGCATGTTCAAATAGAGATAACTGTAAATGTTGGGACCAAGATGTAATGGAAGCGTATAGGTTACCAAGATTGAATGACAAGACTTTGGAGAAAGGGCAAAAAACCATACAGAAAGACTCGATCATGCCGATAAAAGAGGCTAATGTTCGCGTTGGAATGCAATCAATAGCAAGAAGCTTGGAGCCTAGGTTAAAAAATTTCTAGCATCTTGTAGGGGCAAATGGATAAGAAACCCGACAATGAATCAACTATAAAGCCCAAGAATCTGGCCATATGCGAGCCTTCTAACTGGCACTTATGCAGAGCTAACATTAAGCCGGCTGCCTTAAAATCCTGCATCATAAGGCTTTGACATACTTAAAATTAAAACAGAACTAGCAAATAAGAAGTCATCTACATCGGGAATGCAATGACATCCTTTAGAACACCATAGACACACCATTTGCTGCATTAGTTTGGTAAATACGTAGCATGCAGAAGAAAGAGCAAATGGTAAGGATGTGAATATGTATTACGTACCTTCGAATTCAAAGCTAAAATATGTCCAACAAAGAGGATTAATATCGACATGATGGTATCCAGAATGGAGATCTAAAGTAAACAAGGCATCATTAGGTTGGACATTTTTTCACGGACTTCCTTTAGCAACTATTAACAAAGCGAAGGTCCAAAATAAGACGTAATTTATTTTCGGCTTTAGGCACCACGTTCAAAGGTGAGCATATGAAGGGAATTGATTTAGAGACGATAGCAGCACCTGAGACAAGTAAGTCCTTGATAGCACCCTTAACAAACTCTGCATGTTGTTGCACAGGCTTATAGTTTGGCTGAGACCAAGGTTGACTGGGAGGATCATGTAGCCAAGGAAGGGAATATGCATTACTGACCCATTACTGATCCAATCAAGCACCATCACAGATGAACAAAAAGTTTTCCAAAATGCCAAACGGTCTCTCAATCTATTGCGCAAATAAATCATTGATAGGTGCAAATGTTATGTAGGTGATTGCTTTTCTCTTTGTCAATAATAGCTTAGCCATATATGGCTTTCCAACTCTGCAAATGACTCCTCTACCTCGTTGAAAAAATTCCATTGCTTGATATTTCTGTCAAATTTAAGGGCATGGGCCCTAGCTTTTTTGCTCTTCCACTGTATTTCTTGTGGAAGGGCGATCTTGGTTTCTAGAGCTACTACATCCTCTGCTTTAGTACTACTGCATTTCTAATTCACTCCGGAGTGCTCGAAAGTTGTAGGCCTCACAAACGATGGAGGGAAATCTGCATGCGCTAAAGAAGCAGACACGTAATGGCGAGGGCTCCTCCCCCTCGGAGTACATCACACAGACGGAGGCAATACATGCCCTGGAGGGAAAGCTAAATGCCATTCAGGAAAAGCTGACAGGTGTGGAGATGCAAAGGGACACGCAACCGGCAACTATTCTCAAGAAACAGTTGGCGAAAGAAAAAGAACGTATTTCGACGCTGGAAGAACGCATTAGGCCACTGGATGACCGCTTTGGGCTGACTGACTTTGAGCGCAGACAAGCACATGATACCGTCGCCCAGCTAAGAAGTGAATTGACAGCGATGTCCTGCACCCTGAGCGATGCAACCCGACGTCTAGATCAGCTCCAACGGCAAATGTCAGAGGACGTGGTACAGCTGCAAAATGAGCTCAGACAGGCAGTGGCACAGGTTGCACAGTTGGTTGCCCCAAACGGCCGATTGGCAGACCAGGAGGCTACAATGTCTGGGATGCAGGGGAGGTTGGACACCCTAGAAAAGAGACAGCCTGAAAGTCAAGAGGCAGCACCCAGGCTTTCGGCCCTTGAGAAGAGGATGGCCGAGTTCCAGCGGGAGATGTATGATCTGCGCATGCAGATGAAACAGACAAGTACCACCACAGGGGCAGCACCATCACCATGCCCAATACCTGAGGCGGAGATTGCACAGGAAATTAGACGGGTCCTTCGCGAGGAGAAGGACCGCCAGTCTCGTCGGTTGAACATTGTGGTTCGGGGCTTGCCTGAGGAACAGGGAGGAGATCTCCCAGCTAAGCTCCATGCCCTGGTATTGGCAAGGCTCCAATTGCAGCACTTGACAGTAAGAAACCCGACCAGAGTCGGAGGGCCAAGCATGAGACCCCGACTAGTTAAACTCACAGTGCTCGACCAGGCATCGAAGACGTTGATGCTGCAGCGCGCTAGTCGCTTGAAGGGGACATCAGTGTAAGACATGGATCTGACCCCGACTCAATAAAAGGAGAGGCAGGAGGAGTTCGCAAAGATTAGACAGGTCAGGCAGGCAGGGGGATCGGCAGGCCTGGTGAATGGCAAGATGAAGGTATTTGTGCCTCCACGGCCAACAGTGGCAGAAGCGGTGACCAGGGGACCAAGCACTTCTGGATCCCCCACCTCCAGAATGGCAGATCACACACAGCAGTCAGGACCAAGTACCCGCGCACCACCCACAGTAGCAGAGCCGAACATGAGAGCCCCGACACCTGCCAATGGCCCAACTCCTGCAGCCTCCATGGGGACTGGGATAGGGCAGTCACCACAGACAGCATAGGAAGAGTGCCTTCGAATTGTATCGTGGAACTGTAGGGGATTTCCCTGGAAGCGCGGTGAGGGCATTGCTAAAATTGCTACAGGCATGGACATCATCTTCTTGCAAGAGACATGGGAATATAGTGGACATCTGTTACCAGACCAAATACCAGACATCCCAAGGTACCATCATTTCTCACTGGCCAACAAGCGCCATGGCAAGCGAGGGCATGGAGGGGTCGGGTGCTACTTCAAAGATGCTATAGCATCTACAGTCTCGCTCCACAAGGCTGATAGACTCAAACGCTACCTGTGGATACGAGTGCTGCAGCCTCACCATCGCCCACTGTTTATCGAAGGATGTTATATACCCCATGAAACTTCTAAGTTCTACATCAGGCAGATATAGATGTGCATATGCCCTATAGGGAACTGTATGATGACATATAGGGAACCGTATGATGACATAGAGCAGTATCTCCAGGAGGGTCATGTGTTTTTATTGGGAGATTTCAATGCACGTACGACACAGTGGCAGTCGGTCACCTTTCAGGAAAATGCTGACTCCAACCCACTTTGGCTAGAAACAGAGGCATCCCAGCATGCAAGACGCTCCCGTGACCTGGTCTCGAGCCGGGAGAGAGTTGGTCCAACTATGTCGGATCTTTGACATGGTGATGCGCAATGGTATGCTTTCCGGATGGTCAGCGATCGGGGCTTCACTTTGCGCGGCGGCCAGGGCAATGGTGGAGCCGGCGTGGTGGGCTATCTCCTAGCTCCGGTGCGAACTTGATATCATTAGAGATTTCGCGGCGTACGGGGAACAAGAGATGAAGAGACTTTATCGCACCACTATCCACTTTATGTCACTTTGGATTGAGGCACTTTCGCTGGGCGGCTACGGGTGACGCACGCCCCGGGGTTTGGGATACTCCCCTAACTATCGGAAGCAAGGGATATGAGGTGGGGCAGGCGTGAACGCGGAGCTGATTGATGCCCTCTATACATTGCATGATAAGTGTGAATGGTTGGTGAAGCCCTTTACTTTCGCGTAAAAGCCGGTAAATGCTTTGCGTAAAGAAGAAAGCCCCTAAGGGACAACTGCGCCCAATTCCCCAAAAACCCCCAGTTTGACGCTGAATGTAAGGCTCTAAAGAGTCAGCCTACGCATCATCTTAGATCCACACTCGCAATTGAGGCCATTATGGACTATAAAGCATTCTTGAAATCCAAAAGCATCGCTACATTGTAGAAAATCAGCAACGATGTTTGATCTTATCGATGACCGAGCCAAAAGCCTTTTTGGCGTGAGTCAGATAAGAGGCATCAACCACCGGCAATGTTACCTCGCACCCGCTGGAGACGGCCGGTTGGAGGAGTTGTATGACCCCCAGGAGCAATCGGGGCGACGCACTGATCGGCTAGGAGAAACACTACGCTACGCTTTCAAAGGAGGACATCCACCGGGGTCTTAGGCATCTTGCTAATGGTATAACAAAGGACTTACGGGACTTCGGGCGAGCCGTTGAAATGGGATGGGCTAGCTTTTGCTCGGCCTTTTGAGGATAATCAATCACCAACTATCGGTAGGGCCTCCCCGCATGAATGGATGGTTAGCAAGGTCACCCCCTATTCATAAGGCAAAAGCTGGATGACTCCACCAACTACCGTATGATCATGGTGAGCCCGTTACTCGCAAAACTTCTAGCAGGTGTGCTGGAGAAGAAGTTGACGCAATGGGCGGAGGAAGCTGGAGTGTGTGCAGTTGGCCAGGCAGGTTTCCGCCTTGTCCACTCCATGATCATATTTTTACTCTCAGAATCCTTATGGAAGCTAGCCGCAATGCACGACGTGACTTGTGTTTCGTGGATTTTAAGAGGGCATATGATACGGTCCCTCGGGACCTGTTGTGGCAACGCTTGCAGGAGCTACATGTCCCACAGGATTTGCAGAATGCCATCTACCGGCTCTATGACGGAATATATGCCACTTTGCCTGCGTCAGACCATCGAATGAACAGCACCATAGGTGTTAAACAGAGATGCATGTTATCTCCAACGCTTTTTGGACTCTATATTGACAAGTTAAAGATCTGGATGCAAGAACATGGAGGTGGTGGCCCCAGCTTTTCGCGAGGCATATCAATGAAAAAACCTTTAGTTGCTCTATGCATCATATGATCCGGCTTATTGTCCCATACAATCATTAGGAGTATGCCTGGGAACATTTGGATGCTCTTACAATTTGGACTTGGATGATATAGCAGAATGATACCAACCAGCAAGTTAAAAAAAGAAACTGCTTATTGCTAAAATCCCTGTTTATGCTTTCTAGCATGATATCCCCACTTCTATTACGTCCTAGGACAAAGGATGGAAGTTGTAAGGACCTTTAAGTATCCGGAATCGATTTCTACGCTAACATTCTACACTTTTGGATGACTTCTGTAGAAAGAAAGGTCATTTGGGATGGAAAGCCCCGCATGCAATCACCGTTTCGTAATAGCTGTTACGTAATAGATCTCTACAATTGGGCACGAATAATTCTGGGAATAGCACAATTAGACGCTTCAAGCACTCGTGGAACCCGGTATTCTTTGATGGGGTAGAGTTCTGGGGGCGAGGTTACCAAGGGTACTTGGGATAAGCTAGAGAGGGTACATAAGGCTTTCGACATACGACCAGGCGTCAAGGACATGGTGCCTTATCCGATTTTTTTTGTATGAGACGGGCTTTTGGCCCCTCAGCGATACGCTATCTTGCAGATTCCTTGCATATTTCCATAAGGTTGATGTAGAATAGATGCACAACGCCTTCCTCCCCCTGCTACATTATTGGCACAAAGGGCCACAACGTCCTAAGAGTGTGGCGGGGAGCATTGTAGGGATGGTTAAGATGTTCCATAGACTATCAACACATTATGGATATGTCGGATATCAGCGGGCAAGGAGGAACATTTGAATGGCTGGCTTTCTTTGCCTCTCCCTGTGGGATAAGCCCACTTTGCAAAGCCCAAAATGTAACACTACCACCGCGGAGTTAATCCCGCTGCTTGAACATATCCCCACCCGATTATTTGAAGGCACACATCTCTACCAAGAAACGGAGAGCTATAGCTGCAATAAGGAAAGGGTCCCACCATCTCAATTGGGAGATGTGCCAGCTGGGGTATGGATGGAGGGCAGGGGAATCCCCGATGATGAGAGATTATGCCGTCTTTGTCACATCACGGAATAGTAGAAGATGAACACCATGCTCTACCAGAATGCCCGGCATATGCACACATCCGGCGACTCATGCCGATCTCGGATGCTCGAGATAGCAATTCATCAACCTAGCTGGCCGCCAATGGTTGCACGTCTGGCGTCCTACATTCTTCAAGTCTCCGCCGTCGTGTCCCTCACAACACAAAAGGAATTTGGCCGGATAGGGCCTCCTGAATGCTGCTACTACAGGTTTTTCTCCCACATGGGGGTTTTTCATCCCATGGTAGAACACATTGTACAAGGTTTACGTGGTTTTCTTTTGTGTTTGGAAACTTTTCGCTATATTGTATCACCGTCTCATAGGCCAGTTGGCCTCCGTGGACGTTAAAATATACTTTCTTCCTTCCTTCCTTCCTTCCTTCCTGTAATCTTGAATTCCATGGCACCATCCAGACCGCTGCCTGGCTTGTATAAGTTCCTTTGGATTTCTTAGACCTCTTCTTCTGATATGAATTGCTGCTGTTGCTGAAAACTTTGCCTTATGTATTTGTAAGCTGCCACATCTGACATTGTTTCCCCCGTGTAGGGGTGCTGCTCCGCTACCTCATGGGCACCTCTTGGTACGTGTAGTCAATAAGGTCTCACTGCTGTCCTTCTGCCATAAGGCCTAAGAGTTCATCTATTCTTAGTCCTTCCTCCAAACAATATGGTAGCTGGAGGATGTCATTGGCGAAGAGGTACTCTTCCCCTTCGATGACCACCGGGGATAAGGCTGTTATGTCGATTAGTAGTTCCGTGGTCATGTTGCTCCACTTGCCTTTCCATCCTTTCCGCGAGCCATCTCTCTTGTTCTTCATCATATTCTTCGACTTCCTCATAATCCCCCTCAAGCTGAAATTGCCCTGAAGAAGTGCCCTGATAAATATATTCGGTGGAGTCGAGCTATTAGATGAAGCATTGATTTACCCTTGTGTTCAAGGGTGCTAATTCCAGTAGTTGTATAGACGGTTCCCCTACTTTGTTGATGGCGTTGAAGTGCATGAATGTTGCTAAAGCTGTCTGAGATGACATATATCTATGCATGTGGGCTTTGCAGCTCATGTAATGTGGTATATTCCTCGCTCGATCTTAATCTGGTTCTTGACCACCCCCACGCAGCACATGACTGAGTGTCTCTAGCTTGCTAGTTGTAAACAAGCTTCATCGTTTGTTAGATTGTGACCCTTTTCTGCAACAAGTCCCTGCATTTAGCCATTTCCAAAAAATAGTGCTTGTTCTTATTTGTCTAAATGGACCTCATGTTAAGGCTATTTCTGTAGCCATGCTCTGTATGTACTGGCATCATGACATTGCATGAGAACATCTGGCATACAAAAAATCTGGCAATCTGCATTTGTCTCACAAGCTAGATGAGTGAACAAGTGTGGTATTCTTGAAATTATATCTTGGTCAGATATTTTGTTAGATACCCTTTTCTGCAACAAGTCCTTGCATTTAGTCGTTTTCCAAAAATAGTAGATGCTCTTATCTTATCTGTCTAATAATTCCCTCCCCTTGGTGGGACGGTAACTTCCCAAGGTAGGACTCGCTGATCATACTGACACATGATGTCTGTCTAGAAGGGTGTCGTTGTCAATGTTACATAAAGGTCAAAGAGATGATCGAAGACCCGAAAAGCTTCTTCAACAGGTACCTCACTGATGTGGTTGGTGTTGTTGTACCATTCAATGAAGTTGGTAGGAGTCATTTGAAGTAGAGAATAGAGTAGAAATTGGTTTGGAAAGATGAAAAGGTTTGAAAAATTGCTTGAGTAGGGAGGGCACAAGTTTAGGTGAGGAAAAAGTCAAATGAAAGTTTCCTTACCAGGGCTGCCTAGGTTTCAGCACCAAAACTGCCTGCTGGAAAAACCTAGGTTCTAGAAGGTATAATGGATCAATTTGACTTTTTGGAAGTACAAATCTAGATAAAACAAAATAAGAAACATACTGGAGTAGTTTATTGGGTGATTTTTGGGAAACTTTGGGTCAAACAGAGTCAAATTGGGTTACTTTGCGTGAAAGGGCTCTTCAAGAATGTGGGAAGGCCTCCAAGCACGGAGTGACCTAGGTGAGTCTATTTTGGTCAAATTTTGACTTATTTGGTTGATGTAAGATGCTAACATGCATACTTCAATTAATTCTAGGCGATCTACCAACTTATATCTCATTGATCTAACAGTTCTAAGCAAAATTTTGGCTAACCGGATTACTTCGCACAAAAGGGGGTCTCCCAGATTATGGGAAGGCCTCCAAGCGCAGAGTGACCCAGACCAATTCACTTCCAATTTTTAACAAAATTTGACATAATTCTATTAACTTGGAAGATTTATCTATTTGTAGTACTAAAGCCAAAATAAGATGATAGTTTATGCGCGATCTTGGCTGTTCATTTTCTTATATTTTACAACTTTCATTTTGGGTCATTTAATAGTTAGTTATTATTTTGCACCGCTTTTTCTTTTCTTGGCTAGGTCAATACGATCATGAACAATTTTGCAGTTCGATTTTTGGTAATTTATTCTGCACCATTCGATTTGCCGATTACTTCTTTTGAAAAGTCAGTTTGGAAAAGTCACGCCCTGGTGGGTTGAGATGTCTTCTGTGAGGCCTCTAGATCTGGTAGCCATGAAGAGTTTGTGCAACATATCTTGAACTTTTTTGAGCTGTTTTGATCCCTTAGATTTAGCGGTTTTGTTCGCGCACACTGAGTAATAGTAGTCCCGTGAGAAAACTCAACTTCCTTGCTTCTTGGGCGGCTGGTTATAAGCTTCTGGTCTTGCTATTTGAAGATAATGTTCCACATCGATGGGGCTCGGACATTGTAAATAATTCTATAACCCTACCTTCCTTTTTCATTACTGAAAACGATCCTTTAATTAACTTCCTCCACTATTACATTTTTGTTTATGATGATCATGGCAAAAGAAGGTCAACATAATCGGCTCATGCACAAATGCTTTATTTCCGATTGAACGTGATTAGCCCACAAATCTGTTTGAAGTCTTAAAACCCCATTCTCCTAACACAAATTTGTGTGCTCTATTTCTTTTATCCCCCAGAACAAAAGGAGTTAGAGTTGTCTCCAGGAATGATATAGAGAATCCATACCAGGGACAACCAGGGTTTGATATGCATTTTATGTATATCTATGCGTGGAGCTTGACAGAGTATGAGCGAGTAGTGATGCTGGATATGGAAACTCAGACGAACTTTTTCATTGTGGACTGTTTTGTGCTTGCTTCATTAATCCCTGTTACTTTCATACTGGACTTTTTGTTGTAGAGGTAAGGAAGTTGTGCCTTTTGAATTTGCTCTCTGACTGATTCCTGCCTATGTTTTATCTAATAACCACAACTATGTCTGGCTAGCCTCTAATGAGGCATTCAGGGATATGCTTCATGAAATAGAACGGGGTAGAGAAAATAAGGATGGTGCAGATCAAGAATTCTTGATCTTCTACTTCGATGATCTCTTGGATAGGCTTATGTTCAACCCCCCAACCAATGGATCTCAGCTTAATGGCCTTTATTGATTGCTCAATGGCCTTTATTGATTATCGTTAGGCTACCAAATGGATGCTTCTTACTACTGTAAGTTAGCCTTCTTGGTTATGCATTCCACAATGTTCTGAAACTTTCTATATATCATTCATAGTTTAGATAGATGTATGTTGATATACCACGAAAGAATGCCTAACTAAGCTTTATCTTCTGTTTGAAAAATGATTTGATTGTATTACTTCTTTGTATCTTATAGATTTGAAACTCAGACGGACATGTTCCATGTGGCCCAAATAGCGTTACATTTCCAAGTGTTCCACTGCTTAAACCATGGTATTGGTGGGCATGGCCTGTTTTGCCTCTAGGACTTTCCTGGCGTGAACAACGATGCAACACAATTGGCTAAATTGTATTTGTTTGTTCTTCTATGACAAATGATAGGGGTGCTGATGTTAACGTATTTAATATCTTTGCAGTTATGGAGCAAAGCTTCCCATGCTTGCCAGTGAAGCATTTTGTTACCTCTTGTATGTATAATTGTTGTTCTTTCTAGCAACCATGTAATCTTGCTACAGTGATCACAAACAAATTGCAGCAATATATTTTCTTAACAAATATGCTCTTCAACGACCAAGTTTAGTGGATTTAAGTCTTTAAATGCAACGTGTTTTGAAGTCTTTGGCTACTGTATTCATTGAGAGGCCGTCGGATTGCATTGAATGGCTGAGATTATACTTTAAAGAGAGGCAAGCAGTTATTGAAGAGGCTTTCTGGCAATCGGCATATTGCTACGCCGAAATTGTGCATGCCTGGATCAAAATAATCCACAGGGTCATTCCCCCAGAAACTTGGCAAGCTCCGGTTTTTGATAACTTTGCAACATTCTGTTGACATACTACCCAGTTAAGCCAAGGAAGCTCCTTACCTCATGGATATTCTTGGGCATTGGCCAATCTATAATCGTTTCGATATCAGTGGAGATTCCCTCTGCTGTTACTATATGCCCTAAGTACCTATTCTGCTTGTTGTAAGTGGCATCTAGAGAACTCGGAAGAGCCGATGCCGTCTCAACTTTTCTAAGATCCTTCGTAAAAAACCCACATGCTCATCTATAGACTTGATATAAACTAGGATATCATCGAAGAATATGATGCCAATATCATCCAAGAATCCCTATAGACATCTTTCATCAAATGCATGAATGTTGCCGGTGCATTCGATAAACTAAAAGGTATAATCGTGAACTCATAATGGCCATACTGCATTTAAGAGGTTGTTTTGTAGATGTCTTACTCCTTTAGTCTTTGGTCTTTAGTCTAGTGGTAAAACACTAGTCATAGAACATGTATATCTTAAGTTTGAGACCGCTCAAAAGTCGCACTATATATAAACCCACCCCATGACCTATTGTGGGATTCCTATGGACGTTAAAATAACATCTCTATTTATTATTTATTATTCAGATACATTACATTCGTGAAATTTTTAATTTCTATTTCATAAAATCAGTTATAAATTTATCACCTATATTTAATTTTATAAATTGATTAATTATAATATGCTAGTTGTCAAACATTTTCAAATCATTGATTGTTAAATTTATAAAGTCGCTTTATTAATTTAAACTTTATGCTCCTAACTATTCTTTTTTCAAAATTGAATTCTTAGGAATATTTGATGACTTTGTTTTTATTTTTATTTGTATTATATTTATTCTGCCAATGATGGACATTGATCACATATCAAATAAAATATCAAATGCTTTTTTAATAGCACATAACATATATACGCACTAGAGATTCTTAAACCAATATGAAGTCATGGTAAAATGTTAATAAACAAACAGTATTTTCGTAAAAGTAGCCCCTCTAGCGAAGTAGTAAAATAGCCACTCTGGTGAAGTAGTCATTCTGATAAGTTTTCTTAATTTTTATTTGAATTGAACTTTCTTATTTAGACATTCCTTTACATGCATAAAAAGAGTTTTTTTTATGTGGAATTATCCTTTAACTTCTTGTTTCCGTTGTAGTTATGCTTGATCCGAATAGACAAGTAGTATCTAGCAGACCATCGAACCCTAGCAAATCCGGCATTCCCTTAGAGATATTAGCTTCAATTGACCTCATATATTCTCAAATGCCATTACACCAATCCAATTCAATCCTTTAATATCAAGAATGCACAAGTGCGGCGTGTATGTCTTATTCTCCAAGCCGAGAATTGCAACCTGCCCATTTAACTCCAATACATGTAGATAGGAATCCAAACGAAATTTTGAAATAAATAAGCATCTAGAGGACTGCTTTTGGATATTTCTCCTTGATCAATATTATATTTCAAAAAGACAAGCTTGCCTCCTTCCACAAGGGTGATAACATACACAATCCTATCAATCACCACAGCCCCACAAATGAGGTACCAAAGGAATTTTTAGCCATCGTCTTATAGACGAAACAAAGACATGAGACCCTCCATCTGTAATTAGCACAATAAAATTCATATCTAATCTTCCTTGGGGTATAAAGAAACTGAAATAGGAAGAGCCTCTGAGTTTGAGTCTGGAGATATTATTGAAATAAGCGCAGGAAGAACAAACCATTTTTTTTTAAAACAGACCAAAGCTCTAAACTCTAAATCCTAAACCATGAAACCATAAACTTTAAATCCACGGTATGATTGGGTTACAGTTGAAGATTTTGGAAGGATATATCTTGAACAGATGGGTGACATGGCTGATCATTAACTGATCCCCAGATGAGCATTGCTTCTATGTGAGCATACAAAAGCTCTAAACTCTAAACTCTAAAAAATAAAGTGTCATAGTTTGATAAGTGATTGACTTAAAACTATATGAGAATTTCACTATTTATAAACTCTCAACGCTTTAAAAATACTTCAAAAAAGGTGTTAAATTAAAATTAATTAGAAATAAAATTTATGTTTTTCGTAATAAATATTGAATAGTTTATTATTGATGAAATAAATATATATTGAAAATTAAATAAAAATAAACTATTCAAAATTTTTCAATTAAAACATAAACGTAATCATTTTATTCATTTCTTTTAAACTTACATTTAAAAAAAAAACAGTATTTAATCATATAGAGTTCATCTTAGGTGAAAATATAATTTCAAATAGATTAAAGTAAAAAAGAATCTAGAAGGCAATTTTAGAAAGTAAAAATTTAGTCTAGAAATCAATTTCATAAAAATCAAGAAGAGATAAAAATACATATAATCTTATCATGGCATCCTTCAAAGATATCTATTAGATTTGAGTGAGTCCAATTTTTGTTAAATATGTCATTCCACTACCCGAAAGCCAATTAGATCCCCAGCAGAAGCAAGGGACTTATTGTAATCAAATTTAGAAAGAATGGAAAGCTCATACCATCCCTATCGCTTTCAGGATAAAGCAAGGGCTTGAAGTAGTGACGGATTAGATATAAGCATGTCCAAGTGTGCTTGAACAGATATAGATCGAGATCGAGATTGTAGTGGGTTGCGATTTATTTTGAAAACTAAAATCAACTCTGGCCATTTCCTTTTTCCCATACCTTCCCTTTTCCCCTTTCCTCGCACTTTTCCACTTCCTTTTTTTTCCCTTCCCGTTTCCCCCCTTCCCTCTTCCAGTTTTCTCTATGCCCTTTTTCCTTCCCTTCCCCGCTTCCCCCTCCTTTTTTTTCCCTTTTTCTTTTTCCTTCCTTCTCCCCTCCCTTTTTTTCCTCCCCTTTTTTCGTGTCCTTTTTTACTTCCCTTTTTCTCTTTTCTCCACCTTTTTCCTCTTCCCCTTTCCCAGGGTCCCTTTTCGTTCCCTCCTCCTCCCCCTTCCTTTTCCTTTTTCCCTTTCCCTTCCCTTCCCTTCTCTCTATCATTTTCCTCTTTCTCTTTTTCCCTTCCCTTTTCCTCCTTTCCTCACCCTTTCTCTCCTCCTTTTCGTAGTGTCCTTTCTTTCTTCCTTTTCTCCCTCCTTTCATCCTTTCTGTCATCTTTTCCCTTTTCCTTTTTCCCTTTTACCCATGCCTTTTTGCCTTCGCTTTGCCATTTTCTCCTTCCTTTTCCTTTTCCCTTCCTCTCAAGAGATCAGAGCATGGCCAATCATGGTGGTGGGAAGTCGTATGATATATCTAGGCCTTTCGATGCAATCAGATGATCTCGACCATCCAAATTAGGGTTTGATTCATGACATACGCTAAAACTTTATAATAGAAGACTAGTTGAGGTGCCCAGTGTTGCTGGGCTAATGTTGAAAACATGTAAATGATTAAGCCGCAATATAGGCTATGTTATACTGGAAGTTACAATGTTCGTTGATTTGAAGAAACTAATACAGTGTTGTGGCAAACATTTCTCTTCATTAACTCACTGATTTTATTAATTCGAAAAAGTAAACGGGTTCTTGGCAATACTGAGCATTAGAGATTGTGTGTAAACTCGAATGATATATTGAAGTTGCTCATGAATATTGGCATGGCAAGGTTGTCAAGTTCCTTCTAAAGAGGTATTAAAACCGTGAAATAAACAACAATGAACCTTAGGGTCCATGGAAAATTCATTTCGAAAGGCGTAGAAACCACTTTAAGTGACCGTCATGGGGATTTTTGATCCATTTCATATCTATGCTTAAGGTATAGAGGAGCACTTGCCTAGTGCAAATTCCATGGTCAACATGCCTTCTAAGAAACTGTATATGTGGGTGTTTTGGATTACCTCTACACGCTCATGGCATATCCCCTTTTTATATATAACTGCAACATTCACACCCCGCCCCCCAACCGGTTATGGTCTAGGCTTTGAATATATTTGTGATGAGTGTGTAACTTATACCACATGAGTGAAAGCGATTCCAAAATGAAAAAGAAGATATCCATTGATTACTGCCATGCTCATAAAAGATTACTATGTATATATCTCTGAAGTTACATTCTCACCAAAAATGGCTCATGCAAAAATACCACATGGTATAAGGTTTCCTGCCAACATAAAGTATGCTTTCATACTACATATTTTATTTGCCAATGGAATCCGTACTCATTATTTCTAACAATTGCACCTACACAAAGTATTACACTCATACAAAAATGTTGCTCCTTTATACTTCCAAATCCAAGAGTTCCTCATCTGAAGCAATACATGAGGATCTTGTATTCTGTGAGTGAATGTACATGCATTTAATATATTACATCGAGATTGTAACAATGATTGATGACACCAAGTGCTTGAGATGCTGAAGGAGACAAATAGGAAGTCTACATCAATAGAAGGCCAGAGAGCAAAAGAGGAGGGACACGAATTTGCCTATCTAATCCTTTATTATAAAGTTTTAGTGTATGTCGTGCATAAAACCCTAAAACTTTCGACGACCCAGATTTCACTTAAAATTTTGGACGGTCCTTGATTTTGTTAGGGTTGCTCATTTAGGGTTTATGGCTTTTTCCTCCTTGCAGACCATCGAACCCTAGCCGCCTTGGCCAATTTCCTGCTTGGGTGCTCTTCCTTGGTCCCTTCCCAAGGCGCTTGCCCAGCAGCAAACATTTCCTTGCTTCTGATCAAATCCAGCAACAAAATGGCTACTAGGCTATGGATATGGATTCCGGTTCTCATATCGGCCTTTCTTCATGGAGCACTGCATGTTGCACATCCCGTGATGGCGGATCCGACCCTTTCTTGAAGCGGCCCCCTGCTTAAAGTAAAGCTTAAGATCTGAGCTTACGGCTATGGCAATATCACTTGCCCCTTTGGATTGGATGGCCGAGAAAGCTCTAGGGTCCTTTTAAAACAAATCTCGAGTTCTAGGGTTCCGCCTCAAGAGAAAACGTCCTTACCTTTTCTATCGAAATAGAAAGCGAAAGGAGAAGCGGATCGTTACCAACGAAGGTAGGTTTCCATTGATCGCCCATTTATCGCTAGCTCTCCATTGCGTTTTTCAATTCCTGTGCATTGTTCTTTGCAGCGGTGATTAGCTGGGTCCATAATTTCATCGGGCTAATGTTCACTTGGAGTATCGGTTCCTTCATGAATTTGGGTTTTGTGTAAGTTTTCCAGTTGTCCAAATGGTATATGCTCTGCGGTAGCTCCATATTATATTGGTGCTTAGGTAGCCAATGGAGGCCTCGGCGCTATTTATGTATTCATAGGATCGGTCGAGTTAGCATCTCCGATCCATCCCATTTCCACCGGTTGTCCCTTTGATCAATGGTGAAGCTTTGCGCCATGCTCCAAGTGGCCATTTGTTTGTTGAGCGATAAGGGATATATCGTATAATTCTTAGGACCCTTTTCCAAATTGTTTTAGCATTTTCACAGTCCCAATAGGTATGAAAGTGGTCTGCTTTGGTTGTCCACACCAAACGCAAAAGGAAATAGCTGATAATTTATCTATAGTTTCTCAGCATTGTCTTGTCATTACCTACTAACCAACACCGGATTTTCACCTTGGCATGCCAAAATGCTTTTCCACATTCCGTTAAGATATAATTTCCTTTGTAATCTTCTCTCAATACCATGTTCTTGAGTTTCTTGAAGAGTCTTGGCGCCTCATTATCTCGATGGCACGCATAATCTTTCCT
Source organism: Isoetes taiwanensis (assembly GCA_021234155.1). Taxonomy (NCBI): domain Eukaryota; kingdom Viridiplantae; phylum Streptophyta; class Lycopodiopsida; order Isoetales; family Isoetaceae; genus Isoetes; species Isoetes taiwanensis. The sequence goes on from JAJEKV010000063.1 coordinate 965,646, forward strand.
GCCCTTGGGGTATAGCTTAGCAAGCCCAGAACACAGGAATGGTTATTTGGAGTTGCCCGAGATGAAGAACACCCTTGAGATCCTGAAACACCCTTGAGAGCCTGAAACGCTGACAAGTTCTGACCCAATAAACTTCAAGTGGGGACTTTGCTTTTTTGAAATTAGACCTGCTTGCTTCTGCTGCATGCTTTTGCAGTATCATTAGAGCGTTCTTGGTTGAAGAACAAAAAATTGTGGAAAAGGTATTGAAGATTCACAAGGCAAAAGAAAAGCACTCTGCTAAAGCACAAGCTTAAGTTCTGCTGCTCATGGAGAAAGTTGAATTGTGCGCAGAAATAATTTTACCGAACTCATTTTGTAGTCAGTGCTCATTTTGTAGTCAGTGCATTCTGGGGAACAATTTGCAGCAAGTATATATCGATTCTAAATCATAAAACTGGAATCGTTGGCTTTCATGATGTATTGAAATGTGCAAAAAGCAGCCACAACAGCTCACAACTTTGGTCAATTCTATGAATAAAGAGCTCCCAGCTTCCTTGGAGCGTACAGTGAAAAAGGAGGTGTCCTTGGTTGCATCAGCTGGAGTGTTAGATCATTTTAATCCCTTTAGATACATAAATTTGGGAGATCCTTTGTGCTAGCAACCACCAAGAAAAGAAAATAACCCTGGTGATGTCCTGATAGAGCTGCATGAAGGCTTTCCCTTGAGCATAAGTACTTTGCTCCTGAAACAGACTTTAAAGCTGCACCAAGCACATTGAGGTTCCAGTCAAGCTTCCAATAGAGCTCCCGATTGAGCTAGCTCTAGAAAAAGAGCACAATAAATTATGCTGCAGATATCTTTTTCTGAAGAGTTTCAGTATATAATTTCCCATGTTACACCATGTAACATGGGCAGCTCAAGAAATTATAGACTGTTTCTTCCGCTATAGCCAGAAAGCTCTAGGAAAGCCAGAAAGCTAGAAAGATCTGAGTCCAAATCTCTGATGCCAGGAAGCTAGATATCATACAAATGATCATCCTATTTATTTTCTGGGTAACCCTTTATTGTTTTTCACCTACAGCTAACAATGTTTTCTTTCTGCAGCAACTACCATTGTAGAAGACGCCAATATAGAACATCGTACGTGCAGACAGTGCTGCAGCAACTCCGTGCATGGAAGAAAGTTGGCTTTAAGGTTATATTTGCTTCTTTGTCATGAAGTACTTATACCAATTATGTTAGGTTTAGCTAATCAGGAGCAAGGGTTTTAGTTTAGGTTATTTGGGTTTTCTATTGGTTGTCTTCTTTTCAGTCAAGATGGTCAATAAGATAAATATAAAAGAGATTATGGTAAAGTCTTGAGGAAAAAATGGAATGATATACAATGATAAGCTTGAATGCTTGAGAAAACTCAGCTTTATGACAGTTCCTTGGGCATCCCATACACGAAAGTGTTCTATTAACTAGAACTCACTCCAGAGCTGCCATGGGCATGTTCAATTTGCAAAGAATATTTCATGTTTGCATACTGTAACATTGTGGTTTTTAGTGTCAATAGCAAGCCCGAGTTTCAAAATCAAAATGTGTCATCAAACTTTATACTATCGAAATCTTCATTCTCTTATAGAAATATTTTCGCAAAGATGCTATATATCATCAACTCCAATTCTCACATCAATACTTAAAGGATTCCTCACGTTTAAAAATAAGTAATCAACTTTAATTTCTTTCAAGAGCTATGAATGGTTTATATACTATATGCACTCCTTGAATTAGTTGGTCCACTTATATTCCACGACATTCAATTGAAGTCCACTTTACCACGAACAAAAAAACAAGCTCGGACTTTTAATATCAAATGAAACATAAAAAAACAATAAGGGACAAACTTAATATAATGTTAAACCCAAATCGTGTATAGATTATAAGTTCTCAACCCCAACAAATAGTCTTTCTCTTCAGTGACAATGCTAAACTCTAGCCCTCCTATCGTATATGCTACAAAACAAAGAATCTTTCTTCATTCACAGATAGGTGCCAAACTTGAGCCCTCATATCATGTATACTACGAATTGAAATAAGGGAGGCTGATGCTAAACTCTAGCCCTCCTATCGTGTATACTACAAAACAAAGAGTCTTTCTACATTCACAGATAGGTGCCAAACTTGAGCTCTCATATCATGTATACTATGAATTTGAAATAAGCGAGGCACACGTTGAAGATAACAAGGTTCTTCAGAGGTTACAGAGATTGTGCTGTTGTTAAACCTTTGGAAAGTTTTATTATGGTAAAAAGTTACAAACGTTGCATTATTACTGCATGCTTTTCTCATTGCATCCCAAAACATTTACAACCTCTCAATTTATGCCCAGCAACGCTGGGCACCATTACTAGTAGCCTATACAGATTTTTAGAAATGGCTTGCACATCCCAGAGATTATCCAGTAATTATATTAGAAGTAGACAGCTTTGTCATAATAAAGGAGACCCATAAACCAAACAGATAAAGGAAGCCTATATCAACAGAAAGACAGATAGAAAAAGAGGAAGGACACAAATTTGCCTATCTAATAGCCTATACAGATTTTTAGATATGGCTTGCACATCCCAGAGATTATCCAGTAAATATATTAGAAGTAGACAACTTTCTCATAATAAAGGAGACCCATAAACCTCCAAATGGTTAACTAAAAACCTGCTAATGACATGTATGCTTCAGTTTGCATAGTTCAGAGCACAATCAAGCTCCATTGGCGTACAATGCCATTGTCTGCAATAGACAGTTGCAAGAATGAGAAATGCTGAAGTGAAAACATAAGAAGAATCATTTCAAGCTCAAAGTTACCTTTAACTATTTTAGCATGTTTTGGCAAATTCCAGCTTATCAGCTTGCCATAATGCATTTCCAGAAAAGTTGCTTGGGTAGATATTCTAATCACCAACTTTTAATTCAATGTTGGCTACATTTTATACGGCTCCACAACCTGCAATATTATGCAGAAGTTCAACAACATTTATATACTAATTATAATCTGAACAAATGAATTGTAATACTTAAGAGTTATAGTATTACCACATAAGAGTTATGTTAAATATTATTCGACGCTTTTATTCTCAAAATGTTTACTAAGCTCGTCTAAAATAGATGTAGATGCCTTCTTTATCATCTACTCTTGGTTGACTATAGCAATTCTCTCCTTAGAAGAAGAATAAACAGTTATGAAACAATAGATGAACGAGATCTAAACCATTTTGAAATTACAGAAAAGTCAATATATGAGCAGCTCTAAATTGATCAAATGCAAAGGCAGGGTTTGGATGCCCAAAGGCAAGAAGTGATCTATCTTTTCATTTAAAGTAAGCCAAATAACAAAGCTACTGCAATCAAACTTGACTTACTTCTTGATCTGGATCGTGAGAAAAAAATATTGGTGTTGCCTATTGCAATGCGAAATTGCAAGTTGAAAATTCTGACGGAGATTTTCAAAAACTGCAAACTAAAGCCATATCTAGTTTCCAATGTGCATGAATAGAAGAAAAGATTTAGATTAAGAAACTTCTAATCTTGAAATGCAGACAGGAATGCCAATATCCAGCAACCATGAAACATGCAGAAAACATGAAAACATGATGCTATTAATTGTTTGAACAAAACCATCAGTACCTTGCTCCATAAAAATTTATAATACATACAACATAAGGAAGCTGTATCATATCAAATGCCAGGACCTCCATTTTTGTCCTTTCTATTCACTTAGGCGCCTGTTTGGGTGCTAAACCTCTGCTGAGCAGAGTAATAAATATCAAGCTCACCTTTCGAAGCTAATCTCTGCAAGGGAATGCCGGATTTGCCAGGGTTCGATGGTCTGCTAGGAGGAACAAAGACATAAATTCTAAATGTGCCATAATATCGGCCTTCAGATGTGATGGAGCAAAGATATTAGCCGTCCATGCCTGCAACATAAGGAAACTGTATTAGATCAAACCCCACGCTCAACAAAGAAAAGAAAAATAAAACCCATATACCATTTTTGCAGCTTCAATAAGCCAATGTTTTATGCCAGAACCTCCATTTTTTTCCTTTCTATTCACTTAGGCACCTGTTTGGGCGCTAAACCTCTGCTGAGCAGAGTAACAAATATCAAGCTATGGGGAGCGGAGCTTGTACAGAGTTTTTTTACCGAGCCTTGGTTTCGCCATTCCAGGTGTCAACTGCACGTTGGTTCGGTAATATCCATGCCTCTAGCTTTGGGTGTCAGAACACAAGTAATTATGACCGTTAGCTCCCGCTCTCAATTCCCGCCCAGGTGTTTTCTTCAACAGAGTTTGCGCGAAGATCAATTACCCGCGCCAAGGGAACTTCGATTTGCTCAGGAATAGCTTCGACCTGCGCCAAAGGGAGCTTCGACCGCAGAATAGCTTGGATCAAGGTAAAATCATCGAGCCTTTCCTAGTATTTCAATTCCGCTCTACATTCTGATTTGAATTTTGTGACTCTAGATGGCTGTAAGCTCTATCACAGTCGGAAATGAATTTGAAAGCTTCGTGGTGTCAACCAAGAGCTTTGTTACACTCTAACCCGGAATGAGAGGTGAATGGCGAGTCAAAAGATGCAGGAGAAATGATGTTTCTGCACATTGGAAGGCTTTGATGGTCGATTTTTGATCAGGCAAAGAGATATTTGTACAAGTAAGGCATGTATACACTCCAACAGATATGGCAAAAAAAAAGCAAGCGACGAACTTTCCCATGGTTAGAAGCAAATTGTGAGTAGGTATTTCTATGCAATCAATATCAAAATCAGTTCAGTTACTTATCCAGTTCATTCCTATTCTCTCAGGTTTGTGTATATCTGATGTGGAGAACACAGTCTCTTCACAATTACTAAGTAGTGTATTCCATTGCTTTCACCAAGATATGGGCTCCTTGTTGTTCAAAGGTAGCACATCAGTGCAGCTCAAAGAAAGGGGTATATGGTTCTGGAGGTATGAACACTCTTCACGAAGCTCCAAGCTTATGGAGCTCCCATTGCCCAGTTTGTCCAAGCTATATTGCAGGCCTATGGATGCCACTAGCTCGGAGTAAGTTGTCGCAGGAAATGTTCACGCCATTGAAGGAGAAGGGAGGAGTCTGCGGGCATGTGAAGATAAATTTAGGAATTGATCTGTTCATTGCCTTATCCAAGAGCGCCGACAATGTTAAGAAGACCTTGAAGATGTTTACAGTTCAACAGCCGGTGGATAGTATATAGTCTATTTCTTGAAGGTTGGAGTGCTCGACTTCATGATGGAGCTGAATCCACTGAATGCAGGATAAGTCGAGACATGGTTTGATTCAGATATTGCATTCGGAAGCAAACGATGTATGTCACTTTTAAGTATAGGTGGCAAAATGTCGGTGAAGGAAGAAAGTACGTCTGGATTCCAGTAGAACAAGATGACAATGATGGCACTCATTCCGTTGTCATAGACTTAAATATTCATAAGGATAATCAGCTGTTCAAAAGTCTCAGAGAGGGGGGCGAGTGGTCTCTATTTGATGTCCGGCGGCAATTGGAGTTTGAGACAGACAAATTTTTTTTCCATCTTATGCTAGAAGGCTAGAAGGTGGGAAAGCGCAAAGAAGAATGCTATAAATTGGGGTTATGCATGCCACCAAAAATAATATATGTATATGAATCTATGTAATATAAATATAAGTGATGATTAATTGGATATCTATTGTATATTAATTGCAAAGGTTTGCTTTCGTTGTAACATAAAAAATTAAAGTAGCTACGGTGTAAAATTGTGTATAATATAAAATATGGAAGTGTTATTTTTGCACCGTAGCTACAGTGCAAAATTTTGGATATCATAAAATAAGGATGTGCAGCCACAGTGCAAAATTGTGCATATCATACAATAAGGAAGTGTTGTTTTCGCACCATAGCGACGGTGCAAAATTGTGCATAGCATAAAATATGGAAGTGTTTTTTCGCACCGTAGCCACAGTGCGAAATTGTGCATAGCATAAAATATGGAAGTGTTATTTTTACACCGTAGCCACGGTGCAAAATTGTGCATAGCATAAATTATAGAAGTATTATTTTTGCACCGTAGCCACGGTGCGAATATGTGTATAGCATAAATTATGGAAGTGTTATTTTCGCATCGTTGCCACGGTGTTAGTCGCTCTTGCATATCAAGCCGCTACTAAGGCGCTCACCTTCAAACTATCACAAATCGAGGCGCTGCTCAACGAGAATGGTAAAGAGCGGATCAGATAAGGCATGGGAGTTGTTTAGCACATGGATGACAAAATAGTAGAGAAAGAACGGGATTGTCGTCAGAAGCAGTCAGAAAAATTTGAGGAGGAGCTAGAGGAGCCAGTTGATGCAACTAATGTATATCTAGAGGAGTCAGTTGATGCAATTAATGTATATAATAATTTTTGTCTGACAATAGACATTATGGCAGAGTGTAATAGGTCTACTGAGGCATATGGGGGCATTCTTCATAGCTTCATGGCTAGAGCTGGACCTGACATGAAATGATGTCCTGTAACTAGTTTGCCTTCGTTGAGCATGCATGCTCAAATTAAGATGTTTCTGAAGGCTGATCATGACCGAATCATGAGGTTTTTAAAGATAATACCTATAGAACTATGCAGATAAGAAGGCAAAGAAAATTTTTATAGCCTAGATATCATGTTCAGCACATACATGATTCATACTAAGTCAAACAAAGATGCCTGTTCTTCTTCAAGTGTGCAGGTCGCTCAGATAGAATGTCTCGCCTCACCATAGAGGAGTATCTGAGGAAGAGAAGCTCATACTAGAAAATGAGGAGAATCAGGTCTTGGAAGAGGAGGTATCCGAGAAGAAACTGTCTACTTGGGGGTTATTAGAAGCATATCCCATCCACATAGGTGGGAAGTCGTACTTGTTGCTGCCTGATATATCTGAAGTGACAGGGCTGAGAGAGGACGAGATACTGGGCCAGATATATGCCCATGTTGTACGCCTGGGAGGACTTATGGACTTTGAATTTGATATTTTCAGACAAATGATGGGGATTGTGACTTATGATGGATCCTCAATACCTCCAGAGGACGCATTTGACATTGTCATGCAGCAAGCTGAAGCCGGGTATGAAGCAGTGAAAGATGTCATATTTGAAGCTCCCAGCTCTTCAAACACCGCTTCTGTGTTCATAGAACGTGAGCTGTCGAAGTCTTATTTCTCAGTAACAAACCCAACAGTTGTCAAACATGACAAGAGAGAGGTATTTATTTCGTTTTGTTTTTTATTTCTTACTTGAATCTGATGTTCCTTTTATGCAAGAGTTACTTATTGATGACTTTTGTGCAAGAATGAGAGAGTCACCCTAGGTCGGGATGCCAGTGTTGCACATTATATGGGCTACCTTCACAAGGGGAAAACTATTGTGTTTCACAATAAATATAGTCCGTCTGGAGCAGAAGAGGCCCTGAAGCTTAAAGCTCTGTCCTTAGCTGGCAACCATGTTCCCCTAGCCACGAACTGTGATCGAGTTATAGCAGTAGATAGGGCTATCGCTATGTACGCCTTCGGAGGCTTCAAAATGTACTCTGTCCTTGCAAATAAAACAGCTCTAGGCTTCAGTGGAGCGGACAAGGAAGCACTGCGCTTGTCCTGTGCACAGAAGGAGCCTGATGTATTGTGTCTGTTAGATGCAATTGGAGTTGGAGTAAAGGAAGAGGGCCTTCGAAGCATTTGTTTCGAGTATTCCAGGCCCCGATGCCAAGAAAAGAAAATGTACTTAAAAGATTTTTGTATTGATATAGAATCTTTTCTCTAAAATGCATAATATGTTTTTGTATGAGAAATGTCACTGTATGTCATATGTTATTTCGTTCATTCCTATGCACATTTTTAAAGGAGCGTAGCCACGGTGCGATAACACGCTGTCTGCAGTTTTTGAAATGATCTTTCTTGAACTGTGACTACGGTGCGAAAATTGCTTTTGTATGACTGTTCATCTATGAAATGTATGGACTGTTAAAATTCAATGTCAGCTATAAATCCTTGTTAGATGTATATCTTAGGTCTTATTTAATTGTGAATTCAGTCATTTCCATGTATGTACATCAAGAGCGTAGCTACGGTGCGAAAACACGATGTCTGCAGATTTTGGACTGACCTCTTTCGCACCATGGCTACAGTGCAAAACCATCTATTCCATGGCGTGCACATGATACCATTTCGCGCAATGGCTATCTGAACTTTTTTAATTCTAGGTTGTTTATGGGATCGGAAGAGACCATATGGGTTATTTGAATTTCTTCTCCTCTGTAAAACCACTCATGTTCATGGAAGGTGCTAGCTCTGATATGCCATAAACTGAGGCGCTTGACAAGCGCCAGAATTTTGACGAGGTCATTACTAGCAGCACCACAAATCTAGAGCCCATGACAGTTCTTCCCTTTACAACCCAACAGATGGACGTCGAAGACCTTATCCTTTCAGAAGGATTCTAGCAAAAGCTTGCAAATGTCGTCCAGGACATTAATAATAGCATGGACGAATTTTTTCAAAACCTGACAGTGTTTCCTACACGGGTCTCCTTGCTGAGCTCCGGTAAGATTGTTGGGGAAGGAATTTTCCGCGCGGCCTCTGTCTGCCACAATATTCCAGTTCCAGACGACCGTATTGTGGTAGCATTGGATGCAGCTCTGGATTCAACGACCAGTCTGCCCTTCCCCACCCCTGGCGCGGAGACAGTAGAGGAAGCCATGGGGTCATATGTCATGTGGCCGAGACTGATGACATCCATGTCCGGCGTGGAGAAAAGACCATTCCAGTTCAATTGTATTGAGCTGGATTATATGCTGAGAGATCAGGGGGGACGTCTACTCACGGCCAGGTACTGTGGCAGGTTGACCAGGGCCATGGTGCCCAATGGCTGCTGAATCACGTATCCCCTTTTAAGAAATGGGCGCCACCACTGCTTTCTTCACAAATGGTTGTCCCTAATCAGCTGCAGATCGTTGAGAGGGAGAAAGAGCAGCACGATCTGAGGCTTAAGGGAGATCAGCAGGAGTTGCAAGTGTAGCAAGATCAATAGGATCGGGTGGAACAGCAGGACCAACATGATCAGCAGGATCAAAATAATCGCGGGAAGCCTAGTTCCAGTGGAACAGCTACTGTGAAGCCCCCTTTCCGGCGTAAGCAGAAATCCACGCCCAAGAGATCCGGCCCAGCAAAGCCTCCTAGGCTTGTTCCTAGTTGGATCCGGAGACAAGCTAAGAGAGATGCAGCCAGAGAGACGGACAAGCATGGAAATAAGCGGAAGCCAAAGGAAGGGGTGCCCAATATTAGATATGGTGGCTCTGAGAAGGTAAAGGGTGCTCCTCCTAGCATCCAAGCTTTACGGGAGATTAGATAATGGCAGGCACACACCCAGCCTCTGATTCCCAAGTTTGCCTTTGCTAGAATGGTGAGGTACGAGATGCCGGCCATCATTGAGAGGAGAAAGAAATCAAGGAAGAAGAGGAGGGAGAGAGCACCGGATTATGTTCCGATGGTGGAGGAGGAGGTGAACAGAATCCAAACAGAGGCTTTGGATATACTACAAGAGGAAGCAGAGGCTCATTTAGTTAGTCTCTTCGAGGACAATGTCCGTTGTTGTGTGCATAGAGGACTTGTTACTGTGCAGGACAGGGACTATGCCTTAGTTAGATACTTTCGTGGATGCCTCCCTTAGGAGCCTTTTGTAACCCTACTTCGGATATTAATATATGGGTGTTTTAAATTATTGTCTCTCTTTATGCTTATATTTTAGTTCTTGTTTAAATATGTGTTGAGGCTTTGTATTCATTTGCTCTTCTATTTATTGAGATTGTGTATTTATTGACTATTGTTGACCGTGGCCATGGTGCAAAAATGACTATTCCACATTTTGTGGGACGGTCTGTTTTGCACCCTCGCCACGGTGCAAAATTAACAGTTCTTAACTTTCTAGAAGGGGCAATTTTGCACCTTGACTACGGTGCGAAAAAGTCTGTTCCACAAGCTGTGTGGGGTCCATTTTTGCACCGTGGATACGTTCAGTCATTTTACTCATACAATGTGCCGGGGTGCCTATTTCGCACCTTGGCAATTGCAACTTATATGCAAAAGAGAATGTTTTTCTGAATTTAGAGTCGTGCGCCCAGGGTGGTGCGTCCGGGAACGCGAGATAGGAAGCCCCCGAGATATGTATGGCAAGTGGCCAAGAGCTATGCAAATTGAAAATATGCGGTAGATAGATGGATCACATATATCACTTATGATTACATCCTTATAACAATTGGATGTCTGAAATATACTAGTAACAGAATCTATAACTCGTATCAGAGGCATAGCATACATGAATGTAGTAGTTCATTGCCAGTCGGGCTCACCATGAGCAGGTGGTTGAGTGATGCTATTAAGCTCATAGGCGCCGCACTCTGGAACCCAAACAAAATGGATAACAACACGGTATAACCCGGAGGAAGATTCCTTGTGACCCATAGCTATTCCATCCAGCCAGGGAGCAAGGGGGATACCCCTCTGCTTGCATCTAACAAGATCATTAAGTGTCATAGAGCAAGTAATGGAGTCTATATCTTCGGGACGAGGAGGCAAGGTAGACCCCTCGGAATGAGAAGATGAAGATTGAGACATAGCAAATGGATGTCTTCTGCATTGAATGGAGTTGTACTTATATCGAACAAAATTATTGATATGCACTGTAGTAGCATTATTGGTTATATATACGAGTATAATGTATAAAATACACATATAAATATAACGTACATGTATAGTATATATACATAGTTTCTCTTTAAATAGCCATCCATGCCTTCATTTTCTTTACCTCTTTCCCCCTCTTCCTCTTCTCGGACATGTTCCTTGTCTTCTCCATGTCTGCTCCTTGTTTGCATGCTCCTTGCCTGCTCCTTGTGTGCATGTTCCTTATCAAGTAGCTTTTTGCTCCTTGTCTGCTCATGGGCAGACAAGGACTAGTTTCTTGCAAATTCTAACTTTTCAAGAACATCCTCGTTGGGCTGATCCGAATCCCTGCAAGCATACGACAGAAGGAATACGTGCACTTTTGATGAAGTTGTTAGCTACCTTTGGGAGCATCGGTGGCGCCACGGTCCAACCACAAAGCTTGCAAGGCAGCTGATCAACTTCATTATCGACCGCTATACTTGTCGGCTCCCTCCACTATAGGAGATCAGTCCGAGTAATGCAATGATGACTCTTACTGCTTTGGGACTTCTTGAACCCCCCTCAGATTTGGAAGATAAGATAAGATAAGATTTTTTTTATCGTCCAAGAGAACCCAATCGGGTTATGGGACCAGAACAAAGAAGGAGGGCATGAGCCCCCAACAAAACAAAAGGCCTAAACCCAAACAAAAGAGGGCGAGGAAGAAGCCCCGTGACAATATACCAAAGAAAGTAAAAAAGAAGCAATATCGGCGGAAAGAACTATGAATATCCTAGCCATGGGTTGTCAAGCCACTGGTCGCGATTGATAGCCATGCCTTTCCTGTATACTGCCCACTTTTTCTGCAGCCGAGCCTCTCAGACTTTACACAACTCCCCGCGTCGCCTAGTCAAATGTATTGGGGAGAGATCCTCTTGAACAGAGAAGCTAGTATTCTTCAAATGACTGTCGTGCTGGAGCACATATAGTCTGTCCTGAGAGGTGTTGAAACGTACAACTATGTGACGAGGGCGATCTGGTCTCTGGGCTCCAACTCGCCGGGCTATGGCAATACTAGGCTGCTGAATGTGCATGATATCTGTGAAGAAGTTTACGACTTGTGCAGTGTCTGAGCAAGAGTCTATTTCAGGTAGCCCCACTATGCGCAGCTTCAGGCTTCGATCTTGCTCGAGATCATCCATGGAAGATGGCTCCTGCCCCCCTGGCCTGTGAGAATCTGTGTCTGCTAAATCTGGAGGTATCTGGACATCAATCATAATGGTAAACTTGCATGGGGCTGGACCGGTCTGGACCATGGCATCTGCACTCACGTCTAGCTCTCTAGATGAGTCTGTAGACTGGCATCTGTGCATTGCGGCTTGTCCGAGTCTTGACCAGCCTGCATACTGGTATCTGTACAATGTGGCCTGGGAGAGGGTGGCGGCTCTGTAGGGCAATTCGGCAGAGTCTTGGAAGAAAGCATAATCAATATTTGAAGGAATTGCTTACCTTCCATCACGACGGTAGGGGCAAACATCGTCTGTTCCAAGGCAGGCGATAACGTATTATGTTCTGATGGGGAGAGCCGTGGACTCAATTGGTCTCTAATTTCGAAAAACTGTTTTAGAAGATCCCCACTGGATGTGGTTGGATTTTTACCTCGAGCCCATCTGTTCATGGCGTGAAGCTTTGCAAGGGAGCCTGCCACTTGCTAATCTGGGGGTGGTGGGTAAGCAGAAAAAAAACAAAAAGAGGAAGGAGAAAAATCTGATGCTAAGCAAGAAGGGATTGAAGACTTCGTTGCTGGTGCATGGCCTGTCACAGAAATCCCCTTTGCAAAATTGGATGGCCTGATGTTGGCCCCTGTACAATTGATCTGGGCGGGCCACAAAGTAACCTGTGCTGGGCAAAATCGTGTCGGGTTGCTTGGAAGCTATCGAATTTATGCTTGAGGCCGATCGTTTGCTCCGGAGCTTTTGCTGCTGCCCGACATGATGTGCCGCTTCTATGCTGGGGTTTTGGTTGGCGCTACCCTCTAAACAAAATCTTACATGAGCTACGAGCTACGGCAGGCCTAGGCGCCTAGGCGCTTAGGCGGCGGCGGCGGCCCTCTGAAAATAAGGATGACAGAGGCTAGAACAGTTGAAGGACATGCTTTTCCATGGTTTCATAGCCTACTCTCTGGATCACTATGTACCTCTGGTCATTCCTACTTATGAAAAGAATAGGATTTATATCTTCATTGAACTTTACAACTTCCAGTATATTCCAAATTCCCAGGCTTCCATATTTCCTGACAAACCACACGCCATGTGCAAACAGAATATGAACATAGTGTGTCAAATTGGCTTCACCCCATGCTGTCAGAAAAGACTTAGTGAAGTTTGTGACGGCCTCCTGGAATTTGGCAACATCATTCTCCCGCACTACCTTTTTCTGCATTTCCTTCACCAGTATAGAGAAATCCTGCCATGCCTTGAGTTTCTTCAGGCATGATCTACGCGATCATTTCGATCATCCTCAGTTGCCATAATATCCTTGTAAGCTTCCAACCAGATGAGTTCTCTTTCGCGAGAGGCAAAAACCTCTTAGCCTTTGGACCACCCATACTGGGTTTCAAGGGAACCTTGCCAAATACTTTTGGATCTTGAAGTATTTTGTAGTGCCCACAATGAAGTCCCACATTAGATAGCACCTTTTCAACCTCATGCATGGCGGCTTCCCTAGAGCTTTGGGGTGATTTATTCCAAGCAAACAGGATACTCATGTAAACCATCTTGTCTATGATTCTCAAAAAAACATGGAGGGTGCATATATGTACGGAATTGGCAGAATTGGCCTCAAGGTAGCCTCCTTCTCTTCTCTATTTGGTGGCTCATCCTGGGCATAGTCTAATGTACCCTTGTCCAACCCAAGAATGTCTGGCTAGTTCAACAACCATAGCCTGCAACAAGCGAAGAGCTATGCAAAAACAGAGGTACATACCATCATCTCAGAAGAGCGGACATCTCCCATACAAAACCAGAACTCCTTAGACCCCCAAAAAATATATGTATGAAAGTTAGGCTATGGCAACGTCCTTCCTCTATACGGAATATTAAAGCTATTTTCTGCATGCAGGGAGCCGAGAGCTGCTTCACCAGATTTTCAAAGATCGCATTTTCTTGATAAGGTATAATTTGCTGGTTAATTTTGATTTTCTACAATGCATGTCACTTGCAGATGTGTTTCAGACATTTGGAAATGTCTGTATCAGAGGCATCTGTATGTGAAACTTTAGCTGGTATGTGCAACTTTACTTCCTAATCTGCTTAAGCTGGAGTTTAACATCTACTGAAATATTAGAATGTGTATAGGTTATGTGAAAAGTTCATAGGATAGCTTAATTACGAACCAGCTTTTTAACATGTAGAATGATTATCTAATTCCATACTAGGTGCATATTTAGACAAAACCAGAGTAAAAATTAAGACATAATTTTTCTTGATGTATGACTCCACATTAATGTTACAACAGATCTTGCCTTCTTGCTTGCCGCAGCAAGGTTCTGAGCAAGGTTGAGGTCCTGCACAAAGCTGAATGGAATGAAAGTTTGATATGTTTCCTTCATCTTTTCTTAATGAACTTAAGTCTTTGTCACATCATGTAGTCAAACTATTTTTGCAGATTGTGCCTAGATTGTAAAGATCGGGGACATGTTTTTGAAAGTTGTTGAAAGCTTTTCCTATACTAATGTTTTGGAACCTGCTTTAATTGATAACATTAACCTGTCTTTGCAGACTTTACTAGCTGCCTCCTTTCAATGTGCACAATGAGGCAGATCTGCACAATTAGAGGCCACTATTAAGGCATTGCTAATGCAAACAACAAAGATGCAAGAAGACAACAGGTGTTATTAAGGTCAAACTAACAAAGATATCCACCTATGTTAGCAAAGACTGGAGCTAAATCCATCCATCGTTCAGGAAAGGCAAACTATATGATTCTTGTCCAAAAGTCTTTTTGCAATAGTCTCTTGCCTGTAACACACTGCATGCACATTTGCCTTTTGACAGAAATTGTATAGCAATAATTGATATTTCTGTTGCAAAAGCCATACATCAAATACTATGAACCTATTGAGAGCAAATGGTGCAGACAGATGTTTATGCCTCTGGACCAAATTATTTTTGAGGAAGTTTATTTTATGCCATTAGTGCCAGGTTGAAAGTTTAGAGTTAATGTTTAAAGGACCATTGGTTTAAAATTAACATTAATGTAAAAGGGCTGATAACGGGTTGCGGCCTTTCAGCGGGAAATATCCCAGATCTGTTAGGAGCTTCCGAATCCAATCAGGAAAGGGCCGATCCGGCATGAAAAAGGCAGAGCTATTGATATCTCTGGCCGAATCTTAGTATCTTAGGATCTTTTGCCTTTAGATAGATATTTTCGGATCATTAAAGGGATATTTAAAAATAGGTAGATCCAGCCTATATAAGCAACCGATTCCTTTGATATTGGAGCAGAAATCCGGTAGCAAGTTTGAGTGAATTCTCTGCCTTGCCAAGGCCTTCCTTGCTTGAGTTCGTCCTTTGAAATTCTTTAAGATTGTAATTCCGATTGCAGTGTCAATAGCAGGATAACGATTTCCTGTAACAAAGCCTGAACCCGGTTGGGTGGATTAATCCTTCTAAAGATTGAAGAGAAGTTTTTCTTTTGATTTTAGTTGTTGAATTTCTTTAAGATTACTTCGTTGTATCATTTATCAGAAATAATTTGTAGATAAATGGCCAATTTACCTGAAATGCAATGTAAGAATCTAGCATTCTGCCCAAGCATTCGTGGCCAACTATATATGATCATTGCGTTGTATTTCTTGTTTGATAGAGTCATCCTAGCAGGAACAAAAAATGGTGGCCTCAAAGGCCTCAAAAAGCATCCATGGTTATGCTTACATACAGCAAAAAAGAGCTTAACTCTTCATCGTTTACTGCAAACAAAAGCAGTCAAAGTGAAGAACAAATATGCAACGTATATGTCATGCATATAATATGATCAACCCCTTTTGTTTGCATCCACTGCAATAATGGCTCTGCCAGAAGAAGCATTTGAAGCAGAGGCTCTACTTGTGACAAACCTTTCTTATCATTCTCTTCACCTGACTCCAAAAGCATTGCCGGATTGTGTTTGTAGATTAAGAACCCTTTTGCCCTGATGTCATGCTCAGCCGAGAAGCATTGAAAAAAGGAAAGACAAACTCTTAAAACCAAACGAATCTAGCAAAATCTTGAAGATGCGAAGAAATAGAAGTTGAGTTGTCGTGATGCGATGCTTAGCTAAAAACCATTGCTCGTAGCTTTCATACAGCCGGTTAGCCGGTTCGAACAGCAGCCCCCAGCAACAGGGGTAACCGCCAATTTACTGCCAGTAGCAAGTTTGTAGCAGTTTTCTGCATATTCTAAGGATATACTGGCATATATCATGAATATGCCTAAAACCCACACAAACAAGGGATTTCCCCCCTAGGGGCAACCCAAAAACAAAATACCTTTTGGATTAAGATACGAAACAGTTTTTGGAGAAGAGAAAAGCGGCATTTTTTTAAACAGAAGGGACGAATTTGAGAATCGGTTTTTTCCTCCGAAGCTTTTGGTCGGAACGAAGCATCTTTTAGCGACACCATCTCTGCTCGTGCCGTACTGTATGAAGGCAAGGCCTTTACATGTGTTCCATGTTATCATCTTCTTGTTATCTTCATGCTATGAAATTAATGAAAATTTGTTGCTTGTCTTGTGAAACAAATTGTGATTCTTGCTTAGAATGATTTGTCTTGCTCTATCTCTAAATTCATTCTATATTTGCAAAATAGGCAATGGAGCAATTTCCTTCCATGAATATTAACACCGCAAGCATGGGAGAACCCACAGACTAGATAAATGCATCCTGAGTATGTCATTAATCTCGCGTTTAATGCAAATTCCGGGTTGATTAAGTGTTTCATGCTGGTAGATTGTTGCATGTGTGTATTATGTGCTAGAGGGGTGACAGACCTCTAATATAGATCTTGGTCAACCAAGATCATTGCTCTGATACCATTGTGATGCTCCCCACAAAGTATACGACACCCTGCCATATATCTCACGGGAAATCCCCCATCCAGCAAATCGATTGCACGGGCCCTCTGTCTGTCCCATTCGCGGGATGGCCAGGGCATGGGAAGGAGACATGAAGGTATCTTGTGCGCTCGTCTCCTATGGGCTCCTATAACAGCGGAAGCATAAATACAACGTCAGCACTCGCAATACAATTAACACAATACAATCGGTCACCTCGAAGGGTAGTGCCATCCATCCAACAAATGATGGAACAAGATATGAGAAAATTGTCTCTGGGTGAAAGAAAAAGAACTGTAATTTGGTGTACCAGATGCTCTAAACCTGGACACCATGCCAACGAACGCCGATCTAATCTTGAGAAAAAGTATTGCCTCTGCGAAAGAGATAACCACAATACTAAGGATTGTTATTTTAACAAAAAGAAAGAAAAAGAGATTGCTTAAACTTTTGTTATGATTCCAAAAACTAAGGATCATAGGAATACAAAGGTGATTGAGTGTTGGAATTGCGGGGGTAAGGGACATTACTCTCATGAATGTAGAAAACCAAAGAAAGAGAAATCTACAAAGTCTAAGGAGAAAGTAGATGTTAAAGCAAAGGAAGCAAGAATGATTAGCCTTGAGTATGTAGTTGATGTGACAGCTATAACCCATACTAAGGCTAAAAAAGAAGCCATTGAAATTTCAGATTTTTCGAAAGGAAGTTACAAGGCAAAAACAAAATAAATATCCCGATATTGAGCAAGAGAAAGAAGTATTTGATCTTGTATAGATAATTTACAGCATGAAAATGATAAAAACTAGGAACAGAGTAAGCCTATGGTTGAGCACAATGTTGACGAGTTAACAGTCTTGAAAGGTCAAGTACAAGATCTGCTTATCCCAACATCACTTAAGGTGGTTTCTAAATTTTTACCAGGTTTTAAAGAATTTGCAGTGGTAGATAATGATCACAGTGATGCAATCTAAACTTTGAGTCAGGTGGTGCAAAACACTTTAATTTTAGTACCTCTCAAACTCTTAGGAATATATGTGCCTGAACTGGACATACCTATTGAGTTATATCAAACCTGTGATATAATTGCAACCTATAAATATGAGCCGATGGATAAGAACAATCCAATGGTAAAAACAAAAATAAATGGTCTCATAATACCCAATGTACCCATTGATGGTGGGGCTGGAGTGAATATCATGACTAACACATTGAGGAAAAGAGTTAGATTTAAAGATTTACAAAAGGCTCCCTTTGACCTGAAGATGGCGGACCAACGAAAAGTGCAACCCCTTGGGATATCGAAATCTGTGGTGTTTATGATTGGGGATTTAGAGTTCTGCCAGAATTTTGTAGTCCTAGACACCCAAGTTAATGTGATGGATTATCAGCTTCTATTGGGTGGACCATGAAAAGACAATCTAGAGATTTACATGATTGGTGCAATGATACATTAACCTTGGCCAAGAATGGAAAGCTGACTAAAATCAATCTACCCATGGGCATTACCACCAGTATTAAGGATAATGGAGTACTGTCTGATAGTGATGATGAAGAGTGTCTATGAAGATTTTGAAGGGGAAGAAAACTTTCATAATGTAAACATTTATTCTGAGTATGAACTTGAAAAGGAAACATGTTCAAGTCTCATGGTAGAAGCTGTCCAAGAATATCCAGAGCATTTCACTCAATTGACTGAGGAAAAAGCAAAACTATCATCTAAACTAGCACATGGTTTAGAGAAAGGAAACTTAGACCTTATCTTAAAGCACATGAACTCCAAGAAATAAATCTTGGTACTACTGAGAATAGGAAAATAATAAAAATAGGGGTTCACTTACCACCAGGAATATTACAAGAAGCCACTTTATTGCTGGAATATTATAGAGATATTTTTGCATGAAACTACTAAGATTTACATCGCATAAATCCAGCAACTTGTCAATTGAGAATATCCCTTATGCCAAATGCAAAACCCGTGTATTAATGAGCATAAAGGATGAATCCTAGTTATGCTCAAACTGTCGAAAAAGAAATACAAAGTTTCCTACAAGCAAGATTTATTTTTTGAAGTGGAAACTAGTGATTGGGTATCACCTGTGGTCATTGTTAAGAAAAAGAATGAAAAATTAAGAGTATGCATTGATTATTGCAAGTTGAATGAAGTCACCAAAAAAGATCACTTTCCTTTGCCATTTACAGACCAGGTTCTTGAAAATGCTGCTGGCCATGAATGTTACTCATTCATGGATTTAGTGGATACAATCAAATCTGTATCCATCCTGAAGATCAACAAAAGACGACATTCATTACCCAATTTGGAACCTATGCTTATCGTGTCATGCCGTCTGGCCTTTCCAACGCCCCATCTTTACTTCAAAGGATTATGCTGCAAGTGTTTAAAGGATATATCGGCACTTTCATGGAGATATTCCTCGATGACTTTACCGGTTTTAGCAAATGGTCTCAACACTTGAATAGTCTTCAAAGATGTTTTCAAAGATGCTGAGAATTTGGAGTCTTGTTAAATCCAGAAAAGTGCACATGTTTGGTAACTCATGGTTTATTATTAGGCCATATAGTTTGTAAGGAGGGGCTGATTACAGATCTAGACAAAGTTAAAGTAATCTTATAAATGCCTCCACCAAGCAATATTACCCCTCCGACGTTTTCTAGGAAAAGTAAACTATTACAAGTGTTTTGGGAAAAATATCTCTCAAATCGCTACTCCTTTAAACGAATCAACAAGCTCAAACAAAAAGTTCATCTGGACTGATGAATGTCAAAATTCCTTTGTCCATGTAAAAGAAATATTAGCAAAAGCACCTATTTTGATCATACCACAATGGGACAAGCCATTCAACGTACATATTGACGCTTCTAAAACCGCAATTGGAGTTGTGCTAACTCAACAAAAAGATTGTAACACAGATCAGCCAATATATTATGCCAGCAAGCAACTTAATAAGGTTGAACAAAACTATTCTACTATGGAACGAGAAGGCCTTGGCATGGTCATGCGGTCCAAAAGTTTAGACATTATCTCCTAGGAAATTTCTTTTGTTCTTTGTAGACCACCAAGCATTATTATATCTAATCATAAACCATGTGTGACTGGACGAATACATCATTGGTTATTGATATTACATGAGTATAACTTTAAAATTATCCTTAAACCAGGCACTTCACACACGTTGCCTGATCATTTATCACAAATTCCCAATGGGGAACTGATAATGGGAATAAATGACGAACTCCTTGATGCCAATCTGTTTAGGGTAAATGCAGTACTACCATGGTATACAGGCATTGTGGAACATTTGGCTACAGGAGATTGTCCTAAAGGAATGGACATTTCTCAAAGGAATAGAATAGAATAGAATAGAATAGAATAGAATAGTTTTTTAGCGTCCACGGAGACCAATTGGCCTATGGGACCCAAACAAAAAGAGGGCAGCAAGCATATTACTGACAGGATTAAAAAACCCCCGCCCTGAAGGGTTTTCGAGGGAAAAACCTTAGCAGTAATAAGCATGCTGACTTTGTGAAGAAAGTTGTTCCGTTTTGTTTAATCCCAGGACAATTATATAAGAAAGATAAGGATCATGTATTACGCTGTTGCATATTACCCGATTAATGACCTTTTGAGAGAAGCCCATGATGGCATTGGAGGTGGGCATTTTTTTGGTGAACTCGCATCAAAGAAGATACTCCAAAGTGGGTTTTAGTGGCCACGCAATTACATGCCATTACATCCAATTTTACCTTTAGGCCTATTTGAGAAATGGGGCATGGATTTTGTTGGTTCTATAACACCTCCTGCTATATATACTAGAGCCCAGTACATATTAATTTTGACTGACTATCATACCAAATGGGTAGAGGCCAGAGCTTTGAAAGACAACATGGCTAAGAGTGTAGCCAAAGTACTATACCAGCAAGTCATCACTAGGTATCAAATCATGGCGTACACTTTATCAATGAGACTGGGGACATATACTAACAACGGATTTTCTCATCATGCATAGGAAATCTACTCCATATTATCCTCGTGCTAACAGTCAGGCAGAATCGACCAATAAAATTCTCATCAACATCATGCGTAAGTTTGTGATTCCACTCGTACTGACTGGAACACCAGATTGCCTGCCATACTATGGGCATATCGTACCTTTACCAGCTGAATTTATCATACCTAGTCTTCATATTGCTATGAAAGAGAGTTCTAGCGGATGTACAATCCTTAGAACATAGGCTTCTCAAATTAGAACAATTGGATGAAATTAGGCAACAAGTTGTTTGGGCTCAACAAGTGGCTACAGATCGCCAAAAAGCTTGGTTTGATCATAAATTACGTCGCCATAACTTCAAAAAGGATGATAAAGTTTTACTTTATGATTCTAGGTTTTTCAAATATCCCAGGAAATTGAAAATACGTTGGTTAGGTCCATTTATCATAGAGGAATTGAATGCTAATGGGCCAGAGAGCCCAGATCTCAGTCCATTTTACCTAGACCGCCTTGCTGCACAGAATGAGGTCATATTGGTCAGATATGCTAGGTTTGTTTAGATTTGCTTAGCATGGTACAGATCAACAGGCACAACAAAACATCATGTAGCCCCTTTTCTGTGATGACCTGGGCAAAAATTTACAGTCTAGAAATTCATATTATGTTGTTGCCATTATGTCGGGCCTGAATGGAAGGCTCATGATAAATGATTATCATTGAGACGTAAAGTAATTAAGTTGCTGCAATTTCCTAGTACATCAGGGATGCTTCCATGAAGCGTATTTGCATCTAAAAAGTTACCTCCAAAGCTTCCACAAAGCGTATTTGGAAGCATACCTCCAAAGGAGCATGATGGCAAAAAGAGATGCTCAAGGTTGTCACAATTGCCTAGCTCTTCTGCTATGTAGCTTCCTTCGAAGGAATTTCCCTCTAATTCCAAATTAGAGAGAGATGACATGTTTCCAACGGTGGGCAACATCTTGGCGCCAATCAATCCAGCGTCAAACATATCAAGATAGAAAAGTTTTGTAAGGTTCCAGACTCCTTGTGGAAACTTTGCCCTGTTGCATTATAATTTGCTAGGTAGTTTTGTGAGGAAATATGGGAATGGCCCCCCCAGTTGACCTGCGATTCCACTTCTTGCATGCACCCATATTAGGTTGCTGCAGTTTGCAAGCTCTTGCAGCAGAGGCCTTGTTAAATCAGTGGTTCCTCTTATAGAAAGAAACTGAAATTTTTTCAGTATTCCAGTTCCTTAGGAATTGTTCCAGTGAGAAAGGGGTTGTTGCCAAGCTAGAGCTCCAAAAGAGAAGAGCAATTCCCTAGACATGGAGGAATAGTCACTGTCAAATTATTATCTGACAATGTTAGCATCTCTAGATTCTAAAGGCGCCCCAAGTCTTGCGGCATACTTCCTGTTATGCGGTTGGCTCTTAAAACCAACTGCTGCAGCATTTCAAGCTTTCCTAACTTAGATGGAATTGTCCCTGTTAGCATATTAAAGGTCACATCAAGAATATATAGATAGATAAACAAAAAGGGAGGAGCAATTGGCTAGAGAACTAGGAATTATGCTTGATAAATGGTTATTTCCAAGCTTTAATTCCATTAGAGAAGACAACTTGCCTAGAGAGCTCGGAGTAGATCCATTAAGCTTATTGAGTGCCAAATTAAGAATTTTCAAGTTCTTGCAAGTGATCTTTACATTGCTCAGTTTTACCTACCCTCTCTTTCCGCATTTTTTGGGGGTTTGTCTTTTGTGCTCTATATTCCGGCTATGGCAACCCCATGTTAACTGGCGGAATTTTCTAGACTGATTATAGCCTTTCGTCACAAGGCTAGATCTAAAAATGAGTATAGTGATCGAAAGCTTTAAGAATAGTAGAAGTTGATACTAAATTTGGCATGACTTCTTTGAAATTGTTGTCTCATTTACCAAGAAATTGGTTGTTGCAACTGTGTTCGTTGGTCCTTTTCTTGCCCTAGTAATTGGGCTTTTTGTTGGCCTCGTCAGAAAGGTTTCTCCGCTCTGCTACAATCCAATAAAGGCAAAAAACAGAATGAAGGTGAGACATTTTAGCAAAGCCATGTCTCATGATCGACAAAATAAAAAAACTAAGAGAAATGTTTGGGAGACAGCTTGAAATATTGGCTTGGAGGAATATTGGCTTGGAAAAATTGGATGAAATCCTGGACAGATTGTGAAGATGAGAATGGCAAAATAGGGGATGCGAGCAGATCCGCCATAAAGCTTACAGATCTGGTTGAATCTATCAAATTTAACATGTGTCCCATACAAAACTAAACATGATGTCAACGTTTTTTAATTCAGATTGCAGTCCTCTCTATAAGCCTTTCCAAGCATTGATCCCAAATTGAGTCTCAGGGCAGAAAAAATATGTTGTGATAATAAAATATATTTTTAGCCTAAAGGGCTGGACTTGAAAATGTTTTAGCCTAAAGGACTGGACAGAAATTTTTAGCCTAAAAGGCTAGACTTGGAAATCTTTGATTGTGCAGGTTGTAACCTTGGACTTGGTTATGTTAATTTGCCATATGATTTCTTGATCGAGGATGATCAATCCCAGGAAGGGGAGGAATTGATATGGTGGTGCTCGGGGAGTGGCTATGGGGAGCAAGAGAAATAGAAAGAAAGCTTTGTGCCAAACCTTAGACCAAAATATCTAAGTGAGGTATCAATTGTATAGCCAAGTTCGTGATGACCATTGGAATTTAAAAGGGATGCCAAATCCTTTTAAGATATTTTAAGGCAACAAAGACTATAAAAAAGCCAATGTCTTCTAGGCAATCAAAGGCATTGGCATTATACATACTTGAGGTTCTAGATAAACGTCTGCAGTTACTGAGCCCTCAGTAGTCATTATCTCTGCTTGTCTAGTATCATCATTACTGCAAAGGTTTTTCCCTTGAAAACCTTTCGAGGCAGGGTTTTTTAATCCTAGTAGTAATGATTGTACTAGCCCATTGTATGGGTCCCATGACCTATTGGTCTCCGTGGACGTTAAAAAAACTATTCTATTCTATTCTATTCTATTCTATTCTATTCTATATGATTTATATGATTGGGCACGAATAGGCCTTTGCCACCAACCTCTAACTTCTGGACGAACACTTCTGCAATCCGACATCTTCTACATGATAAAGCATGGGTATATATACCTGATTGTGGAGTAATTGATGGAGATAGTCTTTAATCTATTGTGAACCCTTGAATTCGTTCCTAGACCTATATTTAAGCCTTTCTCTTGCCCAGAATAGCCCAGATGGGTGGAGAACTTTGCCCTTAAGGGGTGGATTTTGTTTCGTGAATTGTCTTGGACTTTCTAAATTTTAATTCGAAAATATCTCCCTGTCTTTACATTCTTGGATTCGTAGCATATTGCACCAATTCATACCGGATCCCACAAGCTACGGATTGAGACAGATAGATGGGAGCAGACGCAAGTGCTTCGAGAAGCGAGATTATGTGCATGTTGCCAGTTACAAGTCATTAAAGATGAGAATCGTACTCTTTTGAAATGTCCTATTTTTAAAATGGTCAGGAATCGTTATTTGACCTTAGCATTCTATTCCATGCTCCCACAACTTCTCAACACCATCTGTGCATGACTTGGCATTATACATACTTGAGGTTCTAGATGCACATCTTCAATTGCTGAGCCCTCAGTAGTCACCATGACGTACTTATTTATGTTGTCTAGTATCATCATTACTGCAAAGGTTTTTCTCTCGAAAACCTTTCGAGGCCAAAGTTTTTTAATCCTAGTAGTAATGGTTGTACTAGCCCATTGTATGGGTCCCATGATCTTTTGGTCTTCATGGACGTTAAAAAATCTATTATATACTATTCTATTCTTAACGACTCTATTACTGTTAAGGTTTTTCCCTCGGAAACCCTTTGAGGTGGGGTTTTTTAATCCTAGGCAGTAATGGGCTTGCCGTGCTCTTTCTGTATTGGATCCCATAGACCTTTTGATCTACGTGGACGATAAAAATCGATTCAAATCTGCTATGCACAACATTAAGTGAAATGGAAAAGGAAATTCGTTTGGATATGAATCAAATAGGTAAAACGTCTGATTGAACAATTTTATACAACTCTTATCTTAGGGGAATAATGTGCAACAGATTACAATAAATAATTAAAATAATAACAATGTTTTTTGCATGTACAACGTTCTTTTGGTATCTAAAACCAGTGCTCTAAAATCAGGGACATAAAAACAAGGTGTTACAAAGACAAGTAGACAGAGACAAAGGCATGGCTCCACCGAAGTTTCTTAAATACAAGAAATTTGGTTCTAAAATAGGTACATCTAAACTCAGCCGCCAAACTTTGGCCTCCACAACAAGGAGATCAATAGCATGAAGGAAAGGAAACATAAAATGCATTAGAACCTACGAATGAAGAAGAAAATGTATAGACCCATTAACAAACTTGACCGCAAGTCTTCTTGTGTGATGCATATATGAGATAAAGTGCAGGTCAAGGTCTTCACGTTTATATCTTGGGCTTCTCGCTTCTTTCTTGCACATTATTTTGCTTTCCATTCTGCCCGCTGAGACATGAAGGAACAAATTCATAGTGTTTCATCCAAAGCAGCAAATGCTTGATCTTTTGCACAAGGAAAAACCTCGTGTTTTATCACAACAAGCGAGGATATGGCAGGGTTTATTTCAACCAGCAGATCCTTGGAGAATACGCCCACATGGGCTGTTGCAACCGTCTGTTTCATCTTCGTTATAGTGTCCTTTGTCGGAGGACGGAGTCTGCATTCTCTGGGCCATGTAATACACCCTAAATCACCCTCTGCTTCTTATTAAACCTTTCGATCATTTCAAAACTGTTTCATATATTTTGTAGGAAATTACTCATTGAAGCTTTAGAGAAAATGAAAGAAGGTAATAACACGAGTTTTGTTTGATATGATTTGCCTCGTTTTGTCACAGAGTTGATGCTGTTGGGGTTCATATCCCTTCTCATCACTGTAACAAGTGAATATATATGTGGTATATGCATAAAGCAATCCATCTATGATACGCAGCAACTCATGCCTTGTAAATTGGAGAAAGAAAAGAAAAGCAAACACTTCTTGGGTTTCAGAAGGCAACTCAGCACTTTCTATAATTTAGATTGGATGACTAGCATATCCAAGCGACAATTGGTTGCAGTTGGTAATACATGCCAGGTAAATAGTGCTCGTTCTTTTTATAACGTTGTACATGTTTCTAATACTTGCTCCTATGCAGGAAGGTTATGAACCCTTCATCTCATTTCTGAGTCTTGAACAACTGCACAGATTTCTTTTTGTTATGGCAGTTACACATGTTTTCTATTCATCTCTGACCGTTGTGCTAGCAATACTCAAGGTTTGAATCCCGCCATTTATGAAATTGTACCATCAGGGGTTTAAAATCTGAACTATATACTTTTTACATAGGTCGATCGCTGGAAGGAATGGGAAATGGAAGCACACCAACATGCAGAAGGTCAAGAAATGGCAAGTGAGTTCAGTGATTTAGATGCGATGTTTCTCACTCATACAACAATGTTTGTGTTGTGTGTGTCTCATAGACCAGTTGATCTCCAGAGGACTTTAAGAATGTTCCAATTTAATTCAATTCACCGATATTGCAAAAACAAAAACAAAAACAAAAACAAAAACAAAAACAAAAACAAAAACAAAAACAAAAACAAAAACAAAAACAATGACCATGAAAAGGCAGTCAACTTTTGCGAAGTATCACAGCTCAGGAGCATGGAGTCGAAACAGTTTTTTACTATGGGTGGTCAGCTAAAAAATAAAGCTTTTCTTCAGCTGCTTTTCCAAACTTGCACCAAAAATTTGTTTGATAAATGCAGGTTTCTTTCTTTCGTCAGTTTGGCCAGTCTGTGACAAAGTCAGACTATCTGGCATTAAGGATGGGTTTTACAACTGTAAGCACTGACTCAGTTCTGTTAGATGTCTAGATTTTTTAAAAGGTTGATGCACTGCCTTGAATTCAATTGCTTTAATTTAGTCAGGTCAAAACAAGTCAGTCATAGAAACTTAATTGGTACTAGGATGATTTCTTGTGTTCACATCAATGCTTAGGAATCCGTGAAGCATGATGGCTTCATCTAGCATGTAAATAGAGCAACACTGTGTGAAATAGCCATTTCCTTATCCTGTTCTACCATTTTGAGAACCATAATCGCAAAGAGATAATTTTTCGATATTGTTGTGCAAAACAATTTTAGAAGCATTTAATTTGCAAATGTAGCACCTCTAACAAGATATGTCTGCCCATTGTAGGAACACCAGGGGACAAATATGACTTCCATAGTTATATGGTCCGCAGACGAATTTAAGGATGTTGTGGTTATAAGGTGTGCATACATTTTTTTTTAGGCCATTTCTTCTTTGTCTGCTTTGATGAGTTACTCAACTAACTTTATGATTTTGATACAGTCCTCTATTGTGGTTATTTGTAGTACTGTTCGTGTTTTGTAATATTCATGGTGAGTGCGATGTAAATTGTAGGTATCTTGTGTTGGGCTTTTACAAACAAGCTCATCCACAACAATATGTTCACTAAAACGCCTTGTACATTGCAGGAACAAATCTATATTCCTGGATTTCTCTGCTGCCTGTGGTTGTAAGTTCATGAATCCACACCTGTTCTGCTCGGTTTGCAATTTTACATTGTTTTAACACTAATCTCTAGTATCGGTTCGATTCAGCTGGTCGTTATAGTCGGTGCAAAGCTCCAATATATCATTGCACTCCTTGCATTTGAGAGTTCAGGACTATCAGGTCCACTAACAGGCAATTTACAACCCCGGGATGGGCTGTTCTGTTTCATAGGCCACGTCTCCTTCTCTATTTGATACATTTTGTACTTTTTCAAGATGCTTTTGAGCTTGCAACGTTCATTTGGGTTTGGGTATGTAACCAACTACAATGACACTTGCACACGAGTAGTTAGATTGCAATAGTTACACAATTTATTAGACTGCATCTATGCTATCTATCATGGCTATGCTAAATGACATGAAACATCACCATAATGAATTAGTTTAACTCTTTTATGTCTTTGCCTCCCGTTAACAGTGGCAATTTGGATGGAATTCCTGCATGGCGTCTGATAAGGGATCTGTATATGCTCGCGTGCTCTCTGGGTATGAATCTAACTTTTCTTCTAACTCAGATTAAGGTTTTATGCCTGAGTGTGTAAGCTTCAAAATGTTGTAGATTCTGTTTTTCTCATGCAAGCCTGTAAATCTTGAATTGTCGCCTATGCTTGCAGATTTGTTGTCCAGGTGTTTTGCAGTTATAGTACATTGCCACTTTATGCACTTGTCACCCAGGTACTTTCTTATAGTGTGGATTGTATTTTGCTTGAAAATAATGTCCAATTGCTTGCTGCAGATGGGATCCAGGTACAAGGCTGCCATATTCCAGAAGACTATAGTTAACAAAATTCATATGTGGCACGAGGCTGCAAAACGTCATCATCACAATGGAAATATGCATGGAGGGTCAGAGGACAGTACAACTAGTGATAGTAGATATACTCACTATGGGAGCGAAAATTCCATAATAATTGAAATGCAAGAACAGGCAAACTGTGATGAAGGCTACAAGCAGGGCCATGTTTCACCTCCAACTATTGCAACAGAAACAGATGAATATGTTGGCCCTAGCAAAATATACAGAGCTCAACATATTTCTTTGCAGGAGCTTCTGACTAAAGAAGATGGAAGAGCTGGTGCTGATCTTGGAGTTGAAGCTGCAGATCTAAACACTATACAAAAAGGGACAGACACAAATTTAAGAGTAGATCTAAGTCCGACTAGAAATCCCAGTCCCAGATCAGTTGACTCCCCAGGTGTCAGGTTTGACGTTCCAGTTTAGGATGTGATATATACGTAAGCTCCAACCTGTACAGGTAATTAGATTTTGCCATACCTCTGACGAGCGAAACTCTCTCCCCATAGCTAGGCAAGGATGCGAACGATCAAAACAAGGAATTCTCTGCAACGTGAAGAACAGATGCTTCGCATCCCTTTATCCGCTTGAGCCTACGCCAAAAATATGTGTTCATTATGTTGTCCTAAACAAATGCAGATACTATACCCGATGGTTTTAAGTACGCCCGATTTGGGTTGCGCTCCCACGGAAACCCTTCCGGGTTTTAATGGAAACCCTTCCGGGTTTCAATGGAAACCCTTCCGGCTTTCCATGGAAACCCTTCCGGGTTTCGAAATTGAAAACGGAAGGGTTTCGAAAGAAACCCGGAAGGGTTTCCATGGAAAGCCGGAAGGGTTTCCATATTGGAAAGCCGGAAGGGTTTCCATGGAAAGCCGGAAGGGTTTCCCCAAAATCCTCCTCCTCCTCGTCCCTCGGACGCACTCTACGTGCACCACGTGGCCGAGCCACCCATGGTACCTCCCCATGCTGCCTCGTGGTGCTTCTTCACAAGATCCATACCTAGACCCGGCCACCCCGGTCTCCCGGAAGCGTGTGTGTGCAACCCTGGTGCTCACAAAACCATCTATCCCCGGGACCTTGTAGGAGTCCCAGGGATGGTGATCAATGCTCGACGTATTCTCCAATACCCATGGAGCTCGTCCCTAAAGAATTTTAAATTCTAAGTCCACACAACTCTAAAGCAATAGACAAAAAAAAAAAATTAAGTTTTCTCTACATACGAGATGCATATTACGTTTCCTCTACGTACTAATGGAAGTAAGAGAACAACGGATAAGCTCATACTAAGGGACTAACCTAAACTTATACTACGAATCGAGAACTAACCTAAAGCTTATACTAAAAACCTAGGCTTATACTAGGGACTAACCCGTCGGTATGAATGTCCTAATCGGGCCGTGGAACCGTGGCTGGCCCAATGCATCCCTCGGCTTTGCCTCTAATCCCTCGCCATATCGTATGAATAGATCACAAAAACCATAAGCGTAATTTATTTGAAATATATGAGAAAGACTGTTATTACAAAAGAAAACCCTAAACCCTAGCAAATTTTAAGCACAATGACAACATACAAGAAATTCCAATCAGACAAATCATAATTGTAAATGAATTGGCTAGTTCACATTTAGTTTGTGACTGTGCACTAAGATCGTTCAAGGTAGCATCTAAGTCGATATAGAAGGCTCGTCTCTGTCTGCCCTTTTTGGTTGCTTCTAAGCTTCAACCCTTTTTTCTTTCGCTAGAGAACACCATGAAGCTTTTCTTATTGCCATGACTATTTACATGAGAGAAGAAATAGAGATGCAATGAAATTGCACTTAAGCGCTTTGCATTAATATATAAACTTGTTACATGTAAAGTTTTGGGTTTGATCGCTCCAAAACCAAGTGTTTCTAATATTTTTTAATGGAAATAAAAAACTTAGCCAAGGATTGATGATCGCCCAATTGATAAATCGCTCCACCTTCAAGCATTCAAGATGAAAAGGATTCAAAATTTATTCGTTGGAATTAAGCTAATCTTGAAGGAACTAGATGCAATTGTTTATCTCCTAATTGCATCCAAAAATAGCTATAATGGACGAGATGGAGAAATTTGTCTAACCTTGTGCAACTCGAAAACAGGCCCTCGTAAGATTTAAAACCCGCCTATGCCTCTGCCAATTTCAAACTTTAAGAAAACATTATAAATCAAAATTGCCTCTACCAACATCAAACTTGAAACAAACATTGCAAATCAAAGCATTCTAAATCACAGCAAATCAATGCATTCTAAATTACACAGCATTCTAAAGTCTGGCCTGTAGGAAATGGGGGCCTCTGATCCTGCCCCCAATCAAGCAACCTACCAGGATCACTAGGAAAACTTGTGAATTTGAGCTGGGCACTCCTGTTACACCAAAATTTTCTAACAGGAAGCTTTCCCATTGAACTTACAACTCTTACAAAGTTGAGCCAGCTGTACTTGAATGACAACATGCTCCGCAATTCAATCAGTATTTAATTTCTCGTTGCAACTGTAGTCTTGTTTCTTGGCTCAATTTCTGCAGTGGCAGAATCCCTGTGGCTCTACAGGGTTGTGTACAGCTGATCAGTCCGCTTTTCTTGATATTTCCTATTATGATTTTCATGGATCCATCCCTTTTTACATGATTTCAAGACCGGATTTGTTCTCTGTGATGCCGAAACAGGAAAACACCTGCAATCATGCTGGAGAAGTTGCCAATTCGCTGCAGGCTTGGTAAGAAGCCATTGTCCTTTGCTTCAAAGGCGCCGACTGCTCTTACTCATACCCAGACGGATGGGTCCTTTTCGGTGATACAGCACACTCTCCAATTTTTTTCGCATTGTTTTTTGCAATAGATCTAAAAATGAACTCGACCTGCCTTGCCGGACTTTGCCATCCTCCTTCTACGTGGCTCCGGCATCCTATCTACGTCGAATACCGCCATAGCCGGAGCTTCTCGACGGATAATAAAACTAGAAGGCTTAACAAAGTGTTTTTACACAGTGGTTATATAAAAAACGAACTGAAATTGAAGAAAACCTGGACGAAAAACTGGACGAAATTGAAGAAAACCTGTTGCTTTTTGCATTGCAATAGTCTTTCTATTTGCATGGTCACTGAGAAGGAAAAAGAAGATTTATCAAAGTGTAAGCATAGTGATTCTGCTTTCTTTCCTTCTGCCAAAGGCTCAAAAAATCCCAAGCATCCAAACCTCATCGAATATCTTTGAAACCAGCATCCAAACCTCATCTTTCACGCTAAACTTCGCTTAACCCCTCGAATCCGTTTCTTAGATATGAAGTTTAACTGGTTCCGCATTTATCTGCTAAAAAATCCGTGGGAAATCTGTTGCTATTAAGGAAGGGAACACTCAAAATGCAAACCGCTCCATGCATCCATAAAATTGCATAGACAGCCTTAATCTCCCAAAATTCACATTAGAAGAATTAAAGGCTGCCTCTAATCCTGCCTCCCCCATATCCTATGGAAATCCGACCCGACAAACAAAGCAGATTTTGCAAAGAAAATGGATCAAAAAGGAGCCAAGAATTTCGCGATGTTCCTTCGCCACCTTTTGAAGTTTAACCGAAATCAGCCACGAAAACCCCTTCCGTGAATCCTCAATCCCAAGTGAAACACTTCACGGAATCCTAAATAGCGTCGCACGCTTCTTCCTGAATCGCCACTCTCGGAAAAAAATCACCCAGAGGTAGTGAGAAAAAATATCTTTTCTGAGAAAGAACTTCCTCAAAAATAGCGGTGTTAGAATTTAATTCTATCATTAAAGAATGGCGGATATCTTCCCCAAAAATTCTATTTTTAGTGGAAACCCTTAGGGATTCTAATATGGAAACCCTTCCGGTTCAATGGAAAGCAGGAAGGGTTTCCACATAAAACCCCGGAAGGGTTTCCATTAATTTATATAATAACCCCAATCGGGGGGAGATAGTGTGAGCGTACTATACCTATGTAAACTGAACAAAATAAATCCAACAGAACTAGAAACTACTTAAAAGCCAGATATAATAATATGAAGAACATTTTTAATGACCATAGGACATCAATTGATCTATGGGGCTCACACATGACACCGACCTTTTCACCATAGAGTTCATATCCTCATAGGGACGTAAAAACCAGCTACCTACATTCTGCCTTCTAGGCCAATCGTGTATTGGCACTGCCTCCGCGCTTCCACACATCACCTTCAAGGTTTTATTGTGCTCAAGGTTCTGGTAAGGGACTAAGATGCAAGAGAGGAAAAAAACATGGTATACCTCAACTTGTTAGAGCACCATATGCTAGGTTGCCCATAATGATTGCCCTAATCTCCTAAAGAATTGTCATAGCCGTTTACTAAAGCCCCTATATAATGACTTCGTCTCAAATGTCTTGTTCATTGGCTTGCAAATGAGAGTCTAAGAGTACATCACATGAAAATTGCCACTCTAGAAAACCATTAGAAGAGGGAAATAGCGCCTATCCAATTGAGATCATTCTCCACTAAACTAAGCCATTATGTTCATCCTGTCGTGAGTTCAAGCCAAACCACATCAACATTGCACGTCAAATACAAGTCATCTATCTGTAATATGGAGTCGTGAACTTGCAACCTTCACCTTGATAGATAAATGGATAGGAGATTTTTAATGGGGAGACCAACCATATTATTTTTGTACCCACACTCTAGCGGCATGTTGAACACATTTATGCTAGATTTAAAGCTTGTTCAGAAGATGATCAGGCACTTAGTACGATTTAACGAGCTTAAGGGGATAAAGCATTTGCAACCATCCACACAAGAGCATAGCAACTAGAATTGAGATAGTGAAGTGGGAGTACGATCTAATGAGCTTAAAGGGATAAAGCATTTCAACCATCCCCGCAAGAGCATACCAATTAGAATTGAGATAGTGAAGTGGGCTCTAATACAATACTCTTCCATATAAGCTCCATCCTATCCTTAAGGAATCTAAGCATAAACGATCTCCACCCCTCCCTTTTTTTTAGAAACGGAAGGGTTTTCGAAACATATATAATCATACATCCTTTTTTGCCCTTTATTTTTTTCAATCCTATTTTTTCTGGGTTCTGCCTCACGCGAAGTCGACACGTGTGGACTTTTTTGGTTTTCTTCGGCTGCAAGCAAGCGAACTTACCTATGGGGTGCACGTGTCTATTCCAGGGACATTCTAACGCTTGGTTTCTGGCTTGGTGAATGGCTTCATGAATTGATTGATGGAAAAAGAGAGAGAAAAAAACAGGGTTATAGCATCCGCGCATCTGTCGGCTCCATTTCTCGTCACGGTTTTTTAAGCAGGAATGCAAGCTTGGCATTGTCCTGTGATTTCGGCATGTTTGGGAAGCCCATCTGCAAATCCAAAAGCAGAAATGGTTTCCTCTATGAACAGATAAGTTCAATTTGTGTTTTCTCGTGCGCTAGTGGATGAAACCTTGGATGATTCCTTCTAGCAATAGGTACTTTTGGACTTAACATTCTGAATCCTCGCCAAATAATTCCATCAGCCTTGAAACCAAAAACCCTAAAAATTAAATTGTTGTAATCTTTCCTATTGTAGTTAGAATGTTCTTATTAATAAATCTGTGTAAAATTTTGCCTTAAAAATTAAAATTTGGCCAGAAGTCAACCCACTCGGGTCACCCCGCGCCAATGGCCTCTGCATCGTGAATGCAGGCTCCGTTCGCACGAGTTGGCCCGAGTCACTTGAATTAGGGGATAATTGACCCAATTTTAGTATTAAAAGATGTTAGAACACCTAGAATTTGCTTAGAAATACAGTATAGCACTTAATTTATGTTAAAAACATCAAAAAACAGTAAAGATTAGCCCACTCGGGTCATCCCGGGCCAAAGGCCTCTGCGTCGCGAACGCAGGCCTGTTTCGTGCGAGTTGACCCGAGTCACCCATATTTGTATTTTTTCATTTCTTTTTAGCATAAAATAAGTTGCTAATTAGTCTAGGATTGATCCAAAAGTGCATTTTAGCGTCTTATAGCTCCTAGAAATGTCCACTTTTGGTAGAAATCAGGCCACTCCGGTCACCCCACGCCAAAGGCCTCTGTGTCGCGAACGCAACCCCCTTTCGCGCGAGTTGACCCAAGTCGACCATGTTTGACCAAACTTGTCCAAATTTGATCCAACAAACTGCCATGTAGTGTTTCTTGATTTATTTTGCTTAGATTTGCACTTCATGTTACTAATTTAGAGATCCATAGCCTTAGAACATAGATCTACCTGATTTAGAAGTCTTGGGCACGAAAACCTAGGCAACCTTAGTCTATAAAAAGGGATCTCATTTGCCATTTTCTCTTCACCAAGCTTGCTCTCATCCTCTTAGGCGATTTTTCAGTCCATTGCCAATCCTTCCAAACCATTTTCTGCACTCATCTCTGTTCAATGACGCCCACGAACTTTGTCCAATGGTACAACAGTGCCAACCACATCCGTGATTTCCCTGTAGAAGAGGCCTTCCATGTGTTTGAATCTCTTCGACCTCCATGCAACCCTGACTAGAACCCCTTATTATGCAGATATAGTATGCCAGTATGACTAACAAGTCTTACTCTGGGAAGTCAGCCTTCCCCCAAGGGGAGGCAAGTGGGTATCCTTGGAGTCGTTAAGTCAAGTTATAGGCGGGGGATATTGAGTCAAGGGGCAGCTATGGGATAGGACGAAGAATATGCCTGATTACATGAGTTGTAAGGCTCACAGGCATAGGTATGTCTCGGTGCATGCGACTCTTTCTTTGTTTATGCAATACAGGGCAGTCAACAGGGTGGGGGAGCCTTCGATCCAACCCTTGGACCTTGCACCACTCAACATCGGGCTAGATCAAGACCAGATCCACGAGATTCTGCCCTCAGAGTATGTCTACCAGGGCAGGTCATCAGGGGCACTTCAGATCGAGCAAGATTATGAGCAAGAAGAGGAAGAAGAAATGGATTGGGAGAGCAGGGAAGCAGCAAGAATAGAGAGGCAAATAGCAAGTCACGACGACGACATCAGACGGGCCAACGAACCACCTATCGGCATTACCACACTATCGCCGATAGTAAGCGAAAGGGAAGAGTACATCCTTGCAAATGACATCCTCCACCTTCCATACTGCTTAGAAGAAGGGTTAGGATCGACGAGCTCTTGGGTCTGATTGCAAAGGAGCAGCAGAGCGACTTCATCGACTACCCATATCAAGAAGTCCCAAGGAGGGTAGCGGAGCGGCACTCTTATGCTGGCGAGACGATGTCCAACGTCGTCACATATGAGTACATAAGGGAATTGTATCATCGACGGCCGCCAGTCATCCCAGAGGAGGAGTTCCAAGCGATCCAAAGCAGGTTGTACAAACCAGGGAGGGGCCCAAGCTCTAGTTGACCCATTCGATTGCGTAGTATGCGGGAGGCGTCCAACAGCGTCAACCTAGATAGTGCAACCACGATGTGGAGGGATCATGAAGACCTCCTAGTCTTGGACGTCTATGGTGGGGGCGCTCAAAGGAAAGGCACAGGGTCGTAGGCAGTGGGATTAGCGAGGGCGCTTCCATACTATCTTCCAGTTCTTAGTAGGGCTAGATGATAGTCTTCCAAAAGGAGTTCAACCCACGAGGGGAGGAGGCAGTAGTGCTCTTGATAGCACTCTCAAGGTTCGGCAGCACGCCAAGTTGAGCAGCAACACGGATCATATCATTCTCTTCAAGAGATCCGTAGTACTCTACAGTCTCGACTTTGCTAGGGGTCACCTAAGACATGCACCAATGGCCGTGGTCGGCGGCAACAGCACTCCAATCAGGTTTGTTCTTGAAAACAAGACTTTGGCGGCTCCGTTCTATGAACCGCGAAGCGGTGTTTGAAGAGCTTGGAGCTTCAAATATGACATCTTTCCTTTGCTTCATACTTCGGCCGACTTCTTGCATGACAATGTCAAATCGTTCTCTACGGAGGTATTGAGGATCCATCATAAGTGACAACCCCATCATTTGTGCGGAAATATCGGACTCAAAGCTATAAGTCCTCGGGGCCTACAACATGGGCATATATCGGCCCGATATCTAAGTCCTCTCTCGACCATTGTCGCCCGGATATATCGGGCGGCAACAACAAATGCGGCTTCCCACCTATGTGGATGGGATATGCTTCTAATAACCCCCAAGTAGACGGTTTCTTCTGGATACCTCCTCTTCAAGACCTAATTCTCCTCATTTTTCGGTATGAGCTTCTCTTCCTCGAGATATTCCTCTATTGGTGAGGCTGACATTCTATCGGCGACACGCACACTTGAAGAAGAACATGCATCTTTGTTTGACTTAGTGTAAATCATATATGTCTTGAACATGATATCTAGGTCAAAAATTTTCTTTGCCTTCTTATCTCGCATAGTTCTCTGTGCATTCTCTTTAAAAACCTCATGATTCGGTCATGATCAGCCTTGAAACATCTTAATTTAATCTTGCATGCTTTCGGTGAAGGCAAACCGATTCTGGGACATCATTTCACGTCGGGGTCGGCTCTAGCCATGAAGCTATGAAGAATGCCCCCATATCGTCGATGGACCTATTACACTCTGCCATAATGTCTACTATCAGACAAAAAATATTATATACATTAGTTGCATCAACTGGCTCCTCTAGATATACATTAGTTGCATCAACTGGCCCCTCTAGCTCCTCCCCAAATTTTTCTGACTGCTTCTGACGACAATCTCGTTCTTTCTCTACAATTTTGTCATACCATGTGCTAAATAACTCCCATGCCTTATCTGATATGCTCTTTACCATTCTCGTTGAGCAGCGCCTCGATTTGTGATAGTTTGAAGGTGAGCGCCTTAGTAGCGACTTGATATGCAAGAGCGACTAACACCATGGCAACGATGCGAAAATAACACTTCCATAATTTATGCTACACACATATTCGCACCGTGGCTACGGTGCAAAAATTATACTTCCATAATTTATACTATACACAATTTCGCACCGTGGCTACGGTGTAAAAATAACACTTCCGTATTTTATGTTATGCACAATTTCGCACTGTGGCTACGGTGCGAAAAAAACACTTTCATATTTTATGTTATGCGCAATTTCGTACCATCGCTATGGTGTGAAAACAACACTTCCTTATTTTATGATATGCACAATTTCGCACCGTGGCCGTACATCCTTATTTTATGATATCCAGAATTTCGCACCGTAGCTACGGTGCGAAAATAACGCTTTCGTATTTTATATTATACACAATTTTACACCGTAGCTACTTTAATTTTTTATGTTACAACGCAAGCAAACCTTTGCAATTAATATACAATAGATCTCCAATTAATCATCACTTATATTTATATTACATAGATTCATATACAGATATTATTTTTGGTGGCATGCGCGATACAATTAATGGCGTTCGGCACAATATCACGGTCCCCGGGGCGTATACTATCTTCTAGCGTCCGCGCATACCGCCATCTCGATTGATGTGTACGCCGACGTGTAGCTAAGCAAGTAGCGCCCTAGGGGGCAACTTGCAAGTGTGTGCACATTTATTCATGTGTGCACTTTAGCCCACTTAAATAATAAGTGGGCAAGTGGGCCAAATGGGGGCTACACCCACTTACCCCACAAGGGCAAGTGGCATGATCTCAAGGGTTGATGGAAACCCTAGCCCTAACTTATAGCCTATGTAAGATATCCAAACCCTAACTTCCCATTTTCGTCCACAGCCTTCTAGAGCTCCATTTTGCTTGCTCCAAGAGCCAATCTTGGCTCCCGAAGTCTGTCTGAGCAGCCTAGCTCATCAGCTTTCCTTTTTGGCTTCATCTTCAAGCAGTTCCGCAGCATGGACGCGTTCAGAGCAGGAGGAGCAAGCCATGGATCAGGTATTTTGCC
Organism: Isoetes taiwanensis; assembly: GCA_021234155.1. Classification (NCBI taxonomy): domain Eukaryota; kingdom Viridiplantae; phylum Streptophyta; class Lycopodiopsida; order Isoetales; family Isoetaceae; genus Isoetes; species Isoetes taiwanensis. The sequence continues at coordinate 1,003,823 of JAJEKV010000063.1, forward strand.
AATTCAATAGTCTAATCCGCCTTCCAGACATAGAATAAGTAGGTTTAGCCTATTGAATTGCCCATAGCAGCCATCTAAACCTCTAGATATCAAGCCATAACTAAAGAACCTAACTTCTGTGATTTAGATTAAATCTTGTTCTTTAGTTCTTCTATGATATGTATGTGATGATGATCTCTGTGGAATCATTGTATTGGGAAGGGGGGTAGAGGCCCTAAAAGCCTAGTAGTTTGATGCTCCTAGCTAGTCCTCTTTAATGCACTATTAAATTCGGCCTGTATACAAGAACCACACCTGGTTGTGGGTGGAGGGACCAGACTGGCTTACAAGGAGGTTCATGTCCTGGCTCATGATCACGTCCCTCTGGTAGTAAAGCCTATCAGGGACTACAGTGCACTAGACCTAATGCTCTGCCACTGCATGCGGGCTTTGCATGGGTTCGACACTCTTGGGATGGTGTACACCTTCCAGGGAGTTCAGTCAAATATGGGCAGTGGCCCTCTAGTCACCTTGAGTCAGCATGCTAGCCTCTGGTGGGAGCAATCCCTACCTGCCCCATCGGAACTGGGGAGATGCAACCCAGGAGTAGCCCCTCTGGCTATGCATCCGGCGGGCTACAGTCAAGTCCCAATACCTTTCAACCTACTCTGCAAAGTGTGCACAGGAGGGGCGGATGGAGCGGACTACCCAATTGCCATGTTCCTATGCCAGCCAACTCCACTGTTATTGCACTCTATCTGTTTGGCCTCTGGAGACCCAAGTTTGTCAGTCCATCCTTGTGCCTGAACTTGGGTAGACCTTCCATATGTGATGTACTGATCTCTGTCTATACAGATATATGGTGAGCCATCCTTCATGATGGTCATGTGATGTTGATGTATATATACTGACATGTATGTTACGCTTCCGCAGCTAGGTAGGCCCTGAGGGAGACAGGGTAAAATGACCCCTTCATTCTTCCCACTGGAACTCGTCAAGGTTGCAGTGATATGTGGAGGGCCTTGTATAAGCATGGAGCTGGTATGGGGGATGAACTCCTGTTTGTATACGGTGAGTGCACCGTATATGAGTAGGGGACGTCACAGTGGTATCAAAGCAATGTTCTTGGAGACCAAGAGCAAAGCACTGACCATGCTCCCAGTAGGACTAACTTAGTAGAATTCTCGAACCTCGAAAAAGTGGGAATTTTTTTTTCTCTCTCTCTTTTTTTTTTTTTTTTTTTTTTTTTTTTTTTTTGTAGCATATGCTAAGCTAGTAACAATTAGAAGAATTGAAAACCAAGAAAACTAAAAAGTTGAACTAAATTTTGACCAAGTGTGGAAATTGCTCATGGTATGCGCCAGAGCATCGACCTAAATTTTAGGTCATGCCCCAGGCGCACAGCATGAGTAACTCTACCATAATCATCTTCAAATTTGATGAATTTGAACAAGATAATATGCTAGATCGAATTTTAAGGTAAGGTTTAGCTAGATTTGTATATCACACCCCTAGGAATATATCTAGAAGTTATATATTTTTAGTCAAAAATGCAAAAATACTCATGGTATGCGCCAGAGCCTCGATCTAAATTTTAGATCAGCCCTCTAGCGCACACCATGAGTAATTTTACTTAGGAAACTCTAAAGTAAGTACATGTTTTAAGTTAATATGTGCCTTTATTCAAAGAAATGAGCAACTTAAAATTTGACCTAAAATTTGCCAAAACTATAAATAGCACCCAAACCCTTCTCATTTGTAGACTCTCTGCTTAGAAGTTAGCTCCCGCATTTTGAGGCGATTTTTAGCCTTCAGCTCGAGTCGAGTTGAAGTAAAGCATGGCGCTGCACCAAAGACGTACACACACAAGTATCGACCGGTGAAAAGGGCCGGCCAAGACATGAGGAGAATTCAAAGAACCACCGAGGCGGCTTTTCGCAGGAGGAGAACAACTTTCGTTAGCAGAAGAGATTACTTTTGACGAGTCAAAGGAAGAGGAGTCCAGGCAGGAATCATTAGACGAGCTGGCCGACTTCATCAACCAGCTGTAATTTGGCCCTATTTGGTCAAAACTTATCTAAATAGGATGAACTAAGGGTCAAAACACGATGGTCTCACCGAGATATGCAAGATTGACCCCTTACTTGCCCAGTTTGGATATGGTTAGCACCCTTTTTTATGCGAAATACTCACGGTGTGCGCCTGGGGCCTGACCTAAAATTTAGGTCGATGCTCTGGCGCATACCATGAGTAATTTCGCACTCCTTGACCAGTTGAAGTCCATTTCAACTAAAACAAAAAGCAGTTACTGCTAATTCAATCTTATCAACAACATTTATGCACTTAGAACTCGTTCTACAAAACTTTATTTACAAAATTTATTATTTACAAGAACTAGCGTTCTCTTTTTATGTAACTTGCCAGTTGCACGTCCTTGGTCATTAATGTTACTCTCTTGGCGTGCAGACTGCACGCCCTCGAGTCTTCAAAGTGCTGCACCAACTTCTGCTCTGCTGCCTCCTCCTGTAAAGCTAGCAGCATTTCGCCCGTGACTCTCATGCTTTTGTCGAATTCTTGTACGACCTCCTTCACGAGCCTGGCAAATGGTGCTCGGGGAATGAGAAGGTCGTAACTTCTCTGGAAATGCCGGATCTCTCGGACTGCTTGCGCCAGTCTCGACCCGGGCTTCCTCGCTACTGGCTTCTTGGGTGGTATCGGCTTCTCTGGGGGTGGCTTGAGAGTCTTCTTCTTAGATGGCCGTCCTCCCTCGACGAATGTTACCTTGTTTGCCTGATAGTATGTGTTGTAGGCCTCCCACATCCGCATGTACTCCTTATAAGCCTTGAGCTTTTTCTGGTATACCCTGAGATGATCAACCACATAAGACTCCCGTGCAGGTCGGGTCGGCTTCTTTGGATCTTTCTGCTTCTCCCACGTGGGGTATGGTGGGGGTACCTGTATCTGCTGCTCCTCGACCGTCTGATCCTCGTCTGCCGGTCTTGAGGAGCTCCCTACCTCTTGATTTCTTCTTGGGGAGGGCTCGTAATCTTCGTCATCCTCATCATCAGAGGATGGGGGGCTGGTCGGGCTGCCGTTCTTTGATGACGATTTTGACCATCGGTGTCTTCTTCAATTTTCTCTTGGGCTCCTCTTTGCCCTTCCCTTTGAGCTTCTTCCTTGCCTCCGCCTCCTATTCTTCCAACTTCCTTTTCTTCTCGGCCTTTCTCCTCTTGCTGCGTTGTGACTTCGCCTTTTGCATTTGGATCCATGCCTCGATTTCTTGTTCCAGGGTGGGTTCGAGAGAGGGCTCCTTCTGTTCGTCCTGCTTGTTGGCAGCTTGCTCTCGTTCTGCCTTCTCCTGCTCTTGTATCTCCTCCTCAATTACTCTGCGAGTTTCTTCGTCCATTGATCCCTCAGATCCAATCTCTGCTTCTTCGTCTAACCGCAGTATACGCCAGGACCTCGACCTAAATTTTAGGTCAGCCTTCTAGCGCACACCGTGAGTATTTTCAGCATTATCTCTTTCATGCCACCTCCAATTCACTCAAATTTGTTGCAACAGGTTCATTAGATAGTCTTATTCATGCTCATACCCTCAAATTAGCCTTCAAAATCTCATTTAGACCTCAAAATAGGTGAGATTTGCCAAACCCTAAAAATTTTCCAAGTTTTCCAAAAATTAGGGTTTTTTTTTCCTTTTTCCTATAAATAGACTCCCCATATCTCAGTTAGCATCTTACAGGATTGCTCCTAGCTTTTAGACGATTTTCCAAAAAGTACCATTTAGGAACCCAACACTGAGGGTAATTTGGTATAATATCTCAATAACTTCAAATGTTAAATTGAATGTTTTTGCTAGTCCCATTGAACATTGATCAAGATCAATGGCAACCAAAAGAACAAGAAAATAGTACGGTGCGCGTTTTGATTCCAAATGGCGGGTAGCATGCATATGCCCTGCTCATGTGGTGGTGGTCGAGGCGTCAATGCCATTTTGAAGTTTTCGAGGAAGAAAATAGACATCAAGCCACCTTGCGGGCAACCCCGACCCTATCGAGAAAAGTCTTGACTGAGTTCCAAGCTAGGGTAGGACCATCCTTAGTACAGCTTCCCCCTTGTACAGGATATTTTGTTCCTAAGCAATCCCTCCAAGCAGCCTTGGGTGATGTCCCGACCATTGCCAAGTACCTGAACAACAAGGTTGCTAGGATGTCAGATTACATGGTCATGACATTTAATAGGGCGAAATATTTCTCCTATACCGCTGCCATAGCCATCTTTCTCTCTCACCATGCCCAAAACCCAATCGGGGAACCCTCTATCCAGGCCATGGATGTAGACCCCATAGCCTCTTCAGCAGATGGTCAGCTCCTCTTGCAGTATCAAACGGAGCAAGAAGGAAGAGCCGAAGACAAAGACCTTGACTCAGACGACGAAGACTACATCGAGTTCAACCCGGACCAGGAGCGGCAACAAGCAGAGCAGGAGATCCAGTCTTTCGACGAGGACCTGCAGACCCACAGGATTGCTCCCCCGCTCGGGCTAGGTATCACAAGCCTAGCCCCCATCATCATCAGCGGCCAGGAGTACCTGCTCCTGAGTGACATCCAGAACCTCCCCGAATGCAGTGCCAGGGAGTACATCCAGGGAGTTTATCGATCGGGAGGCTTCCGACTTCCCAATCAACGTAAGAGAAGTCGACACCTACACCGGGGAGTCGACTTCAGATATCGAGGCATATAGCAGCATCCGGCAATTGATGACAGCTCGGGATCTGCCTTCCGAAGAAGAATTCTACGCCATCCAAGAACGGATGGGGATCCGCGGCAAGTCCACAAGTATTTTGATGCCGAGTTCTTCGACACCAGCTTCCACGGGTGTCCAGAGAAGAGGCGAGATCAACCTGACAAGCCTCGCATCAACAATAAGGGACTATAGAGACCTGACGGAGGTGTAGGTGGATGAATATGCAGGAAGACATAGAGCTAGTGCCCGACCCGACGAAGAATCAATAGCAACGGGCATGGACAAGTCCTTAAGGTATTACCTTCCTCTGCTGTTGGACGGCAGAATAGCGGTCATCCACCGCAAATTCAGCCCAAGGGCCGAAGAAGGAGTATTCATGCTCATCGCACTCTCAGGATTTGGTAGGCATGCTCGGCTGATTCCAACAGTTGATCATGTCATCCTAGTCAAGAGAACGGTGGCACTTGATATCTTCGACTTCGCAGTACCCTACCGATGGCAGGGAAGATTAGCAGTAACCGCGGCCTACACTTTCGACCGCAGAATGGAAGACTTGGTGACAGCCTTGCAGGGCGGAACACCAATGAACATCCTCAGGAACTTGGGACGCTCGGTAGGAATGGCCTAGATTAAGAAGTTCCTTGAAGATAACCCATCCCGCTGGCGATTCCAAGAATAGTTAGACTCTTGATCCTGGAAGCATTGTAATTAAGTTACTATATATATAAATACATTTTGTTTGGCATTCTAAATGTTTTGTTGATGTATTTTGTTTCCACAACTATATCAGCAAACACATATAATGCAATAAAACAAACAAAGCTAACCATAAGGCTACGTCGCTACGATCTACTTGTGTATGCAGCTAGAAGTCCAAGAACAGCTGAGCAAGACCGGCGAGTCCATAGAGATGAAGAGACGCCGGCTAGACAACACCTAGCAAGGAACCTATACGAAGAATTCGGCCCCATGACTCCCGAAGAGGAGATGTCGCAGATGAGATCGGACCTTCAAGAAATAAAGGCCTTATTGGCAGCACAAGCAGCAGTGGGCCCAGATCACAACGTCTAGTTGCCACAAGCGCCACCTCGAAAGACGGGAAAGGATAAGAAGAAGAGCAAGATAAGGAGGTCCCCTAGCACGGACTCCTCCGACACAAGCTCACATTCGGACTCCGACTCCGAGGAAGAGGTGGAAGAGGTGCAGGACCATAGAGATGGCAGACTCAGGGACACAAGGACCTCAGACTACCAGAAGAAAGTAGATTCCGCACTGAGCAATATATGGAAGGCAAGAAAGCTTGAACAGTTCTCAGGTGACAGTCGGTCAGGCATGGAGGCAGAGGCCTGGCTGGACGAGATGAGCAAATATGGGAATGCATACGGAATGAAGGACAAAGACAAAGGCAGGGTGGCAACAGCCAACCTCAAGGGCGCAGCTCGTATATGGTGGAAAGGTTATGCAAAAACACATAAGCTAAGCCGAGACAGCTGCAAGTTTCAGAAATTCTCAAAGGCATTCAAGCGCCACTATGTGCCAAAGGAGCATAAATGCCACATGATGCAGCAATTCTATCGGCTAGAGCAGGGCAACAAGTCCGTGTAGAAATACACGGAAGAGTTCATGAAACTGAGGTTTTATGTGCCGAAGCTTAGTGAACGCCATGCAGTGGAAGGGTACATCGAGGGATTAAACGACGAGATAAGGAAGCTGGTAAGAGCAATTAATCCCCGAACAGTATCAGAAGCGAAATCGAAAGCAGTCAGCCTGCAAGGATCCGGCCCTCAGAACAGTGAGCAGAGACAGCAGTACTACCAGGATAAGGACAAAGCAACGAGAAGTTATAGCCCTAGGGCAGCTAGTCCAGGACTAGCAAAGGCCCCATACAGTGGCAGTTATGGAAAGCAGCAGGAAAAGAAACAGGTATCCTTCAAGGATAAGCCGCAGTAGGAAGGGTCAAATTATTCGAAAGTGGTGCGATCCTTTTTGCAATCAATACCTAAAGAGAAGTCTAGGCAGGAGTGCATTGAGAAACAGCTCTGCTTCAGGTGCTTCCAGCCAGGCCACAGAACAACAAACTGCCCTTTTGTCATGAATGCGGCATTAGCAGAGATGGGTGGATGGGAGACTCAACGACAATTTATTATCAAGGAAAATCAAGATACATACAAGGGATTTGTGACATGGGACTCAAAACCTAGAGGACGAAGTAGTCCACTAAGCAAAACCACCCATACACAAAATATAATCATACTCCTTGTGCCACCTTGAGGCGTTTAATGGCCTCATCACAATCATCATGTTCTGTGTCATCGAGATGATCATCAATAGACATTAAATTATCATGCCACTGAATAGTACGAGGCATGATAGCCTCGTGAGATGACATACCAGACTTCTTCCTCGCTGCCTTCTTCCAATTGACCTGCTGCCATGACTCTTTAGCACATTGAATATTAGGACCATTAGCTATAACAAGCTCAGAAGCATGAGAGGCAGAAGCAACATCGCGGAGAGTAGTAGGAACTATAGCTGTAGCTGATGGTGCTAAAGATGACACCAACGGAACTGTATGTAGAGCATCTTCCATAGCCAAGGAGTGCAAAGCAACCGTCAAAGGTTGATCATGAACAGATGAAGAAATAACAATGGGAGCTTGAACCTGGGAAGAATGTTGAACAGATGCCTGAGACGCACGAGTACCTCGACGAAAGCTAACAAAAGCCTCCTTATCAGGAAACAGACGGGCTAATTCTGGACCATTCAGAAGTTTAAGATCCAGCTTTTTATACCAATGTTAAAAGGGAATGAGGTGATAGAACGTACATACTATGAGAAGTTGGTCAGTTCTAAATCTAACTATAAGCTTCATAGAGGAAATAAGACAACGATTTATGCTTCTCAAGATGAAAGAACAAAGTGAGATTGGTTCAAGCAAATTACATTGTTACGTGGTTTACACTTAAAGTGCCAAGGAGGAAGAAGACATTTTAGAGAGGTTTTTTACATTGTTGAAATAGTGGAAAGGGTAGTCTTCCCGTCAAAAATATTGTATATCACTGCTTATGAATATAAAGAAGTTTATATATTTTGCATTATCATGTGACATATGTCAATTCCTTAATTTTATACTTGAGTGACTTGTGCTTCAATTCAAAGAATGCAGGCACTTGATATGCAAATTGCAGGTATTTGAAATGCATGTATTTGAAATGCAAAGTGCAGGTACTTGAACAATAAATTGCAGGGCATTTGAAATGAGAACTGCAAGTACTTTTAGTTGCCTTTGTTTATCGAAATGAACAACAATTTGCACAATTTGTAGACAATTATATCAAAGATTACAAAAGAAACAAGGCAATGTTATTATAAAGATTACACAAATTAGGGCGAAATCACATTACTGCACTGTTGTTAAGTACGTCAAACTCCGTACGTTTAAAAACATTTTTTTAAGATTTTTTGAAGATTTTTAAAATTTAAAAAAGAAAACTTTAAAAACGAATTTCATATAAAATACGTTAAAAATCTTTAAAATCCTTAAATGTCCTTAGATTGTGATTTTTTTTTAATCCAAATATATGATATTCTTGAAACTTATTTATCCATCAAAAAATATGCCTCTTAGGATGAATTCTTTTTTCCAAAATGGCCTTGTTTTGACCTTCAAATTCTATTCCTAGGGAATAGTGCCATATTTGAATTTTTTTTTTCCTAAATACCCCCCAGGCTAGCCTTCCATTTCCTCCAATCCCTCGCTGCCACGTGGTACCCGGTCATGTGAGGGGACAACGGGCCAAATCCCACGTGGAGATAGCACATGTAATTATAAATTTCCGCGTGTTTCTCTATTTATATCTTGGGCAAATTTTCTAGATTGAGCCTGTGGGATATTTCTGCAAGAGAAAACAAGAATCCTAATCTTGAAATGCCAAGATCTGGTTTTTTCACCCGATTTAGCAAAACTTAAAAAAGTTAATGAAAAGCCAGAAGGAACTTTTCATTAACTTTTTTAAGAGGGGAAGTTTTCACTAAGACTTTTTTCAAAGGCCTTAAGTGAGTGAATCGATCTGATAAACAACAATGCATGTTGGATTAATGATTTGAAGATAAGGATTACCTTCCTTGCCTCAAGAATCGAAGGATGTACAAAATAGACTGCCTGACCATATTTTGAAGAAATTAATCCTGTGTCCAAGACTACAGAGCTTGGGAAGTATTGTAAACAATCATATGATGTTCAAGATAAAGAAAATCCGAATATGGTAAGATAATTTTGAGTACAATGGTATTTTTACTCATATAACTAATCAAATTTGGCATTCCTAAATTCAATAGCATATAAAACAAGGTGTAAAGCCTGTCTCACACAATTCAACATCTCATCAATAAAAAAAATTCGAAATTCCTCATTAAAAAACATCAAAATGTTGTACTGTCAAGTTCTTCAATTTTAGTTATTATTTCTTGATAAAAAAAGGCCATCCTCATGGCATATTTAGATTGTTTTGCTTCAAATTCATTGATGCACATTGCTTGCAAGTGTGTCAGAGATGGTACAACTTGTCAAAACTTAAAAAAAGTTAATGAAAAGTTCATCTGCGAAAAATTGCTTGCTGTGTTCTCCTCTTTATCAAAAAATAAGTAAGCCAATTCAAGGCCATTCAACAATTTGAGGTATAGCTTCTTGTATCAAGGACCACTTTCCATCATAATACAATATGGCAATGGAGCATCTACTGGCATAGACACATAAATTCTAGGACCCTTCATAATGGAGTGAGAAATACGCATCCTGACTTCGTTAGCAATTGATACAAAAAATTGATGTGCCATCAAGTCTGGAGGAAGGTTAGGTAAAGTGAACCAACATGACATCTTAAGAGCATTAACCATTACAAGTGTGAAGCCAAGGGAATAATACTGATATAAAAGATACCTACCGCCAAGTGGATCAATTCCCCTAGACACTAATGTATCCGCTACATCACTATTCTCAAACATAATCAGAACAAAATTATGAGATAATAACTTAATTGACTAAAAAGCAAGAAGCTGAAGAAGACATAGCAAACAAGTGACAAAATGTGCAAAATCCAAATAGCCCCCAGTAAAGTAGCCAATAACAGAACATGATGACAAAATTTTAGCACACCTGACATGAGCAGCATGATTGACCTCGATTATCAGAATACCATAAGAACTAATTTTTTACAGTCACTGATAAAACGCACCCAACATCCTATGCAGCTGTCGGATTTGCCCATCCTACGGTTCCCGTATGTCCAGTGCGCGATCAGTGCGAATACGCTTATAAATGATTGGTTGCATCGTATTTGTAATCAAATATCCTATGATTTGCAATGGTTGCCAATCCCCTCAATAAAAGGACTCGAACCTCCATAAAAGAAGAACAAAATTCTTTTGAGGAGTCCTCTAGTCAATACTCCTTAATGCCCCTACGTGCTTGAGAAGGGAGACATTTTTCTACATTTTTTTTTGTAATCCTGCTCCTTTTAGACATCAGTGGCATAGGACCATGGTCTATCCCACCTATTCATTCCCCCCAGAGACACCTCCCCCCCCTCCTCGAAATCATTTTTATGCTTATTCGCACTCCTCGCGCCTAACACCCCATGCAGCCGTCGAATTTGCCCATCGTACCGTTCCCATATGTCCAGCGCGCGACCAATGCGAATATGCTTAGAAATAATTGGTTGCATTGTATTTGTAATCAAATACCCTCCAACCAACACTCCCCAATACCTCTACGTGCTTGAGAAGGGAGACATTTTTCTACCCTTTTTTTGTGATCCTGCCCCTTTTAGACATCAGTGGCATAGGACCATGGTCTATCCCACCATATTCATTTCCTCCCTACCCCCCCCAAAATCATTTTTATGCTTATTGAAGCTGTGTCTGATGAGATTTTGAAAGATCAAGAATTGCCACCAATTCCTCCTTATTCCCCTCAACTAGCATCTGTGAAATAATTAACACTCGCACTCCTCTAAAAAGCTCCCCGAATAAGCTTTCCAGCGAGCTAAAGAACATGAAAAACAGAGATTATAGGCAAAAGGTATTATGGATTATGCGAGACACTAGTGTTCCAAGTAACAAAAACTTTTTCAATAGCCAAACTTGGGGCAGATGTTGTCAAAGACTTAGAGATGGCCAGATTTGGAAGGTCCTACCTTACTACCTTCATGCTCTAGTTTCTCATAGATTAGAGTCGGCTTTTCTTCCATTCTATTCATTTCTTTGATTAGTTTTTTATTCTTTAATAAATACTTTTACTATTGTTTTATTTATTTATTAGTTTGTTATGATATGTAATTTAGATTATTTAAAATGGAAACGAAGGTGTTGTAATTGCCATTTTGATGCCATAATTTGGATGAGCCTAAACAAAAGATAGTTGCCACATTAGATTTAGTTTTAAAGGAAATTTGAAAAACAAATGTATGGCATGTAGAAGAGACTGTACCTTTAAGCATATATTAATTGCTTTATGTACTAGGTAATTTCCGTTGGGAGGATCATTACGCCTTGTAAAGGCTTTAGCGGCTCGCCGCACTCGCGCCCGCCAAAGTGCTTCAGCCGAATCATGGGGCCGCTAAGTCTTTACACTCATAATGTCTGACCAGTGGAAATTACCGGACGTAATGACCAGTTGTTGCAAATTTCCAATCAACAGGTCCCACGTGGCATTAGAAGCCATGTTTTGCTGCTGCATTCTCGCTTCCTCACGGCAGATCGATGCTTGCTGCAGATTCCCGATCGATGCTTTTGGACTTCAACTAATGCACAACTATTACTCTGTTTCTTGTTTTTTAAGCAAAATCATAGCACATTATGCCCACATTAGGAGCAACATCCATTTCAGAGCCCTTGTAGATAGCAAAAACAATCCTTGTTGAAAGTAGCTGTTGCATGAAGGATTCAATCATCTAGAATTTAGTTTCAGGAGCGAATCCTGTCGTGCAATCTGACCCTTGCTATCGTAGATTTTGTAGAACTGGTTCTATAGCTGCTGCAAGACCTTTTCTGCCATATATGTGTTGGTGCAGAATGCATATTGGTACAGACACCAAAAACATCCAGAAGAAGCGGTCTAGTATGAGACTCCAGGATCAAGATCTCTGCAGACGATGGGATATGGCAGTTCCGGCAAGGCTGGAGTAGAGCAGAGCTGGAGGAGTAAACGAAATTGAAACTAGACAGGGAAGCGGCATCGCTCCTTAAAATACGGAGAAAAATAGAGTTCTATTCTGCCTTATAATTTTGGTGGAATAATGGCATAATTTGCAACAACTGGTCATTACATATGCATAATGAATTGGTGGCGCATATGCAATAATCAATCTACAAGAGTTATGTAACTATTATTATATCCATATGATTTCTTAGCATTTGTTTAAATTGTTAGTGCCATTTATTTTATTGCTCTAGAAGGATAAGCGTACACATGTTGATTTGACACGTGACTTTGTTATGTATAGAATGGTACACAAGGGTACATTGCTGATTAAAGGTCTAAGAAAGTCAACTTCTTGACATAGTTTTTGTAGAACATACGAATATACAAATTTTATGTTGGAATATGTATACTTATCAAATTAAAGACTCATTTTACTCTACCTCTCCTTCAAACCAAATTAGTAAGATGTCCACTACATTTCAACGAACTATAAGACACCACCACTTAATTCTAGACTAAATGAGATGGCCAGAGGCAACATGAGATTGGAAGCAGTTGGAGTCGAAAAATTTACGTGTTCCCAATGCTGATCTAAACTTTACTTTTTTTGTTCATATCGGGATGGCCTCTTCCTTCCCTCTAAACAAAAAAAAAAATGGATGCAAATGCCGTACTTACTAGATAATGTCAAAGTTCCTAGCAGCATATACATCACACTATATACTACTACTACTACTTACCATCTCCAACATAAAAACTCTAGTGAGAACTATTTGGATAACATTTTAATGTATAAGGATGCTAAATGCATAGGGTCTGGGTATGCCTAATGTGTACATAAGCCATTACGAAAGCTAATTGTGTCATATCGTGGTTTAATTTACCAGCATTGGGATGTTCTCAGGGATTTTAGTAATATGCATGATACTAACAGACGATATCACAGGGGTTTCAGTAGATGGTAGGACTAGCTTGAATGGCAAACTGTGCAGTTACATAATTACTCATAATTTTCACCAATTTTTGGGCTTGGTTCAATCTAGAAATGCTTCAATTCATTTTCTTCATTCCTACCTGTTCATAATGAGGAATCCCATGACGATTTACATCGAAGTGAAACGAAATGGTTGAAAAACAATGACGAAATCATCTAGCAAAAAAAACACTTCAAATCCCTTTTAGGAGTCGGTGCGGTCATTTTGATTGCGGATATACTAGAGTTGCGAGCTGTGAGATCTCCATCACCGGAATCCCTACATCCAGGGTAGGAATATCTTAAGCCTTCTTGATGTTCTCAATGTATCGAAGTTATTCCATATATTTAAACATACACCGTTCAAATATTGTCGAATCATCATATCAAAACCATTGGTCGAATCATCATAACAAAACCATTAGATAAAATGTCAATTGTTTATTGCAAAGTGAAAGGAAGCCAACATTGCCATAAATCGATTTTGAGTCTCCATCACGAAGTGAAATGAAGCCAACATTGTCATAAACCAATTTTGGGCGTCCATCATCGTTATCTAGAGGTTGACACCTGGGAAAATTTTAGTTGGAACAATATCCATAAAGCTGAGATTAGATCATGGGCTGCCTACGATGCCATAGATATGGAGAAAAAAGGTAGCACCCCTAGTGGGAACGAGATCCTAGGAAAGAAAATGGCAGACAAATTTGTCATGCAATGTGTAGGCAGGAAAAGCACGAGTTGAAAATGGAAGAGGACACCATGATAGAGGTATGGAATAGTAGAATGTTTGAATTCGATATTGAGTTTGGTTGACAGAGGATGGCATGTGATTTTCTTGGAGTTGAAAGAAAAGGAGGGGTCAGGACTTGCCTAGTGCTGAAAGATTGTCCTAGTGCTGAAAGATCAGGTCGAGGCTGGGTAATTGGGAATGGGGGAAGGATGCAGGAGTAGCTGAAGGGGGGATGTCGAAGCTGTTGAGGGCGCTATCGACAAGGAGAGCAGGAGCCGGCGGGGCGGGCAGGCAGTGTTAAGTTGGCATGTGGAGGGCAACCATGGTGGGGGAGGATGGAATTTTGATGATGGAAGGTAGGGGGACAAACGGGCATGAGAATTAAGCCCGGTTGGTGAAATAGAAATGTCGGCCATGTTTTTTTTTATTCCCCCTCTTAACCGTTGAGCCCCTTTTTCTTTTACCTTTTATTGCTTAAATTTGAGGCGGGCCCAAATATAACTTGGTCCCAACAAAAGCACGCAGATTTGTTCCTGCCCCCTCTGCCCTCTATCCCACGTGTGGACTTTCCACAACCGTCGATCCCGGAGGCCGGCACGCCTGAGCTCGCTGCTGATGTTGCTGCTCTTGTCGTCGTAGCTCTCTATTTTGGCAAGAGCAACACTCCAGGCGCCCTGATTTCTTCGCCCAATTCATCCTTTCATCTTTTTCTCATGAATCCGACATATTTTTCTGCCCATCACGAGCTCTTCACGCGGATTTGGATCCTTCTTTCCAGTCTTAGAAGAGCCCAGAAACGGATTTAGCTGTTATATGCAGAATGTGGTTACCGGAGCCTTCTTAGAGCTTGATTACGGGTATGAACATGTTGGGTCCCTGTGACCCCGCTTATTTTTTTCTTAAAATTTTGTTTGTTGGTCTATCCTGCTCCCAGATCCAGTGGCTCAGGGTTCGGATTTGAAGACATTATCCATGCGGGCATCTTTTACTGATTCGCAGTTGCAACTCTATCCACCATTGTGTCTTGCCGCTAGACTTGTTCAATGGCTGGTAGAGTTCCTAAATTAGGGAATGATTAAGTAGCCAAGACATCTCTTTTAGCAATACCGGGTCAGACCCATCGCTTCAAGCTGAGATATAGGAACGATCCTGACATATAAAGTCCGCTTCTTAAAGACAAGACTGAATAAAGTTATAAAGTCTATTATTTAGGAAACTGCTGCTGCTCTCTTGCAGTAAACTACCATTATTCTGATTCTAACCTCTAATTTGCAAAATCCCTGTTTTATGTTTCTCCGTTTAATCATGATTTGGTTCTAATAAGGATACCATTTCAGGTGGCTGCCACCGAGCTTTTAGCAAATACATTTTTAATCTGACTTTTGATCATTTTCAGGTTCAAGTTTATGACCTTATACTCAGATCCCTTCTTGTTGGCAATCATCTTTTGACAAGTTTTTATTATTTGGATTTCAGAGGCAAAAATGTTGGAGGAACAAGAGAAGGTTAGGTCTTCTTTGCATTCCGTGAAGTCAGCAAAAACTGAGCCTCGTACACCAAGGCTGAGGTACTTCATTGAATGCCATAATATAAACTCCTGCATCTACCATAAGCTAGTCCCTTTTAACTGGAACAAATTATTCTCTCTCTCAGGGACTGGAATTCACCATTAGGGGGGGAAGATCCGGATGGAGTACTGGCAAATGTAGCACAATGCATTGAACAGCTTCGTAGTGCTGGGACACCTCCTTATGAGAAAGAAACTGTTTCAAAACAGCTATTCCTTATTGCAGATAAACGCGAGGATTTCAGATTTGCCCTTGGATCTCACTCCCAAGCAATACCTCTGCTTGTATCCTTGCTCAGATCTGGGACCGTGGCCGCAAAAATTAATGCTGCAGCAACACTGGGGGTGCTTTGTCGAGAAGATGACCTGCGCATTAAGGTGTTGTTAGGGGGTTGTATTCCACCACTGCTTTCTCTTCTACGGATCAGCTCTTTAGAAGCTCAGACTGCTGCAGCAAATACAATTCATGCAGTGACGCAAGGTGGCATCAAAGATCATGTCGGCTCAAAAATATTTTCAACTGAGGGTGTTGTTCCCAGCTTATGGGAACAGCTTCAGCCAGGGCGCAAGCTTGATTCATCAGTATATGGCCTCTTGACAGGTTCTTTACGCAACCTATGCAATAACACTGATGGTTTTTGGAAAGCTACATTGTCAGCAGGTGGAGTTGACATTCTAGTAGGGCTTCTTCGGCTTGAGAATCCTGTAGCTCAGTCAAATGCATGCTCACTATTGGCTAGTTTGATGACAGCAGTTGTGTCCAGTAGTGCTCGTGTTTTAAATGCTGGCGCAGTCACTCCTCTTCTCAAACTCTTGGCATCAGGCAATGAAATATCAGTTCGTGCTGAAGCAGCTGGTGCCCTTCAAGCACTATCTGCAAATCTACCTGAAGCAGGCAAAATGATTGCCAATGCTGGAGGGATTTCAAAGCTAATTGGGGCAACTGTAGCCCCATCGAAAGAGTTTATGCAAGGGGAATTTGCACAACTTCTTCAGGAGAATGCAATGGGTGCTTTAGCAAATATTTCAGGTGGCATGCCAGCTGTCATATTGAACCTTGGAGACAACATTGAATCAAGCCATTCAGACACCCAGGTTGCAGATATTCTGGGAGCATTGGCCTATGCATTGATGGTTGTAAATGAAGCATCAGCATCATCAGGTTCCCTAAATGCTGCTGTCATAGAGAAAATTCTTGTCAAGCAGCTTGGGCCACAGAAATCGGAACTGATTAAAGAGCGGACAATTGAAGGCCTTGCTAGCTTATATGGGAACGCTTTCTTAGCAAAGGGATTAAATTATGCAGAGGCAAAGAAGATGCTAGTTGGATTAGTGACAATGGCAAGTGTTGATGTCCAAGAGGAGCTTATGAAATCAATCACAAGCCTATGCACCAAAGGTAGCTTGTGGCACTCTATCCGAGGACGTGAAGGTGTCCAGCTTTTAATCTCTTTGCTGGGTCTTTGTTCTGAACAACAGCAGGAATATGCAGTTTCATTACTTTCTATCTTATCACAAGAGCTAGATGAAAGCAAGTGGGCAATCACTGCGGCTGGTGGTATTCCACCTTTGGTTCAATTACTCGAAACAGGATCATCCAAAGCAAAGGAAGATGCTGCAACCCTGCTTGGAAACCTCTGCAGTCATAATGAGGATATTCGTGCCTGTGTGGAGACAGCTGATGCTGTCCCAGCTCTTTTATGGCTATTGAAAAATGCGGGTGTGGAAGGACAACAAATAGCATCAAAGACTTTGATGCACCTTGTAAGAGAATCAGATGCTAGCACAATAAGCCAGTTAACTGCAATGCTTGTTGGCGATTTGCCAGCTTCGAAGGTGTATGTCTTGGACGTTATTGGTTGTCTCTTGTCTGTTGCTTCACATGACGACATTATGGAGGCAGAAGCTGTTGGCAACGAAGCCTTACAAACTGTGATACAGTTGCTGGAGTTTGGAAGTGAGGAAACCCAGGAGAGGGCAGCAAGTGTGTTAGCAAGTGTATTTGACAAAAGGAAAGATTTGCGAGAAATTCAACTTGCGGTTGAAGCTATTGCTCCTTTAACGAACCTTGTTAGTGAAGCTTCTGAATGCATTGCAATGCAGGCCGCATGTGCCCTTGCTTCTCTTTTCCAGTCCATTGAGCAAAACCGGCTGGTTGCAAATGCTGCAAGACATACAATCTTTCCCCTCATAGATCTTACCAAGTCTTTCAGTGTTGCCGTAGCAGAGATTGCAATAACTGCTTTGTCGAACCTTCTTCAAGATTTAGAAGTTGCAGAAGAGGCGCCGGCTGAAGACATTGTATCCCCTCTTACTAGAGTATTAAAAGAGGGTACACTTGAGGGAAAATTGCATGCAGCAGGTGCTCTTGCACAACTTCTTAGGGCCCATCCAATTGATGATGCACTTGCTGAGAGTATCCACCAAGGCGGAACTGTTCTTGCACTTGTGGCATTGCTTGGGGCTACAAGCTTCACAGATGCGATGACATCTGAAGCGCTTGAAGCCCTTGCATTATTAGCCAGAGCTAAACGAGGTGGGACATTTAGCCATCCCCCATGGGTTGTTTTAGCTGAAGTTCCTCAAAGTATTACCCCTCTGGTTACCTGTCTAGCTGTAGGCTACCCTGCCCTCCAAGAGAAGTCCATAGAAGTGTTATCAAGGCTTTGTCGTGATCAACCAGTGGTATTAGGGGATCTACTTGCTGGTACACCTGGCTGTATTGCTGCTCTGGCGGATCGGGTCATTAATTCCTTCAGTTTAGAGGTTAAAGTTGGAGGAACTGCGCTGTTAATATGTGCAGCCAAAGAATACCGGCAGAAGGCGATGGAGGCACTTAGTTCAGCTGGATGCACGTTTCAGTTAATTCAATCTCTTGTTGATATGCTTGGTTCTAAACCAGTGGAAGATGTCACAGATGGGATGTCCAATGAAACTGAGTTTAAACGGTTAGAGGAGACACTTGGTGGGCATGAAGTTGAGGCTGAGGAAACTGAACATGATCCAGCAGCAAGTTTAGGTGGAACAGTTGCTTTATGGTTACTCTCGGTGATTGCGTCTCATGATAGCAAAAGCAAAGTGGCCATTATGGAAGCTGGGGCAATTGGCGTTTTGACTGAGAAACTTGGCAGTTTTGTTCCAAATTCACGACAGGTATGCGTCATCACCTGTGCTGCTTAGAAGATAGAATATAGTATAAGCAGTTCTCTATTCTAGCTCATTTAGATTAAACCACTGGTGTGTTTTTGGTTTAGTCGGCTTCTGACAGTAGTCTGAGTAGTATATTTAACATGTTCATTACATTTTCTACAGGCTGAGCTTGACGATAGTGGCAGCACTTGGGTAACCGCTCTGCTACTGGCAATTCTATTTCAGGAAAGGGATGTCACCCGTGCACCAGAAACAATGCGAGCAATTCCTTCACTATCTCTTTTGCTTCGGTCTGAGGAGGCCACAGACAGGTACTTTGCTGCACAGGCATTAGCAAGCCTTATTTGCAATGGTAGCCGAGGAACTCTGCTCGCTGTTGCCAACTCTGGTGCCGTTGGTGGTTTAATTCCGCTACTTGGCAGTGTTGAGTCAGATATTTCAAACCTCGTTGCTCTATCAGAAGAGTTCTCCCTTGTACGTAATCCTGATCAGGTTGCACTTGAGAGACTTTTTAGAGTAGAGGATATCAGATTTGGGGCAACTGCTCGGAAAGCTATCCCTGCTCTTGTTGATCTCTTGAAGCCAATTCCAGACCGGCCTGGGGCTCCTCCCCTTGCTTTAGCTCTTCTAACACAAGTTGCAAAGGGCAGCAATGTCAACAAACTTGCAATGGCTGAAGCTGGTGCCTTGGATGCCTTAGCTAAATATTTGTCACTTGGTCCACAAGATGCATATGAGGAGGCTGCTGCAGAGTTATTAAGGATTCTTTTTAGGAACACTGACTTAAGGAGACATGAATCTGCAGGAGCAGCTGTCGACCAACTAGTAGCAGTATTGAGATTGGGAACTAGAGGAGCACGGTTAACAGCAGCAAGGGCATTAGAGGGGTTATTCTGTGCGGAAAATGTTAAGGTTGCAGATTCAGCAGGTCAAGCTATTCAACCGTTAGTTGATATGCTCAGTTCAGGTGCAGAAAAGGAGCAGCATGCTGCTATATGTACATTAATAAAGCTGTGTTTAGAAAATCCTTCGAAGTCCTTGGCTATTGCAGATGCAGAAGCAAATCCGCTGGAAGGTTTATCTCGGGTCCTAAATTCAAATTGCTCCATGGAATTAAAAGAAGTTGCTGCAGAACTCTGCCGTATTTTGTTTGCAAATTCCCGTGTGCGTTCAACACCAGCAGCAACAGATTGTATTGAACCACTTGTTGCATTAATCTGCTCCGACATGAGCACAGCCCAATTTGCTGGGGCACAAGCTCTAGATAACTTACTTGATGATGAGCAACAAGCTGAGGCTGTGGCCGCTTATGATGCAGTTTTTCCTCTTGTTAATATGCTGGTTGGCACAAATTATGCAATGCATGAGGCAGCAGTAAGCGCCCTCATAAAGTTGGGAAAAGACAGGCCCTCGTGTAAACTTGATATGGTAAAGGCAGGTGTCATTGATAGTATCCTGGATAGCCTTTCTATGGCCCCTGATTCTCTTTGTTCCTTAAATGCAGAACTGCTTAGGATTTTAACCAATAATAGTAGCATTGCTAAAGGAGTAGCGGCTGCAAAAGTCGTTGAACCCCTCTTTCTTATCTTGACAAGATCAGAATTGAGCACATCAGGTCAACATAGTGCAATGCAAGTGCTTGTAAATATATTGGAAAAGCCACAGCACATTGCAAATCTTAATTTAACACCAAATGAGGCTATAGAACCTCTTGTGCTAATGCTAGAATCTGCATCTCAGCCAGTGCAACAACTTGCAGCAGAACTGCTCTCGCTTTTGCTATTGGAAGAGCATTTCCAGAAAGACGTCGTAACACAGCAATCAGTTTTGCCACTTGTTAAGCTTGTGGGATCCGGTGTTCAAAACTTGCAACAGAAGTCACTAAAGGCCCTTGAGTCTGCATCAGTTAGCTGGCCAAATGCCGTAGCAGATGCAGGTGGAATTACTGAACTTTCCAAGGTTATCATACAGGTTGATCCTCAGCCCCCACATGCCGTTTGGGAATCAGCTGCATTTGTCCTCTCAAATGTGCTACATTTTAGTTTGCAGTATTACCAAAAAATACCTGTCGCTGTTTTGGTAAAATTACTTCGGTCTAGTTCTGAAGCTACTGTGGTAGTCTGTCTTAATGCCTTATTGGTGTTAGAGCGGGAAGATGCAACCAGTGCAGAAATTATGGCAGAGAATGGTGCAATTGAAGCACTTCTAGAATTGCTCAGATGTCACCAATGTGAGGAATCTGCAACACGTTTACTCGAGGCTTTATTCAATAATGTCAAGGTTCGTGATATGAAAGCAGCCAAGTTAGCAATATCTCCTTTGTCACAGTACCTGCTGGATCCGCAGACAAGGATGCAGCCAGCAAAGTTATTGGCAGCCCTTGCACTGGGTGATCTATTTCAGCATGAAGGCCTCTCACGCACAGCGGATGCAATTTCTGCTTGTCGTGCATTGGTGAGCTTACTGGAAGATCAACCCACTGAGGAGATGAAGATGGTCGCAATATGTGCATTGCAGAATCTTGTTGTCAACAGCAGATCAAATAGGCGTGCAGTTGCAGAAGCTGGAGGCATCCAAATTATTCAGGACTTGCTGACTTCTAGCAATACAGAATTAGTGGGACAGTCAGCTTCTTTAATCAGACTGCTATTCTCAAATCATACAATTCAAGAGTATGCCTCCAGTGAAATTGTTCGTATTCTAGCAGGTAATTTTTATGCTGTTTTTTCCTCTTTGAGTTTCTTGCATGGTGGGGTTTCAGTGGAGTCATACTTATAACAAGATTCTTGCTTTTTTTATGATGAAAATCTTAATTGATAATGAAATTTTCTATTGCATAATTCCAGCCACAATAGAAAAGGATCTCTGGGCCACTGCTTCTGTCAATGAGGACGTTGCAAAAGCAATTGAAGTTTTATTTGCAAACTTTCCAAGGCTTCGTGGTACAGAAGCTGCGACACTAAGCATTGCCCAGCTCGTGGGGGCACTCAAGGCTTCTACTTCAGAGGTAGCTCAGGAAGCTGTTCTAAATTGCCTGTTTTTTCTCAGAGAGGCATGGTCTTCCAGTCCTGCTGAAGTTGGTAAAGCTCAGGCCATGGCAATGGCAGAAGCTATACCAGTATTGCAGCTGCTGATAAGGACAGGTCCCCAAAGGTTCCATGAACTAGTGGATAGTTTGTTGCAATGTCTCCCTGGCAGCCTTGTAGTTACCATCAAACGTGGAAACAACTTGAAGCAATCAATGGGAAGTACAAATGCCTTTTGTAAACTTACCTTGGGCAATGGTCCACCACGCCTGACAAAGGTTGGTAGAGTTACATAATATATTTGTGCAGGTTAAAAATTATCTTGTTTTAACCTTATGGTCCTGCAGGTTGTCACACATAATACCTCTCCAGAGTGGAAACAAGGTTTTGCCTGGGCGTTTGACACTCCTCCAAAAGGCCAGAAGTTACATATATCATGTAAAAGCAAGAATACCCTTGGCAAGGTATATAAATATGTGTTGATACTGAGTTATTTGGCAACCGCAATGCCTCGGTAGGCAATCGTAGGCAAGAAGGTTCTAGTCGTGAACATTTGGAATGAGTTTGTTCTTTGTCTCCATTCACTAAAAAAAAATGATTTTATCTTTCTCAGCAGTCATAGTAGATTCTTAAATAATTTATTCCTTTGCAGGGCTCACTGGGAAAGGTAACAATACAGATCGACAGGGTTGTGATGCTTGGAACAATAAGTGGAGAATATCAGCTGAAACCTGACTCCAATCGTGATGGGTCAGCAAGAACCCTGGAAATCGAATTTCAATGGTCAAATAGGTGACCGGTATCGATTTATTTAAGATATATAATGTATGGGCCACATGGCTTTGTAGAAATATTATTGCTCTAATTGTACCATTCTACAATATGTTATGAGAGAGCTTGTATATTTTGTAGGAGAGAAGCTAATCATCCAAGAGAGGGTGGCAAAAATGTCAGAGATTGCTGACTATTTGTTGTACGAATTTTGAAGGCTAATTTTTGAAGGTGGCCTGTATACTTCCCGCAGGCTGAGCAATGTTTATCATGTAAAATGTATTAATGTAAGTATTCTTCCTCCAATATGGAGGTTTTGGAACTTTAAGAATCTCAATCTGGATAAGAATCCTGTAAGATATCATACACCGATGAATCTGGACTTGAGTTATACTTTGCTGTATGTTCAACCATGTCAATGAGGCGTAATATTGTTGTTGGAGGCCACGAATAGTTGTGGCTGCAATGTTAGTTTGTACAGTCATTGAACGCAAGTTACTGAAGATATATTATTTATAACTTTTCATCCTAGCAAATACTGTTCAGAACTTTGCCCCCGAAGGAAGCCAGTTTGTCTCTAACTATTTCACATGGGGCTACATTGAATGCATCCTTACAAATATGTATACTATGTTAAAAGCGGCTGGAAGTGGTTCTGACTAGGAATATAATTCATTTTGACATGGTTTCATAATCTCTTTGGTTCAAGGAAGGAGTCTCTCGATACGTGCAGCCTCTTGATGTGCATTTGGTGTCCTCAAACACTGAATGTTGAGAGAACTGGACGAGGGGTGTTAAATGCCCTTGCAAGCCTGTTACTGCAAATAAAGCCTCTATAGTTTCACAACTTAACAGTAGAAGGCGAGAAAGGGGGTTATCTTGATTTGGACATGCGGTGTAACAAAATCTTAGTTGGGTCGTTTTCCCTTGCAGTTTGGACTTGGTGTAATTTGTTGTTGCCACGTAGCCATAACCAAATATCCTGGAATAAGAATCAGCAAACGTAAACATTGTGGGGCATTTGCCCCGAATTTATATGCAGATTTGAAGCTCTGAGGGTCCATCCCCATTAGTGTTTGAACCTATTTTCCCAACTCTACCACGTCAGCAAACTAGAGGCGGCAATTTTTTTTTGACCGTCCACTATTCCCATTGAACCTAAAATTGAATTTTGCCACATCAGCAAAGGGAAGGCAATTTGCAACTCCAATTTGCAAATCAAACTCGCAGATCTACACAAAACGACAAACCCGCCAGATCAACAAGCAGATCAAACCCGCCAGATCTACACAAAACGACAAACCCGGTTCGCAAACGGGGAATTTAAAAGTGCTAGATGACTTCTGGAAAAAGGGAAGGCAACCCGACCACGTCATCCAAATTCAGGAAAAAAAAAATGCAATACGAACGTAACTTGCAGAACTGGGTTCGCCACATGGCAAAGGCACCTTGAATTCTTGGGCTAATGGGGATGGGGCCCGATTCATCATTAACCGGTAGGTCCTCGCTTATTTCAGACCCTAGCCATTGGACCTAGAATGGTTTCTGGTTATCACGATAAACCATCGGTTACCTGATTATATCATGATAAACCATCTGCAGCCTGTTTATGGGCAAAGTTTTGACGGAAAACTTGCCCTACATTTTTTTCCATTTTGTTTGTTCTTGACGGCTGGATATGGCAGCCATGGATCTGCCCACTTAAATTGCCTACAAAACATGGATCTGCATCGGAAATCCTGTTCCTGACTGGATTTGCATTGTAGCCAGGCTTCTTGTAGAAGAAAGTTTGATAACTAAGCTTTGTCTCCGGAATTAATCAAACTAGAGTTGTAGAACCATAGCTGCCACTGGGTAAAGAAGGGATGGCATCCAAATTTTACCGTAAAAACAATTCGATGAGAATGATAATGCCTAAAAACAAACGCTACAATTGATGGCCTACATTGTCCCCATGAATAAACTTGTCAATTAAGATTGTCTAATAGTTGATGTATTTGCTCACCTCACACGTTCCTAGGTATTCACTTTGAAAAATCATGATATCTCACTTCTCAAGGATGTTAAATAACTTAAACCGGCAGCTCCTCACATGTTTTAGATCCTAGCCGTTGATTCCAGATGGATTATTAGCCATAATTTACATTTAGGTGATAAATGGGCTACGGACTGTTTATCGTGATAAACAGGCTGCCACGATAAACAGGTTGCGGACTATTTATCAGCCCCTGTTGAAGGTGTACCTGGCAAACCTTCAACTCAGTGGTTGAGAACCTCCAGGTTGCTTAAGGCAACCAATCTGTAGCCAAAACCTTGCACAATCAGCTCAAACTAGCTTGTGAACAAGCTGTCCCTAAACAAGAAAAAACTGTCTGCCAAAAATTATCTGCCAAATGAAGTGGGATGATTGTTTTTTGTTGGGAACAGCTGCAAACAATGCTCGAGGGAGTCCAGAAGATGCTTATAAAAGTCAGAGGCAAATGGTTGACTAGAGCTAGGTGAAAAATAGCTTCCTGACTGGGTCAATTTTGGGTCAATAACCCTGGCAGAGAGCTAGAATTTGCAGTTGAGACTTTATGAGGATATTTTTTCAATTTCTTTCTTTGACACTTTCAACCTAACCTAGAGGACACGTGCATCATGTAGAGACAACAGCAAGTATGCAATAATGTGTACTAATGCCATATTTATGGATTTTTTTGTGAGAGTCTGCAACAGAGTTGAAATGGATATCTTGAATTGTGGTTTACACGACTTTTTAGCTTTTAAATGATGGAGATGCCTACAAGGGATGAAAAGCAAGCTCTAGATGATTAAAATCTAATATGAAACGCTATTTGACCAGACCTTTTTTGGTTCTTTGAGGAGTTTATGACTGTACTAATGATGTAGTATTGAACTAACACTTCAGGCTGAGATTTTAGCTAAAGAACAACTTATACAAACCACAGTTGCGTTTTTTGTTGAAATTCAAATGCTGCTACACAGCACGAATTGAACTAGCAAGACTTGATCTTCAGGAATAGCAAGCATGATCTTCACCAACTTCAAATTTTCATTCAAAGGAGCCTTCAAGAATTACAATGAGAGAACTTCCCAACCATTTGACATGGGGAAATTCATAGAATGAAAGAAACAAAGGTAATATATATCTTCAAATGACAATAAAGGACTTTATTGCACCAGATCTTCTAGAAATCTGACACAAGGAGGCAGTACAGAGCAAGCAGAGGTCATTCCCAACAGAAGTATGCTGGATTAAATCACTCAAGGCGCTGGGGTGCTCAAAAAATTTCTGAAACCTCAATGATCTCTTAAATTTGACAATTTCCGGTTAGTTCTTGATAAGGCAGATCGGTTTTTGTCTCTTCCGCCTGTAAATCACTTCTTGATCTGCAAGTCAATTGGTTGTGGTATAGAAATCATGATTTCTTTCTCAAAGTGAAGCCCCCTTTTCGAATATCCCCTTTATCGTGGCCTTGCTTTTGTCTGATACTAACAAATGAGTTTTCAACAACTTTTGGCAGATTCTTGGCATTAAAGGGCTAAATCCGGCCGGTTTAATTATGATTTGGCAGTTGGTTGGGCTAATTTTCCTGATCTTGCCATGATTCTAGAGTTCTTCGCGAAAATGGATATATCCCACAGGCATTAGGCGAAAAATAGGCTTGGTTCCACGCGGTTGCATACGGTTGGTTGGAGCGTGACAAGGATTTTGGGGGGTAATTTAACCCAAACATTGGCACCACTAGGGTAGGGCGCGCATGGGCTAGATGAGGTCAAAATGGGAATCTTTGACCATCATTTTGCATGATTTTTCATGGGCTTTCAGATGAAAAAAACAAATTTCGAAAATAAGCAACTTCATTTTTGGACCTTTTTTCCATGGTGTGTAAGGACACGTGGCACATGGGTGATGACTAGGCAAATGCTGATGATGTGGCATGGTGAGGTGGAAGGCAAGGTGTCAAAGAAATTTTCCCTAGGTAAAATCTTGATGAAGTGTGACAAGGTGTGGGTGACACGTGTTGGGTGAGTTGGTGATGATGTGGATGGTGTGTGCATGACTTTTGAAGGTGAGGTGGCACTAGACATTGATTTCTTTCGAGTAGTCAACTTTGGGACTTTGGGATTTTGTTTTTTAACCTATACTTTGGTCTTGAATTGGTCATGTAATGGTCTAGTGTAGTGTAATGGTCATATTCTATTCTATTCTATTCTCTTTCTCTTTCTCTTTTAGAGAGAGAGTGTGCTTCTAATGACTTGTCAAGTGCATGTTCATGGATTATGATGTGTGTGTGTGATGTATATGGTGCATATGTATGAAGCATGTGGTGTGTGAGATTTTGCCCTAGGGAAAAAACTTTGAGCCATGGAAATGTGATGAATGAAATGAGGAATGGGTATGAAGGATGAGTATAGATGTGAGCAATGCCTTCTTTAGCCAATATCTCTAAGGTAGTGTGAAAATCTCAAAAGTTGGCAAGACAACACACTAAAAAAAAAAAAAAAAAAATACTTTTTTTGGGGTCTTCCAATCTTTGACTAGGGGTCTTCTTTCTTTGACTTCCTTTCCAACCTTTGACTCAAGTCTTGCTTGCTTTTGCTCACTTGAATGCTCCTTTGAATGTTCTCCATTGGTCTTCAATTTGATGTAAAGATTTGTCTTCATACCTAATCCAAATAGAAATGCATTGCAAATATGTTTTGATCTTTTTGTGCTTTCTTGTGAAGTTGCTCTTACATGCTGCCACAAGGTGGCAGCATCATGCTAAACAAACAGAGGGAGTGTGGAATGGAGATGGTGTTCTTCACATGAGCTTGCCAATGTGGTAGAATGGTTGGCAGCAGTCAAGGAGGAGGCTTGTGTGTATGAGGAGCAAGGGTGATGGAAGAAAGTTGTTTGAGTGTTCAAATGTACATGAATGAATTAAGTGATGGACCTGCATGACAGAATGATAAATCTGTTAGTACTACGACTGCCATATGGAGGTATGGTGGCAGTCTTTGACCTGGTTTTGAATGAAATGGAGATGGAGGAAGGGCTTGTGATGGATTTTGGCCAACTTTGAGCAGATTATGTGCTTGTGAGTGCTTTGAAGGGTGGACCTGCATGGTAATGTGTGTGACCTGCCATTGGTTTAAGCATGTTTGGAGCTCCTTTTGCTGCTTTTGCTGAGAAGTAAACATGATTAGGAAGTAAGGAAAGTGCTGTTTGCATAAACAAGTAAATCTAGGCCTAGTTAAATCTGGTCTAACCTACAACTATCTAGCTTTTGCAAGCAGGATTATTCAAATAGGCTTAAGGCAACATGCTATTGCCAGTACCTCTTTAAGTGAAGGATATTGAAAGGATTTGGCAGTTTCTGGCCATCAGTGAGATCGTTGAGCCAATAGGAGTCCTTGCCAGCCTCACCAATGATTTCATAGGGTCCTTCCCACAAATTCTCAAACTTCCCTGCAACTTTCTCTCTGGCCTTGTTCCATTTCAGCACGAGTTCTCCTATCTTCATGGTACCTTGTAATCTGTGAGCAGCTTTGAATGCTGCCACATCCTTAGCCTTTTTCAGCAAGATTGCATTTTCAACATCATACCTGTGCTCCTCAAGTTGCATCAACCTAATAAACTTGTCTTGCAGCGCATCTTCCATTTTGAGGTTAATAATATGTGCCATTCTTAAAGAAGGCAACTCTAATTCTATAGGTAAGACAGCTTCAATGCCATAAACCAAACTAAATGGGGTATGCTTGGTGGCATGCTTTATAGTAGTTCTGTAGGCCCATAATGCATCAGTTAATCTCAAATGCCAGTCTTTTTTGGATATGCTTACTGTTTTTTGCAGAATTGACTTAAAAGTACCTTGTTTGTTGACTCTGCCTGACCATTTCCTTGGGGATAATATGTTGAACTCTTTGTGTGTTTGATCTTGAGGGTGTAGAGTAGCTGCTCGATCACTTCATTGACAAATTGTGAACCTCTATCTGATATTAGCTTCAAGGGGATGCCAAATCTGGCACAGATATTTTCATGAAGGAATCTGGCTATTGTTATGGCATTTGCTTGTCTCAATGGCACTGCTTCTGCCCATTTTGTGAAATAATCTGTGGCTACCAGTATAAATTCATGCTGAGCAGAAGAAGGAGGATCTATAGGCCCTATAAAGTCCAATCCCCAGACTTGAAGGGGTCCTGGAGATATTATGGCTGTCAGTGGAGCATGCTGGAGGATTCTCTTTCCAAAGATCTGGCATTTGTGGCAACTTCTAATGTTTTCAAAGCAGTCTTTGAAGATTGAAGGCCAGTAGTAACCTGACCTGAGTATCTTTTTGGCAGTTGTGTCTGCAGCAAAGTGACCTCCACACACACCCTCATGACAGGCCTTTAGCACCAACTCTGCCTCAAACTTGTCCACACACCTTAGCAAGACACCTTCTTTGTTTACCCTGCATAAAACATTACCAATTAGCCTAAATTTCTTGACCTTGTCCTTGAATCTCCTGTTTTGGCTCGGGCTCTGATTCTTTGGCAGCTCTCCTTTTTCAAGGTACTCCCTAATTGCCTGTTGCCAGTCCTCCTCCTCAAGTAGGTTAATTGTAGCCTCCATGTGAGTGCTATCTAGATCCTCTAAGTCTTCATACTTAAACAAGACATCAGTAAGATAAGAGCTAGGATCCTTAGATTTGAGACTTACCTGAATGTCTATATCATAATCTTGCACTCTGCAAGCCCACCTGCATAGCTTGGCTTTTTGTGGAGGGGCAGTGAATTTTGCTTCATGTACACTTGAGTCTTGCTACTTTGGATCAGGTGTCCATGTTTATCACATAAATACATCAAAGCTGCTGCACTCTTCTCAAGCCTAGCATACCTCATTTCAGTATCAGACCATATTTTGCTGGAGAAAGTTACAATGTCTTCCCCCCTGCATTAAGGCATGGTTTAACGTTTTCAGCTTTTGCAATTGCCTTGTAAGTCATCTAAAAGCCAATCTCATGCAAATACAGCTGCCCAAAGATGAAAGAGCGCATAGATCTTACCTTGTTTCAGCCTTGCTTTTTCTTTTTCCCCCAAATGCATTCCGTGGCATCTGAATGCATCATAAATTTGTCATGTTGCACTGTACAAGCTCACTAACGACCAGCTTACCAGGCATCTAAGATTTGATGAACTTATGTGCTGAACGATGCTTTCCAGGAGACCTATCCTCTCCGAATAATCAGGTAAGAATTTCGTGCTGCACCTTGAACTTTCTGCACCTGTATTACATCATTCAAGGTCTCATTTATTTTCATCAGAAAACGACTTGGATCTGCTTATTTCTGTTTAGATCTTGCATAACAGGTTGTTCGAGTTGAAGTACATGGTCTTCTGCTTTAAGTGGAGGGCGATTAAGCAGGTTTTAAGCACTTATCTATTACCATATCTCTTGTTTATGAGACAAAGACATCGCTGGCTAAAGAGGTAATGTTTATTTTTGAAAAGCTTATTTTTGAAGATGTAAATATTAAGCTTTTTCTTTTAAACAGATAGAAGGAAGATCATGCAAACCTTAGGATACATGAGAAAAAGTACTTGGATCTTGAGGTCCAAGCATTTTTCTAGCACATGTATAAATCCAACATTTTTCTAGCACAGATACAGGGGAAATGAATGGAAAAACAGGTCGTGCAATAGGGCCCTAGAAAGCCAGAATTCGCCACCAAAGGGACCCCAATTTAGGAGCAATCATAGCTATTTCTCTGGCTGGAGTTGGACAAAGAAGTCTAAGCAAAGATTTAGGTGCAGATGTATCATAGTTGTTTTGTTAAGTTTAGATTTAGGAGAATCTCTACTTTATTCTTTATATTCTTCTATTTCATCATGTGTTTGAGAAGCACGAGAACAAGGATCACTTTGAAGATTGCATAAGAAAGTTCTTTGGTGATGTACTGGCTGTCCGAGATAATTCTAGTTTTTTGGAACTACAATTCATCTTTAATATGATCAGGTCTCTCTACTTCCCTAGCTTTGATGGCATACACAATTGTGTTGCCTCTACTACAAGATGCTGGTTTGATATTTCGCCACTCAAAGTTTTCTTAGCTCTTCTATTTTTGCTATTTGATAAGCTTTATTGCAGGAATTATTTGCTATTATGTGACCATGTGACCATAGGAAATGTAATGAAATAGGACACGTTTATTTTCACTCACTGTTTCTATTGTGCAAGGATGCTGGTTTGACATCCCAACACAGAAAAAAGCATCTTTCACCTTTTTGAAGTTTGTGTGCAAATCCGATGCTCTTTCGTTGTATTATAGTTGAACTAAAAGAGATTCATAAACTATTCTTTCTTATAGGCAATCACTTAATAGCCATAGAATTTTGTAATTAAAGTGACAGTGGTTCTACAACACCTAGATATTTGATTAAGATATAAGATTTGGACTGTTATGCAACTCTAGTATAATTTGGCACATTGATGCCATTCGGTAATAATTGTAAATATCTATATGCACTAATATTCCATGAATCTTTTAACACATGAAGAATGAAACTGGTAGGTGTGGCCTCTAAGATTCTCACTTATAAATACGGAGCCGATAAATCTGGTCTGGCTAAGGTTATCCTTGTCAGAACTAGATGTCTAGCCCTTGTCTTTGGATTCTGGCTTTGGCCTTGTCTTTGGACTAAGGATTGGACTTGTCATCGTATATTTGCTTTCTCAGGAAAGCAAAAGTGTATTCCGGAATACACTTTTGCTTTTTCTGAGAATCCAAAGTGTATTCTCGAATACAAGTTTGTTTTTTAAAAAAGCAAAAGTGTATTCCAGAATACACCTTTGTTTTTACATTTTTTGTTTTATGTGTCCTAGTGTTCATTTGTTTATTTGATTATTTTTAGAACGTCATAACATGTCAAACGTGTTTGATGGAACAACCAATTGTGGAGACTTGGGACAGATAATCAGTTGCAACGTCTGATGAGCGTATTGTTCAATACGCACCAAATTTTGAGGGTGCCAAATTAATGTACTGAAAAAATTTAAAGAAATAAATATTATTTTTTCTTTTCTATTTTGATGTTTTTGATATCTCACTTTCGAAGATTATGTATTCATATCTAGATTTTGCCATTTCAAGGGTGTTTCTTTGTAAAAAACAAACTTGTCACTTAACGAAGAGCCAAAATGAGGGGGAAAAAAAACTGAACCTTTTCAAATTCTCAAGTTTATCCCAAAAAGGCCATTTTTTAAAGGACGATGCTTTTTTAAAGGGAATCTTTGAAACGGGAGTTCTGCAACACTCCCGTTTAATTTGCGACCTTGTTCATAACCACCTCGAAGGGTGGGATCACCATATCAAACAAAAAAGATATCCTACCCAGGTTCAGACTCATGAGGATCAACTAATGGCTTAGGCTTCCAGAAGTAAATGCAGACAGGAATCATGGCAATGGATTTGACTGGCATAAGGACATGGATGTTGGGTAGTCCACTCCATCTGCCCCTCCTATGCATACTTTGTAGATAGGCTGATAAGTCTTGGGACTTGACCGTAGCCTGCCAGGGACATAGTCAAAAGGACTACTCCTGGGTTGCATCTTCCCAGTCCCGATGAGGCAGGAGGAGATCACTCTTCTCCAGAAGGTCCATGCCAACTATAGGCGAGCTAGAGGGCCATGGTTCTCACATGTCCGTACATAACTTCAACCCCACTGAGAAGACGCATCACCTAGGAGGTGTCGAGTCCATACCTTACCCGCACTCAGTAGTAAGGTATTAGGCCTAGCCCACAATGTTCCACCAGTAGACGCTACACATCAGGGGATCAATTATAGCTGGACAAGCCTTCCTTGTCAGCCAGTCTAGCCTCGCCGCCCACAGCTAGGCATGCTGTGCTGTCACATTAATTGGAAATTAATGGGCTAATCTAGAATCATCAACTAAGAAGGCTCTGGGTCTCTACCCCCCTTCCCAATACACAAGAGATACGCACAGAATGTAATACAACATCATCATCCAACTGAATCCAAATACAAAAATATAGAATTAATCTATCTATTCTAATCATACATGATTAGTTTTCCTTAATTAGTTCAAACACTAGACGGGGTTCTTGTGCTCGAGAGGTCATCTAGGGCCAAGACCATACACAAATCTGGCCTTTTAACAGTCGAGAAGCATGTATTGGAGGTCACTGTCAGCATTTACCGGATCCTTGGCTGACTTCGATGCCCTCAGGCTACGACAACAATCGAATTGAGCTCTGAATGGAGACGGCACCTCGAGATTTGAGCTTGGCGGCTGCTGAGACGTGAGGATATGATCAACGCTTATCCCAGTGGATGCTTCTAGGCTAGAATCCAAAAAGGAAAATTTTTAGAGTTCCTGCCTTTTCAGGGCCATTCTTTAGGCCACGTTTCTAGGCTGGAAACTACTGGGCCTTGAGGCTCAATGGGGTGCTGCTATGTGGCGACAAGGGTTATGTTCACATGTTCAATAGGCCATGTACAACATAATGGTCTCCAATGGTTGTAAGCCAGGTACAACCCTTTATAATACAGTGTACATGTCGGTTACGATGACATGTACTAGTGACATGGCAGTATAATATACGTATTAATATCGTATATTATCCACCTTGAATTGATGTCGTCTGCGACATCCAAGTCTCCCCACCTTGTAACCTGCATGATGCCTATTAGACTCGCAACATGCATGTAAAAATTACAATCATCTTAACATACTATTTCCGGTCATGATCCACAAAATTTAACAAAATGTTAAGGTCATTATTATGCCTTAAGTTTACATATCAATCACAATTACTATAATCTGAAAAATTGCAAAAGTTCACAATAGCTTTGACTCTCCTTGTAGCACATAGTGTGAGTTTATGTGTTACAAGTATTCGCGGTGCAACCCCCTTGCCAAATATCCATTATGTTGTCAAATGGATGCATTTACTTGTGGAAGACGCTACATGGGTCTTCCAATTAGATCTTGAGAAGCAGTACTCACATGTGGAGCAATACAAAGATCAACTCGTACCGAAGTAGTTGACACCAAATCTATAGGTGAATGGAAAAGGTAGATTAAAGTCTACTTTCGATGAGATGGAAGTAGACACCCTTGAGAGATATTGTGACGGGCCTGGCCAGTTAACCTTTATGGTAACTGGAGATCCCATCAATCTCGACCATTGGATCTACTTAAGCTTAAAAACTTAAGAAATTAGCTCATGCATCCGCAACAATAACACTTAGGTAAAGAATTTAATCTTTATATCAATATTCCAAGGTCCCAAAAACTATTCCCCCATAACCAATAATAATCTTATCATGCTACATCCATTAACTTAGCAATTATAGTTTCAACCCAGTTCTAGTAATAATCAACAAGTTTGTTTATTTGTTAGTTACACTCCAGAGCCTCTTGCACATCTGCTTACACCATCAACAATGGGGTTAGTCACACGGACTAAGTGGGGATCGGGGATCTAGGATGTCTAGCATCAACAATACAAAGCATTAACCTAGAACAACAGCCCTAACCTTACCGTAGCCTCTCGCCCAAATCCAAGTATCTAGTCCAACAAGCATGACCAATGCAACTTAATTCCAACAAAGAAGACCACATATATAATAACCAAGCAATCATAGCATCAACATTGCAACCAATATTCCTCACGAATGCGAGCAAGGTCAACTCGGGTGATCGGGCCGGTGACATAGAGGCGGGTAACCACGTGTGTACACACCCATCCACGCCAAGGCGTCCGGCGTGGAGGACCACTTAATTGTGCATGACGTTGTACCATACGGTTACCAACGCCCGATGTTCAAATAATACTATTTACATAGCACTGTGCAATAACCGCGAAGTCTAGACCATCGCACCTAGACTCGACCCGCAGGTCTATATCAAAGAATTATACTACACATAGATCACAATACTATGAATTCCACCCAATATCAGCTAGGCACATTTCCATATCAAATTTACCTTAGAAATTCCATAATTTACACCTCATGCAACAAAGGAAATCCAGTTATACGCTCGTATAAACATTACTATCTCTACCATGCAACATGCAATGCCCGGTGCTTAAGCAAAATACAACCTTCACTAATATCTTATTACTTTTAACTAGATCAACTTCCTTCAAATTACTACTTATAACCTTAATGACGAAGGCTTCCATAACCCTGCTAACTAGTTTAAATTCTCAAGACCCATTCCCATTTAGTAATACCCCTAGCATATATTTTCCCTTTACTAATTTAGTTATTTCCAAAGGGTTTGGATATACAACTAGCTACCTTGTTAACTACACATCCCCTAATCATAAACACTAGAAAACCCCAGGTGTAAGGCTTGATCCCCACCTGGAAATCCCGCTTGCTTCTTCTGCACTCCCAGCAACGCTCCCAGATCTCTGCACGCAACTCGCTCCTTCAGCAATCCATCTGCAATCTATCTCCTTCCGAATGCTTCACCATCACATAAAAGACTTCTTTCCCATAAAAAACTCCTTCCCAAGAAATCCAGAATAATATTGTTGCGCTTTATATAACTTAGCAATGCCCTTGCATGCATGCATGCACACACTGCATGCATGGACACATTGCATGCATGTATTCCTAGCACATAATCATTTATTTTACCATTGAAAATGCACTCTTATATAATGGCAACGTTACTTACATCTTAATGTTGGTGCTAGGTTGCTAGGTCCGTTACAATCTCTCCTCCAAAAATTCAACCCATGTCCTCATGGGTGCATCTTAGAGCACTCATGAAAAATCCAGTTTGTATCTCCCTTTGTGACATCTTTCTTGGAACAAACCCAACCATTGATCTTTTTTTTTTTTTTTTTTTTTTTTTTTTTTTTATAGTCTGCCTCCTTAATTACTCGGGTCTCTTCCCTTTATGCTTTCACATCTTAATCCTCAATTCAACATACTCCCAAATGAATACAATTTTGTCCCTCATAACTGACCCATCCTTGTCAAACACAATTGCTTAGCCTTCCAATCCAAGATGATGCCTCTCCAAACTTCAAAGCTAGCTTCATATAAGTAATTTAAGCTAAAGGAAAGATACATACTAGATAGCTCCAATGCACGACCCTTCTACCATTCAATTTAACATACCGCCGAGTCTAGAACTAACTCAAATATTATAAGTATACTCTATGCATCATAAAGAGGAACATACATATCCAATTCAATATAAGAGTTAATGCAACTTTTCATAAAGAAGGTACGTGCCATAGAAAAAAAACCCACCATTCCAAAGAGATACTCAGGTCGAACTAGATATGTAATCTCTCGAGACTTCTTGGGTGGCCAAATCCAAAAAGTAACAAGCAAAATACATAATCAAGTCCCCTAGTCTGGGTATCTTATAGCTAGGTAACATACTTAAGTTGATACAAGGGATCCCATAAGAATTATAGCCCATGGTACAGAGAATTCCCCTACGAGTTCATCCAATGACAAAAGTATCCTAGGCTATATACTTGACCTCTATATTTAGCCTACTTCCATACATATTACCCCATCACACTGGTTAGTCTTTCAACAAGATTTTATAGGCACCAATTGCCGTTAATTTCAATGAAGCTCTTACTTCATGTATTTCGTTCACAACTTCAATCCGCTGACGATATCCTTAATCAAGTAATGCAATCACCATGTATCCATTAATCTACAATCACTTCTAGCATGCCAAATAATTACGATACATGGAAGCACCATTACTAGATGTGCTTACAACTCTTCTATTACATTCTAAGATTTTTAAAAAATGGCACTTCCCCATGTCTATAGATTCCCCTCTGCCTTTATCTCATGTCTGAGCTTTTCCTGACACCTCTTTTGTTCAACTTCATAGTTTACCTACTACCACGATTAAATATGTTATTCCTCTATTCATCTTCTTCGTCTTCATTATCCATAAGATGGATAACATTGTTCAATCTTGGCCAATCAATTCTTCAATCTGCCATAATTTAGGTGGATATCATTCTCTAAATATAAATGCTTAACCTGACTACTTTGTTCCATTAAGTGCTTTCTTATACTCCAAGAATTTTCTTTCAAGACCAAGAACTTTTTCAATGCTATCACCGACTAGGCCAACAACTTTATAGACCTCAAGTAGAACCATGATGTAATCATGACATTTCCTTCTATGTCACACATCTGCTATTTACACATGAGCTTCAATCCGACTATCATGTCAATCTTATTTTACAACTATATCTAAGTATTCTCAAAATTTGTCTTACAACCACCGTGTTGTAATCTTATCCAACCATAGCCTGAATGCTATCAACTTAGCAATCTATTGTTATTTTACCACTGGATATCAATATATGGATGCTGCCTGGTTTTCTCAATTTTAGCTTCAAAAGGATGCACCTAACATCACATCAAGAATCTTATTCATCTGATATGGTGAGATGAACCTTCCCTGAATATCATAGGCATTATATATCATGCACTGCTTATTCCAAATTTTCTTGCCACCAGAGTATACTACTACGAGATCACATCTACACTATAAGGAGTGGTTACCAAAGTGAGTCGCAATACCTGTAACTTAGTCTCCCTCAAGCATCACTTCCATGCTATGCACACATTGGCAACCCTAAATCAAAGTTAGCCCCTTGATGATGTACATTTTTCTAGCTTATCTGCTTTGCAGGATAGAAAATCAACCAAGGTTATAGAAATACCATGTAATCAATTTCACATACCTTCATAAAACAAATTTGTCACGCCTCCTCTGAGGCCGTCATCTCCACATATATTCAATTGAATACTATTAGCATAATCCAACAACCTCAACTTGAATCTAAAATTCGCTATCATACATCCAAGGATCCAACTATGCTCTGATACCAACTGTGACGGGCCTGGCCAGTTAACCTTTATGGTAACTGGAGATCCCATCAATCTCGACCATTGGATCTACTTAAGCTTAAAAACTTAAGAAATTAGCTCATGCATCCGCAACAATAACACTTAGGTAAAGAATTTAATCTTTATATCAATATTCCAAGGTCCCAAAAACTATTCCCCCATAACCAATAATAATCTTATCATGCTACATCCATTAACTTAGCAATTATAGTTTCAACCCAGTTCTAGTAATAATCAACAAGTTTGTTTATTTGTTAGTTACACTCCAGAGCCTCTTGCACATCTGCTTACACCATCAACAATGGGGTTAGTCACACGGACTAAGTGGGGATCGGGGATCTAGGATGTCTAGCATCAACAATACAAAGCATTAACCTAGAACAACAGCCTAACCTTACCGTAGCCTCGCCCCTGCAATCCAAGTATCTAGTCCAACAAGCATGACCAATGCAACTTAATTCCAACAAAGAAGACCACATATATAATAACCAAGCAATCATAGCATCAACATTGCAACCAATATTCCTCTGGGTCTGAGCAAGGTCAACTCGGCTGATCAGGCCAGTGACATAGAGGCGGGGTAACCACGTGTGTACACACCCATCCACGCCAAAGTCCGGCGATTGAGGGACCACTTAATCGTACGTGCATGGCGTTGTACCATACGGTACCAACGCCCGATGTTCAAATAATACTATTTACATAGCAGCGTCAATAATAACGCGCAATAAGACCATCGCACCTCCTGCCCCGTAGGTCTATATCAAAGAATTATACTACACATAGATCACAATACTATGAATTCCACCAAATATCAGCTAGGCACATTTCCATATCAAATTTACCTTAGAAATTCCATAATTTACACCTCATGCAACAAAGGAAATCCAGGTTATATCAGCTCATATAAACATTACTATCTCTACCATGCAACATGCAATGCCCTGCTTAAGCAAAATACAACCTTCACTAATATCTTATTACTTTTAACTAGATCAACTTCCTTCAAATTACTACTTATAACCTTAATGACGAAGGCTTCCATAACCCTGCTAACTAGTTTAAATTCCTGCACCCATTCCCAGCTAGTAATACCCCTAGCATATATTTTCCCTTTACTAATTTAGTTATTTCCAAAGGGTTTGGATATACAACTAGCTACCTTGTTAACTACACATCCCCTAATCATAAACACTAGAAAACCCCAGGTGTAAGGCTTGATCCCTCACTTTGGAAATCCCGCTTTGCTTTTCGCACTCCCAAGAACGCTCCCGGATCTCTCAAGACGCAACTCGCTCCTTCAGCAATCCATCTGCAATCTATCTCCTTCCGAATGCTTCACCATCACATAAAAGACTTCTTTCCCATAAAAAACTCCTTCCCAAGAAATCCAGAATAATATTGTTGCGCTTTATATAACTTAGCAATGCCCTTGCATGCATGCATGCACACACTGCATGCATGGACACATTGCATGCATGTATTCCTAGCACATAATCATTTATTTTACCATTGAAAATGCACTCTTATATAATGGCAACGTTACTTACATCTTAATGTTGGTGCTAGGTTGCTAGGTCCGTTACAGATATCGAGGTCATATAGGATCATACATGATAGGAAAGCACCTTTAATCTATGGTCATTACAAGGAAGAAGCCATCCTCTATGCCAAGGGTGATGAAAGATGTAGGCATTAGTAATTATCTTAGGCATGATAGGACGCTTGTCTCTACGGCCACGATGGGAGAAGCATCCTCTTCCTATGCCACAAGATAATGTTTGCATTCATTTAGTTAAAATTAAGAGGGGTGGTTCCCTTAAAACTATCATTACATTAAATCACGTATAATATTGGTCGTGGTCGGGCAATAGCTGGAGGTGGTCGCAGTAGATCTGCTTCTTCACAAGCTATATCAGAAGAAGATGATGAAATTCTTCTTCCATTTGCAGATTCTACTCCTCTTCAGCACAACGAATCTATAGCCTCTCATATTCTTCTTTAAGCTCTATAGCATTACCAGTATAAGATGACACTTCAAACATTTCCTTGTCGAGATCCTCTACAAAGTCTGTGCCTAGTTGTACCAATTCAGCCAAGGTACTGATAACTTCGTCTTCTCTAGCACATATACGTAGCAGAGACGGGTTCCTGAGTATATCATTTAGCGATAAATATTCTTTTCCTTCCGCCAAAATTAGCGTTATGTCAGATAACCTCTCTTCATCCTCGTCCTCTTCAAAATCTTCCTCGTGATCATCTTCCTTGTCTGGTTCACACAAGGCCAATCCGTTCAAGTCAATTTTTCTAGATTCTTGCTCTTCTTCCTATAGATCTATTACCATTTCTATCTCATCGTTTTCATCATCATGCATGACTGACCCACCTTGGCTTAATGATTTCATTGTTTCCATTTTCTCATTGGCTTGACCGAGCAAAATGCAATAACTAGCAAATGAAAACGGAAAAGAGATATACGTTACCTTCTTAAGTACAAGCACGCAGCACGACGAAGCTCGCTGCGTCTCATTCTTGAAGAAAGTCTTCGATCCTTGCAAATGGGAAGCCGCTTCCTCTAAAGCTGGTTTTGGAATCCACACCCCAGGAACATCTGCAAAGCACGTCCACTGAGCTAATGCACTCCGGCTAAAACCTAAAACAACATCGCAATAGCATGTGAGCTTGTCACTGTTTCCCATGATGTCGATTTCCTTACAATAAAAAGGATAAATCTCAGTCGACGTAACTTCCTCGTTGGCATATGGGGCAGATGCATACCATTCTAAAAACTTGACATAACAATCCATGGCGAAGTAGACGCAGAACGCAAAAAAGTTATGGAGGAGCGATAAGACGCTATAACTACAGAACTGAAGAGCTGTTGTCCATTCAGAAAGGATACATAGAGCCGTTGTGGAGATTCGTCCGTACATTTAAGGGTTACGGTTAGGGTTGGGATGAGGGATTGGATCACACGATGCGAAAACTAGTCTGTGCAAAAAAGGAGCACAATGCTTGGTGCGCGTCGTGTGCTCCCGACGTACCCTAACCTAAAAATAAAAATAAAAATAAAAATAAAAATAAAAATAAAAATAAAAATAAAAATAAAAATAAAAATAAAAATAAAAATAAAAATAAAAATAAAAATAAAAATAAAAATAAAAATAAAAATAAAAATAAAAATAAAAATAAAAATAAAAATAAAAATAAAAATAAAAATAAAAATAAAAATAAAAATACATACACAGAACGTGAAGCTAACCTTCTAAGAAAGAAATCGACTAAGAAAACAAATTATATTTGTAAGGAATATTAATATATCAATAAAACACACAGGCACTTTACATTAGTCGTAAAGTGCCCCTAGGATCTGGCAGATCTTTCTTCTTGTTGTATGCAGATTCAAAATTACGACTATAATACTCAGGATTCCTTATGCGTAAGACCAGACACATGTCCTTCGGCATGACAGTCACCCACTTAGCATATATGGCTGCAAGTTGAGAGTCCTCGAACAGACCAACACCAACTACTTCCGCTGCCATTTGAAGAGCATTCAAGGCAGTTGCTTGAATCCTGTAAGTGGTGTTATATATAGCACCACATTCTTGTAACACCTCTTTCACAAACCTAGAGATGTGGAATAATCAGGTCAGTGCTCTTCTGGTACTTCCTTATCTCGCGTAGTGCTTTAATGCCAGGCTTCGTCTTCCGTTTCCTTCTTCCTTGCTCTGCTGGCTGCTCTGCGCCTGCACCTTGGCCACTACCCTCATCCACCTCATTTCCAGGCTGTTGCTCGGCCGCCTCTTCCGATCATCTCCTCACATTTTTGGTCGTCTTCCCCTTTCTTGGATGAGCTTTCCTCCTTTGATTAGAAGCTTCTGATGCATTCACAGGAGGAACAGGAAGAGATGCCTGCCCAATAATCAGTCCGGCGTCATATTCTACTCGCCGGTCTGTCACATTTTCATCTTCTATCTCCGAACCAGAATGCACCTCCCTATTTACTCTAGAGCTGCTTCCCCAACGTCTAACATGCAGAGTTCTTTTTCTGGCCTTCTGTTAGGCATAGTTGGAGTCGAAGGAGAAGAATCTCTATCAGAGACTTCAGAAGTGGGTGAAGGACGTGGAGTAACGTAATCCCCTGGCCTTACACCACCTAGATGAATCCTTGCAGTTTGCTTAGTTCTAGCCATGGCTTCTCACCGGATGACGTTTTATACTATGGGCGCTGACAAAAAATAGACAATTGGCAAGAGATAAATGGTAAAAAAATGGACGTTAAATGTAAAATACACTTGTAACTTTTTTAAATAATTGTACGGAACCCTATAATTTTCACACAAACAAGAAAATAAACGAGATTCAAATCACTAAGTAATAGACAATTTCTTGTTGATCGCGAGCTCACTAAACTTTACATTACACTCTTGCCTATAGCCAACCCTAATGCCATCTATGAAATAATGAAAATCGGACGCAATCTCCTCCGTCTCCATTAGCACTCTTAGTTCTGATAATGGCCATTCGACTTCCATTATAGCTGTATAAATGACTTCCTCCCCTCGCCATACTCGAATATCTAGCACATTGGAGTGTTTGTTATGGTCCTCAGACGGCTCCCAATAAGATGTGTAATCTCTTTTTTTCTGTTTCCTTCGTTAGTTGACAATTAACATATAAATACTGTTTTGGAAGAAAGTATCTGAACTTAAAAGAGGACTTAACTATGCGGCACTCTGTAAGTTGACCAGATGATTCGTGGAATCGAACGTCCCACAAGGGACCAAAAAATAGGCCATCCACAAAATCAGCAGGGGCTTTTCAAACTTCCTGGGCCATCTGGAATATGTTAGCAAAGACCTCAAATGGTGTAAAGATTTTGAAACTCATTCTCAAACCTCTGTTTTCAGACATCCTCGTTTGTACCTCGTCAGCGAGCCATTTCTTCATTGCAATTACATTGTTCTCATTAGCCTGTGGCTTATACAGTTTACTTAAAGGGGGCAATTCAGCCGGCCTCAAGCTAGGTCTCTTAGCCTTTACGGTGTAATCATGCCCGTAAAACCAGATGCCTATACCTCGCAATGCCACAGTATCCATACCTAAGAAAAGGATATGCCCAATGTCTATGTGGTAGACGACAAGGATACTAGTAAGGCTTTCGGCCGGAACCACATCCTCGACGTCTGATAAATATAAACCTGCAATGAAATAAATGAAAAGATAAGGAGATCACACGATGCGAAATTGGTCGTACCCACTTAAATAGATGACAATCAGCTTCGCGTCGTGTGATCCACTTAAGGTGGTTACCATTTGAGTTGAAAAACTGTTTTTGGTGGAAATTAGCTCTTTTGCCATAGCAGAAGAGGTGTATGCATGTCGTATTGTCATATTTTCCACTTTCTGGCTGCTAGAATTCAACTTGAACACTTTTATCCTCCCTATCCAATGGGTCCGCACGTCTGCTCGCCGTTGTCGCTTAAATCTATGCTTGCCCCTCGTTGATGGCAGCATACTCACCCACGAATCTATGAAGACAAAACCTTCCACTTCTTCACCTTGAGAGTTCTGTACAGGATCCTAGATGAAGAGTGAGTGAAGGCGAAGAGGATGCACGAAGAGGCACACGAGTGAACAGTAGAGAAGTCTGGCGCCAAAATTTGACACGGGAGTTCCTGCATCTGACAGTAGGCGGATAAAGTAGCCATTATTTTGGCCGGCATATGATTCCCGAAAACTACGGGCCATTAATGTTGCTGCAATGTATGCCGGGACATCCCCTATGAAAATTCGCCATGTGGATGTCAAGTAAGCCTTCTCATTCTTTTACTTGCCAACTAATACTGACTTTAGTAAAAAGCGGGCAAACATGATTGGCCGTGGCAAATATGATTGGCTTAAGGCTCTTCTTCTCAGATATGGCATCCATTCTTTTGAATCTATTAACGCTATAGGCAGATGGTTCTTCTTTATCATGTCCAAAGATGTTGGAAACATGGACAAACTAGTGCGTAGAAGTGTGGACACACTAGGTGATACCCTATCTTTTCCCAAAATTACTATCCCGGCATTTTTGTCAATGTCCCTCTACGAGTTCGTCCCCATGCTGGTTTCAGATCCTTGATCTACCCCCTGATCTCCTTGTTCTAAAGTTCCTTGTATCAATTTCCAATGCTTTGGGCATTCATATTGCCCATACCGTTACTAGAGGCGCTCAAATTTGTGTGGGCTTACCTGTAGATAAAGAGTTAAGACTCTCCAAGATCATAGTCAGGTGCAGTAAATTTTACTCTTGTTTCAAACTTCAGCTTCTCAATGCATTTGACTTGCATCGTTGGTTCCCTCTGTTAAGCTGCACGTATCTCTTAACTCTTCGACCCCGTCAACTGCAACGTCTCGTGTTTTTCTGCTAAACATTCTTTGTTGCATCCCCTTGAACTATCTCTCTCCAGTCCCATCTAACAAACCGGTGATCTGAACCTTGAAAATCTCTTATATTTCTCTCCAGTCCCCATCTAAGAAATAGTTGTTCTGAATTGTGAAAGATTTAGGCGAGTTTTATAGGATAGGACAAAAAAGAGCAAAAAGATTGGCTTTCCATTTGATTTTGGCTAGAAAAATTTGCCTTATATCTTTGACAAATGCGTTTTTTCTTGCTAACATTTTCACATATATTTCAATGGAGGTGTAGCAACGGTCTTTTGCATCACGTAAACCAAGAGTTTGCCACTGTGTTTGCTATTAACAAAAGTTGAGATCAATGAGTTGCCATGCAGAAATAGACTTCATTACCTAAAGAAATAGCATTTACATGTTAGAGGTTGTTGGTAGTGCAACTTGACCAGAAATAGTTCATAGACTGCGTTCCATCAGTTTCAAACCTACTATGACCCACCCAGCTTTTGGCACCAAATGCTTTGTTATTCATCAAAATTATGTCAGATTTGGAATGAAGGAAACGTTTGTGAATCCTGACACAATCCTTTTTCATGTCGGAGTTTAAAACCAAGCAAATGAATCTCCACACGGAGTGCGACTTTTTATATTATGGTTGGATTTCCATGTTTAAGTGTCCTTGATAAGGTGCCATGTGTTAATAAGGTGCATATCAAAAGGACGAGACATATTCTGTATAGCTACCGTTCTTTTAAAAGAAACTGCTAGATAAGTAGCCAAAAAAATAAAAAAACAAACTTACGTTTTGTTAACCATATAATTATAATAGTCTCACAACTTGTTTATATCAGAATGAATTGACGGCTCATGAGTTTTCGTCTTATTTCACAACAAGAAGTGACTACTTGGATGGTCTGG
This sequence comes from Isoetes taiwanensis, assembly GCA_021234155.1. Classification (NCBI taxonomy): domain Eukaryota; kingdom Viridiplantae; phylum Streptophyta; class Lycopodiopsida; order Isoetales; family Isoetaceae; genus Isoetes; species Isoetes taiwanensis. Next base: position 1,048,202 of record JAJEKV010000063.1, read on the forward strand.
TTTCTGTCTCAACAGGCTGCTATGGCTGCCTCAAAAAATTTTCAAACAGCTTGTGTCACAAATTAATTTTCCATGGCTTTTAGGTTCTTTCTAAAATGGAAGAACTTACTTGACAGACCATAAATACTTGAAAACATACACATGCTACACAGTAGTCATGTGCTGCAGCAATATCCCAGGATTTCTTGGACAGCATAAGTTCTACAGGAAGCAAGCAATGCTTTCCATGTCGTGGCATCAGGAGAAAATGGCATGTTATTAACCAGAACTTCAGCATTGGCGACCCAGCCTAAGCGTCCAAGAAGGTCAACTAAACAGTTAAAATGTTCTAAATCTGGAAGAATCTGATGGTCATGATACACAGAAACAATGTGGTGACATCCCTCATCTACCAAGCCATCGCGTGCGCATGCATAAAGAATGCCATTGATAGTGATGGCATCAGGTATCATGCCTTCTAAAAACATTTGTTGGAACAGTTGGAGAGCCTCCTTGCCACAACCATGCTGTGCATATGCTGTTATCATGGTATTCCATAAGACAAGATCCTTCTTTGCCATCTGCTGGAAGAGTTGGAAGGCTTCTTTCAGTTGCCCTCCATGTGAATGTGCCAAAATTAAGGTAGTCCATGACACTACGTCTCGTTCAGGCATTTGTTCAAAGATATTGACCGCTTCCTTTAAATGACCCAGCTTTGCATATGCAGTAAACATGGCATTCCAAGAATACAAATTTCGCTCAGGCATTTGATCAAAAAAGATGCGTGCTTCCTTAAGCATTCCTTGATGTGTGCATGAAGAAATCATAGCAGTCCATGTGACCACATTCCGTTGTGGCATTTTTTGAAAAATTTGAATAGCCTCATTCAGCTGACCGTTATGGACATAACCTGTCAACATTGTTGTCCATGCCACAACATCCTTTTTAGGCATTTGCTCGAACAAATGCAGGGCCTCTTTCATGTGTCCCTTCCTAATATAAGCTGCAACAAGGAGATTCCAAGAAAAGGAATTGCGCCTATGCATATTATCAAAAGCTGCACGAGCACTTTGTAAATCTCCGCAGTGGCCATACATCTGTATAAGATGGTTTCCCAAAAACCTATCATGGCCAAACCCCTTTTTATTAATGTAATCATGGATACGCTTGCCTTCTAACAAGTTCTTTTCATTAGCATACTTTCTCAAAAGAGACACAATGCCAAATGCCTCCTTGTAACTACGGTAACTACAGGTACAAAGTTGCCACGTAGCAGATGCACGCTGCTTCCAAAAGTTCTCACAGTTGGTGTTTCTATCTACTGCCAATGAACCTTCATTGAAATCTTTATTACATAGATTACCAATGCTAGCATTCTGAAAGCTAATAACTAAGAGTTTCCTACCGAGGAAAGAAGATGCATAAAATTGTACCATATCATGTTAAGACAAGTTGTCCAAACTGCCTATACGTAGCAAATGCAAACATTGGTGTTTCGTGTTACTGTCTTCTAAACTCAAATGTCAGCATTTGGAGCTAATTGTCCAATAACCAATGCAATAACACCTTCTGTCAGAGCCCTACTCCAAGGAAATTTGACTAAATGATAGCAGATGGATAACTGCTATCATGCAGATGAAAACAAGATGAAATTTGAGTTATAGGGGAGAGAGACTGGTACTGGTAATACCTTACAGATTTCAGAAACTTCTAAAAAAATCCGAGATGCTTCCATCAGCTTGCTGACTGCAAGATGGTTTGGAATCATAGACCCACTGCACAGACCAGTTCTTTAAATTTCTTCATAAGCGTTCCAAACCCTGAAAGCACATATCCAGCGTGCATACTCATAAGTTGTTGGATCTTTTACCGGAAATGGGGCAATGGATTCCTAGCGTCGTAAAATTTCGCACAAAGGGAGGATATGATAAGTGAAGTAGTATTATGACTACGGCATTAATAAGGACGGATGAACCTGGTTAAGGGTGAGTTTGCATCTATGTTATTTTAAAAAATTAACTTGCAATGTTTAAAAATTAACTTGTAATACCTTTGCCTGTTATAAAGGGGTTAAACCCCCATGTGAGGCCATTACGGCAAATAAACGGGAGAGCGCGTTAGGGCGAGCCCGTTTATTCTACCATAATGGCCGAGCATGGGGTTTGACCCCTTTAACCAGCAGGTCCGAGGTGATCGAGGATCTTGAAACTCCAAAAAAACTCTGTTAGGGCGGCATCCCCACTGCAAACAATGGCTTAATCCATGTAAAAAATGGTGCTGCAGACAACGGCGGTGCTGCAGGCAATGGCTTAAGCCATGCAAAAAACCTTTTCTTTTTTCTATCACCGGAGTGGGCAAAACAATCTTAAAACGACTTCTTGCAGGCTGCTCATTCCATCCAAATGCTTTTCGTTCTTGCAGGATTCTAGAATGCAAAACGCAGCTTCAATCTTGCAAAATGTATCTAAATGGGATGGGGCTTAAGTCTGGTGGCTGAACTTGTGAAATAGAGATTGAATCTTGAAGAACATGATAAACTTTGGTACAACCTGTTTATCGCAGCTCTGCCCTGTTTATCATGATAAACATGCTACAACCTATTTATCAGGGGAATTATGGTTAATAACAGGGCTAAATCCGATGGCCGGGATCTGAGATCATCAAGGACCTGCCGGTTAAAATTGTTGCTCAAACTAATTGCTATGTTACTATAACAATAAAATTTTATATAACGAAAATATGCATTCACGAATCAACCTTATTAATTTGGGATTTTTCGGTCCAGTGGAAAATATTTTTTGAATTTTGTTCAATTTAATTTCCTAAGATTTTGTGGGTTTCGGCGGCCGAAAAATATTTTTATGCTTCCAAAAATTGAGACCAGTTTATACTATATTTATTTCGACAGGTGATTTAGGGTTTCGTAGGCTCCCCTTGCTCCATGCTTGCAAATTGCAAGGTGTCGAACGATTTCTATTTGCCATGCGATTTACATCGAATGGGGCTAGTCTAGGAATTAATCTCGAAAAATACGGCATGGAGGACATTTGAAGGACGAATCATGTCCTTGGAGGTATGTTGTAAAGCAAGAATCTGGACTAAAGGTTGTTTTTGTGACCAGAGATGTATCATGCAGGTCCGAAACTGGTCAAGCTCGCCAATAGGATTTTGCAGGAGTAGAGCGCACCCCATTTTTTGTAATTCTTTGCTTTTCGATTTTGACGGGCTTCTAGCAGGTGCGGGACTGGTTGCCATTGAACTATAAGCTCTCGAGCTTTTGGTTTGTCATAGGAGTACTATCTCTGCCTGCTGTCCTGAAGACCCATTTTCTGTAAGCTAAGTTCTTTTTATTTCGCTTTTGATACTATCCACCGGTTTATTGCTCTGACAAGCTTCCTGATCTCTTCGTTAAGGCCTTCATGTAACCTTCTACTGCATGTCTTTCATTCAGCTTTAGCACATATAGCCTCAACCTCATGAATTCTTCTGTGTTTTTCTGCACGGATAAATTTCCTGCTACAACCTATAGAAAGCCTGCATTATGTGGCATTTGTGCTCTCTCGGGACATATGGCATTTGAATGCCTTGGCAAACTTTGAGAATCTGCAGCTATTAGGAGGGCGTGATGATGGGGCATCTCCATCCAAGGAATGACGGTTCTATTGCTAGCGCAATAGAACCTGGAATCATCTTCGTGTAAGGGGATGGACATATGCAGCAAGTGGAGAATAGAGGACAATATCACGAAGTTTAGCCATGACTATAAATAAATAAATAAAAAGACTTTTCGTACCTGTTTTTCTAGTTCATCTAAAATATTAACTTATTGCACTACATTTCTCCCATAAGCCTTTTAAATGGCTCAATATATGATAAAAAGGAATATTGAGGTCCTTAGTGTGGTCTTATTAGAAAAAAAAATGAAGAAACCTACTTACTTTCCACTGTTATAAAGTTAGACAATGTGTGGCTGCTCCAAAGTGTTGTAGTCTAAGTAGGACCATATTACATATAGAACATTTTTTATGATAGGCATGGACTATTTATATGTTCAGGATTAAACCAACTGGATTGAAAAGATTTCTCTATTTATTTGCACTGGCTCTATTCATTTTGTCCCTTACAATATGATATTATGATTTCTCATTGTTTATAAGATAATCTTCGAAAGGTGTGAGTGGACTTTCTCATACATTCAAAGTAGCCCTTAATTACTTAAGTTTTGTGCTTTGATATCACATTTTAGATAGACAATCCTCCCTAATCAACTAATGTTATCATATATAATGTGGTATAAACCATATTCTAAATAATTGATTAAGATGATGATGTTCTTGACTTTTAAATGAGAGGTCATGTGGACCAATAATTGGCATCGACATAGCAGTCTATCTTGATCTTCTTTAGTAATACCTTTTCATATTTTTCATTGGTTCATCTTGCATTGCTATATTAACTTTGGGAAGCTTTGAAATATGGTGTTTGAAGTTCATTTTCAAGGCACAAATCTAGAGATCAAATATGGAAAACATTTGATGATAACTTGGAACTAATACTAAAAGTTTTAGCCCAAACCTAGCAATGAAGCACGATTTAATTAATCAGAGAATTTCGGAATTCTCGTTGAGCATGAAATAGGTTCTTGGTTGTCTATAAAACACCGTAAGTGGTTGCAGCAGAGTAAAAGTTGACGGTTTTTTTACTGTTTTTTGGTCACAACCAGCGATGTATCCGACTTTGACATGTATAAGGCTATCCCAAGCTCCTTTGTGAGTAAGAGCAGTCCACAAGAAAGAGTAAAAATACTCAGCAGGCTCGCGATGGCGAAGATTTGAAGCTGCCTAGCTAGCCCATGGATATAATATCACAAGTCCGTTAAGGTCTACACATGGATAAAAAGAAATCAAAGTGATAATGAGGATCGCGGTGGCGAACATTTTGAGTTGTTAAGGTACCTACTAATTCTGCCAATAATTCTAAGAAAGTGCTAGCAAATATCGAGTGAAGGAAAGTTTAGACAAGAAACAAAACTCAAACAATAAGAAAACTCAAAGATGTGGAAAACTTCAAAGCATTGTAAGTTATATTCCTCAAACATTTCAATGTACATTACTTTTGCGAGGGGAAAATTAGTCCATCGGGTTTTACGATCTTGACTCGGTACAACACCTATCTCAAAGAGCTATCCTAGCAACATGTTCCCCGCCCCTTTGTATAACCTCTGGCGTGTCCATCTCACTATAACTTTGTTACATCACGGGATGTCTGAGACATGGCACGTGCAAGGACTTGGATATGTGGATCCGGTCCTTAGATCTCGATATCCATAAAGCGCTTCGGACCGCTGCCACTTTACTACAAGACGGCCACGAGGCGATGCTCAGGTGCATGGAAGAGCTTCGTTTCTTGGCTGGAACACGATGCTCTTGTGTACTGATGGCTCACCCTCTTGATCCAGGGGTCCACGTCCATGCCTACGTGTTGAACTTCGACCCGCTTTGTCAAAAAGGCATGTAGGCATCAAATTTTTGTTTAAAGCCCCCAATTTTTTGAAACACGGGCTCTAAGCGCAATAATACCTTTCTCGATGGACTCGAGGAAGTCTTTTTCGTTTCCTGCATCCTTTCCTCATAGCTTTTCTCATCCATTTGATCCAAGATTTCATCAATTTTAGATATATCTGTTTTTCGGGTAATGTTTAAATTGATCTTGTCGGGGATCATTCTGAGGCTCTGCCTTCTCCTCTTCAAGCTGTCTCCCGATTGCCACGGCCAACCATTTTTGAGCTTATCAAGGAAAGCCCTCAAAATTGGCATACTTTACCACTGCTTTTGAAAGAAATACTTTTAAGGAAAGCGATTACCTGTTGAGAAGAAATCAAGGACACAACCATCCTTGGGCACAAGCTTGTCAACTATGTAGTAAGCATATGATGTCTTCAAGCTGGCACTTCAATGCGTGATCACCTTCCATTCAGACAAACTTGTACAGGTTTTACCGCGAAGTAAGTCTGCCAAAATTTTCTTCATTTTCTCATCGGTTTCTTAGATTACCCGGTGACATGCATTGGTGGCAAGGGGTTTCTTTGGTGCGATGCTCACATGTGTGAAACGAAATCCAGCTCGACATTATCGAAGTTGACCACGAGTCGCTTACATTAATGCATATATATGGGCGATGTAATGCTGATATTCCTTCACCCTTTTTCTTGTTCACCTATCACGCTCGTCATATGTGCCCCTCTTGAAATATGGGACCCGCCTTTGAATCATTTTTTGGTGGTCGTGGCAAGCAATCGGCAAGTTCACGGACCGCATCGGAATCACCGGGTGATAAATGTTAGCGGTTGTCATCGTTGGATATTCTTGTGAAGAGTTCCATGTATTTTTGCCGTCCATAATGCGAGAATCCTCTAATGTCTATGAACACCAAAGTTGCATTCTCAGATACTGGAGTGGAGGTAGGAATCCCTTCCTTTGTCACAGCATATACAACATTTTTCTTCTCCTTGATTTTGATAGCTTCTTCAGGTTTCAAAATCGATCTAATGGGTTCTAGAAATGCAACGGGCAAATTACCCACAACATGATCCTTATTATAATTGGCTTTCATGTACTCTGTATCCGAATCAGATATATCCAGAATCCGCTGTTTCGTGAAAGCAGGAAATTCAGAAAGCAATTCTTCCCAAAAAGTGTATTCTTTCTGAAGCAACATGGAAGCGTATGACAAAATCTCTTTCTGCATGAAGGTCAAGCTTCTAATATCAATGGCGCGCTGCTTGCAATCAAACCTGCCATGATATCCGGCTTGCACCTTAATGTATGTCTTTTCTTCCAAAATCTCATCAAGAAGTTGAGAAACCTCTGCATTTGAAATGCCTCGAAGGTATCTTAACCAGATTTTGTTGAAGAACTCCTTCGAGGGCTTATCAGGAAAATCTCCATGCTCATCACAGATTTTTTTGTTGACCCATTTGTTGGCCACTTCCATTAATTTTCTGAAGACCCGCTCCTCCATAAAAATAAATTGTTTTTCGTCTTTTAGCTCCTTCACCTTCAATGTTGTGGTAGCTATTTCGTGGAAGTCCTACAAAACAAATGGTCGGGGAAAATCGCTGACCCGATGTTCATGAGCTAAGATAAGAAAAATACCTTCCATGCTGAGGTTGTAGCAGTACCAATGGGACCTTGCGGAGGACATCCATACGCCTTATGTTGATGTCGCAGCTGTTGAAGCTTCTCTAACAATGGCTCTCTATATACAGTGTTAGCAATGACTTCATTGCACTGAATACTCAATTCAATATATTCTCTATCTGTCAAGTTTCTTTTTTTTTTTTTTTTTTAATGAAGATATGTTTCCAAAGAAATAATAATGACATGGTATTGTAAATGGACAAACTAACTCCCCTTTCTCCAATTATAGAGAGATATTTGTTGCATATGGTAACGATATGTTTAGTCTGCAGTGTTAATAGCCATTTTTCCTCTTTACCCAACTTTGTTAAGCCTAACATGCTAGACTTATGCTCTATCTATATGCTTGACTTATGACGCCATAAAATACCCTTGGTCGTATTTAGCTGCAATTTTTTAACAAGTAAAAGTCAGTTTGTTTTTTTTTCTTTGGATCGTAGATCATTGAACCCTAAATTCTAGGGTTTCGGCTAAACCAAAACGATCACTCCTCCTTATGGAAACCGATGTCTACCTAATCGAATCGATTGATCTCTAACTTCCAATGCTACAGATGATATCTGAACCGATGGATGCTGCCTCCAGGTGTGCCGACCTCTCACATATTTCTATTTTAAGGTTCTTTGCATTTCATCTTAGTCCCATGACCTAGATCTGAAATCGATCCGCCTTATGGCTTTTGTGGTCTAGCTTGTTGTATGGGTAGACGGAAAGGAGGCTTCAACAAAGCCACTCTATTGAAAATGGAAGATGAGAAGAAAAGGGCTGAGAAAAGAAAGAATCTTTTTGATTATCATAAGCTTCCCTGAAAGCTCCGTGAGCTGCCTTTTCTATCAACGTATCCGAAATCAGATCTTGAAAGGCAAGGTAGTTCTCGGACCTCAACATGAACAACATTTGGCTTAGTTGGCAAAAGCTTTAACGAAAATGATGGTCCCATAAAAATCGGAAAAAGTTGCTATTGACAATAGCCTCTGTCACTGCAAGTGAACCTCGCTCAAATCGATCAACAAAAGCTTGGAAGCGCAAAGTGTCTCGGGGTTTCCCAATTTCTTTTTATTTTCTTAACCATACGGTTTAACTATCCCATTTCAATTTCATTGTAATATGTCTTTAACCCTTCCTAGTTACAATGTAAGCTTTTAAGTGTCACATAATTTATAAGTGATGGATTTGTGTGTAGATAAGGTTCCCCGTATCATTCTACTACTTACGACCGTATCCCCATGTGTCTAAATGGCTCTAATGATATAGATAACTTCAGAGTTCCTAGTTTTGCCTACTTCTTTAGTGCAACATCTTTAGTTTCTCATTGCCTATGGACCAGATCCGGGCGCCTTTGTTATATGAATGTGTCTTTAATTGTTTGCCCTTTATGTTTGGATGTAGTATGGGGGTATAGGTATACTTTTTTCTCAACTCGATGTAATAGACCGTGCCTACATATCCTCCATTCTTAACACACGATTTGTTCAGGTTTTGGCTAACTGACCGGTCCATCTTTTCTTATGTTCTATTATATGTTCTTGTTGTTGGTATTTTATTTTCTTTCTCCTGTTAATCATGTTTTACTGGCTGTTCTGAACCCGAACCCAATGCTTATGATCTAATGGCATTTTTCATGTTAAGCTCTAATTGCGTACACGCTTGATAAACCGTGCCTACTTTTTTTCCATACATAACATATGATCTGTATAGGTTTTGGCTGTAGGACCAGTTATTCTGTTTCTTAGTGCTATTGTCCTTACTTGTTGTTGGTTTTATTCACTCTATGTCTCCTGTTAGGCATGTATTACTGACAGGTCGGAACCCGAACACATTGCTTGTGTTCGTATGGCTTATTTCATGTTAAGTTCTGGATTGGTTCCGCAATACGCCCATTGTTTTGTTTATCATATCTAAGGTGTATTATTAGTCATGTAGCTCGTCTAAAAATTGCCTAATGGTGTTAGCCCTAGTATATATCTTTTGACATTGCTAAATAAATATGTTGAAAGGCGTTAAGCCGGATAGGTTCTCTGCTTACCTGTATGTTCTTTTAAGATTACCCTTCTTAGGCTAATCCTTGAATGGTTGACATGCAGGTAACCGAACTTATCCCTGCATATGGTGATGTTTGCGTTAAGATTGAGCAAAGTTATTGCTCAAAATAGAAGACTGCTATTTGGTGACATCTGAAAACTCTATTTAAGCTGATCTGCATAAGATACTATGACTATGACGATATTTTTTGTCTTTATCTTAAGCTGGTTTAACATTTATGTTTACTGTTCGTTCAATATACAGTTGAATGATGTTTTGTTTTTATCTCTACATCTTCAAGATGTACATAAGATTCACATTATGTCGACATCTATATCTAAGATAGCTTTGACAGTAACATATGCGTTTGTTTCAACATACATTTAAGAAATAATAGCCTGTTTCTAGTTTTTTGGTTAAAAGTTTTCGCTGGTATTATTCTTATGATGTAAATTTGGATATCATACATTTTTTGTTAAAAAAATTATAACATATTTATGTTAGTTCTTATCAAGGCCTAAGGTATGATATACACCTTGTCATATCTTGGATCATAGCTTTAAAGGTCTATTAAATCCAACTGACTAATAGGCCTAAGTCCTTTTTTTTTGTCTTAGACTTAAAAATAGACCAAAAGGTTTTTAATGTTACCCCAGGTTTCTAGGTTTAACCTAGGACCTTGGTAAGAACTAAGGTGTTTCTAACCGCCTTTATTATGATTGCAAAAAAAATAATGTCATTAATCTTGAGGACGATGGAGATATTGAAAACAACCGGATTAAAGAACCGATTGCCTTGAAATATGATCGGGCATGATTTCTAGCCCAAATGTTGTCGCCCGCATACTTATTGCTTGCATCAAGAGCAAAGAGATACATGAATTCATCATTCACAAGTAGATCAATCTGGTAGAGAAGAACAAGTCAAGCAGTGAGTTATTTTGGTTTCAATGGATGGTTTGCCACGTTCTTTCAAATGAAGAAAGCCAATTTTAAACTAGAGTCTTGTAAAGCTCTCGTCAATAAGATCTATAATGACATGCCTGGAGTCTTATTTTCTAGAACATGTTTGGAAGATGATCTAGGTAGGAAATTCCTCATTGGACTCAAACATTTAGAAAAGGTGAATGATATGAAACCCACTCTTCAAGTGGAACAAGTTCCCCGAAAATTCTCGGGCCGCAGATTATTTTGAAAGAAGAGGTCCAATTTTGTTTGTTTTCTAAAATGATTTGTCCGATGAAGATAAGATCAGTTTTTGCAATGATGATTCTAATAACGAGGAATCTGATGATCAAGAAGAAGTTCCTACACTTACTCTCCAGAATTCTGCAAAATTCCCTATATTACCTGAGCAGAATGTTGAATGCTATGGGGCAGCATGGGAACATGCGATCTGGAAAAGCCAGAACTTTGGAGCTCTAGTACCCATTAATGTGGAAACTTGGAAAGCCCTAACTGGTATTGTTGATGATGAAATTCGTCTGGCTGCTATCAAAGCAGGAAAACTTGAAAAGTACTTCACAAAAAAAGAAATTACCTTACCTTTTGATCTTGGTATGTTTGGACAGACCTGCACAATGGGAACAGGTGTACACATTAGCCAAAAGGGAAACATGGCATTCTCTGATGATAAAAGGGATGGATTCTATTTGAAGAAAATATGGAGAACACATTGTCCCTTTCTTACTTGTGGATGTGTTAAAAATCCCAAGAAAATAGACAAGTCAAATGAGTGCAACAGTGGAATTGTGTGGATTGACCATGCAATATGGTTTATACTGAACAACTTGGACACCATCTATCCTGACACTACACCTATTGCCAAAATGGTCTGTTTGACCAAATTGTTACATAATGTGTTGAAACCAGCAGTACTTGCATACATCTCTTATCTTGAAGTTAGGAAGATTATGATTGATATGACTCTATACTATGCTGAATTTCCTGACAACAATCTGAAGGCTGCCTTTGGCAACAGTAAAGCTGCTGATATTATTGAGAAAACTTTGAGGCCCGTATCCTTCAGGACCAGTCAGCCATATAAAAGCAAAAGTTCTTCATATTTAAAACAGGGTAGTGCTGGTAGTAGTGCTACAGCCACAATGTATACTCCTAAAAGACCACCTAGGGTCACTTCTGATCCAAGGCTATCTCTAGATCAAGCAGTTACACAAGTGGCTGAAACCAACAAACAGAAAACTGAAGATGATGGATACTCCGTCACAAAAGGTGATAACAGGATAATATCATTGGAGGAGAATACACCACTTAAGCTCAACTTTGTCAAGGAGAAGTAAAACAGGTTAGCATTGCATTGAATTAATGAGATTGATACTCTATACTTGCTTTCATTTTGTTACATGTATATTTTCTATCTGATTATACACCTAGGTTATTTCATAGTGTCAACCGTTTCAGCAAGAAGATCTTATTGTTTTCAATCTACCAAAGGTTGTTATGGAAAGAATTTTCCTTTGGTAGAGGTTATCCCAAAAAAATTCTTATACTCAAAAGACATTGTGCTTGCCAAACAATGTCTTGTTTTAAATCTATGGCTAAGATTTATCATGGAATTATTCATTATATTTCCTTGTTTCTCATAATTAACTATGTGAGTTTATTAACCTAATATCTAACTTTTATAAAACTTTTTCTAGGTAAATTTGGATAACAAAAGGAGTATACTTAGAGACTGTAATCGAAAACGACACTTGATCACAAATAAAGTAGTTCACAGCACATTTTTTTCTAAGCCATTAGAAAAATTCAGTATTCGAAGGATTTTTGAAGATGTTCTTTTGAAAGAAATACCAGATCCAGCAGAAGAACTATTAAATAATACATTGTGTGCATGGAAATATATGGATCAGATGAAAGATAGACTTTACAAACCGTATGAGGTGTTTGCTGATGACAAACCCAAAAAATGTCCATGTCGTAATCCCAGCTTAGATAAATTTGTGGATCAAAAAATTGGCCACATTAGAACCTTGGACCTACAGATCATACATTGCCCTCCTTCCTTCCTTCCTTCCCAAACTAAGATTGGCCATGTCCAATGGTTTCAACCACATTCCGGACTGTTCTTTCACTATCAAAAGTTTCTTGGAAGATTTCAGTAAAACATGTGATCAGTTTTTTGATGTACACCATTACAGCTTATTACATTTATCTGATAGTGGAATCAATGATCTCAAAGATAGATTGTATGTTTTAGCTGAACAAAGGATTGTGGAATTCAAAAAGAACTCCATCCACAAGAGGTATCTTTGGGATGATGGCGACGTGAAAAATAACCTTATATGGCTGGAAAAAAATCTCTACATTTCAGAAGTGGACAAGGCAGGGAATAATGCATCGTTTATTTGTCAGAAACATATTAGAGATATGGCTTTAAAAAGGTTGAACAGTAATGATTTTGAAACTATTCCTTTTAGCCCTCAAGAGGTTAAATATGAATGCATTGATGGCATCACCAATCTTGGTCTTCCTAAACCTGCTAGCAATAGACTCCCGTACCTTATGGGTACGTTCAAAGCACATAAAAGTGAGTATAGGTGGTTAACCAATGCCCATTGCACTATTTTTTCTGAGGTGGCAGATTTATTGACTGCTATATTGAATAACTGCATTGAACTATGGCCTGAAGTATGTTACTGGAATACAGCAGAAATTAGACTGTGGCTTAAAAACAAAATCAATCCTTGTTGGATGATTAATTCCTCTTTTGATTTTGTCCTTAATCTTCCGGAAAAGATCAATGATGTATTTTCTATTGATATCACGAAATGCTATGAGAATATCCCGCTGTTGGGGGATGATGGCATTATGGAAATTATTGGGTATGTTGCTTACTTAGTTTGGGACTTTATGTCTCATAGATCTCCCTTAGCACAGCTTGTGGTGAAGAATATTGTAGGAAAAATCAAGATCAAGTGGAAAAAAAGTTGATATTGACAATCCTAAAGGAACTATTATTTACAAAGAGGATTTTGTGAAGATGAATAGCTGGCTTCTCTGCCACTGCTATCTACAAATGGGAAAGCAAATATGGAGACAGAAGAAAGGGATTCCTATGGGTTTCTCTAGTAGTCCAGCTTGGTGTAACTTGTATTTAGCATGGTATGAGCTCAGGTTCATCAAAAAAATAGCGCTGATGAAAAGAAACAATGATATTTCAAGATTTCAGTTTGCCTCAAGATACATTGATGATTTGGGGATCATTAATGCTGGTAACCTACAGGAATTCTTTGACACAAATTCTGAGTGTACCATTTATGACATGAAACATTTAGGTATCAAAGACGAAACCATTTACAGGAAAGGAACAAATCTTGGACAAAAAATCAACTTCTTGAATATTTCTATTCATGTGACAGATCATCATGTTGGTCTCTATCAGTTTTGTAGATATGACAAAAGGACCAGTTTGAAATTCAAGGTTAACAGGTTTATTAAAGCATCTGGGTGCAGACCATATGGACAAGCCTGCAAAGTAATCATTTCACAAATCTTTCCATATGTGTATGCCCATTCAAATGTGCTCTCTGCTGCTGAAGATTTAAGTGGATTGATCAATGCCTTTTGCGATAATGGTTTCTTGAGAAAGGACATTCTCAGGATTGTTTTCAGAACATTGAAACTCAACAACTTTCCTGGACTGCCATTTGACATAGAAGACATGACGAGAATTCTCAAATCCATTACGTAAGTTCTGCTATTGTTTACTCTAGAGTAGATTTACAAGTATGGGTTGGGTAGGGTCCCTGTGTTGCAACAGGGCCCTACTCTCCCTGTTGCAATTTCTGTTTTAGTCATTTCTGAATGACTATAGGGACCTCCTAATCTGAGGTAGGAGGTAGGATTTTTTTATGAAGATATGTTTCCAAAGAAATAATAATGACATGGTATTGTAAATGGACAAACTAACTCCCCTTTCTCCAATTATAGAGAGATATTTGTTGCATATGGTAACGATATGTTTAGTCTGCAGTGTTAATAGCCATTTTTCCTCTTTACCCAACTTTGTTAAGCCTAACATGCTAGACTTATGCTCTATCTATATGCTTGACTTATGACGCCATAAAATACCCTTGGTCGTATTTAGCTGCAATTTTTTAACAAGTAAAAGTCAGTTTGTTTTTTTTTCTTTGGATCGTAGATCATTGAACCCTAAATTCTAGGGTTTCGGCTAAACCAAAACGATCACTCCTCCTTATGGAAACCGATGTCTACCTAATCGAATCGATTGATCTCTAACTTCCAATGCTACAGATGATATCTGAACCGATGGATGCTGCCTCCAGGTATGCCGACCTCTCACATATTTCTATTTTAAGGTTCTTTGCATTTCATCTTAGTCCCATGACCTAGATCTGAAATCGATCCGCCTTATGGCTTTTGTGGTCTAGCTTGTTGTATGGGTAGACGGAAAGGAGGCTTCAACAAAGCCACTCTATTGAAAATGGAAGATGAGAAGAAAAGGGCTGAGAAAAGAAAGAATCTTTTTGATTATCATAAGCCTGCGAAACCTCCAGGAGCTGCCTCTGGTATCAAGAAATTAGATCTTGAAAGGCAAGGTAGTTCTGCCCTGAACATGCACTGCAAGCTGAACGAAAATGATGGTCCCATAACTGGAAAAGTTGCTATTGACAATAGCCTCTGTGCTGCAAGTGAACCTGCTCAAATCGATCAACAGCTTGGAAGCGCCAAAGTGTCTCAGGTTTCCCAATTTCTTTTATTTTCTTAACCATACGGTTTAACTATCCCATTTCAGGCTGCTGTAATATGTCTTTAACCCTTCCTAGTTACAGTAATGTAAGCTTTTAAGTGTCACATAATTTATAAGTGATGGATTTGTGTGTAGATAAGGTTCCCCTGGTATCATTCTACTACTTCTGGGACTGGTATCTGATGTGTCTAAATGGCTCTAATGATATAGATAACTTCTGTAGTTCCTAGTTTTGCCTACTTCTTTAGTGCAACATCTTTAGTTTCTCACTGTGCCTATGGACCAGATCTGGAGCGCCTTGTTATATGAATGTGTCTTTAATTGTTTGCCCTTTATGTTTGGATGTAGTATGGGGGTATAGGTATACTTTTCTGAACTCTGATGTAATAGACCGTGCCTACATATCCTCCATTCTTAACACACGATTTGTTCAGGTTTTGGCTAACTGACCGGTCCATCTTTTCTTATGTTCTATTATATGTTCTTGTTGTTGGTATTTTATTTTCTTTCTCCTGTTAATCATGTTTTACTGGCTGTTCTGAACCCGAACCCAATGCTTATGATCTAATGGCATTTTTCATGTTAAGCTCTAATTGCGTACACGCTTGATAAACCGTGCCTACTTTTTTTCCATACATAACATATGATCTCAGATAGGTTTTGGTCAGAGGGACCGCTTATTCTGCTTTCTTAGTGCTATTGTCCTTACTTGTTGTTAGTTTTATTCACTCTATGTCTCCTGTTAGGCATGTATTACTGACAGGTCGGAACCCGAACACATTGCTTGTGTTCGTATGGCTTATTTCATGTTAAGTTCTGGATTGGTTCTGTTCACGCCTGATTGTTTTGTTTATCATATCTAAGGTGTATTATTAGTCATGTAGCTCGTCTAAAAATTGCCTAATGGTGTTAGCCCTAGTATATATCTTTTGACATTGCTAAATAAATATGTTGAAAGGCGTTAAGCCGGATAGGTTCTCTCAAGCATCACCAGATGTTCTTTTAAGATTACCCTTCTTAGGCTAATCCTTGAATGGTTGACATGCAGGTAACCGAACTTATCCCTGCATATGGTGATGTTTGCGTTAAGATTGAGCAAAGTTATTGCTCAAAATAGAAGACTGCTATTTGGTGACATCTGAAAACTCTATTTAAGCTGATCTGCATAAGATACTATGACTATGACGATATTTTTTGTCTTTATCTTAAGCTGGTTTAACATTTATGTTTACTGTTCGTTCAATATACAGTTGAATGATGTTTTGTTTTTATCTCTACATCTTCAAGATGTACATAAGATTCACATTATGTCGACATCTATATCTAAGATAGCTTTGACAAGAATATATATGCTTTGTTTCAACATACATTTAAGAAATAATAGCCTGCTTTCTAGTTTTTTGGTAAAAAGTTTTCGCTGGTATTATTCTTATGATGTAAATTTGATATCATACATTTTTGTTAAAAAAATTATAACATATTTATGTTAGTTCTTATCAAGGCCTAAGGTATGATATACACCTTGTCATATCTTTGGATCATAGCTTTAAAGGTCTATTAAATCCAACTGACTAATAGGCCTAAGTCCTGCTTTTTTTGTCTTAGACTTAAAAAATAGACCAAAAGGTTTTTTTTTTTTGAGAGAACGATTTTTTATATTTCATATATAATAAATAAAAATTACAATGTCTTGTCGCTATGCAGAATTACTACAGTGAGTAATCTCAAACATCTTCATCCCTCTACATGCGTAAAAACTTATTGAATCCATCCGCATAGTAACCAACTTATACAAGATAATCCGGCAGCCATAAGGCAATCGAAATGATAAATCTTATTCGAGGAAAGTGCAGTGACCGAACCAATCAAGTAGGGAAGAAAGGCCCGCACTCATATATGTATGAAAGTAGACAATTAGGAAGAAATTCGCATATCAAGATTCGATTTAGCATTCAGCTCAAACGCTGCAATATTTGAGCAAACTAAGTCCAATGAATTGAGATGATAATGTGAATTTGGCATCGCATACAAATTACATTTGAGTAAACCTTATCCAATGAATTGGTAAGGTAAATTTGGCATCGCACCAAATTATACTCAAGCTTCAACTTGACCGGTTTTTTCTTCAAGCCGCAACAAGATTTTGAAAAATAATGAAGGTGCTAATAAATTCCATCAATATATCAAACTATCATACCATGTATTGTCTCTGCCGCTTCAACATAAATTAATAACCCCGGACAAACCTGCAAATCCGCAGACAAAATATATCTTCCTGATTTATCTGTTGTATAATCAGATCTTCCTGCTAGCAAGGAAGAGCGGAAAGAAGGAGCCATATCTAAAATTCTTCCATCAGAATTGATCGTGATATCCCCTGTTGAATATGAAATGCAAATAATAATCTTTATCTAGTCCCCGCTAGCCTCGTTTAGCCTTATAGGCCAGCTTCCAAATGGATCTATCTTCCGTAGATGGATCTACCATTTCAAAGATGTTCAGATGACATAGCTAAAAAAGCACCAAAGAACTTACCTCGTTAGAGGAAAATGCTACAAGACTCTGCCACCGAAAAGAAAACCATTTGCCCCAAACCAGCAGATCTTAGCCATGTATCTGTCAAGTTTCCATTAAGCACTCTTGTTCTTCTCTTGGCGTAGGCTTTAGCAAACTCTAGCCGCTGTTCCAGCTCTCCAACAACACTGCAGAGCAATTGAGCCGCATTATTATATCGTGGTTACCGATATTATCCAAAATTTCTTGCCCTTCAAATCAGCTTCGGTTCCACGGATCTTTTTCCCCGGTTAGGAAGCCACAAACCGTAAATGATGGACAATAACAATCACCGGTAATGGGATCGAAGGGGACAATATCGGGCCGGTGTGAGCACCTCCGTGGGATACGCCTTGAAACTCTTCACGAGTCCGCACATGGTCGCTTGAACGCATTCGATGCGCGTGAGGTTAGCAGGAGCCGCTCGCAATCAAATATAGAGACTTTCATAAACCGCCACACCAAGCTTATAGAACCGCTTGAATTGTTCAAGCTCTGCGCTTGTTCGCCAATTTTATGCTCTTTCCTCGATTGAATTTAAGCTTGGCCGGCACCCGTAAAACAACGGGCCATGCTAAGCTCTTCGACGATGTAACACCCGAGACTAATGGGGGTGCGGAAGAAGAAGGTTCTCCGGCCGCCGGCAGTCGGGCTTTAGGAGGTTGATCGTGAACTTAGATATCTTATTTGGGGAATATCCGCTGTCACAATAGGGGAGTACAAATAGCCAAAGGTCGAAAGGTGATTAATAATAGCGTAAGGTTGGGCAAAGGGCAACCGCCCACGCATTGTGGCTCGTGTGGGTAGAGTCCTCCGCTAAAGAAACGGGCTTTTACATGCTTTTTTCTTCGCCGAGCTCTTTTAACCGCTAGTGTCTATTACCGAAGGCATTTTCTCATCTCGCTTAGCTTTCAATGCAATGCCGGGTGGTTTTTATCCGCTTGCAAACCTTTTCTACATGTCGAGAAACCGCAATATATCCCTATTTCCGCTTATTCTCGACAGACAGAGATTCATAGGACCGCAGCCCCACCGTATCCTTTTGCACCGGGTCGGAACATTCTTTCCTCGTGGGTCAATTTGTTTAACTTGCTAGCCGCCATGAGTGAGGGATCATAGTTTGTCCATTTAAGGACGCACTCAAGGAACCGCAAAATTTGTGTGTCCTCCACGCCGCATATAATGGCGCCTTGGACATTGTTTTTGTTCCTTCCCACATAGCAATGACAATTCCTATCTCGCCATGTCGTCAGCTTTTTGCCGCCTTGAGGAACAAGCGTAGGTCTTTTCATGGCTTTTTGTCCGGGAATTGCTTGTGTAATTTCAATGCACCACTTCCTTCATTGGAAGGTGTGATGATCTTAGTAGGCTCAACGTCCGACCGTGGAAACAAATCCGTGAGCTCAAGCAAGAGGTGTATTAGTAATCCCTACAACCACATTCACATGTGAAGTCAACGATCGCGTCGCGATTTTGAGTTAAGATTTTCATCACGACGTCACATCTGTTGAGTGTTCACCTAGATCGCAGACGCTGATCCCCGCCGAAGCACTCCACAAGACGCTGGCCGCCATCGCCTTGAGTTTCATGAAAATCGCGGGCCGTCCCGCCGGAAGCACGGCAGAATCGCTGCCAGATCCCCGGGCCGAAAGCACTCGCCATTCGGGCACAAGATTCGGGGGTCCGCTTCCGGCGGCCAGCAGATCGCGTCACGATCCTCGTTGAGATCCATACTTTTTATGACTACATTACGAAAAAGATGATCCATAGAATTAAACATGCATTATCGAAATAAATCGCGTCACGCATCTTCTTTGAGCCGAGGGGCTAGAACTAACCTTCTCCGAGATGGGCTTTTGATGCCATGGATCGCGGGCCGGAAGAAATCGAAGCTGCTTTTCTACGACCGCAAATGGCGGTTAAGCCGGTGACCTGAAGGCGAATCGTCGAAAAGCACTCGTCAAAGGCGTTAAGGGCGAAAAAATTTCAGCTCAAAATAAATAGTGCTCTCCCTACCAAGATTAAATTAATATCGCATCGCATGGATCCGACGCTACATAAATGCCTCGCCATTAATACGGCCGGTAGTAATAATTCCACACCATTAATGCAGCGCCCTTAATTATGGAGACGAACAAATTTATTTAAAAAATGAAGCATCTTCCCATTAAGAGGTACTTTTGGACGGACCTCTAAATTCAAAATCAGCACGTAGAGGGAGAGATATAACCTCCCCCGTGCCAAATACACCGCTGAATAAAAGCCCCGGAATAAAACAGACACGCCTGAAGACGGTTGAAGGACGGAAAAAGACAACCCAATTTAAATTTTGAGACTCAATTTCGCGCCGTTTCGCCGGGTGGGAATTCCATTTTGAAATCAAGCAAGGTGTTCTGAAGGCGCCGATCTTTCTCGCCTGGGTGCTATATCTGTTTTTCAAGGCCGACCGTTCTTCAAGGCGCTAGGTCTCATCTTGAAGGCCGGTATCTTAAGTCGCCGTGGTACAAAATCCTAACTCCCATCAGATATCCAGCCGGACATTATCCAATTCAGGAGTGATTTCCCATTTGTTGTTTATGTATAGGTTATAATAGTGTTTTCACAACCACCATGCAATTTGCATCAGATTAGCACCATCTCTTTTTTGGTATATGCTGTTCACGGATGTGTATTTCTCCGAATAATTGTTTATTTCTCCGACTAATTGAGTAATGAGGGGAGATCACAGTAACATAACAATGGTTCTGCTCTCGGGTTGACAAATCAGGACAGATCTCCATTGTAATTAACAAAAAAGGCAAAGAATCGTTATGGAAATAACAGTTGGAATTAGTATTTACGTAAACATTTCATTTGCGAGAGTTACTCAAATATCTATTTCTTGCTTAGTTGCACCAGTTCGGATCTCTGCCTAAAAGAATCGCGACTGCGTTCCTCCGGAGCATAGGACTTATAACGCGATGCGAGCACACATCGAATAAATCGCGACTGCGATCTTGTGGAGGTAAATCCCTTAGGAAAGTGTTTTTTAAATGGTCAGAGAAAATAGTTAGATTAGAGGAAGATTCTAGTTAGATTTGAAGGATTCAAGATGTTCACCAGAGTGGTCCAGAGGATCGCCTTCGCGATCTTGTTGACGTGTCATACTTGCTGAACTCATAAAATAATACTTGCTGGGCCTTGTAAGTTTTTGCCTTGTCTTTGCCTTGTAAGTTTCCTACCAATGTGGTCCAGAGGATCGCCTTCGCGATCTTCTTGAGGTATTATGTCGTCCCTTCAGGCTGAACTCATAAAATAATACCTGTTGGGGCCTTGAGTAATTTGCATTATTTTTTTTACTAATGAGGTCCAAAGGATCGCCTTCGCGATGTTGACGAGCAATGTTGACCTTTTTTTAGGATGGAATCTCTACGGTCTTTTCTACTTGTTGGGGAAGAAGGTGGTCAAGGCAAGAGTGCATAACTTCAAAACCACCACAACGCCCCTCGCGCTGACGATTTGATAGTAGTTTCGTTGTCGTTGTCTTTGATGGGCGATACCACCGCCGCTTTCCGAACCCAAATTAAACAAGCTAGGGGAAGCTATCGGTAGCTTCATTCTTTGTCCAAAAGCAACCTTCAAAACGAAATCAAAGCAGACCCGATGTTAGCACACCACCGGGTCGATCAAACCGATAAATTGGCAAGTCCCGTAAAATGGTTGTGAAGAAAAACAAGAACCAATTGAAGTGCGGGGGATCCGGCAGAGATAAACTAGTGGAGAAGACATGCGAAGTTACCGCATTTCGAAAGGCCGCAAACCGCCTTTATGCTACAAAATCATCGCCTTCGCAGATCCTAACGATGCCGCGGTTCGATATGAAGTTGGATGAAACATGGATAGGGTTTCTCGTATGAATTTGTTGCCCATGCCCGGGGTAATATTTCTATGCTACCGCCGTTTGTGTAGAATTGCCACGTGCATGACTTGGTGAGATGGCCAATAGCATTGGTTCTAGTAGACAAGATTCCGCCAAGTCTAGTTTCGCCGCGGAAGGAAACAGAGGTCGAGAAGGAAGCTTATGCCATCAGGCCGAGGTTGGAATAACAAAGAAAAGACAAGCATCACATGGTGAACAGGAGGGCGAGACCACGCCCACCCCAAACAAATGTGAAAGGAAAACCACACCCAAGCTATCTTGCAGCTCGTGTCCTCGCCAGTCCGCTTTGAAGAGATATTGTGCTAATTTCACGCTTAAAGAGGTTTCCTCCATGAGGACATTTTATCGAACATGAAAAGCTCGAACGCATAAACTTTTGCGCAAACATGCTAGATCTTTGTTCGGAATGGAAGTGTGACAAAGCCAATGCCGAACAACAAGCAAGTCTGGTGAAGGCATGGCATAGTGCTTACTGTATACCGCTTACATTTTACAAATGGAGGAAGCTATTTTGAGCTGCCACAGATTGCGGAGCACGGAAACTCCGGTCCATGAAGCCAAGATCTCATACACCGCCGGAAGTGTCGTGCTATCTATGTACATAGATGAAAATGTCAAACTATGCCACATCGCCAAAGGTTACGAGTGGGGGCACTAGAGAAAATGTGAAGAGATTACCTTCCATCTTGACTAAAAAGGACATACATCAAGAGGTAGATATTACCATTCCACGAGATGACAGAATACATGTTTCTCCGCCGTCCTTCTTGTCAACGGGAAGGAGAACCACTTCGAGGTAGCAATCACTAAAAAGGATAGCATTTTCTAAGTGTAATACCAGATTGTGATAAAGGAGAAGCTTTCCAAGACTAGAGATCCAAGAGAAAGAAGAGAGCTTGCCGTGGAAAGGAAATCTCACATGACACCCCAACTTTCCCCGCAGAGTCTCTACCGTCATGGAGAGCTTTGTCTCATCGATCTCTTTGAACATGCCTTAACCATTATACATGATAAAATGGATCGTAATAAGACGATGGTTCCTCGCCTGAGAAGCTAGCAAAGTCCGTATGGAGGGGTGAACGGTTGAAGGTGAGTCTTATCGGTGCTCTCATGCACGGGCATGGTGTAGGTGCCTTGGGCCACTTCTGACCTCCGCCCGATGATTCGAATTTTCATGTGGGATCCTTAAATCATACCTTGAAAAACACTAGAGAATCAATCTGAGGACAACCGGGGACATTTGAGAAACACGCATCATCCCGAAGCCGCCGGGTGGAGCAATTTTGAACACGGATGCCCTTAGGACAAAAATGGTGAATGGCACTAGAAATGATTTTATGCCTCCTATCAAGGGCCCTATGATACCAAGAAGTTGCCTAGGAGGCTTTACTTGCAGCTAGACAATTGCTCGTGTCAAAACAAGAACATGTATCTTTTCTCTTACTTGTCATACTTGGTCCGGTTAGGTGTCTTCGATCGGTGCAAATACCGATTCATGATGGTTGGACGCACCCACGATGACATAGATGCCCTCTTTGGAAACTACTCTACTCTATTGAGAAGATCAGATGCATTGACTATTCCAGAGCTTATGCAACTCTTCAGGCAGTGTAGTTCAAAGTCTCCTTCACCCTACCTTGTGCCAGAGGTTCCCAACTGGAAAGAATTCGTGAAAGGTTTTATCCCTGATAAGAAGGACCATTTATGTGGTCATTTGGAACCTCTACTCTTCAAGTTCTGCATGAAGGATGGATGGCCACTAATGTTCTACAAGATGAGGCCAGGGCATAGGTAGTGGCTACCTGAAAAGGGAATCAAAATGTGGAAGGAGGATGCCCAAGGTTTACCTATGATTCCGAGAGGGTCACCTAAGGTCGTGCAGCCATATGAGAGCTTGAAAGATATAGGTGTTTTGAGAGCTTCAATTGCCAAGTACATGATGCACTGGGCAGCTATTTCTAGAGCCGGCGATAACTCATGGTCTAACACATATATGAATGAAGTTATTGACTACTGGTCCACCTTGTTGCGAGTGCTTGGGGACGTTCAGCCCGGTAGAGCTGTCATTCAGGATTTCTGGCCCAGCACGAGACAAATTGCATTGGAAGAACCCGATAACGTGTTGGTGGATGAACACATTGGTGCATCTCATTATGTCGGGCCTTTCTCTGGTAGACCCAAGAACCCTGTTGAAATATTCGACCCCTACCAAGATGTCAAGAAAGGAATGCTCTTGCTGATCAGGCCACATGATAACTGCCCGATGTGGATGGCCTTTGTCGAAGAGGACCCAGTAGAGGACCCTAATCTCCCTCACTATGAAGAGGTGTTTGTCTCTTGGTTTGAGCCTGTTGCCAGAAAGGGTACCTCATATGCAATGCAGTATTTTGTGTTATGGGATTTTCTGTCTATGCGAGATTTTAAATGTTTAAAGGCTATGAGAATAATGTCTAGGAGATACTACCTTCATGAAATAGTTTGAATGTTATGTTGACTATACGTGATAGACATATATCTATGGGTCAAATGGCCTTTATATTAGCAAATGGTGCTTAGCAATGCATAGAGGAGTGTCTATAATAATAATAATTGATGGTTGTAAACATTATCATTTGGATTAGAAGTATAGATAATGACTATATCATGTATTGCAATAGTGCACAACGTACTTCACATTGACTTGTTCATTGCTATATCAAGATCTCCATATCCTAATGACTAAACCACATAAACATGGTTAGATTGTGGAGTTAATATGGATTGTGGTTGCAATCAGCCTTAGCATTTACACAACGGATTGTAATTCATCTTCTTATCAAGGTGGGAAGGGGTAAGGATTCAATAACAACGTTATACTCACCACTGACAACGGCCTCTTATTAACGGCCCCTTAGTTTGAATGTTATGTTGGGGTAGAGACCAAGCCGTTGTCAGTGGTGATCCCCGGTAGTGTGGGGGCTCAGTTGCAAGAATTAGTGGCTAAAGAAGCTAACGACGATGATGAGAACTCTTGAGGTATGCAATGCTCTTTACATAATTACTATATCATATATAACATTCTGCCACAATAGACTAGTTATTATTCATTACGCTCTGCATTTTTCATCTCAACACAAGAGCTCTTACACTATACAATGCTAAACAGGTGATTCATTCATCATCAACAACTGTAGTAGTGATCCCTGATATCTCATAGCTATTAAGCCCAGAAGCCAAATCGATGGATCATAACACGAATTGGTCGAGGGCAACGAATCTCACCCAAAGCTTTTCTTCTTCGGGTAGGGATCAAGAAGAAGACCCCGCCTAGGGCAACCGACAAGATCGAGTGGCTCATTGAGCACTTGATCGCCTCGATGTGGTGAACCGATGAAGGCGAAAAATCCATGGGAGATGAATGAACTTCAGCCCGGCGAGAAAGCTTTTTATAGTGAAGTAGAATTATTGGGGTGAATTATTGTTGACTTTAGCCATTATAATAATGGCGCTGTGTATTAGACCTCAATACATACAAGTACAATATATCTTTCGATGGATATGTCTATGCTTTTAAAACATGTTTTGTGGATTTTAATATGGTAGAAGTTTTTGTGCTTGATTAATTCAACAGATTGAAAATAGGGACTGCTTGATATATCGAAGTCAAGAGCACACCCTTACACTACACTCGTAAGAAACATCAAACAATATTCATTGTGCTATTACATCCTTACATAGTTTATAGGTGCTCATACCATTACTATATCATAAACAAATACAGTAGTCATCACTGATAACATTGATTGTAATACATAGTTCATAGGTACTCATGTCATTATTATATCCTTAGCAGATACAGATTCACTCATCATCAACACCAAAGCTCGTGATGCTATTCAAATTTCATAGATCTCCGATCGAAGCCGAAAATGTGGACCACAACACGAGTGAGCTTCTTGCAAGCACTAGCAGACCATCAGCTTTTAGATTGAAGCCATGGATCAAGATTAATACCATTTCTAGCGATTCGCTCGTGATCGTTGTAGCTCAAGTAGCACTTGAAAGATCGGATGTGCTCTGGACGAGGCATCGAGGAAGCCATGGAAGATGAATGACCTCTACCCCCCGAGTCGAGCTATTTTTATAGTGAAGTAAAATTATTGATGTGAATTATTGGTGTAGAATGTAGGGCCATTATTGGGCTTCTACAAGTATCATGTACACGTACAAGTATACACATAATTTGTATGTATATGTGTATGTTAATTACCTCATGTTTCTTGGGCTCGAGAATTAGGTAAAAGTATTTGTGCTTGAGCAAATTACGTGTGCTTAAAATTCTCAAAATTGCGTTATTTTCTCCAATTAATGAAATCCTGCTTAATGGATATTTTTTATTGATGGAGGATCTCATGAAATACTAATATCCTAAAATTCAGCTTGAGATCGAATAAGGTAAAGAAGTTATTGTTAAAATGAACCTGTAGACCAGTAATGGTCTTAGATACAGAAACCTTTATTGATTTATCATGATCGTGCCTTTTGCTCTTTTTCTTTACTTGTTTTTTCATTGGTCTCATATCCATACAAGCATTCATATATGATTTTTTTCAATAACATACTATTTCAATAAATTTCCTTCAAATATAACAAAATAAACATCAATTACAAGTCACTTAAAAGTTACTATAAGTCAAAGCTGAAGCTTCAAATTACAAGCCAACAAATATTTTTTATGCATGAAGCAATTAGTCAACTACTTATATACCAAACTTGAAGTAAAAAATCATTTTAGTGCAAAGTTATAGAATTTTAATTGAAACAACCTTCTAGGAACCATTATTGGTCCACAGAAAACAGAAAACTGTTTTGACCATGTCATATTTGACTGACTGTATCTTCCTTTCTAGACTTCAGATTGGAACAAGGTTTTTGTGTATTCATCCTTATCTCAGATAGAAAAATACCATTATAATAATAGAATAGAATAGAATAGAATAGAATAGAATAGAATAGAATAGAATAGAATAGAATAGATGTTTTATCGTCCACGGAGACAGATTGGCCTATGGGACCGAAACAAAAAGAGAGCAACAAGCGTATTACTGTCAGGATTAAAAAACCCCCGCCCCGGAGGGTTTTCGAGGGAAAAACCTTAGTAGTAATAAGTATGCTGGCACGTTGTACAATTGTATAGGACAGTTCAATACTGTCCCGGGGGGCACAACTGAGTCCATGCATCCATAACTTCCTGGAGGTATGACCCCAACAAACCCACCGACGC
The DNA here is from genome assembly GCA_021234155.1 of Isoetes taiwanensis. NCBI lineage: Eukaryota > Viridiplantae > Streptophyta > Lycopodiopsida > Isoetales > Isoetaceae > Isoetes > Isoetes taiwanensis. The sequence goes on from JAJEKV010000063.1 coordinate 1,074,870, forward strand.
CAGATTCAATAACTCATGCAACGGCCGGCCAAAGGCACTAGTAATCGAACTTTACCGCTTCCTGATATGGGCAAACGCCGGGCGTATCTAGAGGGCATGACATTCATCCTCAATGGCTCCGGTGGCAACACCGGCAAAGCCTTTCCTCCCCGTGCTTCCCGAGCCCAACGCCATGTCTCAATGCGGAGACGATGTGCACCCGCGGCGAATGGAAGCTATAAGTCCGCTTCATGGGCAAAATGGGTGTACAAGTACCGTGTGGGCCTCTCGTGAGCCTGGGATTGACTTGCTGCTATAGTGTGCCAGTTTAACGTATGTCAGTGCATCTGCATCCCAAAGCTTGCGAACGAAAGTAGCATCTAGGTACAACTTGAGTGCCTTGTGATCTTTCTTTGTCCTTACATGTACGCATTTGTTTGCCTGTACACCCTAGCGTGAGAACCACTGAGCTTGCTTGTCTTCCAGCAGGCTTTGAGGCGTTGGAGACCCATCGCCATGGTCAAAGCAAGGTTGGGCAAACGTGTATCACCCATAGCGACCACCTTCTAAAAGTAAATGATATGGCGTTCTAATGCAGCCCGTTGAAGGGGTAGAAAGCCTGTCTCCTGGAGTAGGATTTGGTATGGAACTGTGGACTTTACTCCAAGGGCTCGTGCCAAGAAGGCTTTCTGCACCTGCTCGAGGTCATTCCAGGTGTTGAGGGATATCACCAGCCCCCACACTTCTGCCCCATACAAGAGGATCGGCTCGACCAAGGCCCGGAACAAGTGTGACTGGTGGCCCCAGGCATAAAACTCGCCTTTGTGGCCGCTGGTTCTCGCATGGCATATAGTGCTTTCCAACCCGCCGCGGACCCGCAACCGATGGCGCGATCCCGCTGGGTGGTAGCGCAGTAGAACTCGCTCCCCAAGTACTTGTAGGTCGGAGCCACCTCTACATCTTGTCCCTGGTAAGTGAATGAGGGAAGCCTTGGTTGACGGGATAATGAAACTAGCAGCACCCTAGTTTTGGCCAAGTTAACTCGCATGCTAGTGGATCGGCAAAAAGTGTTGAGAGCATCCAGGTGATGTTGCATGTCCTCTGGAGTATAGGCCAAGAGGTTGATATCGTCAGCATATATGAGTTGCCGGATTGTGCGATGCATGAGATGGGCGCCTACCCCTCCATGCTCAGAGAGCCAATCTTCCAACTGGTCAATGTATAGGCCAAAGAGTGTGGGGGAGAGGGGGCAACCCTGACGCACTCCAATACTACTGATTACCGGCTGTCCTGATGATGTGATACGGCCCGAGCATGTCTCGTATAGCCTATATACTGCATTCTGCAAGTCAAGGGGGGTCCCCAACCGTCACCCCCCCATAAGTCGCCCCGGGCATCGTGGTCAAAAGCTTTTTGAAAAAAAAAAAAATCCTTTTGTTGAGACAGTTTTACATTATGTAAGCATGAAGCAAACTTGTCTTGACCCCCCTTGATTCACAAGCATAACTTTCAATTTTAGGGGTATATGCATTTTTAATTATTTTTCCTGTGCAACATGACTGCCATTTATTAATGTGTAGAAAGGGTTTAACTAAATTTAATGCCATTGATTTTATATGAATTTTAAAGCAAATCGCATAAAATGAACCATTTATGGTTCATCAAGGAATAACTCTAATGTTAACCACACCCCCTCCTCCTCGCCACCCATATGAAGTCCCGCACTCACCGCAATGAGTTCATGTACTTTGACTTGAGGGGCTAGCAATAATGAAACCATATAAACATGGGTACTGTCGAGGACTGACTTGGGCATTGTGTCATCCTTGTGCAAGGGACTTGGCCACTGTGATACGACCAAACAAGAGATGATTTTGCGATAGACCACAAAAATAAGTGTTTCTCCAAACCCTTAATGATCTCTTCCCACGCAGCTCTAATATTGACATGAATACCACTGGTATTCCAAGCAACTTGGTAGCTTGTCCATGAGCAAGCAACTTCCATGGACAATCATGAATATATGCTGGAGTGGAATGTCCAGCATTCATAGAGCTATTCATAGAGTTGTACACTTCTCCACCCCACAAGCACACCGGAAGCCAATGAAAATGTATCTAAGAGCAATTTTGCAGCTTCTTGATTCTCAGAGTTAGTGACCAGTTTGAGAAACGTGTTGTCTATATAATCGACCGCGACATTTCCTCGAAAATACCATCCCCTAAAAGCAAGAACCTGGTATCTTCTTCATTGTTGCATAATTGGGATAAGACCTCTGCAACAATTGTAAAAAGTAATGGTGCTAAAGGGCACCTCTGGCAAATACCATGACCAAGTGAAAATATCTCTGACGGCTTGCCACAGATGAGCAACGTAGTCTGAGCAGAGGCATATAATTTCATAACATCTGATATGAATTGTTGTCCAAAACCCAGTCTCAGCATATACAAGTGCATAGATTCCCAGCTAATATTGCCATAAACCTTCACAAGTCAAGCTTAAGGTACACAATAGGGAGGTTTTGCCGATGTGCCCAATAGATTTTCAAATATGCAGTAGCCACATTATTAAAAATGCATCTTCTTGAAAGAAATCCTAATTGAGTTGTAGAAATAGAATCAGTCAAAATGTCCTTCATGCGCTCCACAAAAGCCTTGCAAAGAATTTATACACTAAGGACAACAAAGTGATTGGTTGCTAGTCTGAAACAATCATGATCTTTGAACTTGAGATCGATGAGATGGCACCCGCGGTTTCCGTAATTTTATCCAATGCAAAAATCTTCAATTGACTTATGTATACTAACGGATATACGAATTTGTTTCAAAGTATATACCTAGCAAATAAGCCATAACCTTATCTCAATCCATTCAACTTTTGTTAATGCATGGAGCATATTTTCTTATGGTAGGAGCACTAATGATTGGCAAATGATTGACTTTCAACTTATTCATGAATGACCAATATTAATTGTGGCCAAATCAACGACTAGGGATTTTTCTACTGGAAATCGTTGTGCCACTTTCAATGGTCCAAAAGGGCTCAATGGTCTACTACCACCTCAAACAAAATTAAGGCAAAAACAAAAAAAAAAACCAATGGCGGGCATCACACCTGCACCGAACCAAGCTACCGCACTGAATGATGTGCTTCCAAACTCAATCCCATGCTGGTGTGGAATGCATCCTATTGATCTTCTTCAATCCTGGCTAGAATGCATCCTGTGCATAGCAAGAAAAGAAAGAAAGCAAAGAAACCGGCCGACACCAAGGCCGGAGGATTCAACCTCCGTGCCATACCTAATGGCCTCACCAAAGCCGAAATCCACACAGAAAAACCCCAAATTCTTATGCCTTAACCCCGCTTTGTGAAATCTTTGTACTTTATGTTTTTCAAAGCATCACAACTCGCTATGCTCCTTTAACTGGAGCTTCACTCGTCCAAATCAAATGATTGAAACGAGAATGGGGGAACGAGGGATTGAAACGAGATGTACCAAGCCCGATTAATCAATGCTCTAGCCCTAAAACCCTGTGAATCAGTTTGTATTGATATTGCATATTCTAGATCAGGTAATAGCCTGATACACAAGCCGTACTTCCATTTGTTTGAAAAAATCTTAGACTCAAAGCTTGATTCTAACAGTCCCTGAACAAGTTCACTGGCATCAAACATATCAAAACTAATCCACCACTATCTGCATCCTTGAATTGGTAGCCGCAGCCCAAGACTCAGATGGTTTCCTCTGCCCTCTGAATATTCTGGGCATTTGGCGATGCAGATCCCATGTTGTCTCTCGCACACAAACCGCCTGTGACACGCTTCCCTTGCGGCAAAGAAAGGTCTCCGCCTGTCGCCAACTAGCCATCGGTGGTTCGATCGGGCCCAGAGCCAACCGGTTCACCTGCTTAACCCCAAGAATTCGCCAGCGAACTCACCGGATTCGCCCAGCGAACCAAACCCCCGACGTATGGAGCCGTCATGGACAAGATTGTGCGCGGCATTAGCTACCGGTTCGCCTGCCGAACCCAAACCCCGGTCTCGCCACCCGCAGGATGGCAAAGTACTGCGATCGGCTATGGTCGCTCGCCGGTTCGCCCTAGTTTAACCCCACCGGGCGGTGGTAGCGTGTGGTAGCAGTGTCGCCGATTCGCCAAGCGAATTAATTATGCCGGGTTCGCCTGCTTAACCCATTCCGCAGGGTCACCGCCCGCCCATGGATCAAAAGGCCGGAAAATGCAAAATCGAAAACAAAGCAAATGGATCCACGCCTTCTTCTTCACAAATTCTTCATGTCCCAGCTCCATCGATCCGGCAATGGGGTAAAGCCCGCAGCCGCATGAACTTTTATACCCCTCAAACCAAGCGCTAGCCAATAAAAAAATCCTCCGTTAAACTTGAGGTTAATTTCAAGATTTTGGGACCTGATCACAAGATATCAAAATATGAAAGAGTTTATATAGCAGAGCATGTGAAGCTTGTCTGGTTCTGGATAAGAAAACATGCTTACATCTAATAGGGCGTAACGCGAGCTTCATCGAGGGCCATGTCCCTTCCTTTTGTCTCACCAGAAAATTTCACGGATTAATCACAATCAATGGCACATGCTCAGAAATACAAAAAACCAGATTTTCCACTTTGGCTACAAAGAATCATGAGATTCAAGAAGAAATCGAATTTATTATGCAAAAGACTTGGGCTCTATTTCGATCAAAAATATGAAGTAGGTCGCAACTACTGTATCCAAAGATCTAAAATGGTCGCCGAAAGCCTTTAGAACCGCCCCACCCCTAAGGAATCCTGGCGCCTTTCAGACGGCTCGGCCGACCGACCGACCGTCACGAATCGTGACGCTTCTCTGTATGGGTATGGGTTCCTCAAGCAACCCGTGATGGTCGCCGCGTCAGCCAGCTACGCCACGCCACATGCCCGAAGTCCACACCGACACTTGATATGTTTGTTTGCCCTGCTAAACCCGGAGCAATGCCACGCAGTAAATGCGCCACACCGGGTTACCATCGCCCTTCATGGCGTTCGCCAAGCGACCGGACGGTTCGCCTTACGCTGGACTTTTGGGGCTCGCCTGGGCGAACCCGCTTGGCCTGACAAGTTAGTTTTGGGAGCCAATAAAGTGGGCGACTAGCCATTGGTTTGTGTCCTCGGACAAGAAGTTGCTCACAAATGCCTCGTGGGTTTCTAAATTAGCACCTTTGGGAAATTGTCTATGAAGAGGGCATAAAAAACTCATGCACCACCTCAAAATAGCAAAAATCAATTAAGCTCCTCTCACGTGGCAGAATATATCGTTTTTAATACAATACTATACCAAAATTATAGTCCTAATCACTGCCAAAATACCCTCCCGCAATACAAAATGAATTGGGCACACTATATTGTGGCCAAAAAGTTTTAGAAGTTTAGACAACCATTTTTTACGTGGACAATTTAAATCATCGAGGGTACAAAACGTAGAATTAATTGTATGACGAAAAAAAAAAAAAAAGATTTAGTAAAAGCCAGACAAGTCTAATGAACCATTTTGTACTCTTCTTAAGGTCATGCCTTGCAATAAGATGCACATGGTGCACCTACTGGTCACCATCAACCTGTGAACCTAGTAAATAATACAATGGAAACATAACTTGTACATTTCGTACATAATAATCATGTGAAAAGAGCAAAAAAGATAGTCCTAGGTATGAACTATTTCCATTTGAATGGGATAATTGTAAAGAGATAGAGTCCTAGGTATGAACTTAAATAATCACAATAGAAGAAGAAGAAGAAGCAATTTTTACGTAATGCCACTTGGCAACATCCTTAGAATATATGACGCACACACTACTCTAACAATGTTTTGTGTAATTGTTGTAGATAATTAAAGTCTGCACATTGAAATCAAATTGTTGGCAAAAAGGTACCGCATAACAATAGGCCAATGGACATTAGGTGAGAGTAAAAAAAAAAGTTTTGATGTGTTGTCAAAGACATTACTATTAAAAGGTCCATGCCCCTTCCTTTCTTTCAGTTGGACTTTTATTACTTTGTTCACAAGAATATTCAATTGATCCAGTGCAGTGCAGTATTGAATAATTGCAAATTAGTCCAATGAACACGACATTGAATAGTTACGAATTAGTCCAATGAACACGACATGCCTCACTGGCTTATAGAATAAAAAAAAATAGTAGAGTGAACGATTTAGTTTATATGCTACATGTTTTGATTTTATATATATACAAAGAACTCCACATGTTGACAAAGGTTAGTATCTTATGACGTGATGATCGTGCAATTTAACTACACCTACCCAACATCATGAGACAGACAATTTTTTGTTGCTTTCATGACAAGATAGAGAGACGACAATGGCTAACATGGCAAGTCTTAGATGCACAAAGAACATGCTAAACTAGTTTCTAATTTTGGGGCAGCAGATCGTGTAAGAGTTTCATTTGTGTGCTAGAAAAGTAACCAAAAATAAAAAAATTATGAATAGAATATTGTATATAATGCAGAGTTAGCCACGTCTGCTCTGCTGCCGACATTTATGACTGGGTCCAAAAAGAATATCAGATATCATCCTTTTATGATGAATCTACGCCACATGAAAGATGATGTGGTCAGAGAATAACATCCCATGTCTGGGTTTTGTCTAGAGTGAGGGGCAGTCAAAATGCAAAAGCATCCCATGTTCGACTTTAGAAGGTGTCACATCCGGGGAGTACGTGCGAGTGTGCGCGGAACTCGCAGGTCGATTGTTATTATTATTGATTGTAAAAAGCAATGCCTAGTGCATCTTTTGTTCTTTTAAAGATGAATAAACAAATAAATAAAATGGACGTGGGCATGGGACGTGGATGGGCTAGAATTGCAGGAAAGGCTATAGGCAAGAGTGCTAAAAAGGAGAAATGGAGTATGGTAGAGTGTTCGTTCAATGAAACAATCTTTGAGGTGTGGATGTGCGTGTGCGCGTGTGAATCTACATGACGTGTATTTGCGTGTATGTGAGCCTTACGCGTTGGAGCCAATGCAGCCGGCGGAGGTGACGTGGCGAACACGTCAGCAAGAAGGTGACGTGTGTGAATCTACCTTGTGTGTATTACGTGTATTTGCATGTATGTGAACCTTACCTTTGGGAAAAGAAGGGGCAACTGCAGCTGACGTGAAGTACACGTCAGCAAAATGTGACGTGGCGACTTCGAGAAGGGTCCACAGTGCCGTGTCTTGGTTGGTGTTGTTGATGAGTGCGGACATAGAAGAGAAGATCGGGCCCCAAATTTTGGGCACCCAGCTCAAAACCACCCGATCCGATTGCATCCCCGTCTCCGGCGCTTCTAATTCGAGATTACACACCCTCCAGATCGGGTTTGCCTCTCACCCAAATTAGTATCTCTTTAAATCGGCATTTCGCCCACCAAAAAAGCTTTTATACGCAATTTCGAATGTAGAGTGGCTCATAAGAGAACCCAATTCAATTCAGGGTTTGCGCTGTGGCAATACAGACACAAATTGAGGGCAAACGGAAAGGGATGTTTAGAAGTGGAAAGAGGTATTGAAGGGAAGAAAGGAATACATAGTTTATAAGGGCATTCCGAGGGATTTAGATAGCAGCAAGATCTTTTGGCCCCGTCCAAGGGCATTAAATTTGCTTGGTTTTACAATTGAGGCACAACGGGGACTAATTTCTCAAAACCGGGGTTGGGGTGCTGAGTGGAGGGAATACGAATGGAGGGCTGCTCAATGGAAGATTGCTTGAGCTGCTTGCCGGATCCCGTTATATACGCAGTTTGGTTTCAAAAAGCGGCGGCGTCTTATGGCAGAAGGATATAGTCTAGACATGTCCTATATTACAGACCGCCTTATAGCAATGTCCTTCCCTGTTGAAGATATGACGGCCATGTATCGGAATCCCATGTGGCAGGTTCAAAAGGTGTTGGATTCCAAACATGGTCCCTCATTACAAGGTTTGCCTTTGGAACCTAAATTTATTTGTTTGATTGATGTTCAGGTCCATTTTCATTTATTTATGTAAGGATGTGGAATTTGCAAGCTTGAATATGAAGACTGTTGGATGTTATAAGTGTATATAGTATTTAGAAAGATGTTAAGCAGATTCAGAGATTGATGTGCCAATTAATAATTCGTGTAATTCTTGAGTTCTCTTTGTTATAACTTGAAGTTTGCATTCCTTTTTCAGGTCTACAATCTTTGCGAAGAGTCCACATATGAATGCACGAGATTTCATGGGTGAGTGGAGCATTTTCCATTTGATGATATGCATGTACCTCCTCTCATGTTGATGAAATTATTTTGCGAAAACGTAGATGAATGGCTTAGTAGTGATCCAAGAAATGTGGCTGTGATTCACTGCAAAGTAAGTATGTGTCCTCCTTACATGGTTATTCTTTGCTAATAAGTGTGTTTGCGGGCAGGAAAAGGCCGGATAGGTTTGATGGTCTGTGCATATTTAATTTATAAAGGGATGGCCGCAGATGAAGCTTTGCAGCTCTATGCAACACTACGCACATATGATAATGAAGGGGTACTTAAAAATTTCCTTACAACTTCTTTTGTCAATTGCTGTTCAAGCTATTTACAAGGGCTGATGCAGAAGAATGGTTATCCATGTAGGTTACTATTCCAAGCCAACGGCGCTACGTGCGTTACTGAAAGAAATTGACTATACTTCCAAAGAGGTCTGTCTTTCACCAGCAAAAAAAAGAGAATTGAGGCTTGTATGCTTATATGATGTTGTTTCTACAAGCAATGTTCGTTTTGTTATTCAGGAGCTTAAAACAGTAGGTGCTCAAAGCAGCATACATTATCCTTTGTTTAGGTGGTAAACTGATGGTACTAGTGAGCATTGCATGCCTATCATCTTGCATGTCCTCTTTCTTCAACATCTTCTGAAAAAACATTAGAAACCCATATTATCTCCCCTGATGTTATTTTGACACTAAGTAATCTTTGGAAATTTGAGGACTCCATGAAGGGTTGTCTGAGTTTGAAGCATTCCATCACTTAATCTCATTATAAGTTTATAATGAGCATTCTTTGAGTCAACACAAGAAGCACATTTATGATCCATAATGGGAATGTATGAGAAAGCAAATGCAAGGGCTTTCATCTAAAAGCCATCGCCTGTCCTACTCTGCCATAAACGAATGAGCTAAGAATTTCAAGACTGGAATATCCAAGAGGGGTCGATATGAATATATCAACTATGTGCTATATTGTTGAGACTTTTGTTGGTTACTGCCTCTTGGCTTGTAACAGCTTTTATAATCTTTTGCAGGTGTGAGAGAAGCTCCATTCTTCGACACAAAGGATCGCTGAAGCAATTGCTTTTCCTGAAGCTTCACAGCTCATTGTCAGGCGCCTCTTAGAGTATACACGCTCTGAGGTCTTTGTCATAACATTGGCCTCATTTTGTTCATATCACTAACAAAGCCATTTATGGGGAAGCAAACTATGAGTTGTAGGCTTTCACAATTTCGATGTGGAAATGTAGCATGTTGATTTAACTGTGTCATACCTTGCTGGCCCAGCCTATTTACCTTCCCTCAAGAATCGAATTTTAAGTTTTCTTATAAAACATATAATATATCAGTTCATGTTTGACATGGTAGTAACGGATGCAATGCATTTTACAGGTCCCAGATCAACTTTATTCACCTGCAATGGAAGTGGCATCTGGAAATTGCAAGCCTTTAGATAAAGGATTTTACAGAACAGTAAGCCCACGTTATTATTTATCCTTTTTGGGTAAGGATGGGGATGAGAAAATTGGAGAAGAGAAGAAACCCTCATTTTGTTGTCCAAATGGATACGGAGAACCCATCACTCCATAAGAAACAATGCTTGATTATTATTTTGAGACTCCCTTTGTTGGTATGTCTCAGTTTCTCGCAGACTAATGTTCTGTTTTACATCCGCCTAATAAAGTCTTGTGTGCTTGTGTCAGGTTACAGGGGACATCAGAGCTAATTTCTATGATCCTGGTGGATACCGCCTCTTTTATGCATGTTTCAATACTTTTTTTATTGTTAACAGCATGCTCCAGGTACCTTTTCGTCATTTCTTTTTTATGCAGGACAATGACCATTCAGCTTCTCATCCATGTTATTATTTTCCATTCCCAGTTGGCTCGGACAGACCTGGACAAGGTTGGCCGTAGAGGAAAATCTATATGTGGGCCAAATTTCTGTGTTGAATTTCTTTTTGGCCCAGAACATGCAGTTAGCAATGTTAATGTGGATCCCTAATTCTAGCACCACCAGCATGCACTTTCGCTTGCTGATAAATCCATTGCATACTTGCAAGCTAAGCTTTGCAGGGTATGTACTTCTAGCACTATATGCTAGTCTAAGCTATGAGAAAAGTCTGTTGTACGGTCGCCACTTCCAAGCTGCACTTGACATAAAAGAGCACACAATGGAAAGTTTGATTACTGGATTCTATTTTCTCTTGCTGTGTCCTTTTGCTGTCAAGGCCTGCCAAGAACAGAATCAACATAACACTTGCCTGATGTATGCACCCCTCAATTTATGCAAGCAATTTGCTCACCTGGTATAACATGAGGGTCAACAGATGACATTAGTTGTAGTATCTTTGAAGGCAAAAATACAAATAAGCCTGTTTATTTTTGTAAGATGCACTCGGATGTATTATGCGAAGTCAACTGGTGTAGTCTATCCTGCAACTGTTCCAATAATTGCTATTTAAACTAATGCCCACTGGGGACATGACTTGATTGAATATATAAAAAAACGGTATGTACAGGAGAAATAGTGTGCTATATATATTCTCTTAGCAATGGGTGTTCGGAAATTATTACGTTCTCGTAGACCTTAGAAGATTTGGAAATTTCATCAAGCTACATTTTTATCTTAGCGTGGGGATTGAATCAATAGTGGATCAGCTAGGAATAAGGGTCAAGGAAAGATTGTAAATAAAACATTTCTTTGGTGTAAAAGAGGTTATTTAAAATAGAAAGAATCATAAAAAAAATTTTATTGTTGATCGCGTCGATGGTTAATGTTGAACTTTTTTTATCCATTTCATCCAATGGTTGAGATAATTATTTATATATTGATCTGCTATTTTTTGGTAAATTTGATCCATTCTTGCATGATCCACAATTGGCCCATGGTCCACTATTGGTGACCCCCCTAATCTAGAACCCACCGTTAGATTAGATTTATGGTTATAATCTAGAACCACATAAGGTTATCTACTCAATGGGGCATATATAATCTATCAGCCTTTAAGATTATCAACTCAAATGGTTTAGATTGGCAATAAGCTCCTAACAACGCTACATGTGTTCACATCTGCGTGTAAGAAAACGCAGGCTCATCGCCTCCATTCACACATCCGCAAGCGAAAAAAAGCGCAGCCATCGCCCATTCGCACAAAGCCCACCATCTCTCGACCGAGACAGCAGTGGGATTGAGAAGCCACGCCAGGGATAAGCTTTGTCAAGACCGCCACCATAGAGGATGAATGTCACACTTTTAAGAGTCGCCGGCATATAATCGATCCGGCACGCCACGCCTCTTGATCGAAAGTGCACCAGCGCGCCACACATGACACTAACACCCACCTCGCCGCTCACTAGATCATACATTCGAGGTCATGGATCCGAGGGCTCACATATGACCACCTGACAACCACGCAGTATGTATATTTGTACAACTTGTCGCTGCCCATATTTGTCGCCACTCTGCCACTAAAAACCCTTCTGGGGTGGGGGGAGGGTTTAACCCGGCAAGAATACCGATGTGTTCCTCAGATATCCCATAGGCCGATTGGCCCGTGGACGATAAAATCATTCAATTCAATTCAATTCAATACAATTCAATTCTTAGATCATGGGATAACCCACTCGGCCTACTAGCCTCGCTAATTATATGACATTGCCTACTTGTGGAGAGGTTAATCGCCTCCTCCTCTTCCCTTTATCATTGGAAAGAATATTATTTTAAGTTACTTTTCTAAAACCAAATGTGGAACTTTATGAAAATTTCACCTTATATTGCATGCCTTGAGATGGAACCGAGACCGCTAGCCTTCACTTTGCATTCTATCACCTAACATGGCTAGTTAGTTTGTATGAGGATGTCGATGGAGGTTATATTCTTCCTTCTGAGAAGAGATTAGCATTTTTAACATCCTAAGAGACCAATTTGAAGGTGAGATAATTTTATATTACAAATAGTGTAACCGAATGCAAAAATAAAAAAAAATGAGGGAAGAAATTCCCCAAACATCGCACCTTCAAGTAACCATGCATGATTAACATCGTTAGTCCAAATAGATATTTGAAAACATCTAAATACTTGAGATCTTGAGATTTTTATACATCTTAATGCGAGGCCGATGATGTGGATAAAGGGCGGTCGACTATCAAGACCAAATGGAGATAATTTAGGGTCAACACAATTAATGCTCAAGGACGTGATACAAAATCAACCAAGGATAACTCTATGAAATTTTCACTTTATATTGTATATCATTTTTTTGAAGGGCGACAAATATATTGATCATTAAATTTTGAAAACAAATACATTAGTCTAAGATACATGTTTAAAACCTAGAGGGAAAAACAGTCCCTCTGTGCAAAGCTACCTGAGAGCTTAGATAATCTATATATAGAAGAAGCATCCATTCTAATTTAAATCAGCAATATCAACCGCCGGAGCTCGCTTTTATGAACCGCTTTCTTAAGTGAAACATGCATCCAACCATCATTCTCGACTTTAACTTGTCCAATCGTGACCGGTATACCTAACCGCACCAAGACAAAAATGGAACAATTGCGTATAGCTATTGGAGCTTCCACCAATGCAAAATGAGATTTTCCATAACGATGATGCCACAACCACCATACTAGATTCCAGTCGCCTTGCACAACAAGATGTAGTCACGGTGTAGTAAACGATACAATAGCACATGATACCTCATCAAATGACATTGGCATTTAATACCGAGGTAAAGAGGATACAAGAGCAGAAAGAACTCACCGGAGGAGAAACAAAAGAAGATGCACATATAGGAGAAGCGGTGATCAAGTTGAAATTATAAGGAAAGTAGTAGCGTAAGAGGAAACAAGTGAAGGGATACCAGCAGAAGATGCAATATGTGGATTCTTTAGGGATTGAACAATAGAAATTGGAGACACAGAATGTCTAATATGGGATCAAGGACTAGCAGATGAAAATGTATGCTTATTTGGAAACATAGATGCAAGTTCTAGACCATTTAACAAAGTGAAAGTTAACTTCTTGTAATAATTGCCACTTTTGACTATCACACCATCCGGGATATAGTGATCAACTAAAATAGAAACACATATGCGAAGCCCCTTAGGAATGGAGTGGGAAATGTGCATGCCCAATCCATTTGCAAGGATAGAGAACTAACATGGCATTTTAAGAGTTTAACTGTACTGTGAGAAAAACTAGGAGTATATATTGATATAGGAGATATCCAAAGGCCCATAGGATCCATTCCTCGAGAGACTAACGCTTCCACAAAGATCGCTAAAGATACACATGATCAAAAAGAAATTCTTACCCAACTTCTTCAAGGACCTCACAAGCGATAGACCAAGATGTGAGAGAGCCATCGCATAAGTCTCCTAAAAAATCGAAAAGCCACTAATATAATAACCAATAACATAGTGAGAGCCAAGTTCTCACGATTTAACATGAGATTCATGATTTATCTCAACTAAGGACACCCCGAGACCTAATATGAGCTACAATTTGTCCGTGAAAAACATCATCCGAGGGGAGTTCAACCAAATTGATGTTACTTTGTCTTAAGCATCTCTAGAATAGAAGAATACTCTTCCTTACTTGTAGAAGATAAAATCTCAAGTGCAAAGATCCTCTGAGCTAGTCAGATAGAACAAGAAGTATCTTTACGAATCCAATCGTAGAAAGATACCTCTGGAGACCTTCTATACGCAATTTGAATCTTGCTAAGCTTGAGGAGCGCAGACATGGAAGAAACCCTCTAGGAAATAGCAAGCCTATCGTAAAGTCCCGCCGGGTTTCTATAGTTGTAGAATTGTCGCATGATCCGAAGATTTTTTAAAGGTGGAATATTGGGAGATGAATCACCGTCCGCAGGATTAATATGAACGTAGGGAAAAGCCCGCCAACATCACATGATGAATCAATCTCGATCAAGCCATTAAAAGATGGAACTACCGGCATCGCCATAGTTACCGAAAAGAGGGCCAAACCGATAAGCCCAAATCTGAACCTAACTCAAAGTGTGGTATTCATTCGCAGCGGTGCCCTCGCTGGCAACACCGATAAATCTTGTCCTCATGCACCTCCCAAACTCATCTTCTTGTCTCAATTCGAAGGTGGTTCGTAGACCGTGCAAATTGAAGCTATTAATCATAATTCTTCATGGGAACATGTGTCCATAGGTAGTTTTGTAGACCCAAGGTACATATGGGATTGATCCGGGCGACCGCATCGTACATCTTAACTTGTTCTAGAGCACCAAGATCCTAAAGCTTGTTGAGGAAACAAGCATCAAGGTATTGTCAAGGGACCCTAAGAGACTAGAGAACTTATTCTAACGATAGGTCCTCGCGATAATTATTAGATCCAAAGAGTTGCCAACCTACCAATTGCAACAAGGTTATTACATATAACTTCGAATATTCTCCTCTATAGAGAATATTCTAGTGATAACATAGTCATTGGATATGCATATTGTTGCACCTCTGTTTTGCACTCGATCTTCAACCGTGGTTCTTGGCATTAAAGATCTTTGCTCCGGCTGGAATCTATCCAAATAGAAACTAATATCGATTTAGAATGTATTAAGATGCTAAACAAAACAAAGCCATTTTTACCTCTAAGTCTAAGAAACGATGAAAAAGCAGATCCGCAACTTGTCGAAAATCATATGGTCATACTAGCTATATAGAAAACTAAAAATCGACAAAAGAAAATCGAAATGGAAAAAGCTCTCGATCTTGCCGAACCGATGTGGAAAGGGCTGATTTTGAGATGATGATTAGATGGTTCTGACGACGACGCGACTACCGCGACTAAAAGCTTTATTGGGAGGAAGGGAATCGCCTCCTATTTTCCCAAATCGCACCGCTTCAAAATTTCAACAAACCTTTCTACATCATAGATATGAATGCTAGCAGTGGAATTGGCATTTTATGGAGAATTTGTTTCCGTGGAAATTCAAGAAGCTGGAGCAAAGATCAAGGCGTTCTTTTCTTGTTCTTTGTCGGTAAGCCAATCGGTGGCATTTTCGCTTCTTTAGCTTCAAAAGAAGCTTTATGTTTTTGCTTGAATCGGATGGGCGTGCAAATCTCTAGTAAATGTTTTTAGGGACGATTCTTTAGTGCCGAAATGCTAGTTTTGTCTTTTCTTTTGGCTAAGACACATTGAAATGGTGTATAAGATGCTTATAAGATGGAGCGTAAATTGCAAAGAAAGCACAAATAAGTGATGTAGTTTCGTGATTCTTGGATTAAACATTCTACCCAAGTTCTCTATCAATTTGTTTGTTTCCCCTCTTCTGTCAAGCTTTCTAGCGTAAAAGTCCTTGATGATGTTTTGATGATTAGAAAGATGCTTGGACACCGGATTCTTTTAGATTAGTATGGAAATATTGAAATTTGAATGGAAAGAGTAGAGGCAACAAGTTGTATGTCACCAAGCAAGAATAGGGATTAATTCAAGCACTCGCCTTTGATAATCGCTATGCCAAGAATCTCATTTAACCAAAACAAGTAATCGATGCTTTGTTTGGTTATGCTTAAATATCGATATGTTTGAGTGAGAGCTTGCTCAATAACCGATGCTTGAGCTTAATTTTACTTTGCTTCTCTCATACATTTATGGAGTCGCCGATATTTCCATTCTATTTGTCAATATCTTAGGAAGATTCATCAATTTTCTAAATGAGTACCATCATTCGCAGCTGCATGAATGTATCATCATACATCTTCGGTTACCAGAAGGAAGACTATTTGAGCTTCATGCATCACCGAGTAATTTTGTAAATATTGCTCTCGTGACATCTAATAAGTTTCGCAAGAACGGGATGAAGATGTTGAGATTTCTCCTCCTCAGAGTAATTCTCTTTTTTGCTTTGAAACATTGTACCTTTTATTATTTAATATAAAAAATTTGCTCGCTCCTTCAAAAAAAAGGGGGGAGGGGGGATGATTTGATCTACAACATTATAACAAAAAAAAAAAAAAACTTCTTTAAAATCGGACGGTCAACAGACTTTTACCTTCCATGGACTTTTGCAAAGACCACTTCAAAGTTAATTAGCGTACAAAAGAAAACAGATGCCATTTTTTTAGGCCTAGACTTGATCACAAGTTAAATAATTAATCATCTTTAACAAATATTAGAGACAAATCATCCCATTTACGCCTTGCTTCCAATCTGATTTCAATAAATATGTTGCTCAAAGGATATGGATTTAGGGTTCGGACACACGTATCAATATTGAATTCAAATCCTCAAACCTTGCAAAAGATGAGATATTCCTAAACATGGCTAAAAAACTCAATTCAACATGTCTCAAGATAAAAGCTATTGTATAAAAATCAACTATGAATCATAGTAAGTTACATGCTTAAATAAAATAGTAATAAGAGGACCTTGATAAAGAGTTTTCTCATGTGTGATATGTTACAAAAGCATATGATCTTATCTTCCCAACAATTGTAGAGCTAGAAAAGAGCTACAAAAGCAATTTTGCATTTAGAAAATGATGTATGGATTGGCAAGAAACAATATGTCTAGAAAAGTTTGAATAACTTAACTCAGATGTTCAAATAATGCCTAAGCCGAACCATTTGAAACGTATATTTACACCATCCCTAATAGACTAAAAAATGTAGGAGGTGGAGTCCCTGTTACCGCAGCCAACCCACAAATGTTAGCCCTAAAAAGGGTAACAATGAAAGGACTAATGTGTAAGCTATGGGACACCACGTTTATAACCCTTCACCGTCCTGCTCAAAAGTAAATGTTTTGAAGACAATGCTCAAAAGAGTTGATCATGCCACCTATCAATTTGAATGTTAGCAGCGAAGACTACAAGCCCGCATACGTTTTTTTGTAGTGCAACAATATAAGTTTCTAGATTGTTTTGCCAAAGGTAAACAACACAATAATAACCTTTAATTCAATGTCCGGTTTTGCAACTAAATATCCGCTATCTTCCATATGTTTAATATACCATCTCTTTGAATACATTTATATTACATAAAAACTCGATCCAAGCCTCCCAGCGTAGAATAATAAAGGGAGTGCTACAAGACAAAATGATGCATTAGGAAGAAAGATCTCGTGGACTACTATACTTCATGCCGCATCAATGCCATTGGTATAAACATCTTATATCTCAATAGCCAAGATAGTTCCTCGATTTCCAAAGATTCACAAAAGTTGTAAAAGTAGACCAATTGAAGCCCTTGATTTGTACTATTTGTGCACAAATTGAGATGGAAGTCTGCTTCCATGTTCGCCACCATGACTTGCTTGATATTAGTGCCCGGCCAATGCTTTATTGCAAGAAAATTCATTCAATATCCATGGTTGTCATTGTGAGAGAGAACTAAATGGCGTAGAGATTGATGTGCCAAAGAATCAAAGATGTGCAAAGAAAGGTCTAAGGCCCAAGACATCTTCCAAACCGATCCGAATGGCACAAATAAAAGCAAGCTTGATGCCCACGACAATCTTGACGAGGGTAGTAATAGCCCAAATAATTGAAAAGATCGAGGTAAAAAGCTTTTCCGGCATATAACGTATAGAATGAGGAGAGAGCATGTAATGGGAGATAGAATGAGGAGCAACTAAATGTGGCGCCATCGGGCCGCTTAATGCCGTGAACCCTAAACTTTTAGGGCCACGATTTCATCACAAACAAACATACCGGTGATATAGTTTCATGTAATCACCGTGGATTGCAAAATGCCTAAAGGTAGAAAATTATTTTCCATACCGCTAAACGCGTCAATCATCGACAAAAAGACCGCTGTGGTAAAAAGATGGGGAGACCCTAAGGTTTGCTGTAGATGTTTCTAAGATTTTGGCCAAAGGTTGGGTTGGTCGATTTCCTTTTTTTAATTGGTTTTATTCCAAATGGTTCGATTTTTGGCTATTTCTTAGTTTCCTTCCTATGATCTCAAGGACAAAATTTGATTCATGGATCCGAAGTGGTCGCAATTTTAATTGGTCGGGTTGTTTCTAGTTTTGTGCGTGGCTCCATCCGCTTTACATGGCATCCGGGATTTACCTGCATCCGGGTCTTGATCTGGCCGCAGATCTACCTCGATTTGGCGCTGTCCGATCCGCTTCCACCAGAATAGAGTAGAATGGGCCGGTGAGCCCATGCCTAGGTGGTTACCGCCGTAAAGTATTTACCGGGGTTCGATTTTTGCTTCAAATGATCTTCCGGCACCTGCCAGACGCATTTTGCATGCCTCCGTCAGGGGATTTGCATGCCTCTTCGATTTCACATTCTTATCTCAGCCGGTCCAAGATTCCGTGTCCTTTCCATTTTCCGCCTGCAGGATGTAGTCGATGTGTCAGCTTCACCGTAGGGTTACCGTTGCACATTTGCACCGTGCTCAAAGTGATCGAATCCACCGATATGTACGTATTTGCACATTATGGTGTATGCATTGTTTATATGTGCTAATTTGATGGTCTAACAATGGTTAAAACTTAAAAAAAAAAAAATGTTGCACTTAGCGATTAAGGTTGCATAAGGATTATTTGTCTTAAAAAATATGAAGAGATGGAAGGAGAGGCTAAATCGAAAAAGAGAAGCAATCATAAAAAAGCATGCAAAACCAATTATTCAAGAATGTGCCAACTGGCAATATGCATGCCCATGCAACTTTTAGTTTGAAAAAGGTGAGAGATGAGATATAAAGGTCTGCAAAATGCTAGATAGTGGGACTTATTACGAGGGGCATCAACGATGAAAAAAGGGTTGAAAGGGAAAATTTTAGAAACCTTCTAAACAAGGTTTTTGTCGTATGACCCATTACATATCACATGTCCAAATGCAAGGTCCGGACATTTGGTAAAATCCATATGTAAATTTGCAAATGTATAATAGCATATGTGAAAATACGTATCTTGTGAGAATTTTGGTGTTGAAATATTGCAGATTATTCCATTGTTGCATGGCTGCAACCCTAGAACGGGTTTCTATGATGCTGTTTGTCCAGATGTTAGAATCATATTTGACCAGAAAAGAATCATAGTACAAGAGAGAATTTCGTGATTTCCTATAGCCAACATGTCAACATTTTTGTGCCTACATGCTATGTCAAAAAGAATCAAACAGTGCACCTTATATGTGAGCTTTATGCTAATCTTCCAATTGCTCCCATCACATTAAAGTAAAGCATCCATATGGTAATAAACCAATTCTTCTATCTCAATCTCGCTTATTTTTATCAATCTAAGTTGGTGTTTCACAATAGTCTGGCCAATGCCCAAAGTAATGTCCCAATAAAAACAGGCTGCCAAGACGAGGGTTGCCCTCCGCGATCTCGGAAAGTGAAATGGCTTAAATCACACTTCAAAGTCATGTTTTCGAAAGCATATATTGACATATACTTGAATATGCCACAAACCCACATGGATGAGACATTTTTCCTCACTATTGAGTTAAGTTCATTATTGCATAGTAGTCGAATACGGTCTTGGTATCGCTGCATGGATGTCAAGATTGTTTTCTTAATTTAAAAATAGAAGAGGAAGTGCGTTATTATAAGTGCACCTAGTTTCATCTCGCTAGGCAAGAGCAGCCTTTGTTTACAAACTTCAATCGATTGAATATGTGTACTCAAGTCTTCAATTTATAATATTAATGAATAAACTAAATATAAAAATGAACTATTCTGCTCATATTTGCTAAAGATTTTCTGACTTATTACATTTTATCGATAATTTGGGTCAATGATCAAAGATAGATTATGTTTTTAGGTGAACAAAGGATTATTAGGTCAAAGAATCCATCCTGAGAGGCCTCTTTGGGATGATGAAGCGGCCCGTGAAAAATAACCTTATGGGTACGGAAAAAATCTCTACATTTTGAAGTGGACAAAGGCGGGGGAATAATGCATGGATTTATTTGTCGAAACATATTAGAGATATGGCTTTAAAAGGTTGAGCAGTAATGATTTTGAGCTATTCCTTTTAGCCCTCAAGAGGTTAAATATGAATGCATTGATGGCATCACCAATCTTGGTCTTCTAAACCTGCTAGCAATAGACTCCGTACCTTATGGGTGCGTTCAACACATATAAAGTGAGTATAGGTGGTTAACCAATGCCCATTGCACTATTTTTTCGGTGGCAGATTTATTAATTTGCTATATTGAATAACGCATTGAACTATGGCCTGAGTATATTCTTTGGAATCTGGCAGAAATTAGGCTGTGGCTTAAAACAAAATCAATCCTTGTTGGATGATTAATTCCTCTTTTGATTTTGTCCTTAATCTTAGGAAAAAGATCAATGATGTATTTTCTATTGATATCCGAAATGCTATGAGAATAATATCCATTTGTTGGGGATGATGGCATTATAAAATTATTGGGTATGTTGCTTACTTAGTTTGGGACTTTATGTCTCATAGATCTCCTTAGCACGACTTGTGGTGAAGAATATTGTAGGAAAAATCAAGATCAAGTGGAAAAAAGTTGATATTGACAATCCTAAAGGAACTATTATTTTTACAAAAGAGGATTTTGTGAAGATGAATAGCTGGCTTCTCGCCCTTTGCTATCTACAAATGGGAAAAGCAAATATGGAGCAGAAGAAAGGGATTCCTATGGGTTTCTCTAGTAGTCGGCAGTGTAACTTGTATTTAGCATGGTATGAGCTCGGGTTCATCAAAAAATAAGCGTGATGAAAAAAACAATGATATTTCAAGATTTCAGTTTGCCTCAAGATACATTGATGATTTGGGGGATCATTAATCTTTGCTGGTAACCTCTGAGGAATTCTTTGACACAAATTAAGTGTACCATTTATGACATGAAACATTTAGGTATCAAAGGCAGAAACCATTTACGAGGAAAGGAACAAACCTTGGACAAAATCAACTTCTTGAATATTTCTATTCATGCTGACGGATCATCATGTTGGTCTCTATCGGTTTTGTAGATATGACAAAGGACCGAGTTTGAAATTCAAGGTTAGCGAGGTTTATTAAAGCATCACGGGTGCGGACCATATGGACAAGCCTGCAAAGTAATCATTTCACAAATCTTTCCATATGTGTATGCCCATTCAAATGTGCTCTCTGCTGCTTTGAAAGATTTAAGTGGATTGATCAATGCCTTTTGCGATAATGGTTTCTTGAGAAAAGGACATTCTCGGGATTGTTTTGAACATTGAAACTCAACAACTTTCTTTGGACTGCCATTTGACATAGAAACATGCGAGAATTCTCAAATCCATTCGTAAGTTACGCTGTTATTGTTTACTCTAGAGTAGATTTACAAGTATGGGTTGGGTAGGGTCCTGTGTTTTTGAGGGCCCTACTCTCCTGATTGCAATTTACATTTTTAGTCATTTTTGAATGACTATAGGGACCTCCTAATGGAGGTAGGAGGTAGGATTTTTATGAAGATATGTTTCCAAAAGAAATAATAATGACATGGTATTGTAAATGGACAAACTAACTCCCCTTTCTCCAATTATAGAGATATTTGTTGCATATGGTAGCGATATGTTTAGTCTGCGATGTTAATAGCCATTTTTTCCTCTTTACCCAACTTTGTTAAGCCTAACATGCTAGACTTATGCTCTATCTATATGCTTGACTTATGGCCATAAATACCCTTAGTAGTGTATTTGGTGCAATTTTTAACAAGTAAAAAAGTCGGTTGTTTTTTCTTTGGATGGTAGATCATTGAACCCTAAATTCTAGGGGTTTCGGCTAAACCAAAGCGATCCTCCTCCTTATGGAAACGATGTCTACCTAATCGAATCGATTGATCTCTAACTTCAATGCTCACGGATGATATCGAGGCAGATGGATCTTGCCTCGGTATGCCGACCTCTCACATATTTCTATTTTAGGTTCTTTGCATTTCATCTTAGTCCCATGACCTAGATCTGAAATCGATCCTTATGGCTTTTTGTGGTCTAGCTTGTTGTGGGTAGAGCGGAAAGGAGGCTTCAACAAAGCCACTCTATTGAAAATGGAAGATGAGAAAAGAAAGGGCTGAGAAAAGAAAGAATCTTTTTGATTATCATAAGCTTCTTGAAACCTCCGGGAGCTGCCTACGGTATCAAGAAATTAGATCTTGAAAGGCAAAGGTAGTTACGCTTACTGAACATACCTTTGCAAAGGCTGAGCGAAAATGATGGTCCCATAGCTGGAAAAGTTGCTATTGACAATAGCCTAAATGCTGCAAGTGAACTGCTCAAATCGATCAGCGGCTTGGAGCGCCAAAGTGTCTCGAGGTTTCCCAATTTCTTTTTATTTTCTTAACCATACGGTTTAACTATCCCATTTAAATTTCTTTGTAATATGTCTTTAACCCTTCCTAATTCTGATAATGTAAGCTTTTAAGTGTCACATAATTTATAAGTGATGGATTTGTGTGTAGATAAGGTTTGGTATCATTCTAATATACGGGACTGGTATCGATGTGTCTAAATGGCTCTAATGATATAGATAACCCGTAGTTCCTAGTTTTGCCTACTTCTTTAGTGCAACATCTTTAGTTTCTCATTTGTGCCTATGGACCCGGATCTGGGCCTGCTGTTATATGAATGTGTCTTTAATTGTTTGCCCTTTATGTTTGGATGTAGTATGGGGGTATAGGTATACTTTTCTGAACTCTGATGTAATAGGCCCGTGCCTACATATCCTCCATTCTTAACACCACGATTTGTTCGGGGTTTTGGCTAAGCGGCCGGTCCATCTTTTCTTATGTTCTATTATATGTTCTTGTTGTTGGTATTTTATTTTCTTTCTCTGTTAATCATGTTTCTTGGCTGTTACGAACCCGAACCCAATGCTTATGATCTAATGGCATTTTTTCATGTTAAGCTCTAATTGCGTGCAGCTTGATAAACCGATGCCTACTTTTTTTTCCATACATAACATATGATCTGTATAGGTTTTGGGGTAGGACCGGGTTATTACGTTTCTTAGTGCTATTGTCCTTACTTGTTGTTGGTTTATTCACTCTATGTCTCCTGTTAGGCATGTATGATGTGGCAATTGAACCGAAACATTGCTTGTGTTAGTGTATGAACTATTCATGTTAAGTTGCGGATTGGTTACATTCTTTTTGATTGTTTTGTTTATCATATCTAAGGTGTATTATTAGTCATGTAGCTCGTCTAAAAAATTGCCTAATGGTGTTAGCCTAGTATATATCTTTTGACATTGCTAAATAAATATGTTGAAAGGCGTTAAGCGGATAGGTTCTCTGCTTACGTATGTTCTTTTAAGATTACCCTTCTTAGGCTAATCCTTGAATGGTTGACATGCGGAGGCAGCAGAACTTATCCACATATGGTGATGTTTCGTTAAGATTGAGCAAAGTTATTGCTCAAAATAGAAGCTGCTATTTGGTGACATCGAAAACTCTATTTAAAAGCTGATGCGCATAAGATACTATGACTATGGCGATATTTTTGTCTTTATCTTAAGCTGGTTTAACATTTATGTTTTCTTGTTAGATTTCAATATCTGATTGAATGATGTTTTTTTTATCTCTACATCTTCAAGATGTACATAAGATTCACATTATGTGCGACATCTATATCTAAGATAGCTTTGGCTGGTAACATATCGTTTGTTTCAACATACATTTAAGAAATAATACTTTGTTTCTAGTTTTTGGTAAAAAAGTTTTATTTGGTATTATTCTTATGATGTAAATTTGGATATCATACATTTTTGTTAAAAAATTATAACATATTTATGTTAGTTCTTATCAAGGCCCTAAGGTATGATATACACCTTGTCATATCTTGAATTGCGGTTTTTAAGGTCTATTAAATCCAATTTGGACTAATAGGCCTAAGTACATTTTTGTCTTAGACTTAAAATAGACCAAAAGGTTTTTTTTGAGAGAGCGATTTTTATATTTCATATATAATAAATAAAAATTACAATGTCTTCTTTGCTTGCGAGAGAGAATTACTACGGGGGTAATCTCAAACATCTTCATCCTCTACATGCGAGAAAACTTATTGAATCCATCGCATAGTAACCAACTTATACAAGATAATCCGAAGTAGCCATAAGGCGGAAATGATAAATCTTATTACGGGAAAGTGCGGTGACGGAACCACTGAAGTAGGAAGAAAGGCCCGGACTCATATATGTATGAAAGTAGACAATTAGGAAGAAATTAGGGCATATCGATTACCTGATTTAGCATTCAGCTCAAGCGTTGCAATATTTGAGCAAACTAAGTCCAATGAATTGGAGATGATAATGTGAATTTGGCATCGATTACCAAATTACATTTGAGTAAACCTTATCAATGAATTGGTAAGGTAAATTTGGCATCGATGCCAAATTATACTCAAGCTTCAACTTGGTAGTTTTTTTTCTTCAAGCGTAGCGATTGCTTGAAAAATAATGAAAGGTGCTAATAAATTCCATCAATATATCAAACTATCATACCATGTATTGTCTGTAGCTTTAACATAAATTAATAACCCAGGACAAAACTGCAAATCCATGAGACAAAATATATCTTCTGATTTATCATTTGTATAATCGAGATCTTCACCTTACTAGCAAGGAAAGGCGGAAAAAAGAGGACCATATCTAAAATTCTTCCATCGAAATTGATGTGATATCCCCTGTTGAATATGAAATGCAAATAATAATCTTTATCTGAATCCTGGGTCTGTTCTTAGCCTTATAGGCCAGCTTCCAAATGGATCTATCTTCTAGATGGATCTACCATTTCGGCATAATACGTATGACATAAGCGCATAAAAGCACCAAAGAACTTACCTCGTTAGAGAAAATGCTACAAGACTACGCCCTTAGAAAAGAAAACCATTTGCCCCAAACCGGCGGATCTTAGCCATGTATGTCAAGTTTCCATTAAGCACTCTTGTTCTTCTCTTGGCGTAGGCTTTAGCAAACTCTAGCATTTGTTCGGCTCTCCAACAACAACTACTTGAGAGCAATTGAAACGCACATATCTTTGTGGTTACGGATATTATCAAAATTTCTTGCCCTTCAAATAACCACGTGCTCCCGTGATCTTTTTCCTGAAGTTAGGAAGCCACAAACCAGAAATGATGGACAATAACAATCACCTGGTAATGGGATCGAAGGGGACAATATCGGCTGGTGTGAGCACCTCCGTAGGATCGTCTTGAAACTCTTCACGAGATGCGCACATGGTCGTTTGAGCGCATTCGATCGTGAGGTTAGCGAGGCTGGCTCGCCAATCAAATATAGAGACTTTCATAAACCGGTTCACACCAGCGGATAGAACCGTTTGAATTGTTCAAGCTACGTGCGGTTTGTTACGCCAATTTGCGTTCTTCCGAGTTGAATTTAAGCTTCGGTCGGCCCGATCCGAAACAACGGGCCATGCTAAGCTCTTCGACGATGTAACACCTGAGACGGAATGGGGGGTGCGGGAAGAAGAAGGTTCTCCGCTGTCAGAAGTAGTCAGTTTGCGGAGGTTGATCGTGAACTTAGATATCTTATTTGGGACAGTAGTATCTGTTGTCACAATAGAGTACAAATAATAAAAGGCGGGATTAATAATAGCGAGAAGGTTAGGCGGTGGCAGCGGCTCCTGAATGAGGACTCTGGTGTGGGTAGAGTCCTCTGCTAAAGAAACAGGCTTTACATGCTTTTTCTTCGCCTGAGCTCTTAACCAGTTAGTGTCTATTACCGAAGGCATTTTCTCATCTCGTTTAGCTTTCAATGCAATGCTGGGTGGTTTCTTATCTGCTTGCAAACCTTTTCTACATGTCGAGAAACCAGACAATATATCCCTATTTCCAGTTATTCGGGACGAGCGAGATTCATAGGGCTGACTCGGTAGTATCCTTTTACCTTTGGTCCGGAACATTCTTTCGGTGGTAGACTTGTTTAACTTGCTAATTTGTCATGAGTGAGGATCATAGTTTGTCCATTTAAGGACGTACTCAAGGAACTGCAAAATTTGTGTGTCCTCCACGCTGCATATAATGGCGTCTTGGACATTGTTTTTTGTTCCTTCCCACATAGCAATGACAATTCCTATCTGCTGTATGTCATCAGCTTTTTTGCCAGTCTTGAGGAACAAGCAGAGGTCTTTTTGGCGATAAGCCTTTTATGCGTGGAATTGCTTGTGCAATTTCAATGCACCACTTCCTTTCATTGGAAGGTGTGATGATCTTAGTAGGCTCAGCGTGCGGGCCAGGTGAAACAAATCCAGGCTTGCAAGCAAGAGGTGTATTAGTAATCCCTACAGCTCACATTCACATGAGAAGTCGGCGTGATGCGGTAGCGATTTTCAAAGAGCTCAAGGCGATGCGGCGACCAGCGATCTTGTTGAGTGCTCCGCGAGATGAGGCGATCACGGCCGAAGCACTCCACAAGATGCGTGATGCGTATCTTAGCTTTCCGTGGCTCGCGATCTGGCGAGCTTTTCGGCGGTCTGGGGAGAAGCACTCGGCCCGGTGGAGCGTCGGCGGTCGGGGCGAGTGCTGGCGGCGATGCTTTCCGGCCGGGGGCGGCTTATACTGATCTGTTGAATCCATACTTCTTTTATGACTACATTGCGAAAGATGATCCATAGAATTAAACATGCATTATGTCGAAATAAATGTGACGGTAACGATCTTCTTGGCGAGGGGCTAGAACTAACCTTCTACGAGATGGGCTTTTGATGCCATGGATGTGGCGGCCGGGAAGAAATCGGCGGCTTTCATTTGCGGTCGAAGGCGGCTTCCGGGGTGACACGAAGTAGCGGGAATCATCCGGCACTTCGTCGAGAAGCGTTAGGAAAAAGTAAAAATTTCAACTACGAAAATAAATAGTGCTCTCCGGCGCATTAAATTAATATACGTCTCGGGATCGGCCAGCGCCATAAATGCACGCCATTATCACGGCCCGGTAGTAATAATTCCACACCATTAATGCAGCCGCCCTTAATTATGGGGCCTTAACAAATTTATTTAAAATGAAGCATCTTAGGACAAGAGGTACTTTTGGGCGTGGACCTCTAAATTCAAAATCATGCGTGAGGGGAGATATAACCTCCCCGTACCAATACTGGCGTAATAAAGCCCCGCGGAATAAAAGCAGGACCGCCTCGGGAAGGCGGTTGAAGGGCGGGAAAAAGACAAGCGAATTTAAATTTTGAGGCTGAATTTGGCCTTCGTTCGTCGCGTGGAATTCCATTTGAAATCAAGCAAGGTGTACGGAAGGCGCTCGATCTTCGTCACGAAGCCATATCACGTTCTTCAAAGGCGCTCGTCTGTTCTTCAAAGGCTAGGTCTCATCTTGAAGGCTCGAGTATCTTAAATTTGCCGGTACAAAATCCTAACTCCTTCTTTGTATATCCGGCCGGACATTATCCAATTCGAGGAGTGATTTCCGATTTGTTGTTTATGTATAGGTTATAATAGTGTTTTCACAACCACCATGCAATTTCTTGTATTAGCACCATCTCTTTTTGGTATATCTTTGTTCACGGATGTGTATTTCTCCAGAATAATTGTTTATTTCTCAGGCTAATTGAGTAATGAGGGAGATCACGGTAACATAACAATGGTTACGCTCTCGGGTTGACAAATCGGGGCCGGATCTCCATTGTAATTAAAAAAGGCAAAGAATCGTTATGGAAATACCCGGTTGGAATTAGTATTTCGTAAACATTTCATTTGCGAGTTACTCAAATATCTATTTCTTGCTTTCCGGTTGCAGTTCGGATCTACGCCTAAAAGAATCATGCGTTCCTCGGGAGCATAGGACTTATAATGCGATCGCGAGCACACATCGAATAAATGTATTTGCGATCTTGTGGAAGTAAATCCCTTAGGAAAGTGTTTTTTAAATGGTGAGAAAATAGTTAGATTAGAGGGAAGATTCTAGTTAGATTTGAAGGATTCAAGATGTTCACGAGTGGTCGAGGATCGCCAGCGATCTTGTTGGCGATGTCATACTGGCTGAACTCATAAAATAATACTTCTTTGGGCCTTGTAAGTTTTGCCTTGTCTTTGCCTTGTAAGTTTCCTACCAATGTGGTCGAGGAGGATGCGCCCAGCGATCTTCTTGAGGTATTATGTCGTCCCTTGGTGAACTCATAAAATAATACATGTTGGGGCCTTGGTAATTTGCATTATTTTTTTACTAATGAGGTCAAGGGATCGCCTTGGCGATGTTGACGAGCAATGTTGACCTTTTTTAGGATGGAATCTCTCTGGTCTTTCTACTTGTTGGGGAAGAAGGTGGCTGAAGGAAGGAGTGCATAACTTCAAAAACCACCACAGCGTCCACGTGCCGAACCCGATTTGATAGTAGTTTTGTTATGCGTTGTCTTTGATGGGTCCCGGATACCCTTTGGTTTCGAACCGAAATTAAACAAGCTAGGGGAAGCTATGGTAGCTTCATTCTTTAGTCCAAAAGCAACCTTCAAAAGCGAAATCAAAGCAGGACCCGATGTTAGCACACCACACAGTCGGATCAAAGCGGATAAATTGGCAAGTCGAGAAAATGGTTTGTGAAAAGCGGTAAACCAATTGAAGTCGCGAGGGGATGCAGAGATAAACTAGTGGAGAAGACATGCGAGGATTCTTTACGAGTCTTTGCAAAGCGCCTTATGCTACGGTGTCATCGTCTTAGTGAGATCCTAACGATGCCGTGTCGACATGAAGTTGGATGAAACATGGATAGGGGTTTACGTTATGAATTTGTTGCCCATGCGAAAATATTTCTATCTTATTTGTCGGGCTTGTGTAGAATTGCCACAGTGCATGACTTGGTGAGATGGCCAATAGCATTGGTTCTAGTAGGCATTATTTCGGTTTCAAGTCTAGTTTGGCCGTGAAGGAAACAGAGTCGAGAAGGAAGCTTATGCCATCGGTAGGAGGCTGGAATAACAAAAGAAAAGCGATTACCACATGGTGAGCGGGGGGGCGAGACCACGCTCCACCCCAAACAAATGTGAAAGGAAAACCACACTGAAGCTATCTTGCGGTTCAGGTCCTCATCCATCTTTGCTTGAAGAGATATTGTGCTAATTTCCGCGAGTTAAAGAGGTTTCCTCCATGAGGACATTTCTTTGGAACATGAAAAGCTTCGGAGGCATTACAACTTTTGCGTACAACATGCTAGATCTTTGTTGAGAGAGAATGGAAGTGTGACAAAGCCAATCTTTGAACAACAAGCAAGTGCGTGTGAAGGCATGGCATAGTGCTCTACGGTATACCGTTTCTACATTTTACAAATGGAGGAAGCTATTTTTGGCTGACCCGCGAGTTGCGGAACACGGAAACTCGGGTCCATGAAGCCAAGATCTCCTACTTGGCGGAAGTGTCGTGCTATCTATGTACATAGATGAAAATCTTTGAAACTATGCCACATCGCTCAAAGGTTACGAGTGGGGGCACTAGAGAAAATGTGAAGAGATTACCTTCCATCTTGACTAAAAGGACATACATCAAGAGGTAGATATTACCGTCCACGAGATAGCCGAGGAATACATGTTTCTCGAGTCGTCCTTCTTGTCAGCGTGGAAGGAGAACCACCAGGAGGTAGCAATCACTAAAAGGATAGCATTTTCTAAGTGTAATACTGTATTGTGATAAAAGAAGCTTTCCAAGACTAGAGATCCAAGAGAAAGAAGAGAGCTTGCGTGGAAAGGAAATCTCACATGATGACCCAACTTTCTGCTTGAGGAGTCTCTGCGGTCATGGAGAGCTTTGTCTCATCGATCTCTTGAACATGCCTTAACCATTATACATGATAAAATGGATCAGAATAAGGCGATGGTTCCTCGTCTAGAGAAGCTAACAAAGAATGCGTATGGAGGGGTGAGCGGTTGAAGGTGAGTCTTCTTGGTGCTCTCATGCGGGCATGGTGTAGGTGCCTTGGGCCACTTCTCATTTGGACCCTCGGCACGATGATTGAATTTTCATGTGGGATCCTTAAATCATACCTTGAAAACACTAGAGAATCAATCGAGGACAAGCTGGGGACATTTGAGAAACCTGAGATCATCGGAAGGCTGGCTTTGGGGTGGAGCAATTTTGAACACGGATGCCCTTAGGACAAAAATGGTGAATGGCACTAGAAATGATTTTATGCCTCCTATCAAAGGGCCCTATGATACGAAGAAGTTGCCTAGGAGGCTTTACTTGCAGACTAGACAATTGCTCGGTCAAAACAAAACGGTATCTTTTCTCTTACTTGTCATACCAGTGCAGTTGGGTGTCTTCGATCAGTGCGGTGGGATTCATGATGGTTGGGCCCCACGATGACATAGATGCCCTCTTTGGAAACTACTCTACTCTATTGAGAAGATCGGATGCATTGACTATTCGAGCTTATGCAACTCTTGAGGCGGTGTAGTTCAAAGTCTCCTTCACCCTACCTTGTGCGAGAGGTTCCCAAGCTGGAAAGAATTCGTGAAAGGTTTTATCACGATAAGAAGGACCATTTATGTGGTCATTTGGAACCTCTACTCTTCAAGTTACGCATGAAGGATGGATGGCCACTAATGTTCTACAAGATGAGGCGGGGCATAGGTAGTGGCTACTGAAAAGGGAATCAAAATGTGGAAGGAGGATGCCCAAGGTTTACCTATGATTAGAGAGGGTCACCTAAAGGTAGATGCGACCATATGAGAGCTTGAAAGATATAGGTGTTTTGAGAGCTTCAATTGCCAAGTACATGATGCCTTTGGGCAGCTATTTCTAGAGCCGGCGATAACTCATGGTCTAACACATATATGAATGAAGTTATTGACTCTTGGTCCACCTTGTTTGCGAGTGCTTGGGGGCGTTCGGCCCGGTAGAGGTGTCATTCGAGGATTTCGGCTGATACGAGACAAATTGCATTGGAAGAACCGATAGCGTGTTGGTGGATGAACACATTGGTGCATCTCATTATGTGGGCCTTTCTCTGGTAGACCCAAGAACCCTGTTGAAATATTCGACCCCTACCAAGATGTCAAGAAAGGAATGCTCTTGCTGATCAGGCCACATGATAACTGCCCGATGTGGATGGCCTTTGTCGAAGAGGACCCAGTAGAGGACCCTAATCTCCCTCACTATGAAGAGGTGTTTGTCTCTTGGTTTGAGCCTGTTGCCAGAAAGGGTACCTCATATGCAATGCAGTATAGGGATTGCTGGAGTAAGAATTGGAGACCCAATCCTAATACATAAAAGTTTGTGTTATGGGATTTTCTGTCTATGCGAGATTTTAAATGTTTAAAGGCTATGAGAATAATGTCTAGGAGATACTACCTTCATGAAATAGTTTGAATGTTATGTTGACTATACGTGATAGACATATATCTATGGGTCAAATGGCCTTTATATTAGCAAATGGTGCTTAGCAATGCATAGAGGAGTGTCTATAATAATAATAATTGATGGTTGTAAACATTATCATTTGGATTAGAAGTATAGATAATGACTATATCATGTATTGCAATAGTGCACAACGTACTTCACATTGACTTGTTCATTGCTATATCAAGATCTCCATATCCTAATGACTAAACCACATAAACATGGTTAGATTGTGGAGTTAATATGGATTGTGGTTGCAATCAGCCTTAGCATTTACACAACGGATTGTAATTCATCTTCTTATCAAGGTGGGAAGGGGTAAGGATTCAATAACAACGTTATACTCACCACTGACAACGGCCCCTTATTAACGGCCCCTTAGTTTGAATGTTATGTTGGGGTAGAGACCAAGCCGTTGTCAGTGGTGATCCCCGGTAGTGTGGGGGCTCAGTTGCAAGAATTAGTGGCTAAAGAAGCTAACGACGATGATGAGAACTCTTGAGGTATGCAATGCTCTTTTACATAATTACTATATCATATATAACATTCAAGTTACAATAGACTAGTTATTATTCATTACGCTCTGCATTTTTCATCTCAACACAAGAGCTCTTACACTATACAATGCTAAACAGGTGATTCATTCATCATCAACAACTGTAGTAGTGATCCCTGATATCTCATAGCTATTGCGCTCAGGAAGCCAAATCAGATGGATCATAACACGAATTGGCTGAGGGCAACGAATCTCAGCGCCCAAAGCTTTTCTTCGCAGGTAGGGATCAAGAAGAAGACCCCTGTCTAGGCAACCGACAAGATCAGAGTGGCTCATTGAGCACTTGATCGCCTCGATGTGGTGAACTGATGAAGGCGAAAAATCCATGGGAGATGAATGAACTTCAGCCCCGAAGTGAGAAGCTTTTATAGTGAAGTAGAATTATTGGGGTGAATTATTGGGGTTGACTTTAGCGCCATTATAATAATGGCGCGTGTATTAGACTGTTGTATACATACAAGTACAATATATCTTTCGTATGGATATGTCTATGCTTTTAAAACATGTTTTGTGGATTTTAATATGGTAGAAGTTTTTGTGCTTGATTAATTCAGTTGTGATTGAAAATAGGGACTGCTTGCAGATATACTGGAAGTCGAAGAGCACACCCTTACACTACACTCAGGTAAGAAACATCAAACAATATTCATTGTGCTATTACATCCTTACATAGTTTATAGGTGCTCATACCATTACTATATCATAAACAAATACAGTAGTCATCACTGATAACATTGATTGTAATACATAGTTCATAGGTACTCATGTCATTATTATATCCTTAGCAGATACAGATTCACTCATCATCAACACCAAAGCTCATTGATGCTATTCGACTCATAGATCTCGATCGGGAAGCCGATAAATGTGGACCACAACACAGTGAGCTTCTTGCAAGCACTAAGCGGGGACCATCAGCTTTAGATTGAAGCCATGGATCAAGATTAATACCATTTCTAGCGCATTCGTTCAGATCGTTGTAGCTCAAGTAGCACTTGAAAGATCGGATGTGCTCTGGACGAGGCATCGAGGAAGCCATGGAAGATGAATGACCTCTACCCCCCGAGTCGAGCTATTTTTATAGTGAAGTAAAATTATTGATGTGAATTATTGGTGTAGAATGTAGGGCCATTATTGGGCTTCTACAAGTATCATGTACTGCGATACAAGTATACACATAATTTGTATGTATATGTGTATGTTAATTACCTCATGTTTCTTGGGCTCGAGAATTAGGTAAAAGTATTTGTGCTTGAGCAAATTACGTGTGCTTAAAATTCTCAAAATTGCGTTATTTTCTCCAATTAATGAAATCCTGCTTAATGGATATTTTTTATTGATGGAGGATCTCATGAAATACTAATATCCTAAAATTCAGACTTGAGATCGAATAAGGTAAAAGAAGTTATTGTTAAAATGAACCTGTAGACCAGTAATGGTCTTAGATACAGAAACCTTTATTGATTTATCATGATCGTGCCTTTTGCTCTTTTTCTTTACTTGTTTTTTCATTGGTCTCATATCCATACAAGCATTCATATATGATTTTTTTCAATAACATACTATTTCAATAAATTTCCTTCAAATATAACAAAATAAACATCAATTACAAGTCACTTAAAAGTTACTATAAGTCAAAGCTGAAGCTTCAAATTACAAGCCAACAAATATTTTTTATGCATGAAGCAATTAGTCAACTACTTATATACCAAACTTGAAGTAAAAAATCATTTTAGTGCAAAGTTATAGAATTTTAATTGAAACAACCTTCTAGGAACCATTATTGGTCCACAGAAAACAGAAAACTGTTTTGACCATGTCATATTTGACTGACTGTATCTTCCTTTCTAGACTTCAGATTGGAACAAGGTTTTTTGTGTATTCATCCTTATCTCGTATAGAAAAATACCATTATAATAGAATAGAATAGAATAGAATAGAATAGAATAGAATAGAATAGAATAGAATAGATGTTTTATCGTCCACGGAGACAGATTGGCCTATGGGACCGAAACAAAAAGAGAGCAACAAGCGTATTCTTGTCGGGATTAAAAACCCCATGAGGGTTTGAGGAAAAACCTTAGTAGTAATAAGTATGCTGGCACGTTGTACAATTGTATAGGACAGTTCAATACTGTCCCGGGGGGCACAACTGAGTCCATGCATCCATAACTTCCTGGAGGTATGACCCCAACAAACCCACTGACGCCGTATTCAATAACTCATGCAACGGTCGGCCAGGCACTAGTAATCGAACTTACCGCTCTCGGATATGGGCAAACGCTGGGCAGATCTAGAGGGCATGACATTCATCCTCAATGGCGCCCTGGTGGCAACACTGGCAAAGCCTTTCCTCCCGTGCTTCCCGAGCCCAACGTCATGTCTCAATGCGGAGACGATGTGCACCCGTGCGAATGGAAGCTATAAGTCTGCGCTTCTTCATGGGCAAATGGGTGTACAAGTACTGGTGTGGGCCTCTCGTGAGCCTGGGATTGACTTGCTGCTATAGTGTGCCAGTTTAACGTGTGTCAGTGCATCTGCATCCCAAAGCTTGCGAACGAAAGTAGCATCTAGGTACAACTTGAGTGCCTTGTGATCTTTCTTTGTCCTTACATGTACGCATTTGTTTGCCTGTACACCCTAGCGTGAGAACCACTGAGCTTGCTTGTCTTCCAGCAGGCTTTGAGGCGTTGGAGACCCATCGCCATGGTCAAAGCAAGGTTGGGCAAACGTGTATCACCCATAGCGACCACCTTCTAAAAGTAAATGATATGGCGTTCTAATGCAGCCCGTTGAAGGGGTAGAAAGCCTGTCTCCTGGAGTAGGATTTGGTATGGAACTGTGGACTTTACTCCAAGGGCTCGTGCCAAGAAGGCTTTCTGCACACCTTTCGAGGTCATTCAGTGTTGAGGGATATCACCCGCCCCCACATACGCCCCATACAAGAGGATCGGCTCGACCAAGGGCGGAACAAGTGATTTGGTGGCCCCGGGCATAAAACTACGCCTTGTGGGCTGTTGTTACGCATGGCATATAGTGCTTTCAACTGCCGTGACCCATAATCGATGGCGACATCGATTGGGTGGTATGAGAGAACTTCGCTCCCCAAGTACTTGTAGGTCGGAGCCACCTCTACATCTTGTCCCTGGTAAGTGAATGAGGGAAGCCTTGGTTGCGGGATAATGAAACTAGCGACACCCTAGTTTTGGCCAAGTTAACTTCGCATGCTAGTGGATGCGGCAAAAGTGTTGAGAGCATCCGGTGATGTTGCATGTCCTCTGGAGTATAGGCCAAGAGGTTGATATCGTCAGCATATATGAGTTGCCGGATTGTGCGATGCATGAGATGGGCGCCTACCCCTCCATGCTCAGAGAGCCAATCTTCCAACTGGTCAATGTATAGGCCAAAGAGTGTGGGGGAGAGGGGGCAATACGACGCACTCAAATACTCGCGATTGCGAGCTGTCACGATGATGTGATCTGGCTAGAGCATGTCTCATTATAGCCTATATCTTGCATTACGCAAGTCAAGGGGGTCCCATTTATCCTGATCATCCCATAAAATTTGTCCGGGGCCTTTGTGTCAAAAGCTTTTGCGATGAAAAAAAAAAAAATCCTTTTGTTGAGACAGTTTTACATTATGTAAGCATGAAGCAAACTTGTCTTGACCCCCCTTGATTCACAAGCATAACTTTCAATTTTAGGGGTATATGCATTTTTAATTATTTTTCCTGTGCAACATGACTGCCATTTATTAATGTGTAGAAAGGGTTTAACTAAATTTAATGCCATTGATTTTATATGAATTTTAAAGCAAACTGTACAAATGAACCATTTATGGTTCATCAAGGAATAACTCTAATGTTAACCACACCCTCCTCCTCAGTGCCAGTCCATATGAAGTCCCAGACTACTGCAATGAGTTCATGTACTTTGACTTGAGGGGCTAGCAATAATGAAACCATATAAACATGGGTACTGTCGAGGACTGACTTGGGCATTGTGTCATCCTTGTGCAAGGGACTTGGCCACTGTGATACGACCAACAAGAGATGATTTTGCGATAGACCACAAAAATAAGTGTTTCTCCAAACCCTTAATGATCTCTTCCCACGCAGCTCTAATATTGACATGAATACCACTGGTATTCCAAGCAACTTGGTAGCTTGTCCATGAGCAAGCAACTTCCATGGACAATCATGAATATATGCTGGAGTGGAATGTCCAGCATTCATAGAGCTATTCATAGAGTTGTACACTTCTCCACCCCACAAGCACACCGGAAGCCAATGAAAATGTATCTAAGAGCAATTTTGCAGCTTCTTGATTCTCAGAGTTAGTGACCAGTTTGAGAAACGTGTTGTCTATATACTGACTGCACATTTCCTGAGTACCATCCTCTAAAGCAAGAACCTGAAGTATCTTCTTCATTGTTGCATAATTGGGATAAGACCTCTGCAACAATTGTAAAAAGTAATGGTGCTAAAGGGCACCTCTGGCAAATACCATGACCAAGTGAAAATATCTCTGACGGCTTGCCACAGATGAGCAACGTAGTCTGAGCAGAGGCATATAATTTCATAACATCTGATATGAATTGTTGTCCAAAACCCAGTCTCAGCATATACAAGTGCATAGATTCCCAGCTAATATTGCCATAAACCTTCGTCAAGTCAAGCTTAAGGTACACAATAGGGAGGTTTTGCCGATGTGCCCAATAGATTTTCAAATATGCAGTAGCCACATTATTAAAAATGCATCTTCTTGAAAGAAATGCTAATTGAGTTGTAGAAATAGAATCAGTCAAAATGTCCTTCATGCGCTCCACAAAAGCCTTGCAAAGAATTTATACACTAAGGACAACAAAGTGATTGGTTGCTAGTCTGAAACAATCTGCGGATCTTTGAACTTGGAGATCGATGAGATGGCACCCGTGCTTCAGAATTTTATCCAATGCAGTGAATCTTCAATTGACTTATGTATACTAACGGATATACGACTTGTTTCAAAGTATATACCTAGCAAATAAGCCATAACCTTATCTCAATCCATTCAACTTTTGTTAATGCATGGAGCATATTTTCTTATGGTAGGAGCACTAATGATTGGCAAATGATTGACTTTCAACTTATTCATGAATGACCAATATTAATTGTGGCCAAATCAACGACTAGGGATTTTTCTACTGGAAATCGTTGTGCCACTTTCAATGGTCCAAAAGGGCTCAATGGTCTACGCGCCCACTCGAAACAAAATTAAGGCAAAAAAACAAAAAACAAAAAAAAAACCAATGGCGGGCATCACACCTGCACCGAACCAAGCTACCGCACTGAATGATGTGCTTCCAAACTCAATCCCATGCTGGTGTGGAATGCATCCTATTGATCTTCTTCAATCCTGGCTAGAATGCATCCTGTGCATAGCAAGAAAAGAAAGAAAGCAAAGAAACTGCTGACACCAAGGCTGGAGGATTCGAACCTCCAGGCCATACCTAATGGCCTCACCAAAGCCAGAAATCCACACAGGAAAAAACCCCCAAATTCTTATGCCTTAACCCCGTTTGTGAAATCTTGCAGCCTTATGTTTCGTTAAAGCATCACAACTCTGCTATGCTCCTTTAACTGGAGCTTCACTCGTCCAAATCAAATGATTGAAACGAGAATGGGGGAACGAGGGATTGAAACGAGATGTACCAAGCCCGATTAATCAATGCTCTAGCCCTAAAACCCTGTGAATCAGTTTGTATTGATATTGCATATTCTAGACTGTGCAATAGCCGGATACACAAGCTGTACCGGTTTGTTTGAAAAATCTTAGACTCAAAGCTTGATTCTAACAGTCCCTGAACAAGTTCACTGGCATCAAACATATCAAAACTAATCCACCACTATCTGCATCCTTGAATTGGTAGCCGCAGCCCAAGACTCAGATGGTTTCCTCTGCCCTCTGAATATTCTGGGCATTTGGCGATGCAGATCCCATGTTGTCTCTCGCACACAAACTGCCCAGACGCTGCTCTTGTGCAGCAAAAGGTCTGCCCTGTCGCCCAACTAGCCATCGGTGCTTCGATCGGCTCCAGGAGCCAACCGGGTTCACCCAAGCGAACCCCAAGAATTCGCCCAGGCGAACCCGCCGGATTCGCTTCAGCGAAACCAAACCAGACGTATGGGCGCCGCGGGGACAAGATTGTGCGCGTGGCAATAGCTCACCGGGTTAAGCGAACCCAAACCCGGTTCGCCGCGTGTGATGGCGGCGCGTCAGCTATGGTCGCCTAGGGTCGGCCCAAAGCGAACCCACCCGTGATGGTAGCGGTGGTAGCAGATGCGTCCGATTCGATGCGGCGAAATTAGCCATGCGGGTGCCCGCCAAAGCGAACCCACAACGAACGCCGCTCCATGGATCAAAAAAGGAAAATGCAAAATCGAAAACAAAGCAAATGGATCCACGCTCTTCTTCTTCACAAATTCTTCATGTCCGGCAGCTCCATCGATCCGGCAATGGGGTAAAGCCTGCAGCGGCATGAACTTTTATACCCCTCAAACCAAGCGCAGCGTCGAAATCCTCCAGAAACTTGAGGTTAATTTCAAGATTTTGGGACCTGATCACAAGATATCAAAGTATGAAAGAGTTTATATAGCAGAGCATGTGAAGCTTGTCTGGTTCTGGATAAGAAAACATGCTTACATCTAATAGGGCAGAATGCGGAGCTTCATCAGAGGGCCATGTCCCTTCCTTGTCTCACCTGAGTACTTCACGGATTAATCTGTCAATCAATGGCACATGCTCTGTAAACACAAAAAAACCAGGATTTTCCACTTGGCTACAAAGAATCATGAGATTTGACAAATCGAGGCGACATGCGGCACTTGGGCTCTATTTGGATCAAAAATATGAAGTAGGTCGCCCAACTACTAGATCCGGCATCTAAAATGGTCGCTGAAAGCCTTTAGAACCGCCCACCGCCCGAACAACGGCGCCCGACCTTTAAATCTGGTCTGGAGAAGCCGTCGGCCGTCTCAGAACCGATGTGACGTTTCCGTGGGCGATGGGTTCGCCCAAGCGAACCCGGTATGGTCGCTTCGTGCCGCGCGCTTGGCGCCACGCCACATGCCCGAGTCCCACGCTGGACACTTGGCCGGGTTTGGGTTAAGCCCAAAGCGAACCAGAATGCAACTCCACCTTGAGCAAATCGCCACCGGCCGGTCGACCACGTCCTCTCCCCGGGTTCGCTGGCGAATCCGGAGTTTACCGCCTACTGCGAATTTTTGGGGCTTCGCTGGGCGGGCTTGGCCTGACAAGTTAGTTTTGGGAGCCAATAAAGTGGGCGACTAGCCATTGGTTTGTGTCCTCGGACAAGAAGTTGCTCACAAATGCCTCGTGGGTTTCTAAATTAGCACCTTTGGGAAATTGTCTATGAAGAGGGCATAAAAAACTCATGCACCACCTCAAAATAGCAAAAATCAATTAAGCTCCTCTCACGTGGCAGAATATATCGTTTTTAATACAATACTATACCAAAATTATAGTCCTAATCACTGCCAAAATACCCTCCCGCAATACAAAATGAATTGGGCACACTATATTGTGGCCAAAAAGTTTTAGAAGTTTAGACAACCATTTTTTACGTGGACAATTTAAATCATCGAGGGTACAAAACGTAGAATTAATTGTATGACGAAAAAAAAAAAAAAGATTTAGTAAAAGCCAGACAAGTCTAATGAACCATTTTGTACTCTTCTTAAGGTCATGCCTTGCACAAGATGCACATGGTGCACCTACTGGTCACCATCAACCTGTGAACCTAGTAAATAATACAATGGAAACATAACTTGTACATTTCGTACATAATAATCATGTGAAAAGAGCAAAAAAGATAGTCCTAGGTATGAACTATTTCCATTTGAATGGGATAATTGTAAAGAGATAGAGTCCTAGGTATGAACTTAAATAATCACAATAGAAGAAGAAGAAGAAGCAATTTTTACGTAATGCCACTTGGCAACATCCTTAGAATATATGACGCACACACTACTCTAACAATGTTTTGTGTAATTGTTGTAGATAATTAAAGTCTGCACATTGAAATCAAATTGTTGGCAAAAAGGTACCGCATAACAATAGGCCAATGGACATTAGGTGAGAGTAAAAAAAAAGTTTTGATGTGTGTTGTCAAAGACATTACTATTAAAAGGTCCATGCCCCTTCCTTTCTTTCAGTTGGACTTTATTACTTTGTTCACAAGAATATTCAATTGATCCAGTGCAGTGCAGTATTGAATAATTGCAAATTAGTCCAATGAACACGACATTGAATAGTTACGAATTAGTCCAATGAACACGACATGCCTCACTGGCTTATAGAATAAAAAAATAGTAGAGTGAACGATTTAGTTTATATGCTACATGTTTTGATTTTATATATATACAAAGAACTCCACATGTTGACAAAGGTTAGTATCTTATGACGTGATGATCGTGCAATTTAACTACACCTACCCAACATCATGAGACAGACAATTTTTTGTTGCTTTCATGACAAGATAGAGAGACGACAATGGCTAACATGGCAAGTCTTAGATGCACAAAGAACATGCTAAACTAGTTTCTAATTTTGGGGCAGCAGATCGTGTAAGAGTTTCATTTGTGTGCTAGAAAAGTAACCAAAAATAAAAAAATTATGAATAGAATATTGTATATAATGCAGAGTTAGCCACGTCTGCTCTGCTGCCGACATTTATGACTGGGTCCAAAAAGAATATCAGATATCATCCTTTTATGATGAATCTACGCCACATGAAAGATGATGTGGTCAGAGAATAACATCCCATGTCTGGGTTTTGTCTAGAGTGAGGGGCAGTCAAAATGCAAAAGCATCCCATGTTCGACTTTAGAAGGTGTCACATCCGGGGAGTACGTGCGAGTGTGCGCGGAACTCGCAGGTCGATTGTTATTATTATTGATTGTAAAAGCAATGCCTAGTGCATCTTTTGTTCTTTAAAGATGAATAAACAAATAAATAAAATGGACGTGGGCATGGGACGTGGATGGGCTAGAATTGCAGGAAAGGCTATAGGCAAGAGTGCTAAAAAGGAGAAATGGAGTATGGTAGAGTGTTCGTTCAATGAAACAATCTTTGGAGTGTGTGGATGTGCGTGTGCGCGTGTGTGAATCTACATGACGTGTATTTGCGTGTATGTGAGCCTTACGCGTTGGAGCCAATGCAGCCGGCGTGGAGGTGACGTGGCGAACACGTCAGCAAGAAGGTGACGTGTGTGAATCTACCTTGTGTGTATTACGTGTATTTGCATGTATGTGAACCTTACCTTTGGGAAAAGAAGGGGCAACTGCAGCTGACGTGAAGTACACGTCAGCAAAAATGTGACGTGGCGACTTCGAGAAGGGTCCACAGTGCCGTGTCTTGGTTGGTGTTGTTGATGAGTGCGGACATAGAAGAGAAGATCGGGCCCCAAATTTTGGGCACCCAGCTCAAAAACCACCCGATCCGATTGCATCCCCGTCTCCGGCGCTTCTAATTCGAGATTACACACCCCTCCAGATCGGGTTTGCCTCTCACCCAAATTAGTATCTCTTTAAATCGGCATTTCGCCCACCAAAAAGCTTCTCTTTATACGCAATTTCGAATGTAGAGTGGCTCATAAGAGAACCCAATTCAATTCAGGGTTTGCGCTGTGGCAATACAGACACAAATTGAGGGCAAACGGAAAGGGATGTTTAGAAGTGGAAAGAGGTATTGGAAGGGAAGAAAGGAATACATAGTTTATAAGGGCATTCCGAGTGGATTTAGATAGCAGCAAGATCTTTTGGCCCTGTCCAAGGGCATTAAATTTGCTTGGTTTTACAATTGAGGCACAACGGGGACTAATTTCTCAAAAACCGGGGTTGGGGTGCTGAGTGGAGGGAATACGAATGGAGGGCTGCTCAATGGAAGATTGCTTGAGCTGCTTGCCGGATCCCGTTATATACGCAGTTTGGTTTCAAAAAAGCGGCGGCGTCTTATGGCAGAAGGATATAGTCTAGACATGTCCTATATTACAGACCGCCTTATAGCAATGTCCTTCCCTGCTGAAGATATGACGGCCATGTATCGGAATCCCATGTGGCAGGTTCAAAAGGTGTTGGATTCCAAACATGGTCCTCATTACAAGGTTTGCCTTTGGAACCTAAATTTATTTGTTTGATTGATGTTCAGGTCCATTTTCATTTATTTATGTAAGGATATGTGGAATTTGCAAGCTTGAGTATGAAGACTGTTGGATGTTACAAGTGTAGGGAGGTGTTAAGCAGATTCGGAGATTTATGTGCCAATTAATAACTCGTGTAATTCTTGAGTTCTCTTTGTTATAATTTGAAGCTTGCATTCCTTTTTCAGGTCTACAATCTTTGCGAAGAGTCCACATATGAATGCACGAGATTTCATGGGCGAGTGGAGCATTTCCCATTTGATGATATGCATGTACCTCCTCTCATGTTGATGAAATTATTTTGCGAAAACGTAGATGAATGGCTTAGTAGTGATCCAAGAAATGTGGCTGTGGTTCACTGCAAAGTAAGCATGCCTTCCTTTTTCTTCGTCCTGTATCCTCCTTAGGTGGTTATTCTTTGCTAACAAGTGTGTTTGCAGGCAGGAAAAGGCCGGACAGGTTTGATGGTCTGTGCATATTTAATTTATAAAGGGATGGCAGCAGATGAAGCTTTGCAGCTCTATGCAACACGACGCACATATGATAATGAAGGGGTACTTAAAAATTCTTTACAACTTCTTTTGTCAATTGCTGTTGAAGCTATTTACAAGGGCTCATGCAGAAGAATGGTTTTCCATGTAGGTTACTATTCCAAGCCAACGGCGCTACGTGCGTTACTGGAATAAATTGACTGTACTTCCAAAAAATGGACAAACTCCTGAGTTCTGTCTTCCACCAGCAAAAAAAAGAGAATTGAGGCGTATACGCTTATATGATGTTGTTTCTACAAGCAATGTTCGTTTTGTTATTCAGGAGCTTAAAACGGTAGGTGCTCGAAGCAGCATACATTATCCTTTGTTTAGGTGGTAAACTGGATGGTACTAGTGAGCATTGCATGCCTATCATCTTGCATGTCCTCTCTTCTTCAACATCTTCTGAAAAAACATTAGAAACCCATATTATCTCCCCTGATGTTATTTTGACACTAAGTAATCTTTGGAAATTTGAGGACTCCATGAAGGGTTGTCTGAGTTTGAAGCATTCCATCACTTAATCTCATTATAAGTTTATAATGAGCATTCTTTGAGTCAACACAAGAAGCACATTTATGATCCATAATGGGAATGTATGAGAAAGCAAATGCAAGGGCTTCTCATCTAAAAGCCATCGCTCTGTCCTACTCTGCCATAAACGAATGAGCTAAGAATTTCAAGACTGGAATATCCAAGAGGCCGATATGAATATATCAACTATGTGCTATATTGCTGAGACTTTTGTTGGTTACTGCCTCTTGGCTTGTAACAGCTTTTATAATCTTTTGCAGGTGTGAGAGAAGCTCCATTCTTCGGACACAAAGGATCGTTGAAGCAATTGCTTCTTCTGAAGCTTCACAGCTCATTGTCAGGCGTCTCTTAGAGTATACACGCTCTGAGGTCTTTGTCATAACATTGGCCTCATTTTGTTCATATCACTAACAAAGCCATTTATGGGGAAGCAAACTATGAGTTGTAGGCTTTCACAATTTCGATGTGGAAATGTAGCATGTTGATTTAACTGTGTCATACCTTTGCTGGCCCAGCCTATTTACCTTCCCCGAAGAATCGAATTTTAAGTTTTCTTATAAAACATATAATATATCAGTTCATGTTTGACATGGTAGTAACGGATGCAATGCATTTTACAGGTCCCAGATCAACTTTATTCACCTGCAATGGAAGTGGCATCTGGAAATTGCAAGCCTTTAGATAAAGGATTTTACAGAACAGTAAGCCCACGTTATTATTTATCCTTTTTGGGTAAGGATGGGGATGAGAAAATTGGAGAAGAGAAGAAACCTCATTTTGTTGTCCAAATGGATACGGAGAACCCATCACTCCATAAGAAACAATGCTTGGATTATTATTTTGAGACTCCCTTGTTGGTATGTCTCAGTTTCTCGCAGACTAATGTTCTGTTTTACATCCGCCTAATAAAGTCTTGTGTGCTTGTGTCAGGTTACAGGGGACATCAGAGCTAATTTCTATGATCCTGGTGGATACCGCCTCTTTTATGCATGTTTCAATACTTTTTTTATTGTTAACAGCATGCTCCAGGTACCTTTCGTCATTTCTCTTTTTATGCAGGACAATGACCATTCAGCTTCTCATCCATGTTATTATTTTCCATTCCCAGTTGGCTCGGACAGACCTGGACAAGGTTGGCCGTAGAGGAAAATCTATATGTGGGCCAAATTTCTGTGTTGAATTTCTTTTTGGCCCAGAACATGCAGTTAGCAATGTTAATGTGGATCCCTAATTCTAGCACCACCAGCATGCACTTTCGCTTGCTGATAAATCCATTGCATACTTGCAAGCTAAGCTTTGCAGGGTATGTACTTCTAGCACTATATGCTAGCCTAAGTTATGAGAAAAGTCTGTTGTACGGCCGCCACTTCCAAGCTGCACTTGACATAAAGAGCACACAATGGAAAG
This sequence comes from Isoetes taiwanensis, assembly GCA_021234155.1. Taxonomy (NCBI): domain Eukaryota; kingdom Viridiplantae; phylum Streptophyta; class Lycopodiopsida; order Isoetales; family Isoetaceae; genus Isoetes; species Isoetes taiwanensis. Next base: position 1,119,622 of record JAJEKV010000063.1, read on the forward strand.
TTTGATTACTGGATTCTATTTTCTCTTGCTGTGTCCTTTGCTGTCAAGGCCTGCCAAGAACAGAATCAACATAACACTTGCCTGATGTATGCACCCTCAATTTATGCAAGCAATTTGCTCACCTGGTATAACATGAGGGTCAACAGATGACATTAGTTGTAGTATCTTTGAAGGCAAAATACAAATAAGCCTGTTTATTTTTTGTAAGATGCACTCGGATGTATTATGCGAAGTCAACTGGTGTAGTCTATCCTGCAACTGTTCCAATAATTGCTATTTAAACTAATGCCCACTGGGGACATGACTTGATTGAATATATAAAAAAACGGTATGTACAGGAGAAATAGTGTGCTATATATATTCTCTTAGCAATGGGTGTTCGGAAATTATTACGTTCTCGTAGACCTTAGAAGATTTGGAAATTTCATCAAGCTACATTTTTATCTTAGCGTGGGGATTGAATCAATAGTGGATCAGCTAGGAATAAGGGTCAAGGAAAGATTGTAAATAAAACATTTCTTTGGTGTAAAAGAGGTTATTTAAAATAGAAAGAATCATAAAAAAAATTTTATTGTTGATCGCGTCGATGGTTAATGTTGAACTTTTTTTATCCATTTCATCCAATGGTTGAGATAATTATTTATATATTGATCTGCTATTTTTTGGTAAATTTGATCCATTCTTGCATGATCCACAATTGGCCCATGGTCCACTATTGGTGACCCCCCTAATCTAGAACCCACCGTTAGATTAGATTTATGGTTATAATCTAGAACCACATAAGGTTATCTACTCAATGGGGCATATAATCTATCAGCCTTTAAGATTATCAACTCAAATGGTTTAGATTGGCAATAAGCTCCTAACAACGCTACATGTGTTCACATCTGCGTGTAAGAAAACGCAGGCTCATCGCCTCCATTCACACATCTGCGCGTGAAAAAGCGCAGGCTCATCGCCTCCATTCGCACAGGTGCCCACCATCTCTGAATTGAGACAGGCAGGTGGATTGAGAAGCCACGCTAGGATAAGCTTTGTCAGTACTGCCAGTCATAGAGGATGAATGTCACACTTTTAAGAGCTGCCTGGCATATAATCAGATCTGGGCACGCTACGCTCTCTTGATCAGGCAGACCAGGCGCTACACATGACACTGAACACGACCTCAGTGCGTTCACTAGGATCATACATTCAGGAGGTCATGGATCTGAGGGCTCACATATGACCACGGACAACCACGTGTATGTATATTTGTACAACTTGTCGGTGACCATATTGCCCGCAGTTTTCACTCGAAAACCTTTGGGGGGGGGAGTGGGTTTAACCCGCAAGGAATACGCTGATGTGCTCCTGTATTGGGTCCCATAGGCCGATTGGCCCGTGGACGATAAAATCATTCAATTCAATTCAATTCAATACAATTCAATTCTTAGATCATGGGCGATAACCCACTCGGCCTACTAGCCTCGCTAATTATATGACATTGCCTACTTGTGGAGAGGTTAATCGCCTCCTCCTCTTCCTTTATCATTGGAAAGAATATTATTTTAAGTTACTTTTCTAAAAACCAAATGTGGAACTTTATGAAAATTTCACCTTATATTGCATGCCTTGAGATGGAACTGAGACCGCTAGCCTTCACTTTGCATTCTATCACCTAACATGGCTAGTTAGTTTGTATGAGGATGTCGATGGAGGTTATATTCTTCCTTCGGAGAAGAGATTAGCATTTTTAACATCCGGTTAGACCAATTTGAAGGTGAGATAATTTTATATTACAAATAGTGTAACTGGAATGCAAAAATAAAAAAATGAGGGAAGAAATTCCCTAAACATCAGGCACCTTCAAGTAACCATGCATGATTAACATCGTTAGTCCAAATAGATATTTGAAAACATCTAAATACTTGAGATCTTGAGATTTTTATACATCTTAATGCGAGGCCGATGATGTGGATAAAGGGCGGTCGACTATCAAGACCAAATGGAGATAATTTAGGGTCAACACAATTAATGCTCAAGGACGTGATACAAAATCAACCAAGGATAACTCTATGAAATTTTCACTTTATATTGTATATCATTTTTTTGAAGGGCGACAAATATATTGATCATTAAATTTTGAAAACAAATACATTAGTCTAAGATACATGTTTAAAACCTAGAGGGAAAAACAGTCCCTCTGTGCAAAGCTACCTGAGAGCTTAGATAATCTATATATAGAAGAAGCATCTGATTCTAATTCTAAATCAGCAATATCAACTGCTGGAGCTCGTTTTTGCGGAACTGCCTTCTTAAGTGAAACATGCATCCAACCATCATTCTGACCCTTAACTTGTCCACTGCACTGGGTATACCCAACTGCACTGAAGACAAATGGAACAATTGCAGAAGAAGCTATTGGAGCTTCCACCAATGCAAAATGAGATTTCTCCATAGCGTATGATGCCACAACCACCATACTAGATTCCAGGCTGTCTTGCACACAAGATGTAGTCACGGGTGTAGTAAACGATACAATAGCACATGATACCTCATCAAATGACATTGGCATTTAATACGCCTGAGGTAAAGAGGATACAAGAGCAGGAAAGAACTCACTGGAGGAGAAACAAAAGAAGATGCACATATAGGAGAAGCGGTGACTGAAGTTGAAATTATAAGGAAAGTAGTAGCAGAAGAGGAAACAAGTGAAGGGATACCAGCAGAAGATGCAATATGTGGATTCTTTAGGGATTGAACAATAGAAATTGGAGACACAGAATGTCTAATATGGGATCAAGGACTAGCAGATGAAAATGTATGCTTATTTGGAAACATAGATGCAAGTTCTAGACCATTTAACAAAGTGAAAGTTAACTTCTTGTAATAATTGCCACTTTTGACTATCACACCATCCGGGATATAGTGATCAACTAAAATAGAAACACATATGCGAAGCCCCTTAGGAATGGAGTGGGAAATGTGCATGCCCAATCCATTTGCAAGGATAGAGAACTAACATGGCATTTTAAGAGCTGAAACTGTACCAGGAGAAAAACTAGGAGTATATATTGATATAGGAGATATCCAGTGCCCATAGGATCCATTCCTCGAGAGACTAACGTTTCCACAGCATCAGCAGTATTACACATGATCAAAAAGAAATTCTTACCCAACTTCTTCAAGGACTCACAAGCAGATAGACCAAGACGTGAGAGAGCCATCGCATAAGTCTCCTAAAATCGAGAAAGCCACTAATATAATAACCAATAACATAGTGAGAGCCAAGTTCTCTACGTATTTAACATGAGATTCATGATTTATCTCAACTAAGGACACCCTGGAGACTGTAATATGAGCTACAATTTGTCTGGTGAAAAACATCATCTGAGGGGAGTTCTGAACCAAATTGATGTTACTTTGTCTTAAGCATCTCTAGAATAGAAGAATACTCTTCCTTACTTGTAGAAGATAAAATCTCAAGTGCAGCATCCTCGGAGCTAGTCGTATAGAACAAGAAGTATCTTTACGAATCCAATCAGAGAAAGATACTCGGGAGACCTTCTATACAGAATTTGAATCTTGCTAAGCTTGAGGAGCAGCAGACATGGAAGAAACCCTCTAGGAAATAGCAAGCCTATCAGGTAAAGTCTGCCTGGTTTCTATAGTTGTAGAATTGTCAGCATGATCTGAAGATTTTTTTAAAGGTGGAATATTGGGAGATGAATCACCGTCCAGAGGATTAATATGAACAGAGGGAAAAGCCTGCTCAACATCACATGATGAATCAATCTGCATCAAGCCATTAAAAGATGGAACTACTGGCATCGCCATAGTTACCGAAAGAGGGCCGAAACTGATAAGCCCAAATCTGGAACCTAATCTGAGTGTGGCATTCATTCGCAGTGGTGCCCTGTTGGCAACACTGATAAATCTTGTCCTCATGCACCTCTGAAACTCATCTTCTTGCCTCAATTCGAAGGTGGTCTGCATCTGTGCAAATTGAAGCTATTAATCTGCAATTCTTCATGGGAACATGTGTCCATAGGTAGTTTTGTAGACCCAAGGTACATATGGGATTGATCTGGCGCTCGTACTGTACCATCTTAACTTGTTCTAGAGCACCAGCATCCTAAAGCTTGTTGAGGAAACAAGCATCAAGGTATTGTCAAGGGATCTGCAAGAGACTAGAGAACTTATTCTATCGATAGGTCCTCGCATAATTATTAGATCCAGTAGTTGCCAACTGCCCAATTGCAACAAGGTTATTACATATAACTTCTGGAATATTCTCCTCTATAGAGAATATTCTAGTGATAACATAGTCATTGGATATGCATATTGTTGCACCTCTGTTCTTGCACTCGATCTTCAACTGTGGTTCTTGGCATTAAAGATCTTTGTCGGGGCTGGAATCTATCCAAATAGAAACTAATATCGATTTAGAATGTATTAAGATGCGAAACAAAACAAGCCATTTTTACCTCTAAGTCGAAGAACAGATGAAAAAAGCAGGATCCGCAACTTGTCGAAAATCATATGGTCATACTAGCTATATAGAAAACTAAAAATCGACAAAAGAAAATCGAAATGGAAAAGCTCTCAGATCTTGCCGAACTGATGTGGAAAGGGCTGATTTTGAGCAACAGATAGATGACGGTTCTTGACGCACGCACCTGCGCCTGCGACTAAAGCGACAAGGGAGGAAGGGAATCGCCCTATTTTCCCAGTCCGGCACTGCTTCAGCCCAACAGCCTTTCTACATCATAGATATGAATGCTAGCAGGGAATTGGCATTTTATGGAGAATTTGTTTCCGTGAAATTCAAGAAGCGGGAGCAGCATCAAGGCGGTTCTTTCTTGTTCTTTTGCTGGTAAGCCACTGAAGTGGCATTTTCTGCTCTTTAGCTTCAAAAGAAGCTTTATGTTTTTGCTTGGAATCTGGGATGGGCAGGCAAATCTCTAGTAACAGGTTTTAGGACAGATTCTTTAGTGCTGGAAATGCTAGTTTTTGTCTTTCTTTTTGGCTAAGACACATTGAAATGGTGTATAAGATGCTTATAAGATGGAGCAGAAATTGCAGCAAAGCACAAATAAGTGATGTAGTTTCAGATTCTTGGATTAAACATTCTACCCAAGTTCTCTATCAATTTGTTTGTTTCCCTTCTTCTTGCTGTTTCTTTCTAGCAGAAAGTCCTTGATGATGTTTTGGATGATTAGAAAGATGCTTCTTGGACACTGGATTCTTTTAGATTAGTATGGAAATATTGAAATTTGAATGGAAAGAGTAGAGGCAACAGGTTGTATGTCAGCTGCGCAAATAGGGATTAATTCAAGCACTCAGTTCTTTGATACTGCTATGCCAAGAACCTCATTTAACCAAAACAAGTACTGATGCTTGTTTGGTTATGCTTAAATACTGATATGTTTGAGTGAGAGCTTGCTCAATAACTGATGCTTGAGCTTAATTTTACTTTGCTTCTCTCATACATTTATGGAGCTGTCAGATATTTCCATTCTATTTGTCAATATCTTAGGAAGATTCATCTGAATTTTCTAAATGAGTACCATCATTCGGCAGCCTACAGGGCTTGTTTATGTATCATCATACATCTTCTGGTTACCAGGTAGGAAGGCTATTTGAGCTTCTCAAGTGCATCAGCTGGAGCAATTTGTAAATATTGCTCTCAGACATCTAATAAGTTTCTGCAAGAACGGGATGAAGATGTTGAGATTTCTCCTGTAGTAATTCTGTTTTTGCTTTGAAACATTGTACCTTTTATTATTTAATATAAAAATTTGCTCGTTCCTTCAAAAAAAAGGGGGGGGGGGGGGGGGGGATGATTTTGATCTACAACATTATAACAAAAAAAAAAAACTTTTAAAATCTGACGAACAGACTTTTACCTTCCATGGACTTTTGCAAAGACCACTTCAGGCCAATTAGCAGCCCCAAAAAGAAAACAGATGCCATTTTTTTTTAGGCCTAGACTTGATCACAAGTTAAATAATTAATCATCTTTAACAAATATTAGAGACAAATCATCCTATTTACAGTCTTGCTTCCAATCTGATTTCAATAAATATGTTGCTCAAAGGATATGGATTTAGGGTTCAGAATAACACAGAATAATATTGAATTCAAATCCTCAAACCTTGCAAAAGATGAGATATTCCTAAACATGGCTAAAAAAACTCAATTCAACATGTCTCAAGATAAAAAGCTATTGTATAAAATCAACTATGAATCATAGTAAGTTACATGCTTAAATAAAATAGTAATAAGAGGACCTTGATAAAGAGTTTTCTCATGTGTGATATGTTACAAAAGCATATGATCTTATCTTCCCAACAATTGTAGAGCTAGAAAAGAGCTACAAAAGCAATTTTTGCATTTAGAAAATGATGTATGGATTGGCAAGAAACAATATGTCTAGAAAGTTTGAATAACTTAACTGTATGTTCTGAAATAATGCCCAAGCTGGACCATTGAAACGATATTTACACCATCCCTAATAGACTAAAACAGAGGAGGTGGAGTCCCGGTTACCTGCAGTCAACCAGACAAATGTTAGCCTGAAAAAGGGTAACAATGAAAGGACTAACAGGTAAGCTATGGGACACCACGGTTTATAACCCTTCACCGTGTCCTGTTCAAAAGTAAATGTTTTGAAGACAATGCTCAAAAGAGTTGATCATGCCAGTCTATCAATTTGAATGTGTTAGTCAGCGTAAGACTACAAGCCTGCACATGTAGTTTTTGTAGTGCAACAATATAAGCTTCTAGATTGTTTGCCAAAGGTAAACAACACAATAATAACCTTTAATTCAATGTCTGGTTTTGCAACTAAATATCCGCTATCTTCCATATGTTTAATATACCATCTCTTTGAATACATTTATATTACATAAAAACTCAGATCCAAGCCTGCAGAAATAATAAAGGGAGTGCTACAAGACAAAATGATGCATTAGGAAGAAAGATCTCAGGGACTACTATACTTCATGCCGCATCAATGCCATTGGTATAACATCTTATATCTCAATAGCCAAGATAGTTCCTCGATTTCCAGCATTCACAAAAGTTGCAAAGTAGACCTGAATTGAAGCCCTTGATTTGTACTATTTGTGCACAAATTGAGATGGAAGTCTGCTCATGTTCGCCACCATGACTTGCTTGATATTAGTGCCCGAAGCCAATGCTTTGTTGCAAGAAAATTCATTCAATATCCATGGTTGTCATTGTGAGAGAGAACTAAATGGCAGAGATTGATGTGCCAAAGAATCAAAGATGTGCAGCAAAGGCCTAAGGCCCAGTACATCTTCCAAACGGATCTGTAATGGCACAAATAAAAGCAAGCTTGATGCCCACGACAATCTTGACGTGAAGGTAGTAATAGGGCCTAAATACTGGAAAAGATCAGAGGTAAAAAGCTTTTCCGAGCATATAACAGATAGAATGAGGAGAGAGCATGTAACAGATAGAATGAGGAGCAACGAAATGTGGCAGCCACTGCTGCTTATGCAGAATGCCAGGAACCCTAAACTTTTAGGGCCACGATTTCTATCACAACAAACATACGGGTGATATAGTTTCATGTAATCAGCCAGGGATTAAAAATGCCTAAAGGTAGAAAATTATTTTCCATACCTGCTTAAACGTGCCAATCATCGATTGTAAAGACCGCTTGTGGTAAAAAGATGTGGGGAGACCCCAGAAGGTTTGCTGTAGATGTTTCTAAGATTTTGGCCAAAGGTTGGGTTGGTCGATTTCTTTTTTTTTTTAATTGGGTTTTATTCCAAATGGTTCGATTTTGGCTATTTCTTAGTTTCCTTCCTATGATCTCGCGGGACAGGGGCCGGATTCATGGATCTGGAAGTGGCTGTGCCGGAATTGGCTGGGTTGCTTCTAGTTTTGTGCAGGGCTCCATCTGGTTTACATGGCATCTGATTTACGGTTGCATCTGGGTCTTGGATCTGCTGCATCTACTCGGGATTTGGCGTTGTCTGGATCTGGCTTCCACCAGAATAGAGTAGAATGGGCCAGAGAGCCCATGCCTAGGTGGTTACTGCTGGTAAAGTGTTTACCGGGGTTCGATTTTTGCTTCAAATGATCTTCCTGGCACCAGCAGACGATTTTGCATGCCTCTGTCAGGGGGATTTTGCATGCCTCTTTCTGGATTTCACATTCTTATCTCAGGCCGGGTCAGCATCTGTGTCCTTTCTCTATTTTTCCGCCTCTGTGTGATGTAGCTGGATGTGCTGCCTTCACCAGAGGTTATCAGGTTGCACATTTTGCACCAGGCTCAGGCGTGATCGAACCACTGATATGTGCATGTATTTGCACATTATGGTGTATGCATTGTTTATATGTGCTAATTTGATGGTCTAACAATGGTTAAAACTTAAAAAAAAATAAAAAACGTTGCACTTAGCGATTAAGGTTGCATAAGGATTATTTGTCTTAAAAATATGAAGAGATGGAAGGAGAGGCTAAATCGAAAAAGAGAAGCAATCATAAAAAGCATGCAAACCAATTATTCAAGAATGTGCCAACTGGCAATATGCATGCCCATGCAACTTTTAGTTTGAAAAAAGGTGAGAGATGAGAGATATAAAGGTCTGCAAAATGCTAGGATAGTGGGACTTATTACGAGGGGCATCAACGTGATGAAAAAAGGGTTGGAAAGGGAAAATTTTAGAAACCTTCTAAACAAGGTTTTTGTCGTATGACCCATTACATATCACATGTCCAAATGCAAGGTCCGACATTTGGTAAAATCCATATGTAAATTTTGCAAATGTGCATAATAGCATATGTGAAAATACGTATCTTGTGAGAATTTGGTGTTGAAATATTGGCATTATTCCATTGTTGCATGCTTGCAACTCCTAGAACGTGTTTCTATGATGCTAGCGGTCTAGAGCAGCAATCATATTTGACCAGAAAAGAATCATAGTACAAGAGAGAATTTCGTGATTTCCCTTGTAGCCAACATGCTGAACATTTTTGTGCCTTACATGCTATGTCAAAAAAGAATCAAACAGTGCACCTTATATGTGAGCTTTATGCTAATCTTCCAATTGCTCCCATCACATTAAAGTAAAGCATCCATATGGTAATAAACCAATTCTTCTATCTCAATCTGCTATTTTTTATCAATCTAAGTTGGTGCTCTTCACAATAGCCTGGCCAATGCCCAAAGTAATGTCCCAATAAAAAAAAAAAACAAGGTGCTGCGCACGGAGGGTTGCCCTCCGTGACCCGAGAGTGAAATGGCTTAAATCACACTTCAAAGTCATGTTTTCGAGCATATATTGACATATACTTGGAATATGCCACAAACCCACATGGATGAGACATTTTTCCCCTGTTGCAAAGCTAAGTTGAGTTAAGTTCATTATTGCATAGTAGCTGAACATGGTCTTGGTATCAAGCAGATGGATGTCAAGATTGCTTTTCTTAATTTAAAATAGAAGAGGAAGTGTACATGAGGCAGGCACCTAGTTTCATCTCAGCAGGGCAAGAGCAGCTTGTTTACAAACTTCAGAATCAGATTGGAATATGTACTAAGTCTTCTCTCAATTTATAATATTGGTCGAACAACCAAATATAAAAAATGAACTATTCTGTTCATATTTGCTAAAGATTTATAAAGCCACAGTCATACACAGGATATGCTAGGCATATGCCGGCATATACCTGAATATGCCTTACATTTGGATATCATGGTTCAATTCGAGCATTTTTTGCCTAGGCGAAGTTGGAAATATGTTAATGATAAAATCAAGTTACCATTTATGACTTGGAATGTTATCCCATGTTTTGTAATAGTGATGGAATGTTATATCTAGATACTTGAAGATTCACATGACAAATCATGCATTTGAAATGAATAGTACATACTAAGTAGTTTGTTGTCTATAAAGCAACTCACCTTCAATAAGTTACACAAAGTAGCACAATTACGAAATACACAACCACAAAAGCACACATAAAGCAATTTAAACAAATTGTGATCAGTGGTGCCTTATCCCAATATTTTGCACCTCACAAACAAACATAAATTAAACAAACATGGTACAATTTTAAGTCCCTCGAGCCATTGAGTGATGTTTCAAATAATCAAGAATAATATAAGTCCCTCGAGCCATTGAGCACTGTTTCAAATAATCAAGAATAATATAAGTTCAAGGACTGATAGCATCTCAAAAAAGACATCCCTATTTCTTTAATCCTTGTTCAAAGGGATCCTTATTCTTTGATTCATATTCAAGTTGGATTCTCCATTTCTTTAATCCATGTTCATATTCAAGTGAATACCTCTTCAAGTAAGTACCTGTATATTTATTTGCACATATAATGCATATTATCAGAGCATGCTCCAAGTATTATCTTGAATTTCTTTTCAGCTCTGTTAGGCAAGTTGTAAGTTGTGCCTTAGATATAGAGATTTCAGTAGACCTCGGTTTAAAACGTCGTCAAGGGATCCTCTTGTAACATAACAAAAGACCTTCTAACATAGAGGTCTCCAACTAAAAGAACACTTCCAAAACATAGAAAAGAGAAAAAATGTAATGATGCCTTCATTTAATGGCCCCGTTCCACATGATTTCATAGCTCTGATCTACTTGGCAGACCTTTAAAAAGAAAAAGAAAGTGAGTTTTAAACATACATTAATAAGAGTTGGAGTTGGTATCTACACAAAAGCCTGAAAGAGTCTTCTTGTGATCCTTGGAGGTAGAATAATCGACTGTATAATCTGCTCCTTTACCACTTCGCAATAAAAACATAGACCACGAAATTGATAAAGCCTATGACTGCAAGGAGCCAGTAGAAGTTGCTTGGCAATCAACCCGGATTGGAACCATGCTTGATTATTCCATTGACAACAGAACCAATGGCACTGCTTAAAAATAGCCTAGAGAATTAGACAACCATGGCAGAAGTGGCCATGTTGTGTAGGCTCTCAGGAGATTCACCATAGTAGAAATCTAGCAGCCCTGCAAATGTGAAGAGATCTGCAAGTCCAAAGCAGGAATATTGCAAATCAATCCAAAACACTCATTGGAAGAATTGCTATGGGATTGTTTAGCACATGATGGCTGGTGGCCACTCTGATCCTTTGTCTCCATAAATGCTGCCATTACCATGGTGAAGCATGATAGGAGACTACAAGCAAAAGGAGGACTGCAAACAGTCGGAAGAACCAACTAAGGCAACTGGAAATGTAAAATGATGAGTTAGTTTTATGTGTAGTGTTTGTGTGTATTGTATAGCAAGTCTCTGTCCATGTGTTGTCATCCATTGTGCCTATATCCTGCAAACAACAAATAAGATCGAGCATAAGTATTGAGAAGGAAAAAGTTAAATATGAGAAACCAAGAAGAAACAAAGTTGGAGAGTAAAGGGCAGAGCAATGCATAAAGAATGTACAACTGCTTTAAGGGAGGAATGTAGTAGCTAATTGTCGTTGACAGGGGTATATTGCAGATAGAAATAATGATATCAATGTCTGGCAAATGGTACATTCTTTAACTCCAATATGTAGCATAATAACAGGGGGTTGTTTTTGTATTTTTATACTTTTTTTCCTAAGGTTTTTATATGATTTGATGACAGTATTTTATGAGACGTACTAATTGGTACATCTAGAGTGCGCATACTCTCATGACGCTTTTAGTGGCATTTTTCAATGGTTACACCTATGATTTCACAAACTATCCCAAATCGAACACGGTATTTTAGGGTTTCGATTGTCCATGATTTTGCTTCTATGTATTTTTTTGAGGCAGGGCAGGGGCCGCAAGGGCAGCGGTCTCGCTCGACTGGTATTGGAAGCCTAGTTTTGGGGCACATCGATGACGTCTAGGTACAGGGGAAGCATCGACCTGTTTTTTGAAAAAGGAGAACAAGAATCATATTGTATCCTGTGTGGCCACTACAGCAACCAATTCTTCAAAGCAACCAATGCTTCGGCATCTTGCGACCAGACCTGTAGCATCGGATGCGGCCTTTGCAATTTCTGTCCTCTGCACAACTGAGCGATTTAGGCCTGTGAATCCCCTTTGGTTTAGGGTTCTCTGGTGTCAGGTGAGCACAATTTTCATATTCTTGTTTTCATGCATCCCTTGTTCTTAAAAAGCCATGGAATACAAAGAATTTCTCTTCTTATTTTTGGCAGCAACTATATCATGTTATTCTATAGCAGGATTGTTTACAGGTTTGTTCTATCAAATATGAAAATATCATGGATAGCATTTGTGATTGCAGATACTTTGTTGTTCTACCACCCTTAAATTCCTTAATTCTAGCAGCTTTCTATCTTTCATGCTTCCTTACATGATAGGAGGGCTATGTGGGTTCAAACCACATAGGAAACAACCAAGCTCCAACAATTATGGGATTTACATCAGTTGGTATCAGTTGCCACAAGTATGGCAATGCAGCTCCGGCATTATATGCGATGATGGCTCTTTGTGTTTTCTGCTATTATCTTCGCATCCTTATCTGGTAGATGAGCATGAGTTGGGCATGCAGATTTTGAGATGCTAACCTATTTGTTTCCAAGTTACTATGTTTTTTGTGCTTCTAATTGTGTACATCTTTTGGCATTTTTGTATGCAGGTCTTTTACATTGCCTGCGAACATCAATATCTAGCATAATGTATTTGCTTCTATGGATTTTGCCGAATTTGCTCAGGACCTATCAAGTAAAGATTGGAAAGATTTGATCCACACTTGCAGGGGTTTCTCCAATTTTCTCGCATTCCATGCTGAAGAATGATTCTCAACCTATTTTGAACCGTAAAACGTCACTGGATGTCATGAGCACATCTTTACACTTGAATGATGCAGCTCTAAGGACTAAGGACTATTGATAGACCCTATGTGCAAACACATTTCAAAAAACATGCCTCAAGTCAATTACAAAGTTCTATGATTACCAAGGTAAGGATTAGCAGATTACATTAGTTTAAAACCATGGATGTGTTGCTTTATTATAGCTTTCATTTACCTGGGATGCCTAGATTTGGTTCGTCGGAGCTGGATCAGATTTTCCCACAGACCATCGGATTACAAAAGTCGGCTTCAATCATTGTCCAAAAGTTTTCTCCGCATGTGATCCGCAATGTCGATTCCTTAAAATATCTTACAAGGCTTTGCCTTTTGGCACAAACCTCTTCTAAAGGCCACAAGTATAATTAAAGTATCCTTTCACTTGGCGTAGAAATACAAGGGTTATTATCCTCAAAAATCCACCAAACGGACTATCATTACATGGTGGCTTGTTCTTCATCTCCAAATCTATTTGTCCTCTTCTGCATGTGGAGTAGTTGTAAATCACCCCCTTGTTCTTTTGTGTGGACACGTTTCAAAGTCTACTTGGAATGGAGGTAAAGTCAATCACTTGGACATGAGAAAAGTTCTAAATATTTGGATCAAACCATTATTGTTTGTGTTATCCTAGACAATATTGTTCTCTAAACACTTGTGCTTGAATGGAGTTTCTCATATATTTCAGAGAAGTTGTGTTTCTTTTGAAGTTGAAGTGCCTAGGTATTTACAACAATTTGCAGGCATTAATTATATAGGGATAGGCGAAATGCTAGCTGCCAAAGCTCCTTTCATGGATGTTTCAACAATATATTAGCCTTATGCTTCCAAAGCAGCAGTGTTTAGATATTATCATGGAGAAGTTTATTATGTAATATGCTTTCCTTCACTACAAAGTGTCCGGTGATGACTTACGTAAAACCTATAAGTATGTAGCAGCTAGTATTATGGGCCAAATAGTTTGTTGGATCAGTATCAGAGATAATCTAATCTATAAAACCTCAAATTGTGGGAATGAATAGAAATATTCATAGATTTGCCAGTGCAAGAGGTGAGGAGAAAGTATATTATAAGCACTAAAATGTTCAACATGTGCAATGCAGATGCTCGACAGAATAAGTATATCGAAAGGACACATTAAGAGATGGACATAAACTCAAATCCAAGGAAAAGCTGCATACTTACCACCCAGGTTTGCCATCCAGGTCGTCGTGATTGTTGGTGAAGGTAAGAATGAGCTTGATGCCGTTGTTGGAAGCTTTAGAAACAACGAAATCCAAGCCATGTTCAACGTCAAGGTCAAATCCAAGTAACCTAAGTTAGTAAATGTTCAGAAAGCGCAAACCTATTTCTTTGTTTCTGGAAGCAGGAAACAGACCTACATGGCTCATTCATCATAGACTCCCAAGGAGCTTTGCATTGCATTGTAGCCTCCATCTTTGATAAGAATGAACTTGATGCCGTTGTTAAAAGTTTCAGAAACAACATAATCCAAGCCTTGTACAACGTCAAATCCAAGTTATCTAAGTCAGTCAATGTTCAGAAACTGCAAAATCATTACTTCTTTCACTCTAGAAGCAAGAAACAGACCTGCAGGGCTCGTAAATCATAGACTCCTCGATCATCATAAGACTCCCAAGGAGCTCTGCATAGCATTGTAGACCATATTTACTGCCTTGCCACATTCAGCGCAAAGAGTGCAAAGAGTGCGCCTTGCAGACCTTATGCATAGCGACAGTGAATATTTAATCCAGAATCATGGCTTGAGATGGATGACCTAGCACGGAGTTCATCATTGGAAGTTGCACAGACTCGCATAAATTGCAGGTAACCATAATTGAAATAAAAAAAGGGGAAGAAATGGAGTTTCTAGGGTAATCGATCTGGGCCATAACGCAACAAATAATGAATCCTAAAGATCCAAGTTCTTGCAGGATGCTGATGTGCAAATCCATTTTCTTGCTCCTTCCTCTACTTCTAGTTAAACCCCAGACTTGCTTAATAACACTAAATCGTCTTTGAGTTGAGATTGAAGAGCAAGTCATCCTTCTTTTTTTCTAAACTGAGTAAATCATCCTTATCGATCTGGAGCTTGCGCCATACTACGGAGGAAAAGCTCTTCGTTGCCCTTCTTTTTTTCTAAACTGAGTATGGGCCTTTGCTGTTCTGAAGCTTCCACCCAGGCCATAGCCGCCTTGAAGCTATCACCGATAGCAGAAGAGGAGATGCAAAATCGTGGCCTCGAAGCCATCACGGAGAGTTGGAGGAGGTGCATCTGCTCGAGGCCCGCAGTGCTCGAAGGTGCCATAGCCACGCCTGCGAAGGAATGGGGCTGGATGACCGAGAGTTTACAGGCAGCAGCCAGTTTGGAGCAGTCACCAGCATATGCTAGGCATATGCCGGTATATACCTGAATATGCCCACATACTCACATAAACGAGGGTTTGCCCCCTAGGGGCAACCCAAAAAAAAAAAGAAAAGCACGTCAAAAGTGGAGTTAGATGCAAAAGTTATGCAAAACCTATTTCCTCGCTCGCCGCCATACTCAAGAGCGCCTCTTTCTCAGGAGCACTTCAAACCCAATTCTTGATAGAAACTAAGAGAAAATTTTGAACTTTATCAGATTTGATCTCAATTTTTGTTAATTTGCCTTATATTGTATGTCTTGATGATGAAATTGAGACAACTAGATTTCACTTTGCATTCTATCACCTAAGATGGTTGGTTCCGTGCATTTTTAACATCTAGTAGAGTCCAACTGGAACGTGAAATAACTTTATATTACAATAGTGTTACTGGAATGCAAAAATAAAAAATGAGGGAAGAAAATCCTTAAACATCAGGCACCTTCAAGTAGCCATGCGTGATTAACACCGCTAGTCCAACTAGTCCAAGCAGATATTTGAAAACAACTAAGCATTTCCTTTGAATCTGCTTGAGATCTTGAGAATTTTTATACGTCTTAATGCGAGGCCAATGATGTGGATAAAGGGCCAAAAGAAAATGTTTAAGATCAAATGGAGATTGTAGCCAACTTTTGATAATTTAGGGTCAATATAATTAATGCTCAAGGACGTGATACAAAATCAACCAATCTATGATCCTATATAGTTACACAAAATATGCTGCCACTGGTAAGCCACATTTTCAACTGCCTTTACATAGGATATGCTTGCCACTAGTAAGATCGCATTTTCAATTGCCTTTTCTGGTAAAAAGGCAAGAATAGTTGAATGTTCAAACAATTTTCAATAGGATGACATTTTTAACATCCACTAAAAACCAAAGTTGAATGGAGACACTATAGTCGCATACTGCGGCCCATCACATACTTGGTAGAGCTATCCTCCTCCAAAGGCCATACCGTTAGAAGTGGCCCCCCTCCCCTTTTGTTTGATGCGCACCTGGGATGGCCACGTAGGCGAGCAGAGGACATGGAAGTGTCATCTCATCCCATTTCTAAACCACCTGTAACAACGAAAATGATACCATCACCACTGGCATATAACATAACAATATAAGGTGCCACCCCTTGGCTGGCATGCATCCATCCATCATAGCATCATAACATGCTACCTAATATATAGCAAAGCTTCTACCGCAGCTCTGACTCAATAGGGAGCACAAGATATTGATGGCTACGACCTCCAGATATTAATAGACAAGAGTCAAAACAATAGCATTGACTGGCATATAACAATGGATAAGGTTGACCACTCCATCCGCGCACCTTATGTATACTGTGCAGATATGTTGAAAAACATCGAGCTTTGACAATAGCCTGTCAAAAATATGATTCCGTCGGGTCATTCTAGGTTTGCATTTCCCCGGTCCGGTGAGGCAGGTTGGGTTACCCGAATCAGTACACTGATATGCCATTGATAGGTAGCGAGAAAGGGATGATCACTCATCCACCCGTACCCAACTGAACCCCATTGAGGCAACACATCTGAGAGGTGTCGAACTCATACTCTACCTATGAAGTGGTAGACTATTGGGCCTAGCACTATGGCCCCTGATAGATTCTACACACTATGGGTCCAATTGCCGCCAGAAAAGTTCTACCTTGTACATCCCCGTCAACTTCCTAGAACCACGACCAGGCGGGCTCCTATGAACATGCCACATATAATTGGAAGATTAATGAGTTTTTGCAAAGAAAAGACTCAACAGCTTGAACTTTCTAAAAAACATGTCCAAAACATTCATGCTCAGTTAGAAGACAAAGCTATGACTTAGACACGTTGTGACATTCCAATATACTATACGACATAAATACATAATATATTATACTGCCGCATCACAGTACATGTCAACTAGATGATATGCACAAGGTTAGTACACGTGCGGCTCGGCACATGCATGACATGTATGTAGCCTGCACGTCGAGAGCCCATAGGGAAGTTGCTATACAAAGATACAATAGCTTTGGAGCGCATATAACCATTGGTACCTATCGTATTATACTTAACAATACAAGAAATTTGTCTCATCTATTGGTTTGGGGCAAGCATATATATGAACATTTATTCTAATGGTCACAATAGAGCAAAGCAAACTTTTCTCTTTATTACCTCACTTGCATAAGCCTCACTTGCATAAGAGTCGAAGCCCTGATTATGCCTCATGTTCTTGTATTTTGATAATAAGAAGCAATGGAGGGAGAAGACGTCCAGTGTTAATGACATGGAATTCACAAAGCAAGGTTTTGGTTTTTGGATTGAACAAATCCGAAAACATACATAAGCTATTGAAAATTTAAATAAAATAGGATAAGGGAAACTCGATCCTTGTATCCCAGTATAGAAATACAAAACAAATTATAGCTATATGATCTCAAATCTGCAAATTATCTTTCCTTGACAAAGCAGGCCCCTGCAAAAATCTGCAACTACTTTCATGCTTGCAATCTACGCTCTTGCAAAATAAAAACACGTCCATGCAGAAGTCATTGAAATTGCCGACCCCCATAGTCTAACTTTAATGGCTAAACCTTTGTCATGTTAAGACATGCAAAGGAAACTGGATAGAAATGGTCATTCGGAAATACCCCACCTCCTAGATTTAGCCCATGGTTTTGGCTCCCCTTTGGGCCGCCCCTTTTTCCAGCGCCCAGCGCCCAGCACACTCCTCACTCTCTCTCTCTCTAGCACCCTCGCTGCCCTTGCATACAGCCCCCTTGATTTGCCCCTTTCTGACTTTCTCTCTCTAGGGTTTACAATCTCTCTCTAGCCCCAAAACCCCAAAACCCAAAAGGTTTGAGTCCCCAAATTGGATTCTGAGCACCCTTTTTGCAGCCAAAGACCCCTCAAACTTTGGAACCCCCAAAAACCCCCAAACCTCCAAAAGGTGCTCTGACCGCGATTTTGAGTCCCCAAATTGGATTCTGAGCACATTTTTTACAGCCAGAGACCCCTCAAACTTTGGAAGTCAGCGCACACAATAATGTTGAGCTAGGCTCCAACATTTGCCTGACATCGCCATAGCCCAACCAACTGCCTCTTGGCCTTGCCTAGCAGCCACGACCACCGCCATAGCACGCCATAGCTATGCCTAGCCCCCGGACTGATACGCCCCTGCCATAGCCTAAACCTTGCTTGACGTGCCGCACCCCCGGTCGTGGCCACAGAAGATGGGCCAGCCTGTGAAAACCAAGGCGAGGGGCCGCCACGCAAACGGTCTCGATCAGCCATCATGGACAGGGAAGAGTCATCCTCCATGAAGAAGGAGGCTCGGGCTAAGGCTAAGGCCCCCTCAGCGCGGCCAGCCCGGCCGGAAGGGATTGATTGCTCAGACCACACAAGAACTCCTGCCTCGGCAGAGAATTGGAGCCACGTCAAAGTGGGCCTGGAGGCTAACAGTGCCCGCATTGAGGCTAAACAGGTGCACCGGGCGGGCATGGCAGTGGAGATGGAGTCCTCGGCACCCCATGTGCTCTAAGGCAACGGTGGTCGAAGAACCGCATCGCAGGTGCCCGAGACCCGCGACACAAAGACGTAGAGGATGGCCTTGGCCTGGCACACTTCGAACGGCAACAGGCCAGGCAGGAGCTCGCTGACATGTGGGCCCGCCTAGACTCTGTGTTCATCACTCTAGACACCATGACACAGGAGAGGGAGTGTGCAATGCACGAGATGATGGTCACCGTGTCTCGGCTTCAGTCAGAGGTTGAGGAAGCCATCACCATGGCACGGGGACCGCAGAGGCGCTCTTGCGCATAAACCGCATACGGCCGGGTTCTTGAGTACGATCGAGCAAGAAGCTCGGGCGCCCGTGTCTTTGGGGGGCTCGAGCACGCCCTCGCTACTCAGAGCTTGGAGCTCCAAGGGTTGCGGGCAGCCATCCATAGACGGGGTGGTCTCCCGGGGGAGATGGCCAAGCAAAGAAGAAGCCCCGCAAGAGCTGTGCTCCCGACTTCACAGGGCCGAGGATGCAGCTCAGACCGCTACCCCGCAATCCCCCCAGTATGCACAGCCTGCACGCCGGCAGCCAGGACCACGCACTGCTGCCCGCATTCAAGCCACCCCACGCCATCCCAGCCACCACCACCACCACCCCAGCACAGGCCCCGGCCCTCGCCCACC
The DNA here is from genome assembly GCA_021234155.1 of Isoetes taiwanensis. Lineage (NCBI taxonomy): Eukaryota > Viridiplantae > Streptophyta > Lycopodiopsida > Isoetales > Isoetaceae > Isoetes > Isoetes taiwanensis. Next base: position 1,139,026 of record JAJEKV010000063.1, read on the forward strand.
TTTTGACCCTTGTGGCAGCCGGGGAACTCCAAGAGCGCAGACGGAGAGGCCACAATCTGGTAGTCCGAGGCATGCCAGAAGAGGAGGGGGAGAGTCTCGCCCACAACATCCGAACACACATTCTCGATCGGATGACATTCCCTGGGCCAGTTCACATTTCCCGAGCAGCCCGCCATGGGGCTCGGTGCGGTCATAACCGCATTGTCATATTCGGCGGTTCGCGGATGCGCAGTGCGTGATGCCATATTGCGCCCGGGGCAAGATCTTTGAAGGGGCGTCCAGAATGCGTGGGCGGGGACCTCACACCCCACAAATGAAGGCACCTTGACGGGGGAGCTTGTCGGTCGAGGCATCTGCCACCAAGGGTCTTTGCAAAGATTGGTTCGGCGGCAGGATGCACATTTTCGCCCGACTTTCTTCATTGCTGCGGACCCCGCAGCCCCAATCGCGGTGAGCGTGGCCACGCACGCTTCTCCTACCACAGCCCTCCCCTTCTCCTGCTCCCTACTCCCGCTCCCTCCACGACCCACGCCCTCGACCACATCTTTGCCTCGCTCCATCTACTTCTCCCTTTCGGCCTCTGCTTCCCATCCTCCCCGCGACTCAAAGCTGCGCATACTGCTAGCTGGCGACAAATAGGAATTGTGCCTCGGGTGGTCTTGGAATTGTCGAGGCTTCCCTTGGCAGAAGGGGGCAGTCTCAACTCGTGGCGGCCGATATGGATCTCATCTTTCTCATGGAGACATGGGAGCATCTTTGGGCACAAGGCTACACGATCTTAGGGTTACCAACATTTCTCGGTCTTCAATGCACACGTGAGGGCGGAGGGGTCATGGTGGGGTTGCTTGCTACTACCCGGACAACCTTGGCACATTGGTTACCCTCCGGAAGGCAGCCGGACACAACCGGTACTTGTGGGTTCGTGTGCATAATACGATGGCAACCCTCTTTTCGGCGCTGTTATTTCCCTCGCGAGAGAGAGCACCTTCTATCGCAGCCACTCCGATGAGATAGGATGGACCCTTATGTCGATCTATATGATGACATCTGAAAGACTTGATTGGGTAGGGTCGTCCTTCTTGGGGATTTCAATGCCGGGCGGTGGGAGTAGAGCAGCCCATGAGACTTGACCCCCTCGGCGGCGATGTTTTGTAGCTCACGTCCCTTGAGAGGCAACCCCGCCCACGAGGATCGGATGACGTAGGTGTCACTCGCTTTGCGACAGTTGCTCTGTTATATGGTATTTTTGACTTCATAATTTGCAATGGCACATCCGCGGTGGCCCGTTTCGCAAGTGCACCCGCAGACGGGACAATCGAGGGAGGGTCTAGTGTGGTGGACTATGTGCTCAGTAGTTGCACAAGATATGCATCTCATCGGTCATTTCGGGGGTGGGCACCGACACGGTCGGGATGAGGAGGTCGACTTCGGATCACCTTCCACTTTATTTGGACATGGTTTGGCAAGCCGCCCGAAACCCCACTATGCCAGCCCCCTCGCCATCCTCGATTGACTGGATTATGAGCGGCAGAGAGGACTACGCCGAGATGCTCATGGGCGCCACCCGGCAATTTTGCGGACCCCCACACTAGAGAAACAGCAGATGCAACCGGTTGGCCGAAGCTATTACGAGATGCGGGGGCAGGTGCTTTGCAGACCCCCCCCACTCCCCAGCGTCGCCGCTTCGGGGGACAGCAACATTTCAGCGTAACCGGTGGTTTGATGCGGAGTGTAAAACGCAAGCGCTTAGCTCCGTCACGATGCGGATCGGTACCCCCCTTGCGGCCACCACCGATACCGCGCCCATCCCGGAAGGAGACAAAGGCGCGGTACCTTGCCAAGCATCGGGGAGATGTTACCCTGCTGGACACTCATCCTCGAACCTTTTAGCGCTACAGAGTGCTTGAAGGCCGCCTGAGGGGGGACATCACACGGGCAAGTGGGAGCGGTACTTGCGGCGGCTCTATGACCCACCAGGGGGCGTACGCCCATACCCCGCAGGGATGGCCCCATTGGTTCTCGGAGGAGGAGGATGTTGTGGAGGGCCTGCAAGAACGGCCGGGCTAATGGGAAGGCGGTGACCTCGATGGTATGCAGGCCGAGTTACTCAAATGGGCAAAGGCGGCGGCTGGGTGCCGATCCTCACTACCACTGTTCAGCGAGCATTGCGGGGAAGGTTTCCCGACAATGGACCACAAGCGGGGTTGTCCCCATTCACAAAGGCGGGCGATGCACCTTTGTCGACCCACCCACTTGGGCGATCATGGTCGATTCGGTATTTGCCAAACTGTTGGCTGGCATTCTCGAAGCAGCAGATTGACCCGGCTGGGCAGAGGCGGCGGATGTGTGAGCCCTCACACAAGCGGGCTTTAGACCCCGCCACTCAGCGATTGACCATATCTTTTACTGCGGGCATTGATTGAAGCGGCCGAAACCATCGGCAAGGACTTGTATTCTTTGCTGTGGACTTAGCGAAGGCTTTTGATCTGGTCCCTCGGGAAAAGTTATGGGCTAGGCTGCGTCAGCGGGGCTGTAGTTGCCTATGCGAGAATGCCATATACAGGATGTATGAGAGTTGTTTTGGCGGGGATGCACCCGGCCGGGCCAAGCATTCACCCGATGTAGTATCGGGGTCGGGGCTGCCCCCTCTCACCAACACTTTGTGGCCTCTACATTGACCCGGTTAGAGACACGGCTTCTGCGAGCATGGGGGGATGGCATACGGCTTTTGCACCGGGTCATCCGCCCGGCTCATCTATCGCGACGATGTTGACCGTCGGCCCACACACCCGAAGCTATGCGGTCTCATCCGGATGCCCTAGACACATTGCGCGGACTCTGGGACATGCTGGCGTGAATCGGCCAAGACCGGGGTGGTTCTCATATCCTCTCACGCCACCCCGCCCCCCCAGCACTCACATATCGGGGACGGCCTTTTGTGGAGGTCACGCCCACCTACAAGTAAGTACCTAGGGGTGGAGTTCCCCTCCTCGCTCTGTTGGGAAGCGTCCATTCACTTGCGGGTGACAACGGTTTGGAAAGCGCTTTATGCCATGCGGAACTTGATCACCCGCGGGAGCTCTATGATTGGGGCCATCGGTCACATCATTTTGGTGGTTTGGTCGAGAACTGTCCAAATCCCACCGGTCGAGGTTTGGGGCCCCGTCGTCTCTTTGGCGACCTGGAATGACTTGGGGAGGTGCGAGAAGGCATTTTGGCACGGGCACTTGGGGTGAAACCTTGATCCCCTATCAGATTCTCGCTGCGAAACGGATTCTTGCCGCCGTGGGCAGCCCTTGATAGACACATCGTCTATTTTTAGAAACGGTTAATATGGGTGATGCTCGGCTCCCGCACGGGCTTACACATTGTGGCAATGGGCCCGCAGCCGCTCGGGGGCCCCGTTGGAGGGGTAAGAGATCGGTGGTTCGCCGGATGGAACGCGGGGAGCACAATCGTCTTGAGGTGGACCGCGAGGCCGATCGTGATAACCTGCCGGAGTACCTGGACGCTTGCTTCCTTGGCAAGCTTTGGGACCCCGGCGCTCTAGAGGAGGTCAAAACGGCCCATTACAAGGAGCACATCAACCCCGCGTTGGCCCGGGGCCCGCAGCTCTACCTGCGTTCCGCCTGCCCCTGAAAAAGCGCAGACTCATTGCCTCCATTCGCGACAGTGCCCACCATCTTCGCGATCGAGGCGAGGCGGGTGGATTGGGAGCCCGCCAGAGCCGGGCTCTATCGATCTTTGTCAAGCGGGTGCCATTGAGGATGAGTCTCACACTTTCGAGTTGCCAAAGATTGGTCAGATCCGGGCCGATCGTTCCCTTAAATGCGGCGAACTTGCCCCTACATTTGCTGATCAACACACCGTCAGTACGTGTTCTGGGGTCGTACATTCAGGAGGTACTGGATCTGCGAGCCCACCTTTGCCCCCGCCTGGCTGCCCGCTGATCAGGCACTACGGGTACGATACATGAGTGTATATATTTGTGTGTTTTTGCATTTCGTATATTGGAACAGTTTGTCAGCAGGCTGATTGCTGCCACGGTTTTTCCCTGAAAACCCTTCGGGGCGGGGGTTTTTTAATCCGGGTTGTAATCCGCTTGCTGCGCTTTTGTATTGGGTCCCATAGACCGATTGGTCTCCGTGGACGATAAAAATACCTTCCTTCCTTCCTTAGCCTGTAAAAAAGAAGAATACCCTCCTCTTTTGCCTTCACAGCTAGAGGGGGACGAAAGAAACTGTGGGCTACTGTGGGCTGTGGTGGATTGGAAGCTCTAATGGATTCAATATTTGGTTATGCCTAAAACACATCTTCGTCTTTTTACTCCGACTATGGTGGATTGAAGTAAAAAATCGGACCCCAGTGCAAGGGGTAGCAGTTTTGGCTTGCATTGATCTTGCAAAAGAAAATAACCCATGATATTGGATAATGCCATGATGAAAAAATTATAAAGAATGAAAATTATATGTTCATGATTGAAGCCGATTTGTTCATGATTAGAACAAACTTGAAGAAAGATCTATGTGGTTTTCTATACATTGATTCGTTTTTTTCCTTGAAATAATTGATTGAAAATTTTGCTATTTGATCTGACTTATTGGACATATCCAAATCTAGGTGGATGTAGAAGGGTGGCATCCAGTATGGGAAGTGTTGAAAATCATCTAGCATTCAATGGATTATTTTGGCTTATCCTTCTTATGTAATGCAGTGTCCGATTTCGGTTCTCCCTTATTTTCTTCCTTGAAAATTATTAAAATGTGACACGTGTGCAATCATTGATTGTAGGGCATTAATGTGTGTTCAGATACATTTATGAGCATGTCTGAAGGCGTGCCCCTGTTCTTCCTCCGCAAGCAAGTTCTGGCCTAGGATTTCTTCATCTGCAAGCAACCGCCAGATCTTTTTCCCAATCCTCCTCCTAGGCCCATCATATCTTCTTTCTTGATCTTAGAAAAATACCCAAACTCCCTGTGCGCTTCTAATATTTCAAATCCCTGTTCTAAGAACCCAAATCCGATTTCTATTGCTAAACTAATTACAATGTGCAAGAAACATGTAAGAAACGGGTAGAAAGATTTGACGAAGAAGCAAAGAACAGGAGAAACAAAGCGATTTTGTACTCGGATTGTGGAAAAAAGCTTCGGAATGACAGATTTCAGCCCGAAAAGATGAAATCCAAGAAAGAAATTGTTAGCTGGAGAGGAAGTAAGCCATCCAAAACTTTGAGCTTAAAACACGGCTGAATCCGGTGGGTGCTGGGAGAAAAATGCTAGAGCAGTTGGGGGCAACATTAAAAAAATAGCATGTTTGGGAAAAAACATAAAAGAAAGTGCCCAACCAGGGATCATTGGTCACCACGCACAGCTCCATTGCTCCGCTACTCCAAATGTTGAATTTAGCCTTTATCTTGGAAAGGGGAAGACGTGTACACGTGTCCTATTACTGGAGAGCGGTGTATTACCTGCAACAATAGCAACAGGTGAAGGCAACAGACGGGGCATAAGAACAGTGTAAAAGGGCAAAGGAACAGACAGAGAGTAGTGGAATCAGATCTCGATTTGCAGGGAGGCCAGATCGTCACTTCGTGGCAGGTTAATACCGCAGGAGGTTGAGGCGAATAAAGCGTCCAAGTCTGCAACAGAAAAGTGCAGAACTGTTGCCGTGTGCTTGCAGGAGGTAGCCTGGTTTCAATCCAAGTGATTGCAGTCAGCAGTTGGATCTCAGGAATTGTCGATTTCTGCAGAAACAGACCAGTGGGTTTTGGAGTCTTTGAGATTTACAGTGCAGGGTGACGGATTTGGTTCCCACATTGTGCAAGGTGTATCCCAGATTGTTATCTGGTGGAGATTGTCTGAGAAGGAGGAAGAGACCGGCTTTCTTGGGTTCAAATCCCAGGCTCTATTTTCCATCAGTGGTATCAGAGCGGGGTTCATAATTATGGAGACAAATTCTGCTGCAACAGTTCCACTGACCATTGACTCAGGAGCTGAGAGAACTGTGATTGCTTCAGGAAAATTAATAAAGGAGATAAAGGAATCAGATACTCCTTGTGTGCAGATGGGAAATGGGCATTTGCATGAAGTAAAAGGATGTGGAAAGTTGGAGTTTTATCATGAAGGTGAAGATAAAATATGTTTGGAGAATGCTTTATATACTCCTGGTATGTTATTTAACTTGATTTCAGTTGCAGACTTAGTAGACTCGGGATATAAAGTAAATTTTGATTCTTATCGTTGTGAAATGGTGGGTAACGGTAGAAGGATATATGCAAGAAGGAAAGGGAAATTGTATTGCTTGGATGCTGTGCCTTGTGTTGGAACTGTTAATTTATTAGATTTAATGTGGCATCTCAGACTTGGCCATGTAAATAATGCAACCATAAAAATCATGAGCAAACATAATTTGGTGGAAGATTTGCCTAACAGCATAACTGCAGAAGAGCACAAAATTTGTCGTGGTTGTATGCTTGGGAAGCAAACTAGACACAATTTTAAGCCCAGGTTTGCCAAGACTTTGGGACTTTTGAATTTGGTACATACAGATTTGTGCGGACCGATGCGTGTTCAGAGTATGAGTGGCAAGGCATATTTCATCACATTTATTGATGATTTTTCCCGGAGAACAAAATGTTATTTTTTGAAATCGAAGGATCAAGCATTCCAGGCATTCCAATTGTATCTAGCAGAAGCTGAACGAGAGACATCTAGGAAGTTGAAACGCTTGCGCTCAGATTCAGGGGGAGAATATCTGTCTCGGGCATTCATGCAGTTTTGTCGTGAGAAAGGGATTAGACGTCAATTTACATGCAGATATACGCCACAGCAGAATGGCATCGCGGAGAGAAAAAACAGGACACTTATGAATGCGGTAAGATCTATGTTAAAACATGCAGGGTTGCCTAACTATCTCTGGGCAGAAGCGGTTCAGGCTGCATGTTACATTCAAAATAAATTGCCGTCTGCTGGTATTCAAGGAAGAATTCCTGAAGAGGTATGGTCTGGCAGAAAACAATCTGTAAAGAGACTACGTGCATATGGTTGTTTAGGGTATATGCATGTGCCAGAAGAATTGCGGTCCAAACTAGATGATCGTAGCATAGAAACATATTTGGTTGGGTATGAGGACCAAGGGTACAGACTATATGATCCTAAAACCAGGAAAATTTATATAAGTCGGGATGTGGTATTTGATGAGACTAAATTTTATAAAGATAGGGCAATTAAAAGTGATGTGTCAGAAGAAAAAGAGAAAGTGCAGCCCTGGGCGCCAGAGGGATGGTTTGACGATGAAGATGATGATGAAAATGAAACAGGAATTCAAGTACAAGATGGAGGTATGGAAAGCCCTATAGAAATAGGAAGTAGTGACACAGAAGAACATGTAGTAGAAGAGGGAGAGAATGGTATAGAAGATATTACTGTGGAAGAACAACAGCCAGTAGAAGAAATTCAAGGTATAGAAGAAATTACTGTGGAAGAACAACAGCCAGTAGAAGAAATTCAAGTTCACAGCCGCAAAACTGATGCAGAAAGGCTGAAACAAGAAGCTCCTATTGATATATCGAAGTATGGAAGAGATGAGCATGGGAGGAGCACTCGTGAGCGCAGACTTCCAAAGAAATTTGAAGCCTATGAACTTGGAAGAAGCACGCAGGAGCAACGGCCAGCAATGCTGTGTGTTAAAGAGCCTGAAACTTATGATGAAGCTGTCAATTCTCCTAATGCAGACAAGTGGAGAAAAGCAATGCAAGAGGAACTCGAGTCATTCAAGCAGACAGGTACCTATGATCTCACACCTAGGCCAAAAGGTAAAAATGTGGTAGGATGTAAATGGATCTTTAAAATAAAAAAGGGAGCTGACGGAAACATTGAAAGATATAAAGCTAGATTGGTGGCTCGAGGGTTTACTCAAGAAGCTGGTAAAGATTATCATGACACCTTTTCCCCTATTGTTAAACTAACAAGTTTGCGGGCTTTGATTGCTATAACAATTGAGCATGATTTAGAGCTCGACCATATGGATGTAAAAACGGCTTTTCTCAATGGGGATTTAGAAGAGGAGATTTATATGGAGCAACCAGTCGGATTTGAGGTGCAAGGAAATAAGGTCTGCAAATTGAAAAAGGCAGTGTATGGGCTTAGGCAAGCAGCCGGACGTGTGAATGCGTATGCATGAATAGCTTTTACATTATCGCGGGGTTTGAAAAGTTGCAAAGTGAACGTAATCTCTACATTAAAAGGGTAGATGATAAATTTTGCATTATAGCATTGTATGTAGATGATTGTGTTATGAGTGCTAATGACAGAAAGTTTATGGATCAGTGCAAAAATGTGTTGAGAGCTAGATTTCAGATGAGTGATCTTGGTAAACTAAAAAAACTTTTGGGCATGGAGGTTTATAGAGATAGACAAACTGGAGAATTGGCTTTAACACAAGTGCAGTATATTAAGAAGATGTTGGATACTTTTTCCATGGGTGAATGTAAACCGGTGCCGACTCCTCTTGTGGTTGGTAAGAGAATTTACGGAGATTTGTCCCAGATGGCGAAGAGGAGAAAAAGAAAATGCAAGGAATACCATATAGGGAACTTATCGGAAGTTTGCTTTACGTGGCAAATGCCACGAGACCGGATATTGCATTTGGTGTAAATTTGTTGAGTAGATATTTGAATAACCCAGGATGGGAACATTGGGTTGCTGCTAAGCGTATTCTTAGGTACTTGAAAGGTACGATGCACCATGGTATTTGCTACGCTAAAAGCTTTGTGATAATCCTAAAGTAGTTGGCTATGCGAGAATTATTTGGTTATCTGATCTGCGGATTAGGGGGGAGACCTTGATGAGCGAAAGTCCACAACGGGATACTTGTGTAAACTTAATGGTGCAGTGATTTCTTGGTGTAGCAAAAGCAAAATTGTGTGGCTATGTCAAGTCTTTGAGTCGAGATGCGATGTAATACGCCTCCTTGGCGGCGAGAGAGATAATTTGGTTGAGGCGATTATTGCAGGAATTGGGAGAGAAACAAAACTGCCCAACAAAGCTGTATTGTGACAATAAAAGTTGCATAGCGATTGCTAGAAATCCAGTGTTGCACTCAAGGACAAAGCATATTGATCTGCATTATCATTTTATAAGGGAGAAAGTAGTAGAAGGCGAAGTTGATTTGCAATATATTCCTACTGCTAAACAAGAAGCAGACATGTTAACAAAAGCATTGGCCGAAAGTAAGCACGAATATTTTCGAGATGCCATAGGTATTAAACTGATAAACGCTGGCGAAGGTCCTATCTGAACCTAAGCTAGTGGCTGCAAAGAATCTAGTGTGATTGTAGACCATAAAGGCTAAAGGGGGAGATTGTTGAATTTAGCCTTTATCTTGAAAAGGGGAAGACGTGTACACGTGTCCTATTACTGGAGAGCGGTGTATTACCTGCAACAATAGCAACAGGTGAAGGCAACAGACGGGGCATAAGAACAGTGTAAAAGGGCAAAGGAACAGACAGAGAGTAGTGGAATCGGATCTCGATTTGCAGGGAGGCCAGATCGTCACTTCGTGGCAGGTTAATACCGCAGGAGGTTGAGGCGAATAAAGCGTCCAAGTCTGCAACAGAAAAGTGCAGAACTGTTGCCGTGTGCTTGCAGGAGGTAGCCTGGTTTCAATCCAAGTGATTGCAGTCAGCAGTTGGATCTCAGGAGTTGTCGATTTCTGCAGAAACAGACCAGTGGGTTTTGGAGTCTTTGAGATTTACAGTGCAGGGTGACGGATTTGGTTCCCACATTGTGCAAGGTGTATCCCAGATTGTTATCTGGTGGAGATTGTCTGAGAAGGAGGAAGAGACCGGCTTTCTTGGGTTCAAATCCCAGGCTCTATTTTCCATCACCAAAGATATGCTTGAAAAATGGGCGATTCGGTTTCGGCGGATCGTTTTGGCAGGGAAATCACGTAGATCAAGGTTCTGGCTTCAGCTTCATGTATAGATGGAATAATATTTCAGTAGATTTTGGTGCCAGTATATCTCGCCATACCTCCCTGCCTCCTGTTCAACAACAAAAATGGGGGTATTTCCGACTTCACATGTGTGGCTATAGCCGCTTATTCATCCAGCTCCATCGCTACTTCGTCTTTCTACTGATTTCCTGTTCTCCAGAGAAAGCCATCGGGCCGGAATGGGCAGATCGGCGCTCTTTGTGGGCCTTCCAAGCCCTAAGCCCTGAACTTGATCAGATTAAGCTCCCTCAGGTCTGAATTGTCGCGCAGGCTCCTGAAGAAATTGGCCCACTCAATTGTTTCCTGCCATGTCATCTACCTAATGCATTTATTTAAACATAATTTTAGGATTTACTTAAATATAATTTTAGGAATTAATTTCTTTTCAGATTACCTTTGAAGATGGTCACCAAATTTATTTTTTTATTTTAGTATGAACATTACCTTCAGAAATATTCACCATAGGCTCTTTGCTTTTGTTGCTTTTGCACACATCTCCATGTTGCTATCATGTAATTGCCGTTTAGTTGCCCTCTTTTATATTATGTGTGAACTTGCTACCTAATGTCACTGATGCATTTAATAAAGAAGGGCCAGAGCCAATGCGATGGTGCTTCCATTCTCGACAATCAAAGAACCAACCTCTTTCTTTCAAGTTCCTAACTATGCAATCAACTAGTGCATACTTGAGTTCAAAAATACTCTAGTTTTAAACTGACATTAAGATAAACGTCGCGAAAAAATTTATTGTAATGTATAAATAGTCTTTCCCTTTTAAGCATCACATAGATTTGTTGAATTGTTCCTTGCAGATTGTTATGCATTGAGATCACTTATAACATCTGTCTACTAACATTCGTCTAAATTAAGAACACGAGAACTCAAGGTAATGACACAAGTTCATAACTTCGCCGCCGCGATAAATTTCTTGTACGTTATAAATTGGTTGATGACATGACATGGTTCGAAAATAGCAGAGTTTGGCCCCAAAAAATCCACCCACTTTTCTTAAATTCAGGTCATCTCAAAAAAAAAAGGCCAGCTATTTCTCGGCAAGATTTTTTTTTTTTAAATACACTAAAAAATGCACTAACATGTATTTTTTCTCGTAGCCTCAAATATCAAACGGCATTTTTACTGGTTAGACATAACGTAGGGTCCCCGACATTGGAGCGGCTCCCTTATATGGTGCGCTACGTCAGGCCCACATGAACCCCTGTGACAGAACATGTCAGCACCCTAATTGTGAACATGAAGCCCTACATGGCGCAGCTCTCTTTTGCAGATGGCGCCACTCCAGACCCTAGTTGTCTTGTCTCTTTCCTGTCTGGATTCCCGCTTTCCTTGAATGGCGATGCCATTTCTAACCATTAGAGCTAAGATTTTTCATTTCTTTTACGGTAACTACTTTAATAGTCTCCAGAATGTAATTTTCCCTCCCGTTTCTTTATCCTTGCTTGATTATAGGAGCTTCATCAAGCCATTGGTGCTCAGGATCATTCATCTGGCAGAAATCTAACCTTTTTTCTCTTGCATGCAGGTTTAGGGGTAGTTAGAAAAAGTTCTTGGCGGGAGGCATACATCTATCGGGGGAAAAATCTGTGCTCTTACTTCACAGGATCGATGAGTTGGCTGCAGTTGAAGCCATTGATTCACAAGTTAAGCCATCAATTGGCCCATTTTATGCACACATACATCACTATAAAAGGCTCTAAAATTTCCCTGTGCCTCTCATTGCAAGTAAGCTCTTCCATGAATCTATTCCTTGCGTTTATTCTTTGGATCCAATTTCGTTTTGCCTTTCAGTCTATTACTGGCAAGCAGGGCTTTCTATTTCAAATTGAAGGTCTCAATGACCTGATTACTTGTACCTTTTGCACAGGAAATGTGATGATCTTCTTATGAAGAGAAAGAGGTAAGAATTTAAAGTATTTTATAGGTTGATAATTATGCCTTCTGTGCTATTTTGCTTATTCTACAATGTTGATTCAGTTGACAATGGTGGAATTATTTTCTTCATTTAATTGATAAACGGATGCTGGATGCTGGTGAATAGAGGTATGTAGTCATGATTCTTCTTATTGTTAGCAAATTAATTTGACCTGTATTTTTTAGTTAAATTAAGTTAGCTTTCCTTTCTAAGCTTAGATAATTTACATCTGTTTATTCTTTGGCAGGGCTATAATATACTTTGGCAATGCTAGTAGAGCTATAGTTTTGCTGATCATTGTGCCATTTACATCTTAGCTAAGTCATGTCTTTGTCCTTCAGCCTACATTGCACTATGAATCTAAGGAGAAATAGGACTGCTGTTGTTCCTCCAGACAATGTAACTGAAACTTCTCTTGGTAATGACCCTCCAACAGTAGTTAATGCTCATAGATCATCCAAAAAAATCTTGTCCAGAAAAAATTTACCTCCTAGAGTAGGCAAAAAGGTAGTGAGGAAAGCAGTAAGGGATGGATGGATGAAAGAACATATGCAACAGGCCATTGATACAGTTGAGGATGGCCTCATGAGTATCAAGGGATCTGCTAGGCATTATGGGATCCCCTAGACCACCTTAAGGAACCATATTTATGGCATTAGTAAAGAAAAGCAAGGTGATATTCCTAGAGGTCTAACTGTAGATGAGGAGAAGGTTCTTCTGAAGTGGGCTTTAGATGTCGCTGATGAAGGCAGACCAGTTACTCTAGAGGTAATGAAGCAGAGAGTAGCACAAATGACCATAAATAGGATCACATATTTCAAGAATGGATTGCCAGGTAAGAAATGGTGGCATAGATTTAAGAAGAGGCATACTGATATAAGTCTTAGATCAGCTCAATGCATGGAAATAAGTAGAATGAAAGCTATGACCACAAGAAACCTTAGAAATTTCTATACCACCTTGAGAGAGATTTATGATAAATTGGAACTTGATCCATCTAGAATTTGGAACACTGATGAAACAGGTGCAAGCAGGAAATCGAACTGGCATGCGAGTAATAGCTAGAAAGGGAGTGAAGAATGTCAGAGAGACAATTCCAAACAATAGAGAATGGATGACAGTTTTGTGTTGTGTCAATGCCATGGGAGTTAAACTTCCTAACTTGTATATTTTTAAAGGTAGGAGGGTGGCAGGAAATAACTTGCTGGCAGGTTGTGAACCCGGAATAATGAGTACCAAAAATCTGTTTAGATGACAGATGTGTTATTTTTGCTTGGCTGGATCACTTCAGAAACACAGTTCCTGGTGGAATTTCATTGGATAGACCTCATCTTCTAATCATTGATGGCCATGGAAGCCATGTTACCATTGAAACCATCTTGAAGGCCAAAGATATAGGCTTGCACATTCTTTTGCTTCCTGCACATACCTAGATTACAACCTTTAGACGTTTCATGTTTTGCACCCTTCAAATCTGCTTTCAGAAGGCTCAGAGGACAATTCATGCATGCTAGATATAGTATAGAACCTACCAAAGAAGATCTGACGACCTTAGTTTCTGATGCAATTGTTTGCTCTTTCACTCCATCCAATATCTCTGTAGGATTTTCTAAAACTGGTATTTGGCCATTTAATGAAGAAGCTGCCCGATCCAGTTGCTGATAGGTTAGCAGTAGAGGCACAATCTTCAACCACAAATAAATGTGAAAATATTGATAATGATGTTGAGAATGCAGAAAGGGCAGCGGGACAAGCTTTAACCACAAATGAAGGTGAAAATAATGATAATAACGACGATATTGCAGCAAATGCAGATGTAACAGGGGCAGTAGCACACTTTCCAACCACTAGTGAAGGTGAAAATGTTGATAATGTAGCAGCAGCAGCAGATGTGTTAAAGGTTGTGATGATAGATGCAAATAATATTGATAATGCAGCAGGGCCCGGATGTAGCGGGCAAAGGAGGAGGTGGTCGATGTAGCAGGGCCGGATGTAGCGAGGGGGCGAGGAGGAGGTGGTCGATGTAGCAGGCGGATGCAAATTTAGGGGCAATAAGAATTAATAGATCCAAGGTAAAGAGGTTGAGACTCCCTGCTAGTTTAAAGGAAAACTTTATGTTACATCAGATGAAGTAGTTCGTGCAAGGCTAGAAGAACAAAAGAGAGCAGAGGATGCAGCTAGAGTTAAAAAGGAAAAGATGGAAGAAAAGAAAAGGATGCAAGAAGAAAGAAAAGCAGCAAAAGAGAGAGAAAGGGTGAGGAAGGAAGTGGCTAAACGAGTAAGGGAAGAGAAAAGGAGGTCAAGAGAGATGCAAAAAAATGGTAAGCGAGGTCCCATTTATGAAAGAACATTTCCTGTTTGGGGAAAGAAATGCAAGCGAAGTTTTGGAAGTCTTAATGTTATAAATAATGGAGAGAATCAGCAGGTTATCTCAAATGATAATGAACATAATGATGTTAGTAATAATGCTAATGCTATTGTACAAGATAATGTTTATCCTAGTCAGTCCTTGGATTTAGTTGTGAGCCTTCCTATAGTAGTAGATAACGCTAACATCTACTCTATGGATCACACCGACTCTCAAGGAGAATCTGAAACCTCCCAGAATAGGACCAAATGTCTAGATGACGTATACAGGGCAGAAGCACTTGCACATATGAAATCATTGAATATGATATGACTTGTCAAATCAATGAAACTCAGTCTTTTTTTCCACTATATGGGGGTTGATGCATGATAAGGTGGCACAAAAATGTGCATTTTGAAACCACAAAATGAAGTTGAAAATTGTAGTAATAATGCCCTCAAAATTTGAAATACGAGCTATTAATGCTTTGAAAGAAATTCCATTTTTGGATACCTCCAAAAATGGATTCTTTACGAAAAAAAGTGGGAAGAAACGATTTTTTTGAAATTTTTTCAAAATTCCCACTTTCGTTTCGATGCAAATTCACCTCCGGAGAAGCTCTTCTATATTCATTCAATCAGGGACGGAAGGCAAGTTTACATCTCCAAATTATGTTATGTAAAAGCAAAATGACATTCTCGGCTCACAGAAAATATCTTGTTGCTTGTCAAGAATAACAGGAGAGAGGCTAATTCAAGGAAGGCAGCAAGCTGTTCATGCCCTAGCCAGGTTTAGTTTTTTTCTAGATCATGAAAGGAATCGAGACTTGTTATTGTAGGTCAACGATTTGTAGACCAAAGAAGTGAATGGTGGAGAAAATAATCATGGGTGGTAGTGAAAAGACAGCTTCAAAGGAACTAAGCTCAGATGGATTGTCATATACAGATCTATATAAGGGGGAAAAGGAGTTTGATAAACAGAATGAAATAAACCGATTTTGGGGAGACAAGGTTAAGTCTTGTTACAAATTGAGGAACCTCCAATTATCAAAGAGGAATGAGTTCATGAATCTTTATAGGAAAGTGTATGTTGATAGACAACATGCTCAGGGAGGTCTAATTCCACAAACCTTTGCTGTTGCTTATTTTCTTCAAGAGATGAAGGGGAAACAAATAAATTGGTTATCTTTTCAAGCACATGCAGCCGAAAATTCAAGGTCACAAAAGTTAGAGAGTAAGGAGGACAGTTTTTCCGAGAATAGGTTACATGAGAAGAATCATGCGAGCACTCAATTATCAGTGGGATCAAGACTTAATGTCACTTCTAAATGCGAAAAAAAAGTCTGCAACAAAAAAAATGGTAATCCCTTCTTCACATCTTTTACCTTGAGTTTGTTTAAGATCATACAGCCACTAATTATCTTACACTTGCAGCAATTCCTAGCCAAATTGGAATTGACGTGGTTTCAAGTAAGTGTTTCTCTATTTTTTCACAATGAATTACTTAAAGTGTATTATTTGGATACAATTTTAAAATTGATCAAGCATGCTGCTTGTTGTTGTTGCCTGAGGTATTCACCATTTTTAGATAGCAAATAGGTCTTAGATTATTTTGTATGCTCCATGTTGTTTGTGATTTGTATTGTCACGAGAATAGTGAGATTACAAACCCACATAAATTGCTTGTGGTTTGTAGCTTGTTCGGGTTTGCGTATGGTTTGGTGTGGTGATTGCATGAAATATTTGCTAGTTTGTAGCTCTAAATTATGGTTTGATATGGTGACTCCAAGTTCAATGTTCTTTTCATGCTATTGAGGTGTTGGTTATAGCCCTAAATTATGGTTTTATGTATGGTTCATGGTTTGTAGTCTAAATTATGGTTTGTGGCTCGATTGTGTGTATTAGTTGAGTTGTACTTTGTCTTACATTATGTAGTTTGAAAGTTTATATAGTGTAGTTTATAGTTTGTAGTTAAAGATGTCTAGCAGATAGTTAGATAGTTGCTATAGTTTGTAGCCTGAGATATGATTTGTTTCATAGTATCTTGCTATAGTTTTTAGCATGAGATAGGCTGTTTTATAGTTTGTAGCCTGAGATATGCTTTGTCTCATGTACGTACTGTGGATTGTAGTTACCTGTTTTCCTTACATTTAGTATGGTCATGAATTAGTATCATTTGTATCCAAATATGCTGATAAATGTGTGTTGCATGTGATAGGGTACACACAGGATTATGCATGAATGGATGGAATCAACAGAGATTGAGTTGAAAAAAATAGAATCAAGGATCAGTTTATCCAGTGACAGATACAGAGAACTAAATAATGCATGCAAGTCAATGAGAGAGAAAAAAGAAGCTTTTGACGAAGAGAGGCAGAAATGGTTTGCTTGGATGAAGGATATGACAAAAGAAGCTAGTGCTGGAGTTATGGCAGTTATAAATTTGAGGGAACAAATGATTTGTTATGTTCAAATGATGAGCTTCTAGGTTTAGAGAATTCAAGAAAGACTGATCTTGAGGAACTGTCTGTTTTGCAACCCCACTTGAAAAGGTTGCAATCAGGTTGCCAAACACTGAAGAGGGGGATATCATTAGATCCCCAATTGCCAAACTTACCTTCAAATGCATGCATTGAGGCTAATCCAGACATTTGCCCATTTTGTGGAAGAGTTTTGTTGTTTGATGGCAAACCCTTACCAATACTGTTAGCGGAGTGCAATCACAAATATCACTTACAATGTTTGGTTTCCTTGATAAGGTATGGTGACCTTTGAACTTGACATGATTGCTTCTATCATTACTAACGTTATCTATGAGTTTTAGTTATGATAATATATGCTGCCAAGTTGATTGCGGCCATGCAATGTCTGAAACCTGGGTTAGAGCACTTGGTGTTGATAGATCTACCTCACATGTGCATTTGGGATGTTCTCGGATGGTAACAGAGCATTATTTATAACAAAAGCACTTGATAACTTTATGTACTAATCCATTGCTTAATGTGTTAGATGATGTTTTTGACCTATGTTCTCACCTTGCATCAAATGGACATGTAAGCAAATTAAACATTGCAGAAGCATCTCCACATTATGAAGAAGAAAAGGTTAATGGGAAAGGTAATGAAGAAAATGTAGAAGAAGAGGTAAAAATTCTCTCAGTGGAAACAGAAGGTAATTTTTTTGAAGGCATCCATACACTTGTTTGGTTTTAGCAAGTAAGATTTAGAGATGACTGTAACAGCCAAGATTCATGGCTC
This sequence comes from Isoetes taiwanensis, assembly GCA_021234155.1. Taxonomy (NCBI): domain Eukaryota; kingdom Viridiplantae; phylum Streptophyta; class Lycopodiopsida; order Isoetales; family Isoetaceae; genus Isoetes; species Isoetes taiwanensis. The sequence goes on from JAJEKV010000063.1 coordinate 1,156,552, forward strand.
TAATCATGTTCAAGAGCTGCAACATAATGGGAAAGAAATCGAAACAGATCTATATGCCTCAAGTAAGTGTTATGTATCTTTATGTACAAGCAATCTTTATAGTACAGAAAATGGTAGACGGTAAATTGTACTAAGGTGTTCCAGCAGGTCCGTTTATTACTCCATCGAGTGGATATATAAGCAAATTAACCAATGCAGAGGTTTTGCCCCACAACGAGAAAGGTATTTCGAGTCCAATGCTAGAGTCCACACTTTATATTTGCATCTATTTACACAAGTTTTTGAGTTGTAGGAGAGAGCTTTCCCATATCAGAAGAAGCCACCATTGGAGATCGGGAATTGTCAATAGGTAAGTTCTAATAATATGGTTTTAATAACTTGATTCTGAAATTTCATCATGATCTAATCAAACATCCTGCTGTGCATTAATAGAGAGGACTACTTTTGATGATCAAAGAGTGCAGAAGCGTTTGGAAATGAGAAGTTCATCAATGTGTGATGGTGTAATGCTCAATGGTATGCTAATCTAGCTAAATCACTGTTAAATTTAATTGATTTTGAAACATATGCTTAATTGAGTGCAATCAAGTTAGAAATTTAACCATTGAGCTCTCTAATGGTTTTGATATTTTGTGGAGTTTGTGCAGCCTCAAATAGAATTGAAGATGCAACTCCAAAGAAGACCAAGATTGCAAACAATATGTCACTTGAAAGACAAGGTATGCTATGATTTATTAGGGAAATGCATTTGAAGCTTGTATTTTCTTACGTGTTTTTCTATGCTTGCATCAAACAGGAAGTGATAGGCTAGGACACTATTGCAATGATGCAAGAAGAGCAAGTTCTGGACATGTAGATGCCGAAACAGATTCTGTATCATCTCCTCCACCTCCTTTAAAAAAAATCAGGTTGTCGAGAAAGCTAATTATATTTGATTTCAATAGAGTGCTTGGTAAAATGTATGAGACAAAGGGAGGGAACCGAACTTGCATTCCCGAAGAGGGAACAGTGCCTCCGCATCTATCAAAGAGCAAGCTCGTTATTTTAAGGCCAAATGCAATAGAGTTTTTGAGCTGGTGCAGTGAACACTTTGGCATTGTCATGTGGTCTGATTTGGATGTTGCAAGTTTGAAGTCAATCACCAGTAAGGTATTTCCTGCAAAATTGAAGAAGAAGTTGGTGTTTGAATGGGGTGTTGATAAGTGCATGAAGGTAGGTTTTAAGTATCAGAAAGTCAACATAAGCTTGAAACTGTTGCAGAAAGTATACAAGGACAAAGAGCTTGGAGGATATTATAACACATCGAATACCTTGATGATTGATGATCACCAATATAAAGGGTATAAGAATAGCCCTCATACTATGATCACACCAATCTCTTTCCATCCAGAACGCAGGGATAAGTCATTCCTATTGAACCAACTGAAGCCATGGTTGGAGGGCTTGAGAAACTCAAATCACATTGTAGACTATGTTCGAGATTATCCTATTACTAATTGGTTGGATGATATTTCTGATTCAATAATTGAATTGTTGACAAAAAGAATGGTTTAAAATATCATTGTGTTTTGATTCTTGTATTTGATATCTAGATTTAAATTGCAATATGACAGTTGAATCAATATGACAGTTGAATAGGGAGTACAAATTTACAGGTTTTACTATTTCAATTAGCTTGAAGTTTTTGGAGTAAGGAATGTTGAAGACATTTATGATATGAAGAAGAAGACATTTATGATATGAAGAAGCTGAAGAAGTATGTTATTAAGCAGAAGTTGAAGAACTATGAACTCCATGTTGTGAGTTTATGCTAAAATGCTGGAAATCCTCTTATTCAAGAACAGATCCAATGAGTGATCTGCATGTACTATTGCTCTTGAATGAATATAATCTGCTCTGGTTTGGAAGTGTATCAATTGTAACGAGTTTAGTTTTAGTATTACCTTTGACAGTATTAAGTAGGAGTTGCAGAAAAAGAGACAACACAGTAAAATCACAGTAAAATCACAGTAAAATCGATAACTTTTATAAAAGATGTATCCATGAGTTTACATAAAACGGACCATTACTAACTCATGAAAGAGCTTACAGAAAAAGTTTACTTGGAATTTATACTCTGCATTCCTTTACATCAACATTTACACCAAAATTTATCCATACATAGCCGAGAAAATAAGAAGATTTCAGATATATTTAGTCGAGATCCTATTAAGCCACATCCTACTTATGAAGTCGAGGCATCTTCAGCGCAACAATAAGGTCATTGCCCTCAGCTACTACAACCATCTCCAGAAGGCGCTCGTCAGTTGCATGCACACGGTCTATCCACTGCTGGACCTTAGAAGAGACTGCAGCTCCTTTTCTCTGTAACTTATTCACCTCCAGACAAGAAAACTTGGCCACAATCTTCAGTTTCCTGCCCGGATTGCTGGAACCGATTGATTCCTCCATGGGTGCCCTGGCGGTGATTTTGAACCTGGCCATATTCCTAGTCGTCGAAGTCGAAGAAGAGTGATCGATGTCGTCGAAGTCGAAGAAGAGTGATCGATGGGTGATCGAAGAAGAGTGATCGATGCAGCAGAAGACTGCTGCATGCATAATTGAATGCAGGCCTCAAAAGTCGAGCCCAATAATAAGTAACCTTAAAAAACTAAGGCAAAAATCAATATTTAGATAGATGAAATTCAATAGTTATAATCAAATGTTCTATATGATGATTTTAATATATATTGCAAGCCTTTGCTTTGCCTAGTTATGCACTAGATCCAAATTGTTCAATCTCTTGCTTAGGCTATAAATACTTCACACTTGTATTACAAGAAGAAAGAACTTCCCACAAAAACAATTTCAAGTCTTTAACAAACTTCAATACCTCATAATTTAACTATCAATGTTCAACTGGTCATTAAACCATTGAATATAAATTTCATTGGCTATTGTAGCAACGGGATTGACCCTATTACTGTAGCTGCATTGATTGGATTCGAATTCAAGCTTTTCCTAGTGCGTTATGGATTGAATAGACTTTCCTTCCGGAGGATTCTATTCATAAGCTTGGTGACAATATGAAGCCCTTAGACCATTGAACCTTCAAATTATTCAATATTGCTTTTCTTTTAGGTTAAACAACCTTAACTATTTCACCATGACTACAAGTTCAACACCTTCATATTTTCTACAAGGAGAGCCAAGATATGTATCATTCCCCCTTCATGTGATATTCATTACACTTAGTATGCTAAAATCAATAGGTAGATAACAACTTAGTATGCTAAGATCTTAGACTTCACAAAATGCATAGGCTATATATTCAATGACAGTTGATTGCATAACTTCAGCTAGATAATTTGGCAAGGAGATCACAAAAGTCACTAAGCAAATTCAACCATACACTCCCACTCCGTTGTTGAGCAAATGTGGAGAAACAATTTTATGTTCTTTAACATGTTCATTAAACCCTATGCATGTTCTTAAACATGTTCTCAAACTTATTCTTTAACATGTTCATTAACTCCTATAGGATTAATTAAAAATTTTACATAAGGCATTGATGTTTATGGAAAGGGGGTGTCTTTTTCCCATCTTTCCATAATTTGGCAAGAAGATCACAAAGGTCACTAAGCAAATTCAACCATACACACCCACTCTATCATTGAGCAAATGTGGAGAAACAATTTTATGTTCTTTAACATGTTCATTATACCCTATGTTTGTCCTGATGTGTTAACTGATGATGAAGAAAAATGTCACAAAATGTCACAATATATCTGAATGCCAGGTTCATTGATTCAAATTTAGAATGGGCTCTTGAGGATGAGCATGAAATTTTCCTATTGAAGTTTTGAATTCAATGGTTGAATGGTTCTATAGTTAAATTGTATTGATTGTTTGATATTTAGAAGCATTGCACAAGAACCTAATTATTATCATTATTGTGAACCTTTAGTGCCAATAGTTAAGAACCAAAGGAAATCCTAACAAAGGTTAAGTCGAATATGGATCAATTAAGAAAATCTTTAAAACGAATGGATCAAGGAATGGATCTTCATGGCAAAGGGCCTTTTTTTTTTTGAAGGACGACAAGCTTTATTCACCAACTAAAAACCAGAACAACATAAAATGCAAAGACAGGATTATAACTCCAGTGGACAAACCGATCCAACTGAGCAAAGGGCTTCTTCCCCTTTCCCATGAAAACCCAATCCAACCTAGATAAAAATGCAAATGTTTATATAACAATGGTTTTTTTTTTTCATTCATGCTTGTGGGATATATAAACCCTGGAATTGATTTAATCGAATGTTACTGTTCATTTGGTTTAGGGTTCATTTGTTACAGGGCCGAAACCTGCAATACAACCAGGTCAGATGCGTGCCGATTTTATTCAGGTGGGGTCAATGAATCAAGAATATTTTTTAGGTTATGCTACATAAACAACTCTGATGCCCAAAAAGATCAGAAGGTTTGGCATCTAATATAGAAGGCCTACAACAACAAGAAAATTTCTCCAATGGTTTTATGCCTAAGATATTTGGAACACAGCAACAAGGCAATAGTTTTGGGCCTGGGTACATGGAACACATCAGTAAGGAAACTTCAGCAATGGGACATATGATACATATGATACATATTTGAACTCGAGATACACAATTCTGATATTTCCAAAATAGAGCAGGGATATAAGTCATGCAATGTTAGGAAACATGCAATTGATCAGGTAATGCATTTGGATCGAGCAACCTGATCTTGCCGTGCTCCCATTTTTGCATTTCCCTCCATACACCAGAATTAGTAATTACCACGATTCTTGCTTTGTAACTAGCTAATAGACCAAAAATGTTAATTAATGCAATTTGGTAGTTTTTTAGTATTAATGCCTACGTGACTCCATCTAACCACTTCTTGACCTATATTTCAAACTCTTCTTGGGGGGACTTGACCTATATTTCAAACTATTCTAGGGGGGACAGGGGGGACACTACAATGGTCCACTTTACCCTGCATTAACCCATGGTTGTGTTATGTTTGGCTATTTTACTGTAAAAATAACTTTGTTTTAAAAGTAAAATTTGTCCTCTCATCTTTTTAGTTTAGCTGTGAGCAAGATTTATGTGGAGTTCTTTTCTATTCAGCTATCATTTGATGTAGAACAATCTTCATAAAGTAACAAGATACATCTTCATAAAGTAACAAGAGCTATCTGTTTTGCAGGCCAGTAATTTGGGATAGTTAACCTTTAAATGAAGGTTAATTGGAGGTTCAACTCCTTCAATGATTTGGTGCACCAAATTATCAATTTGTTTGTAATGAATCACATGTATGGGAGTGGTTTGATATTTGTTTAAACTTAAAGATTACTTCTATGGTGATTTGGTGCACCAAACTATTGAACAGGCTGAACTATTAAGGTCATTAGATGCACCATTACAGGTATTGCAATGCACCAAGAAGAGATCTAGATGTCTCCAATTGAAGCTAAAGAGCACACCAATTACAGTTATATAGTGCACCATTAGGGGGGTTTCCTGCACCATGGTAAAGTGCTCCATGTGGTGACAGGCATCACCATTATGGTGGTAAGACCCCCCCCTCATTCAAGCTGCTGCAAAAATAGTTGTAAGATGTTCTTGGCCCTGAAGCTTAATATCATTGATGTGTTACATGCTAGGGCATATTTTGTACTAGAGACTCATTACGCAGTGTAAAGTGCCCGGCGGCTCCGCCAGACGAGGCCGCGCACGAGCGGCTAGGGCATATTTTGTACTAGAGACCCTAAAGTGCCCGGCGGCTCCGCCAGACTCGGCGGCGCACTCGCGGGAGTGCGCCGCCTTGGCGGAGCCGCCGGGCACTTTACATGCGTAATGGTCTCCTAATGAAAATTACCAGACGTAATACATGGTTGGTTGAAATTACGTCCATTGACATTTCGCCACGTGTCTTTTGATCTCGGCTATGGCGGAAGAGCTTCGTTGGGGGAGCTATGGCGGCAGTGGCTACAGAAGAGAAGTTCACAGGAGAACATGAATAGGGCTCCTTCAAAGTATAAAAAGCATGTTCACAGGAGAACATGAATAGGGCTCCTTCAAAGTATAAAAAGCATGAATAGGGCTCCAAATACAGATATATAACAGAAAAACGCGACCTTAATCCGGGTAGGAGGGCATAAAATCCAATTTTTCTCGGCATGTTGAAGCTCTGGGTGCGCTTTTTGTCCGATGAAGGATACAACTGCTCCAAATCTGAAACATAACAGAAGTCCGGCGGGCATGAATAGGGATCCGGGTAGGAGGGCATAAAATCCAATTTTTTCTCGGCATGTTGAAGCTCTGGGTGCGCATTTTGCCCGATGAAGGATCTACAACTGCTCCAAATCTGAAACATAACAGAAGTCCGGCGGATTCATAACGGTAGTCCGGCGGATCTTGTTCTGCTGCGAGCAGAGCAAACCAAAGCAGAGAAGACTTAGCGGCGCCGCTTCAAAAATATCAGAGAGTAAAGTAGCCAAAAAACCCAGTAATTTCAAGCAACCATGTATTACAGAAGTGCAACTGCTTGTTTGTACAGATTTTTTGGATTGAGTTTCTGTTAAGTGCACCAACGAAGGGGACCCTACCTTATTGCTATTTCGAGCCTGAGCGGTAACAAACATGTCCGGGAGCGGGTCTTTGAGGGTGCAGAATGCTGCGAGCAATCTCAGTTCCCTACAATATAACATAACATGGCTAACTTCCATTGCAAGGACGGAACGAACCACCCGGTTTCCATGTACAGAAAAGGGAAGATTTGACCAGATTAAATATATAGAACAGAAAAGCGTGGAACATAGACACGGATGATCGAAGTATCGTCGTTGATGAATTTGGCATACTAGTCGAAATTGATTGGCAGGTGCTGAGGGAAAGTTCATGGAAAGAGTTTGTGAACCGGAATTGACTGCAGGTGTAAAAATAAAAGCCCGGAAGGAGTGAGTTTTGGTGCCGACTTGGTGTGTCGACTTGCTGAAGAAGATTTGGCATTGAAGCTGAAATCCGTGCAGCGCTGGAGATGCCTTGTTGTTGATTGAACAGAGAAGCTGATCAGCATTTTTTTGAAGCGGTCTGAGGAAAGGGATTTCTGTTTCAAGTTGATGAACCTTTTGTTAAGAAAAGATTAGCAGGTTCAAGCAGGTACTTAACAAAAAAGTAGACAACACAAGTGTGAGAAGCATCATGGGGAGGTTTGGGTTGCTTCTAATTCTGGTTGCGCTGTTTATTCAAGGAATCAAAGCTGCTTCTGTGAATGTGAATGAAGGAAAATTGTCAGAAGTAGATCAGTTGGAGGCACTGGCCAGCATAGCTGGACAGAGCTATGGAGATGCTCTGTTGGAGATGTTGAATGGAACAGATGGGTACTGGCACCCCATGGCATTCTGGAGGTTTCTGATACTGGGTGCTCCTCCCAACAAGGAGAGCTTTGATCTTACCAAAGAAAATAATTTACTCAGAAATGTGTCTAAAATGGGAGGATCGTCTGCCACTAAGAAATCAGCAGTGGCACTGTACAAAAACACTCAAGATGTGAAGGAGGTTGGAACTGTTAATATAACAGCTTGGTCTTTAGTCTATTCTTGCTTTTCTGACACAACCGACACAAGCCAATGCGCTGCCTTAGTTCCTGTCTTCATTCTACATAGTCAATATAACAAATCAAAGCCTGAGTATGTTAATCTATATAGAGGACTCTTTACTGGTTCTAATTCTACATACTTTGCCACTGCTGTCTCTGCAGACCTTGCCAAACTTCAAGACTACAATGATACCAAAGGTGTGATAACATTTCAAATGCCTGAGAATTCAGAAAAGTGCACATTAAGTTCCATTCAAGCTGCAAGAAGTGTGCTTGGTGCATCCTATGGCCTTCCAGGTTTTGTGTGCTACAATGCATCAAGCCTAACAAACATGCATCTAATGAACATGCACTTGACAGTAACACCACATATGATGGTTCACTTGGATGGTCTAAGGTGCCAATTGAAGACTGCTCTGGTGCTCCGTTCCTCTACGGATACTATAGTTCTGGTGATTATTATATTATGGCTTGTGCGAAAAATTCTAGTGGTAGCTTCAATTGTGTTACAATTAGAAGCAAGGACATTGACAAGCAGTGCAACTACAAGGAAACTATTGATGCAATGTATGAGAAGGTTATGAAGAAGTCTACTAGCAGCACTTGTGGGGTTAAAAATATAAGTGTGATTGAAGGTGTTTCTGGGTACATAACTGTGACCAGTGGATGGGAGACCAGTGATGGCAAAGACAAAAAGGAGTTTGAATTGGGGCAGCCAACAGGCGAATTCTGCTACATACCAATAGGAACTACTCAAGCATCTGAGCCCAGAAGTTGCTCAGATACAAACTCCAAAACATCAGCAAGATGCGACCCAACATATTTTTCAAGAGATATGCTAGAGGCAATGCTTAATGACACAGCAGACAATTTTTTGTCAGGTCATGTGGCGCAAGCCAACATAAAAAAGGGGCCATATGGCAGCAGGCTTGATGCGGCAGCTTTGGCCGTAGCCACATTCATGGGGCTGGTTGGTATGGTCGGACCATTGACACAGGCTGAGCTCGAGCTGGTTAAGGTGTTCAGCACAAGGTTCAGTTACTCAGGCGGAACAGAGCGAAACCCTATAACAGCACGCACTAAAATTTTTGTGTCTATGCACGCTGAATGTTTTTATAGGGTGTGCTGCTTATAGCCCTATTATTGCTGCCATGCATAGCCAGTATGAAAAGCGTGAGCAGTTCCATACCTGGGCAATCTCGGTCACGTCTACATGGTAAATCTGGCGGTGCCCTAAATCAGGCTGCACAGCTGGCTGTTGACTGAAATCACATGGGGTTCAAACGGGAGTCTGCAGCAGCGGTTATTGGGGCAGCAGCGCAGGGTTTTTGGGCATCAGCGCAGGGTTTTTGGGCAGCACCTGCTGGTTTCGATTGCCTCCAGAACAGAATCCAGAATCAGTCCCGACTGCCTAAAGGTATTTGGGAGACTAAATTATGAAAATTCGTTTCATGTCCACTTCTCATGACTGTACTGTACTCTGTAGATGTTAGAATCTAGTCCAATTTCATTTCTTTCTTCATGTTTCTTATTTCTTATTATTCTTCGTAGGATTTGTACAGACCTGAAAGCAGATGGATAATTATGAGCTGGATTTATCAAGTGATGAAGAACTTGATTGTGAGGACCTGAACAGTGGATTGGAGGAACTTGTTGACTTGTTGACTTTTTTATGAAACCCACAACTCCATAGAAAACCACAACTCAATATAAAAACCACAATTCCAGCTAAGACCACAACATGATCATGAGCAAAACTTATCAAAACTTACTGTTCAAAAAGATCACTCAAAGATGAAGATCCAAAGAACATGGTATCTGAATTGGATGAAGGAGTGTTGCTAGGCAACTCAGAACCTGTACTGCGACCACGAAGTTGAATTTGAAGCTGCATCTTTAATTGAGAGAGCTGCAACTGGAGATCCTCCTTGCGTCTCATGGCTTCTTCCCGTCTAGCCTCAGATTCTTTACGTGCCTCTGCTCTTCTTTCCTCCGCCTCCTTTCTCTGGGCTAGTTCCATCAGCTTCAGGTCCTTATGAACATTAGTCACATCTTTCATGGCCTGAGCTAAAATGGTAGCTGCAGCTTTGGCACCCTCCTCGTTCCGTCTGGCCTTCGTCTTCTTCCCACGAAGGCTAGATCCAGATTTCTTGCGCTCCTGTGGAGCCTGCTTTGCTGGAGGGGAATCAACCTCGATACCCGGTTCTTGCTCATCATTCTCATCACTGTCATCTAAATAAACAGGAGCTGATTTGGATGTTTCTGGTGGTTTCATCACAACGTACTCGGAAACTGGGGCCTGAGAACTGGCGACTGAAGTAGGATTGCAAAACTTCTTGGTTTTCAAATTACCCTTCGAAGCATTCAAACTTGCAGCTGTCTGCTTTCGCTTCGTCCCACTTCTAAACCCAGTATCCGTTGATCCACCTGGGAGACCAACCACCTTTGAGGATTCCCCAAGAACTGCATCGAATTGGTCAAAAAATTCCCACTCACTGGGAGTGGATCCAGTTCTAGACTCTCTGTCCTTCTCCTTCTTGTACTTCTTAACCAAACACTCTACCTTATTCTTGACTTGTTTGCCAGTATAAACAGTGCCCAGAGACTCATTGATACGTAATGCGATTGCTGCATAGTCCTTGATTCTAAAATTGCCCAATTGGAGCTTATTAACTTTCACATCACAATACTGCTCCACCAGCATTTCAACTGCAGCATCACGCCATAGGTCCCTCTTCTTGCTGGCATTTGGCTGGCTAATATCCTCTTCGTCATCCCCATCTCCTTCGTCAGATGCGGGATCTTCAGATACAGGTAATTGGGTGGAAGGAACAAACTCCATTGCATCTTCTTCATACAGGTCTGATGGAATGCTATTCAAATCCATGGATTGCAAAGAGATAGAAAAGTGGAGGAAAAAGAATTACAGGATAGCAGAAGAAGCTTTGTGGATCGATGGACGCTTTGTGGATCTGATTTATGTGGTATTTGATGTATTAGATTAGCAGCCGAATCTGCTCTTCATGTGAATGCACCCAACAATTTGTTGGACAATTCGAAAGCGACCACGAGGGGCGCCGGGCCATAAACAAAGAATACCGAAGCCGCGTATGGCCACCTGTGGAACGGTGGCCGCGGCTGTTTGAGTCGGCAGCCACTGCTTTGAGGTTTCCCGCGCTGCCAAAAAGCGCGTCCATGTGACTACACCTTGAGACCGTGAATAGCTATGGTACCAAGCTGCTGCTCCTCACCTTTGTTGAAGGGAGCTCCACTTACTTCAGTCTTCTTATTTGGAGCTTCTATATTTTGGCTTGTGTTCTTGCCCTTATCATCACTGCCTTTGTCACATGCTCACATGCTCGAGCCCACATCCTGGTCACTCCCATTGAGGATGCCACCCCCAAAATAGAATAGAATAGAATAGAATATAATTTTATCAGCCACTTGGCTTTTCATGTTGTACATTGTATTGGCCTTCACTTAAACTAAGACTACTCTTATGAAGGGTATCTTTTATAGTTGAAATTATCTTATGGCATCTCGGTTCCAGTTATGGTTGTTCATTTGGTTCTCCAATTTTAGCACCTTCGATGGTTTCGACCCCCTAATTCTACCTAAGGACCATGCAACCATTTCTAACGTCCATAATACAAGTAAATCCACCAACATTCAACAACAAACATATTAGGTAGCACAACCCATCCAATGGCCAGCTTAACCTATTTCAGCATGTTTGTTACAGTGCAATGATAATAATCGATTTCATCTAGGCCAGTCCGCTCTCCCTCCTCCTCTTCTTCTTTAGCAAGTTTTCCCTATAAGCGATCAAGACTTCCTTGTAATAGCCTATCCATGTAGTAAGTCAGGTCAGCTAAATCTATTCTAAACCATTACATCTCCATAAGTTGACATCCACGACAAAGATATTTAGAACACAAGGAAATTCCTGTCAGGCTCTTGCTTGCTTCATCGCACTCCTTTACTAGGTTTTGCTTCTTCAGCAACCATGGTCTTGTAGTGCTTATGGCGTTATGAGCAAATATCAATTAATAACTCTTTGTGTACTACTCTCTGCTTATGTGGTAAAAAGATAACATGCTTCATAACACCACTCAATTTGGGTTCTGTGACATTTGATAAATTTTAAGTGAGGAGATTTTGATCATTTTTATTACTCAAGGTTATCATACTAGAATGAGCGCCGCATTTCTGGGCCATGGTCGTCATTGAATCATTGGCTTAATGACGATATCCCGTGCCCCCATCCCATGAAGACCCATTATTTCCATGAATCATAAACCATAGGGCCATTCTGCCATATTTCTTACCTTCGGCAGTGTACGGCTAGGTGTCGTGTTAGAACCCACTCTGTTTTTTGGAATTTGAAAATAACGTAGCAGAATAATTGCATGACCTTGAGAGTTTTTTTATTAGAATGATGAGCGCCATGGTGGAGCCAATGATTCCTGGATTTTAGGTTCTTCAAGCAGAGTTCTTCAAAGTATAAGCAGGTTTGATGCAAGGTTGCAGCATTTAGTATAATCATACTCATCTTCTTGGTGGTTGTCTACTCTGTTGGTTGATGTGCCTTCCGGAACGCAAGAAGAGATAAGTACTACTAAATTGGTCGTTTATCTACTTCAAAGATTCTGCTTTGATTAGTTTTGAACTCAAAACTTCCTACTTAGTCATTGTTTTATCTAGATTTCATATAATAATAATAATATATTAATCACGCCATTAAAGACCCTCAGGTCCAACTGGCGACAAAGTACATCGAGAGTTTTATTTATGAACTATTCAAAGGCACCACTTGCCTCAAGGGTGCTCATGTTGTCATATAATTCCATAATTTCTGCTCTTTCTTTCCACACCATCTTGATGTATGAGCTGAGTTTATTGTATGGGACATTCCAGAGATCTTTCAAGCTTGTGCAGTCTATATCAAAATTGGTTCTAATGCTCTCATATGCTGGGCATTCTAAGAAAGTGTGCGGTTCAGTTTCTATCTTAGGATCCAGGCAACTGGGACAGTACCTTTGATGTCGTGGTGTGCCATACCAACGACCCGTTTCCACATGCAAATGATGAGAAGAAGTGCGTAGCTGAGAGATCATAACTCGACTGCGTCTACTAATGTTAGATGTCAAATATGGCTGCTCCACATAAGTAGACAGGTCACATATTTCAGCCCTATAAAATTGTTGTTTCACACTAGTATCCGCCCACAACAAGTTCAATACACCCCTGTGACTTTTTCCCTTACCTCTTTCAATTTTCTTGAAGAAGGCCATGACGGGCCGCTAAGATGCCAACTTTCAGCCCGCTTGCATACTTGGTAGTACCACCCTTTGCTCTCAGAGCATAAGATAGCTTATTGTGGAGGCGGTCTTTTGAGAAGCTCTTCACACGATTGATATATGTGATTGTACAACAAAGGGCTTCAATCTCTAAAGGAAGCAATCCCGCTTCTGCTAGCATAATACAGTAAGGCGTTTGAGACTTTACTCCAAGTTCTTCCATCAAATATCTCTTCTGCACTTTTTCAATGGATGCCCAGCTTTGCTTGGATAGCCCAGGTCCCCATACTGGGCACCCGTATAGGACTACGGGTTTCACCATTACAGCATAAAGAAGTCTCCTAGTTTCCCAATGCCACAAATTATTAGTACGACATGAATGAAACATGCTATATAATGCTCTAAGCCCCCTGGGAAGCAGCTTTGAGGCAGCCTTCTTCCAATTGTAATTGTCTGAGACCTCAATACCTAAATATTTGTAATCAGATACTTGTTCAATAGCTGTCCCTCCTACCAAAAAGCTGAATTTTTCTCGTGTGCCCAAGACCATTATTTTGGATTTTGAAGCGTTGATGGTCATTCCTTTATGAGTACAAAACTCATGTAAAACATCTAGGTGTCTTTGGAGTCCCTCAGCTGTCTTAGAAATCAGCACTATATCATCTGCAAATAGGAGGACTTGGATCAGGTAGCATCCCAACTGAGCGCCAACTCCCCCCAATCTAGCAAGCCAGTTCTCTACCTCATCAATGTATAATCCAAATAATGTTGGCGAGCAGGGACAGCCCTGCTTCACTCCAATTGTGCTTAAGATCTTCTCTTCTCCCTCAAAGGGAAAGGAAAGTTCTATCAGGACTTGCCTATATAGACATGCTCTTGCTTGTCCGAGGTTCTAGGGAACTTCTATAATTTCGAAGTCGGCTTCTAAATCGCCTCTGTCTACTGTCAAATGCTTTAGCAAGATCAATAAAAGCCATGAACCTCCGGTTGCCAAAGCCCTTTGCACCTTCAAATTTATGACACGCAGGGACACTAGGTGGTCAAGTGTTGAGTGTCCACGTCTGAAGCCAGCTTGACCATAAGCCCGCACATCATTTACATCAGCCCACTCTGAAATCTTTTTTTCAAGCATTGCTGCGAATATTTTTGAAAAAATAGAACTAATCAAGATAGTTCTATAATTGCGTATGTCATCTTTGTCGCCGGCTTTAAAGATTGGAATTACTCTGCTCAAGTACCAATCTGCAGGAAATTCTCCATTTATTAGAGAATTATTGCATAGGTCCAATAGTCTTTCATGTGTTGCATCACCCCCGTTTAATGAGCTCGATGAGAGACACGTAACATCAAAAGCCTTGCCATTACGGAGTCCACTGTAATGCTTGCTTAAGATCGGATATAGAAAATAGTGATGCAGAGCTTTTGGGATCTAATGTCATGTTAGCGCAATCTGGGACATGATATAATTCCGAAATCCAGCCCAATAAGTCTTTTCTTGTGATGTTTCCGACCTCTGCCACCTTTGCAAGACGCTTCCAAAATAACCTTGGATAGATCGCAATCACGGACTCTGTTTTTTGGTGGTGTACACGTAGCCAATCCCGTTTCTTCCGTTTGACTAGCTTTTTATAGTGTTTCATTGCCCCTTCCTTGTCTTGCGCATTTTTCAAAGCAGATTTAGCCTGTGTGCATTCCTTGTCATACCATTTTTTATTAATATAGCCTGTTTAAATGGTTTGGTATGTCCAAATACTTGACTTGCTGACTGTAGAAGGACTTCTTTCAGTTTCTCATATCCATCCATCAGGTGGCCAACTTGCATTTTCAATAGTTTTTTCAACTGTCATTTCATATGTCTCTGCCAATGCATAATCTACCTTTAGTTTTTGCTTGAAGTTACAGTCTCTGTGAAGGCAGTTTACGTGCATATTCAATCCGAGTGCCAGAGGAGAATGATCTGAGTCACAACACATCCCTTGAACCTCAAAGTCTTTGATATAATGCAAGTGTTCTAGGCTTCCAAGCAAGAGGTCTACTGTGCTGCTACCGTTTGGCTGGAAGCAAGTGTATCCACAAGACTTTGGAAAAGTTTGAATGCCATTGTATACAATCAGGTCCAGCGATTCACACAAGGAGATCACATGGTTTCCCATCAAATTTGATCTTAGATCAAGGGTTTGCCGAGGCCAAGCATATGCAGGATCTGAATGTTCTAGCAGCCATAGGTCATTTCCTTCGCCACTCAACAAAGATGCCTGTCTATTCCCCAATCTTCCATTGAGGTCTCCAATCACAAATGCTGGCCCTTTTGTCTTGAAAACAGCAAGGTCTGACGCAAGAGCACAGAATGGATCATTGGCATCCAATCCTGGATGACTATAAATGCGTGATGGGTAGGGATCTAACGGGGCAAAATAGGCAATGGCAATGTAAATTTTCCCACGTAAGCATATCCAAATATATTGGTTTCTTGAGCATTTCTTTACTCTTTGCCACATTATGCAAAATGTCTTTTTTTCACAAAGCATGCTATGCCACCCAGCCTCGTTGACTACCATTCAATAAGTTCGGTGATTCAAGCAAAATAAAGTTTGGGATATCAATCAAGCGATTGGCTTCATGTTCCCATGTTTACGTGAAAGTAAGTACATCAAATTGTTTAAAGAAGTCAATGTTCCGAAGTACCTTGGACTCATTGAAGCCGTGAAGGTTCAAGCCCGACAGTCGAGGGTCCGGTCTCCCTATTTCATATTTTCGTACCACCACTTTGTTGCACGCAACATATGCAAATTCCCTTCTAATCGTAACTTCTTCACTTCATCCAAGAGTTTCTTTCTTTCATGTTCTTCTTTGGATGGTGAGGTCATCATTCAACCATATCCTATGTCCTTTGAGATGAGCCCTATCTTTGCATGACCCGTTCTCGAGCCTCAATGTTTGTAAATCGACCAAAATTGGGCGGTGTTTCCCCCTGCCTCTTGCGTCCAAGTCTTCAAGGGACTTCATATTAGGATAAGCCGGATGCATAGTTGAGGTAAAGAAGTCACTAATTGTGTCTAGTGTGTTCTCTACTTCTTGCTCATTCAGTCCAGAAATTATAATATTCATAGCCCTGGATGCTCTGTCTTCTTGTTGGCATGTGTCTTTGGTCAAGCATCGATGAGACTTGGTGTTCAATTTTGTATGTAATCTTGTTATGCGCAATTTGTTCATGTTGAAGAGAAGAGGGTCGATCATAGCCCTCATCATTTGGCTGAAATTCCTCAATCAGGTCTCTGATGTTTTTCTGGCCTTCTTTGTTCTCAAGTATCAATTGCTTGAGTTCACGGAATTGCATGAGGCATGATTCCTTAAGCTCCTGATGGGTTTGCAACATCAAATCACCTGTTCTTTTAAGGTCACCGAAGGTAGCTAACATGCATGTTTTCAGATCCTTGTTCTCTTCCTGCAAATTTTTGATAGTTTGATTCGACATTTTCACTTCATCTCTAAGGTCTTTTATCATCTGCAGGAGGTCAGCGATGGATTCTTCCTCTGGATCTCCCTTGCTGGGAGATCCCCCCTTCCGTTTGCCCATCTCGGGCACTCCCAAGGACGGGAGCCCAAGCGGTTTAGAAGCGGCTAGACCTAAGCGGCTCGATAATATATAACAAAGAAGAACTTGGACCAGATTTCAAATTGCATATATTACCCACTTCTTCATGATCAAATAAGACACATTGATTATTGAAGTTGGAAATATTTACTATCCTGATTATTGGAATTGGAAATGTTTACACATTGATTATTGGAATTGGAAATGCCTTAAGATTGTATTCAAAATTATGTAAACTACATAAAGCAGTTCGATTGTTCTCAACTTGAATGACAATACACTAGAAGGTTTTTGAGCATCCATGAAGACCCAACAGCCTATAAGACTCAATATAAAGAGTGCAGCAGAGTTATTACTGCCTGGATTAAAAAACCCCCGCCCCGAAGGGTTTTTGGCAGAAAAACCATGGCAGCAATAAAAATACTGTGAAATTGTACACATGAGATGCATGTCAGGTGAGTGAAGCTAGACATAGCTGATCCCGCATGTCCATAATCTCCTGGAGGTATGATGCCAGTATCCGTACTGAGTCGTGTCCAATATCATATGTAAGGACAGATTGGACCTGATTAGCTCAGTATTCCGGATCTGATCATACGCTGGGCAGCTCTGAAGGGTATGGCATTCATCCTCAATGGCTGTGAATAAATATGTTTTTAAAAATATGTTTGCACGATGTTCTTTCTGTAATTTCAATATTTTAAGGTTTACATGGGATGCTCGTATGGTTAATCATTCCATGAGAGATTTCTATGCAAACATCAAAGCTTCTAAACTCTGGATTAAGGGATGGTCCAAAAATGTAACGAGCCCATGGTAGACTGCTCGAGTATTCGAACCTTGAATGTGCCTGTGGGGCGTTCCCGAGACACCGGCATAAATGGGTAGAAGCGACTACTCATAAATGTCTAGACGGTTTTGCCCAGTTGGTTAAGGGCATGTCGGTTAGGAACGTTACAGTTGGTATCAGAGCAGGTCTCGAGTTCGAGTCTCCATGGGTGCCTATATGCATGGGTAATTTGCAAAGACTTAGTAATCATTGTGTCATGATATAGACTTGGATGCTCGAGGACGAGCATAACACCTGCATAAATGGGTAGAAGCGACTACTCATAAATGTCTAGACGGTTTTGCCCAGTTGGTTAAGGGCACGTCGGTTAGGAACGTTACAAAAAACCATCATGACCAAAAAAATCTTGAGAAGAAAGAATACCTTTAGGAAATTAAGCAGGTGAGAATTCAGTTACAACAGGATCCTCTTAATCTAAATCTTCATTTACTGGAAGGAAATCTTGAGATGGCTATAAAAGTTATTGA
This sequence comes from Isoetes taiwanensis, assembly GCA_021234155.1. Classification (NCBI taxonomy): domain Eukaryota; kingdom Viridiplantae; phylum Streptophyta; class Lycopodiopsida; order Isoetales; family Isoetaceae; genus Isoetes; species Isoetes taiwanensis. Next base: position 1,174,369 of record JAJEKV010000063.1, read on the forward strand.
GGAAATTGAGGCCAAAGGAGCTGCCATTCGATGCAAACTTAAATACCACTCCAAGATGGATAATGGTAATTCTAAAATTTTCTTTCGAATTGCTAAGAATAGACTTCTAAAATCCAACATCTCATCTGTCCTAGATGATAACAATTCTATTATAGACAACCATGCTGACATCTCTTCTTATTTTAATGGGAAATACAAAACCTTAGTGTATGCTGTGCATAACAACACTATGACAAATGTAAAGGCTGCAAAAATTTTTAACATGGTTGACTCTCTGCCTCAATCTTATAATCTTCTTCAAAATGGCCCTATGGTGATAACCTCAGTGTTCTTCCTAATGATGAAGAAGTCTTTACCACCCTAAAGTCTTTTGCTAAAGTTAAAAGCCCGAGCCCTGATGGGCTACCCCCTAAATTCTATATCAACTTTTGGGATATTATTATCTTATATTATAATGTTATACCGTATTGGAGGGATCAAGCCCTAATTTGAATGGCTAAGATCATCTAATTGAATCTGAAGACCGAGATTTATCACACGACCTTCCATCACCGTGATTGGTCATGATTTGATCTCTTAAGGGAGAATGTAAATGAAAAGGGAGGAAAAGAAAGGGAAGGAAAGGCACACATAAAAAGGAAAAAGAGAAAGGGGAAAAGGGAAAAAGGGGAAGAGAAAAAGGGCAAAGAACGGGAAAAGGGAAGGTAAAATAGAATGGGAAAAAAGAAAAGGAATAGGAGGAGGAGGAGGAGGAAAGGGAAGGGAAAAAGGGCACTGAGAAAAAAAAAAGGGGGAACAGGAAAATGGTGGGAAGAAGGGGACAGACAAAGTGCATGAAAAAAGGAATGGGAAAACGAAAAAGAGAAAGGGAGGGGCAAAAAAGAATAGGGAACGTGGAAAAAAGGCACAAGGAAAAGGGGAAAAAGGAAGGGAAAGAGAGAAAGGGTGAAGAAAAAGGAAAAAAGAAGCAAAAAGGGCATCGAAATGAAGGGAAAAAGGTTAGAGGAAAAATGTGAGGAAAGAGGAAGGGGAAAAAAGTAAAGGAAAAGGAAAAGGAAAAGGGATGAGGAATGTGAATGGAAAAAAAGCACGGGAAAAAGGGAAAAAAAGGAAGGGAAAAGGGGAAGGGGAAAAAGGGAAGGGGAAAAAAGCATGGGAAAAAGGGAAAGAGGGAAAGGGTGAGAAAAGGAGAAAAGTCAAGGGCAAAGTGGCTTAGGAAAAGGTAAAGCGAAAAGGAAAGGAAATTGAAAAAGAGGGGGAGAAAAATGGCAACGAAGAAAGGGGAAGAGGGAAGTGGTGGGGAAAGGAGGAAAAGGGAAGAGAAAAAGGGGAACACGAAAGGGTGGGGGGAAGGGCATGGGAAAAAGGAAAGAAAAAGGAAAAAAAAAGAAAGAAGGGAAAATGGGGAAAGAGAACCTAGGAAAAAGGGCACGAAGAAATAAGGAAGAGGAAAATATGAAAAGGGAAGGGGGAAAGGGCACGGAAAAAGGAAAAAAGGTAAAGGGTGAAGAGAGTGAAAAAAGAAAGCAAAAAAAACACCATAGGAAAAAGGAGAAAAGAGGGTGAGGGAAGGGGGAAGGGAAGGGAAAAATGACATGAGAAAAAAGGAGGGGGGGAGAGAGAAAGAAAAAGGGAACGGAAAAGGGGCACCAAAAAGAGGAAGAGGAAAATGTTGGAGAAAGGAGGAAAAGGGAAGAGAAAAAGGGAATCAAGAAAAAGATGGGGAGAAAGGAAAGGAAAAGGGCATGTGAAAAGGGAAAGGAAAAGGTAAGAAAAAAGGAGGGGGGAAGGGAAGCTGGGAAAGAGGAGCGAAAAATGGAAGGAGGAATGGGAATGGGAGAACTTGGAAGAGGGAAAGGGTGAAGAAAGGGGAAAAGAGAGCGAAAAAAAAAAAGCATGGGAAATGGAAAAAGGAAAAAAGTGGGGAAGAGGGAAAGGGTGGGGAAAAAAAGAAATGGGGCACATGAGAAAAATATGGCATAGGAAAAGGGGAACGGGAAGGGAAAGTGAAAGGGAAAGGGAAAGATAAGAGGAAAGGCGTAAGGAAAGGGAAAAAGGGCACGGAGGGAAGAGGAAAAGGGAAAGAAAAAGTCCATCAAGAAAAGGAAAAAGGAAAAGGAAAGGGAAGCGGGGCCCGGGGAGGGGGGTGTGGAACAAGGAAACGTGTAAGGAAAATAAAGAAAAGGGAAAAGGAAAAGAGTAAAAATTGGGTAGAGCAAATGGCAAATGGTACAAATAGTGTCGTGTATAATAATGACGTACTTTTGGGTTATTCTCTCATTGCTACAATGTATCATTTACAGTTTCTCAGCTTATGCCCAACAACGTTGGGCACCGTTTCTAGTTAATCTTGATTTTATGAGAATAATCCATGGCTTTTATAACTCAAACCATCTACACCCTGCCATCTCTGCAGGTCTGATTTCTCTTATTCCTAAAACTAATTACCCCAAGACCTTTTCTGGTTGGAGGCCTATATCTTTAGCCAACACATCATACAAAGTCTGTGCAAAAATTATTGCCAACGGAATAAAGGGTTTCTTGCAGAAAAATATTATCTCTTGCCAATTGGCATTTATCCAAACATATATATCTTAGATAATTATTTAGCAGCTATGAAAGATCTCTATTGGAACAAGCACATCAAACAGGAATGGATTCTCTTGAAGCTTGATTTTTCAAAGGCATTTGACACTATGCACTGAGATTTTATTGATTTTGCCTTAAAAAAGATTAGCTTCTCCAAAATCATTCAATTAATTCATGGCTTGAACTCTAGATCCCAATCATCTGTGCTCATTAATGGATCTCCTGGTACTTTCATTCCTTTGGCAAAGGGGTGAGACAAGGCTGCCCTCTTGCACCCTATATCTTTATTGTTGTTGCCGAAATTCTAACTCGAGTCATTAATCATCAACAGCAACTTGGCAATATCAAGGGATTGATTCTTCCTGATAGCACTTCAAACATGAATATTCTGCAATATGTTGATGACTCATCCAGTTTCCTTAAAAATGATATCCCAAACATCTCTGTCTATCTGAACATCATTAACTGCTTTGGTGCTGCATCTGGCATCACATTAAACCTTGAAAAATGTAATACCATTCGTGAAATAAATCAGTCAGACATCATGGGAATCAAATGTTATCACTCTTCTCAAGCTATTAGTCTTTTGGGCATGCCTATCTTTCTAGACACAAACATCGAGGGTCTTTGGTCTCCTATTCTAACTCGGATCAAAAGGAAGTTAAACAATTATGGTAATTGCCTTTCTTTGGCAGGTAGAATCAGAGACAATTCGGTTTCAAACCACCATCCGCAACTCCTTTCAGATGAGCCTTTGCAGCAGTGACGTCCTGGACGGACATGTTTTCGCTTGAAAGTAAAGTTCTTGAAGGATGCTGACTTTCAGAAAGATTGTAAAATAGTTGCCTTCAGCCGACATCGAGGCAGGGCTGACATAGTAGATGCAATTGCGGTGGTCAAAGGCTTTGCCAAGCAGTGGGGCCGAGATTCTGCAGCAGCAGGTCGTGCTTTACTGGATACCTTGTATCAGGACCTACTCCATTATCGACAAGGACTCCTTCCAGTGTTCATGATCGAGATATTCTGCACAGATCCAAGCATTGGAGGAGGAGCAAATCCAGCAGGCAAAGGCAAAGGCAGGTTTGCGGTGGTTTTGTGATGGAGACCATTGTACAGGCTTCTTTTTCTGTGCGACTAAGAGGCATCGTATGACATCAACCATGTCTCTCATTGCGTTTGCCAAATGGTTATGTACTAACAGAGTCAACAGAACTCAAGCAACATCTGTATAACCATTTTCAGATTTTTTTCGCGGAGAAACATCTTCTCTTTCAGTCAAAAATGAAAGATGCAGTTTTGTCTAGGATCTCCCCCATCATCTCTGACGAGCATCACTTGTCAATAGAGGCCGCTATGACAACTGATGATTTAGTCTTGACAGTCTTTGATGGTTTGCTCATGTTTGGATGGTTTTCCAATTGAGGCTAGAGCCAGATCTATATGATGCTTTCTGTGACTTTCGGCGGTCCTCTGTGGATAGAAATCTAAAAATAGGTGCCATCTCCCTCATCCCCAAGGTCAAAGATCCTCGGACTATTTTAGCCAGGCGACATATCACCTTATTGTCATCTGTATATAAGATCTTTGCCAAGGCTTTTGCAGAGCGGGTGAAGGAGACCTTGGCAGCCCATCTCGATAACCCAACCAGGCTTTCTTCCAAAACGATGCACTCTGAACAATGTTGTTACTGCTTACGAGGGAATCTATTGGGCATTGGAGAACCTCTTATGATGAAAATAAGGCCATTGGATTCAAGATATTCCATGGAATCTACACAGATATGCAACCTTGATCCTCTAGTCCAGCATTTGATAGGGCCAAACGCTGATGTGGCTCTATTTTTTAGGGTCCTCTTAACCATGGAAATTGCAATAGATCTAGTCTTCTGTACATGGATACAAGTACATATACACTCCTTGGATTTAGAAATCGTGATGCCTCACTTGCAACAGAATCTTAGAGGAGATGTATATTGGGGTTTTGGACCCTTCAAAAATGACTCAGCAGTGTTCCAACATATGGCCAATGATGTTTTCTGAGACTTCTTGGATATTTTTGTCATCTATTTGAATGACATTCTTATTTATTCTAAGACTCTTAAAGAACACGAGAGGCATGTTCGATATATCCTCTAGAAGCTTCATGAGCATGGGTTATATGGCAAACTCGAAAAGTGTCAGTTTGATAGGATACTGTGGAGTTTTTTTGCTATCATATCACTCCTCATAGAGTCTCTATGGATCTCAAAAAGGCTAGCACTGTTTTGGAGTATCAAACACCTTCTTCCATTCGAGACATTCAATTTTTTCTTGGATTTACCAACTTCTATCGGCGTTCTATTCGGGAGTATTCGGAGATTACACCTCATGGCAAAGGATGTGCCATTTGAATGGAGTGTGAAAGCAGAAACTACTTTCGTTACTCTGAAACATGCTTTTACCATGGCAACAGTTCTTGCTCATGCAGATCCTTCGGGCCCATATGTTGTCGAAGCAGATGCTTCTAATTTTACTCTTGGCAGTATCCTATCATAGGAGGGGGGTGACCATGAAGTGCATCCGATCGTCTATCACTCGTGGAAGTTCCAAGCTGGTGAAATCAACTATCCAATTTATGACTCTTTCGAGTTAGTTGGTTCTTTTGAGTCTTTCGATAGGCGGAGACATTTCCTGGTAGGATCTCCTCATAAGGTTATAGTCAAAGGCTTGCAGCAGATACCAAGCTCAGATTGCCAAGGTGCTACTCTAGCACCATCAATTTGCTAGCTAAAAATGATTCAAGAATCTCAAGATCTAGATGTCACTCAAAGGTTAGTTGAGCATTAGATATAAGTGGATTTGTAGGCTTAATTGATGTAATTAGCCTCAGATGCCTTCTTGAGCCTAAGCATTGTAACCCTAAAATGAGGCTGACAATTGAACCCTAACCATGTATTCTTATGTATGATTAGAATGGTGAGATCTCGAAAATGCGATTGCTAATGTAAACCTTGCGACCGCATTCAGGAACAATTGCAGGTGTGCGAAACGGGTGCTTCGCATTTTGCAGTTGTGCGATCATTTAAGATTCGCAGGTGCGTGATATATTTTGTGCTTATCCTTAGATCAAAAGTCTTGTTTTTTCGTTAGTGTAGGGTTATTAGATGTCCATTACGTTGCATGGGTCATCCCATCTTGGCTCCACCATGATTTACTCTTGTACGCCATCGAGAGTGTGTTGGTTGACCATGTGAACTTAGTGGTTAGGTTCAATGGCTTCAAGATTGGCACCACATTGCCTTTATTATCTTGAGTTCCTCCAGTAATGTTCTATGGTGCATAGACATCATCTTGATGCCACTTTGAGAGTGCTTGCTCTTTTATGCCAGGGCTCTCAATAGTATTCTATTTATGAATGCCCAATATTATATAGTGGATTGGAATATATGACAACAAACACTTGAATAATACATAAGCAAAAGGAAAGGCTATAGTCTAAACTTATTTAGTCTATAGTCTCGTATAATTTAGAGTGCTCTCTTCTTTTGATTTTTCTATTGGTCTAAAATGCCTCCTCCTATGAGGTAGTACTTGTCTCATTGTAGGTTGCATTTTAGATTTGTCAATGAAGATTAGTAGATTAAGTCTGCCCTCCCCAAATTGTTTTTTTTTTTTTTTTTGAAGGACGAAAGCCAAAAAGTTTTTTAATAAAAAATAAGAAGTACAAAATTTACATGTCTCATCTAACTGTCTAAGCACAAAAAGATGCCACAGGAGCACGAGCTTGGAGCACAATGTACTTACTTCAGAATAGGAGACTAACGATAAGAATCAAGTTGAAGATGTCATTTTTGGCTCAAGCCAAAAAGACTCGTAAGCCGTCAGTATCTTTTTCTGCACCACGTGCAGATGAATAAATGCCCTAAAAAATGTGGCATCTGCGATGCTCCCATATCGACCAGAAGATCCAACCAGATTTAAGATGGAATGCCTTCTGTTTAGCTGGGGGCTATGCATTGGGATAGGACGCGACGCATCGTAGTCCAATGCACTGTTAAACAAACCTTGTAGCCAGGACCATGCCGGCTGAACCTCTGGACAATAGAAAAGACAGTGCTCAAGAGTCTCAACATTTGAGAGACAGAGCGGGCATCTTGCAGATATGCGAGGATCATAATGATATCGGAAGGCATTAACATGCAGGCACTTGTGGATAACCTGCCACCAGAGTACAGAAACTTTGGGGTGGAACAACTTATCCCAAAGCCATCGACATGGACGACGCAAAGTGAGATGTGGAACCTATAGGTGCTACCCATCTAGCAATGGGAGGAGTTGTGATGCTAAGAGAAGGTGATATATATACTGATTTGATAAAGTGCTTGCCTTTGTGAATATTTTCATGACAGTCCCAAGGCAGCCTTTTGATAACACCAACATGCACCATAAGAGGCAAATTCTTTGCGATCTTCTCCCATACAGACACATCCCAATGGGAGAGCAGGAACTTTCTTGAAATTCAGGCCAAGACAACAGGCGACCGGCTTTATACCATGCTTGAATAGAGATAACACTTGCAAAAACCCATTGTCTCTGTGTAGGGGGATGAACTGATGCAGCCAGTGGAGGTGCTGAAGGGATTGGAGGCAGTGGTGCCCACCATCATGGAGTCTCCAATAGGGTGTGGATGGAAGGGCATGGCCAAAAGAGTTATTTAACTGCATCCCATGCTGTCAACAATCCATGCAGACATGGAGAATCATTTGGAAAAGGCTACAGAGACTGAAATAATGCCCAAGGTAGGACTGGTTTGACTGCCTTCTTGCCTAGAGGGATACAGTGATCAAGAGCCTGTCTAAGAAGGCATAAACTAGGAGAGTCATCTTCACCATTTAGGAATCTCCAAATGAACTTTGAAATAAGGATTTTGCTCTGCAGTAAGAAGTCCATCATACCCAGACCATCTGCCCATTTTGGAAGGATGCATTTTGACCGAGCCACCTTAGTCACAGCACCTTTCTCAATACCCTCCCATATAAAATTTCGGACTATTATAATGAGCTCACGTACTTTGCTCTATGGGGCTAGCAGTAAGGATGCCATATAGAAATGTGTACTATTAAGGACTGACTTGATCACTATAATGCGACCCACAAGAGACAATTTTGCCATGGACCACTAGAACAAGTGCTTCTCCAAACCCTTAATGATCTCCTCCCATGCAGCTCTAGCAGTGACGTGGATACCAACTGGAATCCCCAACAACTTGATGGCCCGTCCATGAGCAAGTAATTGCCATGGATAATCATGCACACATGTTAGAGTCGGAGTATCCAACGTCCATAAAGCTGTACACTTTTGCCACTCTACAAGGACACCGGAGTGTCTAAGAGCAACTTGGCAGCTTCTAGATTCTCAGCATTAGCGATCAGGAAGAGGAACAGGCGTCTACATATTGATTGCAAACCTCTTGTGTGCCATCCTCCATTGTGAGACCATGGAGAAGTTTCTCTATGGTTGTAATGATGAATAACTGCGACAAAGCCTGTGACAACCAGTGGTTCTAAAGGGCATCCCCATCGAACACCATGACCAAGTGAGAAGGCCTCTGATGGCTCATCATAGAACATAACAGTCGCCCGAGCAAAGACATGTAGATTCATAATGTCTGATGTGAATTGCTCCACAAATCCCAGTCTTGGCATACATCGATGCATGAATTCCCAACTAACACTCATAAGCCTTCGCAAAATCAACCTTAAGGTACACAACTGGAAGATCTTGCTTACGTACCCAATAGCTACATAAGAGTTAGCGTAAAAGAAGCTTAGTGAATTTCTAGGTTTCATTACTTGCGATTCCTTGCGTAATATCTTTGCAACCTACTTTCCTTTAAGAACTATGATTAGAACCATTGCGCTCACTGCAAAGCACGTTGCAAATATAAGGACTGATACCTCTGAAATGCACTAAGTGCGTATCATGTGCCACTGACCATTTACATGAATAATCTCTCTTATATTCCTTCTTTTGACTGTTCATATATCGTTTGGTCCCTCCACATGCAAACATTTCTTCACAAACAGGGGTTTCATTTTTATGCATGGGCAAGCAATTTAGAAGGTCAAGACAAGGGGGTATAGTGAAATGGTTCTCATAATTGGGACATGTGGTTGCAATTGGTTACTTACACGAAGAAGCCACGTATGTGCAGGCGATGCTTGAAGGCTTGGAGCTGTCACCTGAGACAATTAGATTCTAAACAATAGTTGTAAGGGGTTTTTGTGTGTAGGAAAAAGAACTCAGGCTCAACCCAAGGAAAAGGATTTATTTATAGGATGTAATATCAGTCAGATACTAGCAGTAATGATATATATACTACCAGCTTATTTTATACATTGATGACAACATGTAAATCATTTATCAGGTAACAAGCACAACATCATAAAGTAACAGTACCACATAATGTATGAAAGTTCAGATTCAGCATATTCAATCTAATAGCCAGCAATTAATTTATGATTTCTACACAGTTCTACACAGGGTATTGAACCCTGGAATTCAGATAAATAACACTAAGGATATAAAGATTCAACGAACATAATACATAACAAGTAATACTAGTAAACATGTGTCTGGCGATGCCAGGCTAATATCCTGGCTTGAACTAAAATTGAATGTACAAATTAGGGGAAGACAATTTTCCAGCTTTTCAATGTAAATCCTAAATCCGTACCTGCAGATCAGTCGTGGCACGATTGAAGTATAAGTTCCCTCAAGTATAATTTCTAGTGCCCTGCATAAAAAATATAAAATTGATTTCCAGAACCACCACATTACACATTAAATGCATGTATACATCATGAGATGACGATTCTCTAGCTTTTCATTATAAATCATATTCATACCTACAGATCGGCCATCGCATGTTTTAAGTATAAGTTCCCTCAGGGTTAAGTTCTAGTGCCTGCATAAAACGTTAAAATAAATTTCCAGAACCATCACATTTCCATTCCACAGATGGATTCGACGGTTACTATGTAAGTTGGAAGTCTATAATGTGGTCGTCAATTATGGCATGAATTATTATAAAGAAAGGAGTGGCACTTTCATGTATAATCTATGAAGCATACACTATGAAATCCAAAATACAAACGGAAGCAAAGAAGGTGGATAGCGGGATGTGGAGGTCTTTTACATTAGGCAGCCACATGTAAAATGCCCATTGCAAAATGTGATAAGAGCATTTAAGATAGATAGATAGATAGATAGTATTTTAACGTCACGCCACTAGGCAGCATCCAACTGGACATGTGACCACACACCACACTACATTGCTCGGTTGGGCCCTGCCCCCAACTACCTTACATTGCGTCTCCCCAACAGTACCGAGTGCGATTTTGGGCGGTCTCGAACTCGAGACCACATTGCTAAGGAACTAGTGTATTACCACTAGATCAAACGAACGTACAAAGGGACAAAGTTCTAGAATAAATAACCTTACAATGCAAAAAATGCTCCAGGCTAAAGCATACTCATAATTGATCAATCTGTCCAAAGCATTTTAGGGACTCTATTTTGCTTAAAGGGTAAAAGTATGCTGGTGGGTATCAAAAGCATGCGTCCGGACGCATGCTTATAGCAGGGGTTTAGTCCGCTTAAAGCACCCCTGCTTTTGCTTAATTTGGGTGCTGGTGGGCGTAACTGCCCGTCATTTTTTTGACGCCCTTCATGTACTCGCACGTCCACCTCACCAACGAACCGTTAGGAAAATGATTGTGGGATTTTGGCTGGATTTTCGCGCGAGTGGTAGTACGTTGCAAATTCGATCGAGCCCAGAACTACCTCGACCTCATGGCCCGCGAAAATTCTCCCTCCAATTCACTTATTCTCCCTCTCTCAGGAATTTCATGGCGCTCCCTGATACCGGCCTGGAGGCAATCACACGTTTAGCATTGGACTTTCGGCCTGATGAATTCCAAAACAGTGTTCCAGATTTGTTGGATGTCAATGCAACACGGGAAATATCAGCGTGAAGATTCGGTTTCCTCCGCAATTTACAAGAAATTGGATGCAGAGAGAAAGAGAGAATCTGGTCGGAATAAGATGAGGAAAGCGGCGGTTGAGCGGGAGGATCGAGCACGAGACGCCTTGCAAGAAATAGCCAAACTTGTAGTTGATTACTTCAACAAGCTCACCAAAAAGCATTCACCGAACTCAAGGCCGATGTGATGAAGAGGGTGGTTCATCACCACCGAAATGGAAATCTCGAACACGGAATTTTGCCAAATCCAAAGGAGTGCAAGGCGTGGGGGTCTTTGCTCAACAACTTGAAAAACAGACAATGGCAACCACAAAGAGGCAAAGGAACCATGATATTTGGAGAGCCGAACCTCGAAGCGATGATGGCTTCTTCCACAAAATCGAGATGCAATTCCACTATGGCGGGGCTGTTAGGTACATCTAATTCTTGCTTTCATGCACTGTGCTTCTTCATGCTTTTAAGTGCTTGTATCTTTGAGTGATCTTTGGCTGGGATATGTTCATTGATTAATGTGCAATATTTCTTATGATAGGTTGCAAGAGGCCAACAATTGCAAGCTCTTTGCATTAAGAAAAATCGGAAGCCGATCCTTGGAAATGGTCCGTGGTCTTGCTTCCAAAGGAGGTTGAGGTGCGATTCTCTCACCCCCTTGCAAGCAAAGCATATGAAGTGGAAACAAAATAGCGAGTCTCTCCTTGCAAGAAAGATGTTGTGAACACTTTGTTGGAGAGTCGGGGCTTCGAATTTCTTATCCCTTGCACCTTATGGAGGTCACACGGGTATAAGTTTCCATACAATTTTTTTTGCTATTATTGCATAAATATTTCTAACCAACGGCCACCATTCAGTTTGCAGCTATTTCAACAATACAAAAGGCACATCCCGAACACACCGGTTTGCTTAAAGGCTTTTCGAGAAGTTGAAGCCTATTTATGTAAAGAAAGTATCAAAGAAAAGAAACACATTTGTTGCATATACCATATGAAGTTGAGTATGCGGGGTATACGAATGCATTAAGGTCGTGGCTGGATTTCATGGTGAAGAGTGCAAGTGCACTGCGAGGTCTGTGGACTGGTGAGAAGTGTCCGCCGACCAACATCACGTATGACTCAACCCAATGAGCTCACGGAGGGTGTGGTTTGCAACAAGAGCGAGGGTGAAGAATGGTATAAACATGACCGCTTGATGCAAGCAATGTCGAAGTGTGGCATAAAAGTCTTCCTATATGTCCAAGAGAAAGAGAGAATCATGAGTTCTTGCTTGAATGGAAGGCGTTTGAAAAGGTAATACTCTCTTTATTGCATCTTTGAAACATGCCGATATGTCTTTGTCATCCATTTGAATTTTGCTTTTGTGCTTTCAACTTGCGCTAATCTTACGTTTTTATGCTCTGAGACCTTATTCACAGATTCAAAGTGGAGACGAAGAAGCCGATGGAGTTGGCTAGCGTTACCAAGGAGGTGCGGTGGCGGCGTTGAAAGAAAAGAGCCAATGCCACCAAGAAGGGAAACAAAAGTAAGAAATCCAAGGTATTTGGTGGGACCACGACTGAAGGCTGAAACATAAGTTGAGAAGAAGGGAAACAAAAGTAAGAAATCCAAGGTAGCTGGTGGGACCACGACTTTGAAGTCGCAACACAAGTTGAGAAGAAGGGAAACAAAAGTAAGAAATCCAAGGAAGCTAGTGGGACACAGTCACGAAGCTGCGGCACAAAGGCGAGACCTCAAATGGCAAGGAAAAAAAAGAAAGGACCAAAGCCGGTCCTTAGATTGTCTTACAAGAGAACGGCAGTGAAAGATTTCATTTCATATCTGTGTTCCACATTGAAGATATTCGTGCCACACAATTACAGGGCTAGATGGCAGGCCATGCAATTCAGGAGTTGCCTGGGCAATATCCAAGATGGCACCATTGTTTTCTGTAATTAATTTTGCAGAGAATTACAGCATAAAAGTACAAAGGGAGGTTCAAAGCCAGCATTGGCACAATGACCAGATAACAATTCTCGTCCACATCACATTATAGGATGGACATCGGTTAAGGATCGAAAAACTATTGAAGGAAACCCATTTTTACTTGAGTGATGACAAGATTCATGACAGTCTTTTTGTGCAGCACTGTCTTAGAAAGCACAATTCATGGCTTGTATCAAATGGTGTAGATTTCTCCAGGCATATAGTTTGGTCAGATGGTTGTTCTAGCCAATTCAAATCTACCCGGCCATTCTATTTCCTACCAAGATATCACCATGAGCTAGGGAAGGAAATAGTATGGAATTTCTTTAGGACAGCCCATGGTAAGGGAGAGCACGATGGGCAAAGGGGGTCCTTAAAGGGGCATTCACTAGAGAGCGCTCAAGTATGATGGGGTGAGATTTAGGGTCTTCTGGTGATGCTGTGGTCGCAACTTCGTTGGAATGAAGGTACCAACAACGGGGACATCAAAAGGTATTATGCTTTCATCTGCTTTGTGATACGTTGAGTAGTCTTTGCTTTGTAAAAGCTTTTGTAATGTCTTTGAATAGTGCTTTCATCCGCTTTAAGTCTTTGTCACGTGAGCTAGCTTTGTAATGTGATGAGTAGTCTTTGTATTATCTTTGTCTGTGGAGTGCAATACTTGTTGTCTCCTTGCAGGTACTACGGGTAATAGGAAAGGATGATGTTGATAGGATGAGACCCATTTGGATTTGTGCCAAGCTAGAAGGGACCAAGCAAATACACGACATCCAGGATATACTTGGCCAAATCAAGCACAAAGGGTGGCTCATAGAGGTTTAAGTTGTTTACGTGGTAAGCTGTTTGAAAGGAAAGCTGGTCATCTTGTGTGAACAAGCACAAAGTTGAAGAATTGGAAATATGTTATACTAAAAGCCAGAAAAGTCTACTGGTGAAGGTACTGAAGACGAAATCGATGAGGCATTTTTTGAAGGTGATGGAGAATGGCTTAGTGGAAACATAGAGGAAGGTGATAACTTTTTTTGTTGTAGCCGAAGAGGGAAATCAGGGAGAATCAGATTTCTATGTGGTCAAATGTGTTAAGTTTGAGGCATATCCTTGACGGAATTGTCAAGGATAGGCTGGATCGAACCTTCAATGTGGATGAACATGTGTTGGCTGGTTTGTACTATGCTGTCCAGCCCGATGGTAGTTGGGAGCTACTTGAAGACAAAGGCCTGACCTTCCAGTACAGTCATCACGTATCAGCTATCAAGAAAGAGATGAATCAGATTCCTGGCACCAACAGATTTTCCCTTGAATAGGCTACTCACCAGATGATCCTTGACAGTCTTCCATATGAAGGTTGAATATGCTTTGACCTAGTTGTTTTATCATTTTAACAGGTCTGTGGTTACTTGTTTACTTGTCTCAAATTTTGATGATTGTATTGGAGACAATGTTTGTGAGACAAAGTTTGTAGTATTGGACTGCTGTATTGGAGTATTTCTGTATTGGAGACAATGCTTGTAGTATTGGAGAGTAAGCTTGATATATATTACAGAAAATTGTACACTCAAGATTAGAGACATCACTCAAGATTACTCAATACTCAAGATAGCACAAAGGAATCATACATATATTACAAAAGGGTAGTGTACAATGGTTATTTCATGAGTCATTAAAGTTTTGAGAGTTATGCTCGTCGCCAGGAAGGGTGCCCAGCAACTGCCTTTCTACTTCTACTGGAGCATTCAGGATATAGTAGGCCGAGACAAGGTAGTTGTTGAGACAGTAATCCAGCACTGCAGTTGTCTCCTCTTCCAGCCTTGCATCAGTGATGTCTATTTGTGAGATTGTTTCCTGTACTGTATGAGAAGACAAGTAATCCAATGCTGGACACACCCTGGTCTGCAAAAAGTTGTCCTCTTCTTGCCCCTTGAAAGGCATAACAGGAACGGTTGTGTATGCAGGGTTTAGAAACCCTTTGTGTAGGCTGTCATCTACCAAGAAAATCATACCATGATATTGAGGAAAATCCTCAAGTACAACCTTCAACTCCTTGAAAAAAAGTTGCTTTGTTGTGCTGGTTGGATGCTCGCATGCAAAGCAATGCTCTTGACCATACACCTTCAAGAATTTGGTCTGCAAATTTGGGAACAATGCATCCACCATGTCCCTTGTATTCCGAAGTAGAGAAGCACTCCAGATCACAATATCAAACCTCTGCAGTGCCCACTCCACAAACTCATGATACCCTGGTCTGCAAATGAGGTACTTACTTGCAGTTTCTTTTACAACATGGTTCGTTTGTGGTGGAGGCAAGAATTTATGGTTCAATCTCCTCTGTTGTGTCTGTGCCAGCACACCATTTATGTCAAGCACCATCAACTTCCGTCTGGATGTCCATCCCTCGACGTTTGCAACCACTGTCAATGTGTGCTGCATCGTGCTTGTCTGTGCTGCGATGTGTGCTGGACTCTGCTGGGACGTGCTATCGAAAGGTGCTGGACGTTTCTGCGACCTGCTGGACTCTGCTTTATCTTTGCTACCAGATGATGGAGAGTGCTGATAGCCATAGTTAGATACATCTGCAGTAGTATCTCCCTGCCCCCAATGTATGGGTGTTTCCTGGCTATCAGTAACCCTTGCAGTGACCTGTCTTGTTCTCCTGCATGCAAGGATGAGCTCCAATTACCAACTGAAATTTGTAGAGAATACACATTTTGAAATATAACAGGATAACAGGCACCTTTTGTATGTTAGAGTTTGTGCCAAGTGAAATAAGACAAGAAAAATAACTGCTTGAACCTAAATATTGGATTGCACCTTTTATATGTAAGAGGTTGTTTTGGCACTTTGGTTTCTTCATTTTCTGTCTGGGTTCTCTCACTATCTTCATCTTCTGTATCACTAAGTACCACTTGTGTATGCCTTCTCCTTCTGCAGGCAAATGCATATTGATCCCTAGGTTGAAACTCCAAACAAATTTTACAAGGACACAATGGGGGAAAATAAATATATTATGGTATTAAACAAAAACCTTTTAACTGCTCATTATGGTATTAAACAAAAACCTTTTAACTGCTCGTTTTGGTGAGTTTTGTGCAATCAAAATTGGGCCTGAAACAAGTATGGGAAAATTACATTAGACTGGGGGTTTCTTCCCTAGTGCGACGTCTATAGGCACGTCCTCATCAACCGAATCATCGACTCACCCGCGACCGTCGGGTTCTCAGAACATTTTGGTCCTTGACCTTGTGAGCCTTGTGCATCGGGCCACAACCTTGTTGACCTGCTTCTCCACATCTTCAATATCCTTGTCTGACCCTGCATCAACAGTGTTAGAGGAGGCCTTTGTAGAGGCAGCTGCAGAATTTGGAACTATAGTGTATTTGTGAACTTCATCAGAACTACTAGAATCTGCTTTGGACCGTGTTGGTGTCTTCAACACTGTGCTTTCAGTCTTTCGCATTGTCTTTCTTTGGCCTTGACTCTTCTTTGCCGGTAATCTCTGAGGCACTTCTAATGTTCCCAATTCAGGAAACAGGCGTGTACCCTTTTTGGCTGTTCTTGCTTGTGGAGTTCGAGTCCTTGTAGACTTGTGTCCGGGGGTCCTTTTACTAAGAGGTGTTTTAACACGCTTCTTTTTCTCATTCTTTATGCGGAGTTGTAGCTACCACCTCATCTATGTCAATTGTCTCAACTATGTGTTTGTCTTTGCCCCAAACATATAAGGGTTCTGCTTATTTGTCTTCCCCAATTCCTCCACTAAGCTTCTTTGGAACTGTTTCTGAGCATTCAAGGCAGTGTGTCTTCTCCAAAAGCAAAGTGGTGCAGCTGACATGATATACGTGGCCACATTTTAGCTTCAGACTAAGGGTGTAATCATCCTGGAATGCGAGCCCGCATGTGAAGCATCTCTCCTCATCTCCAATTGGCAACCTGAATGGCACAGGATAGATGCTCACAAGCTGGCCAGCTCTCTTTGTAAGTTCCCTGAGCCTGTTGACATTCTGTAAATGCTGCTGGGCCTTTGCAAGCTGCACTTCATTGTTTGCAACCTCTACAGTGGCCACCTATTGAACTATCCCGTCATCTACTGGGCCACCCCCCATTTCAACAAGGGTTTTGAGCATGTACTCTGCCATGTCTTTCTCTCTCTCTAAGCTCGATGCTTCAGAGGAGGCACCGAAAGATCAGAACCTGTCAGGGCTTGAAGACGTGAGATGTTGTCTTTTATTTTCTGCAACTGGACAACTAGCTCCTTCTTGGAGACTAAATCAGCCTGTTGCGTGTTTAGGGTTTTCTGCAAAGCTTTGCACATGACTTCGTGCGTGATATGTTCTCCCCATAAGCCGCCGTAAAGCTGTTGGGCACATTACAACGCTCTAATGGACGGCCTCCCTTCTAATTTAATACCGATTGCCTCCACGAAACTTGCCTTTACGCTATGCTTTCGGTGTTGTGGTTTCTTCGAGATTTTTGGTCTCTCGCTCACGCTTCTTTGGAGCTTCTTTGGTGGGTTCACATTTTACCTTGCTGCTTTGTAGGCTCTACTCTTTCTTTGCAAAGGCCGCCCAATTAACCTTGAACTTCTCACGGATCTGCTTTGCTCTCTGGCGGTTATTGAATGCAAATAGGTATGATCTTGTCTTTCTAACTTCTCTGTTCTTCAATCCGCAGGGCATATTTTGCTCGAAGTTCAATTAGAGCTTCTTAATTGCTCTGGCCTTACCTTGTCAATAGAAGTTTTGCGGGAATGACCCCGTTGGTATCCCAAACTTCATTGTACTCTGCTGCGGATATGAGGTGCATTGAAATTGAGAGGGATGAACGCCCTCGTTTTGAGACCCGCATACGCATGGAAGTCTTCTTCGGTTCGGCAATCAGCCAGTCCAGGTCTTAAGGGAACGTTTCTTCCGGCACGAAGAATGCAAGAAAATCGAATTAACGGGGACCCTAAACCCATAGAAATTTTGTTTAGCCTGCTTTTTTCTTACCCGGCGCATGGCCTCCGTTGGAATTACTGCTTGAGCGGGCGGATCAATCACCTTCTTTACCATGGTTGATCTGTTTGTTTATTGTGAAAATCCGAGAGCACGAATTCGGGGGTTGCTTGGCCGGAGTAGAGAAAGTTGGGGAAGAGAGATTTGGAAAACTCAAATTCGAAAGTTAGTTTGTCTCATTGGTTCACATTGAGGGGTCGATTCATTACCGTGGCGGTAAATAGGTAATGATTGTATAAACGGGTACGGGCTAGACGACTAGACGAGCAGAAAATAGGTGGTACTATATAGGTGAAGGGTGGGAAAAAAATGTATGAAGGGTGGAAAAAAATGTATTGCGGAGGCTCTCTTAAAACTTTGTCCTCGCAGGCTCGTAACATCGATCTTTCTGAGATATGCTATAGCTGACGGGGGCGAAGGATGTTTCTTGGCGCAGCCCTTAGTGCCTGCGGCTAGGGCGGCAGCAGAGGAAGGAGGCCGCCCTCCTCTCCTCTCTTTAAAGATCGCTGCGGAGACCTTCTTGCAGATCAAAGACCAAACCGGTGCTAGTGGGGTTTTTGCCGGTGCTCCAGACGATTTTGCCTTCAAAGAATTTGCAGATCAGATTTTGAAGCAGCTTCAAGGCGGTCTTTTGGATTCAGGCTGGTAAGCCACTAACGTGGCATTTTTGCTCTCAATCTTTAGAAGAATGATGATTTATATCACACCGAAAGGGCGTAGAGTCTATAAGGTGGAGCGAAATTTAAGCAGAATCTTTAAAGAAAGCAGCTTAGGGTCTTTTCGGCGGTCTTTCTAGTTGGATTTTCGGATCATTTGGTTTTTTTCCCCTCCTCTTGCTCTTTCTTGCTAGCAGAAAGATCTGGAGGTGTTTTTCTTGGAAGAAGTTGAGTAAATTCTTGATCTCAGATTACAGTTTTATAACAGAATGTTGGGTTATTTGAGATTGCCGAGCTAGGGATCTATTGTGCCAGGCTGATGCTTCCATATCAAGACCAGATATCATGAGCCAGGATTTTAGGGAGAGTTCTGGTGGCTGGGCTGTGTGTCTAGCCAGTTACAGGTCGGCTGTTTCGGTCGGTAATTTGCTGGCGCACCCCGACAATGCAGCATCTCCTTTTGATCTCACATACGGTAATAAAATTGTATAATTTGATCATAGTTTGAAGTATGGGATTCCCTGAGCAGATGAGGAGGCTCATTGGGTTACTCTTCATCTCTTTCCATCTTCATTTCTAGTTTTGCAAGAGGTTTTTGGAGCATTCAAGATTTGTTTGTAGCTGTGGAAAATGGGTACTTGGCTCCTATAGTACTCTGTTTAATTGAGACAGAAGAAGAGGTTGAGAGAGGCTCATGTGTTCTTTAGTTACAGACATGATTCAGATCCAGATGGGATCCTTTGTACTTAACTTATATCTGATCCATAGAGGGATCTCTGTATTGTAATTCTTCCTATCTGATTAATACAGAAACTTCTTTCCTTCAAAAAAAAAAAAAAAAAAAAAAAAAAAACATCGATCTTTCTTGGAAAAACACAGCTACAATTTCCTCTTAGAAAAAATGGGCAGAAAACCCTTGAATGCCGAAAAAAGGTTTAATGCAAGATTCTGCTCGTAAACAGGAATAGGTATTCCATGTACTTTCGAATGCAAGAGCTTGGCAATTTTTGAAAAACACAGCAAGAAGAACGTTTGCCCCTAAGCAATGCGACTTTTTTTTTTTTTTTTTGAAGAATATAGGAATATATTAAACCACTAGAATGTGATCAAGTACAATGATAAGTGTGGTGCTAAGAAATGAAGTGCCCATCATGATTCACAATCTGTAGGAATGTCGACCAAATTTCCCGTTTAACTGTGCCAGACAAGCTTGAGACTTGGTAAGCCTGCCACAACTTATGCCTCAAGATCGGAACCAACCGCAAAGGGCTAAGCTTTGCGATGCGGAAGATCTTCGCTCTCCGTCTTTTTCCAAATCAACCACGAAGCCAAGCTCGCGATAAATGGAGCGCTTCTTTGCTTGGCCACTTGACCAACCGCTAGGAAAGACTCCCATGAGAAGCTTCGATCGCACGGTGAAGACCCAAAGAGGGCTCTCACCCGGGACCAAGCTGCTCCTACCTCGTGCATAGGACAAAGCGGTGCTCAATGGTCTCTCGGGCCTCCCACATAGAGGGCATGTTTCCGCTACGAGGCTTGAACACGTGTACTCGGACATTCACCCCGAGGCTAGGTGCAAGATCGCCATAGAAGGGTGCATGGATTTTAGGAGGAGGCAATGTATTCCACACCCACTTCCACATGGCGGGCCACTTACTCCCCTGGAAGCTTAAGTGACCACTTATCCGGCGGCAATGTGTCTGGCGCTAGAAGCCCATAAGCCGATGCTACAAACCGAGATGCATCAAGTCCACTATATCGACTTCCAAACGCGATTGACTTGAGAAGACAAGCGCAATGGAATAGCATTCGCAATTCCGCCCAAGTCCGAATGTCCCAAAGCAGAAGGCCAAATCGATCCCTAAAAACTCCCCGGGCCGGATGACCCTCCCAATACCGATCCACGGATGGATGTTACCCCTGTAGCAATCCATCGCTGGCCGAAAATACACCGGGTGTAGGGAAGAGGCCAAGGGAGATGCAGAATCCAAGGGTACCCAAAGAAAGGGCGATGAGGCTACCATACACCTGCTAGGGTCCAATGAAAAGAGAACCTTGACCACCTTCCAGGCCTTGAGGAGGCCTTTAAGAAAAGGCGAAGCATGAGGAAATGGCCGCAAATCAATGTTGTTAAATACTTTGCATACCATACGGGTAGCATACGTTTTTTAAGTTTTTTTTAAGTTTTTTATTTTTGGTTTTTAAAATCTTAGAATACGTTAACTTAATAATATAACAACTAACATAAAGGTTTAGCTTATTATCATACTAGAGGTAGATAGAAGAGAAATGAATATAGGTAAAAAAGAATTATTTGAAGCAGCTATACCTTTGGAACGGTTTTGGTTCACTTCCTGCTTCTATTTATCATTTATGGCAGTAAGATCTTCAGAAGCAATATAGAAAAAAAAGAATCGAAATAAAATTAGTTGTAAAAGAAGAAGAATGGAAAAGTTACCTTGGTCGATTTGGTTTTGGATTGGGCAAGAAGCTGTTTCTGGTTTGCATGGTGCAATAAAACCTTTCTTTCATTGAGCAAAAAACCAAAACCCTGGTTCTACATGCATTCCGCATGTTTCTACATGCATGCGGCCGCTCATAGTTCCAAAATCTTGTTTGCTAGACTAGAAAATCTAAATGAAAGTCATTCGAGGCATTAGTAATGGTTTTTTTTTTTTACATTTTTTGATAACCCCCGATGGTTGCAAACGTTTAGAAAACGTAGGGGTTTTTTAAGAAGTACTCTATGGTTAAAAACGGGGTTTTTTAACAACACTGCCGCAAATCCTCAAACAGAGCCCACGGCAACTGAGCCGGAATTGCTGGCTTCCTAAACACAATAGAGTGGCGTAGTGACTGTGCCAACAGAGCCAATCCTGGGGATTGTTGCTCCTGCAACAACTGCCAGATGAATTTCGACACCAGAACCTTCGTGTGCAAGGACACGTCAAGCATACCTAAGCCCCCCGCCTTTCTGGGACGCACACACTTCCACCATGCGACCTTCACTGTAGCCCCCTCCTGATTTCCTCCCCAAACAAAATTGCGAATGGTGTCATCCAACTCCTTAACCACACTTTCTGGCGCAAGTATGCAGGAGGCTGCGTAGACATGAGTGCTACAGAGCACTGACTTGGCTATCAGAATCCTACCAGCCATGGTGAGTTTACTTCCCCTCCACCAGTTCAGATGCTGCTTAAGATTCTGTAATGTCTCCGCGCATTGCGATAACGTAGATCCAACCCAATCACTGCCATAATCACAGAGATCCAATGCCCCTAAGAAATCTGTCGTTTCAAAAATCCACTCATTACGACAAAGCAAGGGGAAAGTTTTCCTGAAGAAGAGGGAAATGACCGGAAAATCTATTTTTGGCTTCCAAATGTAACATCCAGAAAAGGGCACATCGGCGTTACCCAAAAACCCCAAAAACATTTTAAGTAGGCCTAAGTATATGGGAATAAAACAAAATTGTAATTAACATTTTAGGCCTGGATTGCACAGAATCTCTACAGGTTTTATCTTATAAATAAGTTATGATCACAAACATCTTCGTAATAAACAAGGATCATATTCATAGTTCAAATTCTTAAAATAAAATATATAATAGATTCATCTCTGAATAGCCACAACCGATCTGCGCACAGATGCAAAAATGTCTAAGAAATCTTCTGGCAGACTGGCCGTGTCTTCAATCTCATGGAATGATGGACGAATTGGTTCCTGCTCCAGAATGCTAGTTGGTTGCTTAATCCACTTAAAACCTGGTCGGCCTTGATCAGATCTATCTCCATTCATCTTTAAACAATCTCCACCATTCGATCTCCAATAACTTACATGGCCTTCCAAATCATGCCACCTCATCACAACTCTAACCATTGTTAAAATATTATATAAGGACTTTTATATCCCTTCAAGTCCATAAGTTCTACAACTACACTAAAAAATGACAACACTCCACCTTTTCACACTTTACAATAACAATATGACATGGAAATGCTTCCTTAAGCATGATTTGCCCCAAATGTTACAAACACGAGACAAAAATACATTCTACATGGACCATTGCGTGTCTTATGAATCTTTCTCTAGATTATAACCCTTTTAAATGGTCCATGATGTTTGTCCCCTTCACGTCCCAAAATTCCTTCGCAGCAAGATTTTGCAGAGCACGAAAAGAGAAACAGTAATGAGAGGGTAGAGATGGGCATAGGGCGTGCACTCATATGTAAGGGAAGACGGGCAAGGAGATGCATTCATATATTGGTTTGGGGGGGGAGGGGGTATTTCATCTGCGTTCAAGGGGTATTGAAGGTGTTCCTGGCAAACCTTCAATCTCAATGGCTTAGAACCTCCAGCTTGCTTCAAGCAACCACTCTCATCAAGAATATTGCAAAACGAAAGCTCAAATATTGTGTTAACTGCTTTCCCAAAACCAGAAAAAAGGGGCCTCAGCAAAAGTGATTCCATTTGCAAACAGACTCGAGTTTAGATATGATTCAAATTCAAGAAATTGCTTTAACACTCAAAGAATCTGTAGCCAAAAGTCAGATGCAAGAAAATATGCAGAGACCTCTCAAATTTGCAATCCTGACCAAGTCAAAACTTGGTCAATATCCCTGGCAACAAGCTAATTTTTGCAAAAGTATAACTCCTTTTGCACTTCTAACATTTGATTCTGACTCTGACAGACTTGAACACAAGGTTCATCAAGTTTCTTGCCAAAACATCACACAAAAATGCCCTGAAATTTAGATTTTTTTGCACAAAGTGTCACAGTGCAGAAAACAGCAAGCAAATTTGGGCAAATTGAGTTCCAGCAAGCTTTTTTCACATCTAACAACTCCTGACAACTCTGACAGGCTTGCATGCAAGGTGCATTCCTTTGTTTTGACAAGAATTGATGTTAAAATGGTCAGAAGTTATGTTTTTTGGCAAGAAGATTATATTTTTGTAAAATTCCAGCAAGCAAGCTTTTACAAATTGGGTTTTGACACTTCCTTTTAACCTTTAGCACCTCCTTTCTATTCTGTATGTGTAGTACATCCCATGATTTCTGTAAAAAAGTTCTTATCCTGCTTGTGAGAATTGATTTTCTCAAACAACTATAAACTTAAGCAATTTACTCTAAGGAATTTCAGTTTTTCTTTTTGATTTTGTTCAGGGTGCAGTATGAGATGCAATATACCTATCAAAATGCTAGATGCATACACGTAGGGATCCTTCACTAGTTTGCCTTGAAATAATATATAAGAATGATGTTGGGTGCTGGCCATATATTTGTTCTTGTTATTGAGATTGCTCACAATTGGAGAAGGGCTGGAACATGGAATCCATACTGGCAAAGTCAACTAGCGTGACAAGTTAATAGGATTCATATTATAACATGAAATCCAAGTTCGTGACTGATTGTGCGCAGTCAAAAGACGCAAGCGTACCACTCAGGTGGCAACTCGGCAATATGCTGGTATTTTGCGACATGGCCAGCAGTTTATGTACTTTGTGAGATGACTCATCCATGATGCGGCGTGCCATTTTTTATGCTCGTATCAACTGCAGCATATCAGATCTTATCTTTATACAAATCTATGAGTTGGTTGCTAAATTGGAGTACGGCTTATGCAGACTCCTCGTGAACAAGCATCTTCATTATGTGCATCATAAGAACATTCACCTCACGCTCGCATAGGCCATGACAAAACCTCCTTTCAATGGCATTGGTGCTCTAGCTATATGCAACCTCACTTGCTATGAGCAATCCTTCAGTGCAATATTGTAGGTAATTGGGCGAGATTGCAATCTGCTCAGTCTACATTGCCCAAGCCAACTCTTGCATTGTGAAAAGTGGCAATCTATCCATGGATGGTTATTGTGTGATTTGAAAAAGAGGTTGCAGCCACTAACGAATATGCAGTGTTCTAGCAGCAATGACTATGATGCTCACACTCAATTGATCAGTTGTAGGAATCCACTCTCACACTCTATGGTACAATGGATATATTTAATCAATGGATTTACAACAGATCAATGGAATTAGAAGTGAAGTATATAGCTGGTATGTTGGGTTAGATCCAACAAGGAGATTATCGATCATGCTCCAAAAGTCTCCCAAATGATCGATGAAACAATCAGTTGATCAAGATGAATGCACTAAATGCACTCAATGGAAGTGTCAATGCCATTTTATAGTGGCATGTCTAGGGAAATCAAGAATGACCGCACCCGTGTCGAATAAAATGAACCACCCTAAAAGACGACCCGTAAAAGGACAAAATGGGAGGTGGATGCACCAACAAAAAATGGCTACACATTTAATCAGACAAGATGGCTTAAGAGCATATATTGACCTACCATAATCTAAATTAAAGAAAAGGCTGGAAAAACAAACATGAAGAAAAAAGAGGACAAAATCCTGGAATGGGATTTGAAGAACGAATGGAAGGAGCAAAAATGGGGAAGTCACAACCAAATCAACCCCAGGGAGGAAAAAAGCTAGCCCTACTTGTTAAAACTAAGACAACTGATGATATTAAGTCCAAATGTGAGGCAGAGGTACCTCCATGCTATTGCAATCACAATGCATGGGAAATAGGAGAAGGGATCTCCATGTTACTACAATCACAATGTTGAAACTTAGCATGAAGGGTTTAAAGGCGGACTGGAAACGATCTATTGATTACAAAATGTAGGATGTTGTAGTTGACGTTTAAAATAAACTAGTTATGGTGCCCGGCGTTGCCGGGCTTTGAAGTTTTCAAGTTCAATTCGAATTTCGTTTTCTAGGTATTTAAAAGCAAGAGATTTGACCGAAGGAAATGTTAATAGGGAAATTCCAAAAATGCGGCCTGAAAGGTTTTGCCTACATTTGCATCTCCTTCATTATCAAAACCAAATTTAGATCCTTGTTGAGCATAGCAATACTTTATTTATGCTCGACGGTTTATGATGTTGATGAGCAGGGTTTCTGAACATACATTTCCAAGTTATTGTGTAGTTTTTATCAGAAGGGCAAAAATCAATCCGACAACAAAAAAAGGTAATATTGATGAGTGCAATGTATGAGGATAGATTTTTTCGACATAAAATTCAAAAGATTTAGATTTTTGTGTTATTATTATTGTTTTAACTAAATTGGATATGTTTTGCATGTGCAACAATATCTTTTATATTTCATGCATTTGGGATTAGTATTGGATGTATTGGTATTAGATTTAGATGTACCAATCCATGGGATCTTAGTAGCATGGTCAATGTCTGGATAAATTTGGAAAGATAGAAAGAAATAAATAGAAGGCACGAATGTATTATTGCCTTGAAAAGGTTATTGCATTGAAAAGAATATTTCAAGCAGATGGGCTAGAAAGAAATAAATAGAAGGCACGAATGTATTATTGCCTTGAAAAGATTATTGCGTTGAAAAGAATATTTCAAGCAGATGGACTATTCTATAGGTCTATCATTTAAGTCAAGAATGCTAGAAGATTAAAGTGTTAAAAAGTCATTTGTTGGCGTTGGAATTCAAGGGTGCCATTTGTTGGCGTTGAAATTCAAGGGTGCCAGTGCTTTTAAAGTGCCAAAAAAGAATAGAATTACATGACAAATAACCATCAAGACATTATGATATGGGAAAAATATGTTTACCAGCTGTGAATAGATCATGTAATGTAAAAGAGACATTTATGTTTAGCAGTTGTGTCACGTAATGTAAAAGAGATGTTATAATGAGTTTAGTGACTATTTGGTTCATAATTGATAATATTTTTAAAATGCAACTCTTGATTTGAGTGGTTAAACCAAATGGCAGTTCAAATTATTCGCCTAGCAAGCCTGCAAAAACAACCCAAGATGGTAATGTGGGTAAACAACTCTATGAAAACAAAATTACTTGGTGTATCTTTCTACACTATGTTAAGGCTCAAGGAAATATGAATGGTCAGTAGCTTTCTAGTTCATGTGGTCTATTGCCAATGAAAGAAAGTGCCTATGCGAACTATATCAAAGTGACTGTGCGAATTATATCATAGCACATGTATGTGACTTGACCCAGTCTACTTGCAAACTATCTAAAGCTCCCAGTCTGCTTGTAAGTTGAGACCCGACCGACATCTCATATTGCTCAATATAAACTGCAAGGATGTCCAAATTTGAACTATGAAATACAAAATAAAAAGCTCACAGAAACTGAACAACTTATCTTTACCAATAGCCACCAATTGTTGTTGATAGGCAATGTCACTGTTAAACAAAGCTACATCTATAATTCGTTACGAAGAACCATTTAGAATGCATGGCACATATTAATACAAAGAAAGGGTGAAGGTCTTGAATGGGTGAAGACCTTGAATCTTGTTTTCCCAAACTGCAGCACATTTGTATTATATTCAAAACTAAAATGAATCTGCAACTCCACTAATATGATTTGCCAATCTTTAGTGAAAAGGTACCCTATAATGAGTAATGAGAGCTAGATATAAGTTTTGGCAAAGATAACCTCAAATAGAATAGCAAATGAGATTGTGTTAACTTCTCCATACCATGAAATTTAACCTCCCTATATGAAAAGGCCATGACAGTTGAAATCCATAAAGCCTCCTTCAAAACTGCAATTCTATGTAATGATTCTCAAGCTCATATGCTAGGCATAATAGTACAAATACTGTAATAGTTTATTGAAATAGTGTGCCACAATGAAGAGCAACTTAATGGGCACTATAACAATGTCATTTTGAGGCAAATTCAGCTAGATGGCAACCACAGGCATTGTAAAAACCATATAACTCAAGTCTGTCCATCTCACCAACTCAAATTATCCTGAGAAACTAAAAGCCATGAACTGTCAGTTCTAATGTATGACTTCAGAATTCTGTATTACCCTTGTACCTTCTCTTCTATATGGGTTGGACAATCAACAAATATGTGTATATATTCGGAACAGACAACACATCAGTCTACTCCCACCTTCTCTTCCATATGGTTTGCACAATCAAGAAATATGTGTATACATTCAGAACAGACAACACATCAGTCTACTCCAAGTCCAAAAGGTACATATGTATTAGACTTTAGATTAGTGGCAGCATAGAAAGACCTTGAATACTCGTAAGCTTACAGAAACAGTATAAGATGCTAAGCTGCAGGTACAATATGCTGCAGCTTAGAGAAACATGAACTGTCAATAATTTCCTCAGCTCAATGAACCAAGTGACTAATGCTAACTATAATTTTGTTTCAAGAACTTGGAAGAGACAAATAATGAACAACCTGTACCAGCCATACCTGATGTTCCCAGTTTGCTTGCAACTGAAGACGCATAGTTAGCAAGTTGACATTGCTCAATATAAACTCCAAGTACGTCCAAATTTGGAATTTCTAAGAGACTTATAGAAACTGGACATGTTAAAGGTTGTGTTTGCAAAGCCAAGCAATTGCCATTGATGGGTATTCTGTTAAAATCAAGAATCAATTTGTCATTGTAAAAGCATAACCTAGAGGAACAAAGATGCATAGTACTACGTGGATATCATATTGAGCACGTAGAGAGTAGAGGGACAACAACAGGTGAAATGAATTATATACATGTGAATGCATATTAAAAAATTATGATGCCATAGACTAAGGCAATTAAAACAACAGCAAGAATGGAATTAAATACATGCACAATGTATATATACTATAGCAACAGATCCAATAGACTATTTGGACGAATCCTTTATGGTGAATAATATCCATAAAACAGTCACGAAAACCTAAGATATCTTAACAAATATGCATTAACATAGACAGGTTAGTAATTTTGTCAAAATGAAGGTGTCAACTTCCAACTTTGGGAAGTCAAAATATGCAGCCCCCTGCATCCAGGCTGGTTTTCACACAAAGACTTGTTTTGTATTAAAACCAAGTGGCCCCTTTATATTAAGTCTAGTACAAAAGAACATGTTATTTGAGATGCATGACTGATCAAACCACAATCTCCTGCATCATGCCAATATTAAGGGGTTGTTTGACAAAGCATGAGTGAGAGTTCTAGGAATAAAAAAATAGAAAATGAAATAAAGATTTTGCCCAGATTTAAGGTACTACTGTCTTAAAAAGTCGCTTGTGGTCTGTTTCAAATGTGGACAACCAGGAAGAAGTTTCATTTTAAGGAATTGCAGAACTTGCTACAATTAACTCTGTATTTACAGACATTTGTCTCTAGTTGTGCAGGCGAACTATGAGTCTCCTAAAGGAATATGACCGCTGGACAAATAGCACTAAGATGTTCTATTGCAGAGAATTCTGAAACAGGTATTTGCTGCAACTTTTGAGAAGGAAAATATTAATTATGGGAAGTGCAAGGCCTGGAAAATATTAATTATGGGAAGTGCAAGGCCTACCAAAGTATACTACTTGTTCCAGGCATCAATAGTGCTTATGAAATATGTGGATCCTACAAATTTATTTCATCCAAACCACTGAAGGTATGATGCATGAACAGGAAAGGCCATCATATAATGCACTTTCCACACCTTAGAGCTTCAAGTCGCTGAAGAGTGACGTTACACAGTTGGAACCATCCTATGCTGCAGTCTATTACCTAAAAGATCTTTGGCAACAAATTAAGGGTGATAATATAACTTGTTGCTTGAGGCAGAAAGTTGGCCTTGATTGTAGCTCAGAATGATATGCACAATCTGCTTTGCAATCACTGCTAGTTAGTGGTGAAATGTGGAAGACCAGCTTTTCTCAATTTGCATGTGGTCATCTGGATGTTATACCCATGCAGTTCTCCTTATAATCTTACCTATGCAATATCCATCATAATGGTGCTGCATCAGACATGGGTAAATTCAAAGTCTCTAAGATTGTTAAAACTTCCTTGCTTTGTTTGTCTTCAAAGAAAAATCCATTTATATGACCCCCCTTCCCAGCACTTGAGAAGATGTTTGCCATGAGGAAATATAAAGGGGCATATTTCATATCATTTTGAACTATATTTGGAAAGCATTCTCCTTCCTGATAATTTTTACATGCATTGAGCAATGCAATTCATGCTTCTTTTGAACCTAGACATTGCAAAATTTCTGCCTCAAATAGATGCCCAGAGCATGAAAAAGGATGGACTATGGAAGTAAAATGATCTGCTATTGGTACAATGCCATTCTGTCATCATCTTAAAAGCCTCCATGTGCTTTTAGATATGGCCATTTACTGAATGCCCTATGAATATTAAATTGTCAAAATAGATTGACCTTTTCTTTTGGTGGACAGTCACACACTGGCTTCGCTCCTCACGTATGTAAGGAGTCGTTTGTATTAATAATTTGAGGGCTACATAAAAGGACCGCAGAAGCCTGCTTCTTTAGCTAGGAAAAGTCGCCTCCATTAAAGAAACATTATTCGCTAATGAGGAGTAAAGTAAAGCAAGCCAGTGAGGCTTTTTGCATGTGTAAGGCATTCTTCTGCAACATCTAGCTACATCATGGGAAGCATTTCTACATAAGATTTGCAATCAATTCACAACATTCCAAGCTATGCAAGCCAAAGAAACCCAATTGCAAAGATCTATCCAGTCATAAGTGTTGCAGTATGGCAGCTGCATAGGCCTTCAAGAAGGAAGTTTGTCTACAATTTCATGCAAAGCATCATGAAAATTGAATGAGAAGTGGTGAAATGTTAAGAAAGCGAACAAACTTACATTGAGCTTTCACTTGTCCAACTCCAATTTCTCCAATATGTTTGACACTGCACGATTCAAGTAACCATAAAAAGATTGAAAAATTGAATGGTTGAAAAAACTACTGGTTTTTGTTGAGGTCCTGTTATAACAGAAAATGCAAGACTCCAAAGAAATCATACCTCAAGTTTCATATTTGAGCAAAACTCCCAAATCCCAATGAGCTTCAACAAAGCCCCCTTCAAATGTCGTATGTGATCTGCAATAGCAAAATTGTCTTCAGGGGAGAGAACATAAGGCTTCACAGAAATTAAGAATATGGGTATATTACAGGCATTTGCATATACAAAATAATATGAGATAAGATCAAAATAATCTATGACGCTTTGGAAATCTAAACTATGAAGCCAGATTGCATCTTTAGCTATGGGCAATTGCTGGATCACATGGATTTTTCAAAATATTTAATAAAATGAAACAGCCATGTATACACAAACCTGCCAAGAAAACTGAAGTTATGATCACCTGCGCATATCAAGATGAATTTATTGTAATGCTGAAGCTTCTTCATCGGTTTCCATAGTTTCTGACTTGTGTTATTCATGGATTCGGATAGTAATCTTGCATGGAAGCCAAGCTCTTCCTTACACATAGCTCAGCCTTCGTTAAAGCAAGCTAGGTCTTCCTTACACATAGCTCAGCCTTCATTAAGGCAAGCCCTAGCTAGCTTATGCAGGCGTATCAATTTTACTGCTCTAATGCTTTTGAGAAAAACAATTGGAGGAAAGGATTCACACAACAGATGTATAGCAAACCAAAATTTCCATGAATCGTCTTCTGCAGTGCACGTAGATGCCATTACTTGGCCGAAATACCCTGAAATTAAGAAAATCCACGATGCATGATTTAAAACAATGGCAAACATGCCAAGGATAAGACATCCATGCCGATTCATGAAATACAGAGGTATTAAGTAGTCGTGGCATGCATGCCACGATGCAGCCAGAAAGGGCAAAGACTTCGACCTGAGCATGCAGAATCGGATAAGGCATAAGGCATAGCCACACGAAGCAAAAAAACAAATTCGAACTCATACAAACGAAAACATATCGATTTGTGGATTGTCGGAAATATTAGACGGCATCTAAAAGCATTTAAAATCTTTGAAAATCGATTAAAAAAAAATTCCAAAAATATTTTCATCAAACCGGAAACTTTCAAATTAACAAGATTGATTTCAACGGGCAACAAAATAAAACTCAAAACTATGGAGTTGATTGGTACGACAGGAAAGTCCTTGCCTGGTTGGCGAATAACAGACGTCTTCTAGAAATTCGAACGTGCCTTGCATAGAATACCAAAGACTAGATTTTAAACATGATTTCTATTGGATCACCATATTTAGGCCTAATGGTTTACAGGGAGTCATAATTTAGAACACATAGGGCTAGAAGGTCAATAAAAGTTAGAGTAGTAGAAAGATAATTGCCCTTCTTGACATTTTGGATCATACATGGATATGAAGGAAGAGATACAAAATGCATGACAGGTGCACTGATGACTCTAGCTAACTCATGTCTCAGAGACTGCTCAATCCCTAGAATAAGACTTGACTATGGCTTATATGAGTATGCTAAGTCATTCGTAAGGCAACATCAGGGGCGTGACATCATCGCAGAACCTAATAACTAACAGTTTTAAGGTCCATGATGACTTTAAATAATTACCCCCAATGATATGCGGGTTAGAAGACATAGAGATATATGAACTCATATTTGGGATGTGGAAGCTAGACTGTTATGGTGAGGGTGCATGGATTCTAATCTTTGACATAGTTCAAAGTTTCAAGGTGAGGAATAGCCTGAAATTTATTGATTGGCTGCATCTTCCATAGTTCTAAGGTTTAGCGATACCTTGGATTGCTCAGATTAGGGGTGTTATAGCTTGGATGACACATTATATGTCTAGTGGCATCTAAAGCTGTTAAGGCATTGAAGCTATATATGGTTACTGGTCAAAAGCATTGAGCTCTTAACAACTAAAAGTAAATTAGACATCCGGTAAAAGAGTATTTTATTAACATGGTTGCAAGGTTCAACTTGCTAACATGGTTATATGTGGTCACGTGAACTTCTATAACATGGTTATCGGCAGCTGCCAATCGGCATTAATTGGGAGACACACCAGATGAGGCAAAGTTGGATTTTTTTAAAACAACAGAGTTTAACTCAGAAGACAAAGCACATCACGGTTTTCAATGGAGGCCAAAATGAAAGGGCTGCAATCCGGAATAGCTAGCCATGTTGAACTACCTGATGCCATAAACAATTAGAGAGCTCACTGAATTAGCTTTCCAAAGCACTAAAAATTGCCCAGTTTTGGCACCCGATGAGGGAGATACACAAAGAACCTTCTGGCGCTGCTGGGGGCACCGTCTCTCTGCGTCCTCCAAATGGGCCCACTAAAAAGTTGTCCACCACCGAAAAAAAATCTGCACTTGTTCAGGTCTTGATGGAGCACGTTCTTCTACATGAGATAGAGATTTGGGAACCGGTGGTATCGCTTGCCACCTGGAATGACTTAGAGCAAATTCAGAAGGACTTTTTGAATTGACATTTGGCATAAATTCTATGGTTCCATATTAGATACTTTTGTAGGAGACATGTTTCTTGTCTCTCCAGAGGGTTACACTAGAATGCCACTTCATCTATTTTCAGAAGGTAGTCACTATGGGCAATACTCACCTCCCCAACCTCGCTTATACCATGGCCATGAGTCTGCAGTGCTCAAAGCCTGGTGGAAGGAAAAAAGAGCTCATTGGCTCTCTAGATGGAATGTGCAGGAGCACATGTGCATACATGTTCAAACAAAAGAGGATCATAATCACTTGAGGTAATACCTCAATACCTACTTTCTTAGCAAGCTTTGCGATGTTTGGCTCTAGAATAAGTAAAGACAACACATTACAATAGCCAGATAAACCCCATGTTTGAACGAGGTCCACGATGCTACCTATGCACACTTTGAAGAAGCGTAAATTGATAGCGGCCATTCGTATAGGTGCTCATCGCCTCATAATTAAGATGGGCAGATGGATCCTAGAGGCACGAGAGGACATGCTCTGTCAATGTTGCCAATTGAGAGTTATTGAAGATGAGTACCACACCCTTCAAAACTGCCCGACATTCGACCCTATCTGGTTATGCTATACCGAGTTGGTCCCCCATAACCAGCCGCTTTCATATGTACATCCAATATCAGGTATAGATAAGATATAAGGTGCAAAACTCAACCCATTTGGATGGCCCACAACAAAAGTTGAGAGTCATAACAAAATCGACAGTGAAATTCGCGCATAAACTATGCTCTTATTTTGGCTTTAGTATTATATATAGATAGATGTTGCTACTAAAATATTGCGTACATTTTGCATATATATTTTCTTATGAACTTCGTATTTGGATTTTTTTTTATGACCAGTTTTCTTCTAAACGTATTTTTGAAGTATGATACCTCAAAACACCAAAGTGTCGTATCCCTAATACTAAATATATCACTACGATTGGACTAGTGGAATGGCACTATTTTTTCTTCTTCTTCTTTGAGGGAATGACATATTATGTATAAAATAAGTACATTTTCAATGCTAATAGAGAATTACTATAGGAGTATTCTCGAAATTTTCATCCTCTATGTGGTAAAATTTATTAATTGATCTTGACGCAGGGACACATGAAGGCCACATCATAACCAAAATCTGCATGATAATCCAAAGCAGCCAAAATGGTGATACCTATCAAAGAACTGACCTGAATAACACACAATTGAGGAACCCAAGTCCTGATGAAGCATTGTCAAGATAGCCTTGCTTTATAGTACAAGGCTCCTAGATCTTCACTGAAAAGGAATATTAAGGAACATAAGGCATGATCATCTTTGAGCTCATCCTTAGGTAGGCTTAACAAAAATGGCATCTGGTCAACACTGCATTGTTGAGAGTGCCTCTATTTCTCAAAGTTGCAATTTTGACAAGGAATCTTTAAGAACGTACAACCCATTCACTTTGGGAGTTTATCTCTAGGTAGACTTAACAAAAATAACCTTCACTAATGCCGCATTATTGGAAATTTCTATGCTCGCTCAAATTGCAATTCATATTCCCCTGATAAAGAATAGTTTTGAACATCGGTTCTAGAGGCTAGATCTTCTTACTAGAAAGATAGAGCGGAAAGAAAGGGCCATACATAAATTCCTTCGTGGAAGAAGGGCCATAGATGACTTTATTCCCAGAAGAACAAGCTTTGATATCCCCTGTTGATAAATGGTCTTCTTTACATAGTCTGACTTCATTCTTCACCTTAGCTGGCATCTAAATGGATCTACCATTTTGGCATGTCTACTCAACTAAGGCATAGTGCATACATACCAAATAATGAAACCTCATTAGAGGATTAGCTAATGCAAAACTGCCACTAAAAAGAAGAGAATTGCAGATGGCTGGTGAAGATGAGAGCGGTTGCTTCCCTCCCGCCAAGAACAACGCCATAACCAATTTTTCTTTGAAGGTTTAATGGTCCAATCTTTGGCATGTGTTACAGTCTGAAGAAAGCCTATGAGCATCTTAGACAATGAATAGAATAGAATAGAATAGAATAGTTTTTTTAACATCCACGGAGACCAATAGGTCATGGGACCCATACAATGGGCTAGTACAATCATTACTACTAGGATTAAAAAACCCCTGCCTCAAAAGGTTTTCAAGGGAAAAACCTTTGCAGTAATGATGATACTAGACAAGCGGAGATAATGACTACTGAGGGCTCAGTAATTGCTGACGTTTATCTTACTTGTAGAAGCTTTAAGCCATTTTACCTTCTATCAACCACCTGCTATGCTGAGATGTGGTTCTTAAAGCCTCATGATCTCTTAGAAGAATGCATGATGAATGAGACAAAAGTGTTGGCTTCATGAATGAAACTGATCATTTCTGACATTATTCTATATGAAGGTGGGACAACTAAATATATATATTTTTTTGTATGGTATACTATCAATATCTATGTGAAAGGTATTGTTGTCTGAGAATGAATCATCGACACTATCTACTGCTTCTCTCTGAAACATCATCTTCTAATTATAGATTACCACGGCCTCAACAAAATTGTAGTGCACAATCGATACCTTCTTTCTTTGATTCTAGGGTGGCTTGAGCGGCTGCAAGGCGCATGATACTTCACTAAGATTGTAATGTCGAGTTCCTTGGTTATCACACCACACCTCAGGGTGTCTCCATGGATTTAGAGAAGGTTAGTATTACATTTCTTGATTAAAAAACACCTTCATCAGTTAAGGATCTATAATACTTTTTGTAGTTTGCTCATTTTTGTTGACGTTTCATCAAATATTACTCGAAGAATGTCTTGTCTTTGACACATCTCACTAGGAAGAATGTTCCTTTTGCATAGACAGTTGAAGCTAAATTAATATTCATCACTTTGAAGCATGCATCCACAGCGGCATCTGCTCTTGTACATTCTAATCCTTGGCATCCCTATGTTCTTAAAGTTAATGCCTCAAATTTTGCTCCATATAATTTCTTATACGGGAGAAGGATGATCTTGAACTGTACCCGATTGCCTATCATTCACGGAAGCTACATGTTGCTGCAATCTACTATCCTATTTATGATAAGGAACTTCTAGCAATTATTGGCTGTTTTCAAGACTGGTGACAATTTCTTTAAGGCCTCCCTATCACAAACTGACTGTGTACACTAATTATTAAAGCCTGGAGTACTTTCAATCTACTCGACTTCTCAAGCATCATTAGGCACGTGGTATATATGGGCATTATCCCACTTTGATTTTGTCATCAAGTTCAGCCTGACACACTTCAAGGGAAGTCAGATGCTTTTTCTCGCTTGACTTATTTAAAACCTAAGATAGGGGAAGCAACATTTGATCAATGATCCCAGGTCATTCTTAGTCCCGATCGATTATAGCTTCTTTCCACTTCATTGCTCGAGAGCTGTCATGATAGCACTTTGCTGGAGGCGATTTGGACTGCACTTACCACATACCCCTTGGCACACAACATCCTCTCTCATCTTGGTTCAAACTCTCCCTCTGGCACTCTACCTCAGCAGTATGAAATTATATGTGATATTATAGATGACGATATAACTATTATATTAGTGTCGTCACTATGTGACACCTACCATCAGGTATTAAAAAAAAAAACGAGTTTCACTTTTAGGCTAAAACTTAACATAACCAATGGCACAAATTATTGTGTTCACTTGTAGTGAAATACTGGATGTAGGCAAACCTTTGGAGGAAGCTTGAGTCAGAAAGAAACATCGATGAACTGAGCAGTGATTTGATAAGGACCAAACGATGATAATCAAGTTTGTTGCAGAGATGTGATATAGGGAGGTCCCGATGAAGAATCCAAATAAGATTACCAACATAAGAAGGAGGAGCCTCCTGACCATGCAAATTAGCATATTGTCGATAGCATTACTGGGCCCAAAGAAGATGATGCTGAAGATCATATTAAAGAGTCTGGAGTTTCTCAAGCCGAAGCTCGGCACTGGAATTGATAGAGTCGTATCTAGAGGCAGTAAGAGACTAGTGAGGATGCTGACTAGGATTGATAAAGAATGGAGTATGGCCAATGGAAATATGTATTGAGTAGTTATAGGCAAACTCACAGAATGGAAATTAATTGACTCAATCATCATGCTAGTAACTGATAAAGCCTGCTTAGTGCACTCTATCTGTCATTATTCTCTAGATAATGGGCAAAAGTCAACGAGCGCTTGACATGCAGTAGCTCCAAAAGTTGCTTGCGATCAATGATAGTGGTGTTTGGCAAGCCTGAATCTTACCTACTTCCCGAAGAAGCAAATCAGATGTTCCTTCACTAGTGATGGTGATTTGTAAGGAATGAAATGAGCCATTATAGATAATTGATCAACAACGCCCATGGTGGCATTATGACTCCGTGAACAAAATCCATAGCAACCAAGCCTTGCACATGTGAATTGCTTGCTTCTTCATTGAGCACCATTCCATGGAACAAAGTCCTAGTATAATGTTTCTGATTGGTATGGTGCACTTAAATACTTTCCTTACATGATTGCATACATGTTCCCATGTACAACCTTAAGTCATAAAGTAAACCTTGTGGGGGTTCTACTCGCATAGAAGTCTTATCGCAAGGGATTTAATGAATTAATGACTGGTATACCAATTGGAGACTAGGAGAGTTCATTTTTCTATACAACAATTGCGAGATGAACTTACATATCAAGATCCATCATGAAACTTAGGGAGACAACACATTCCAAGTAATGTTGCAATCATAAAATTACAAGT
This sequence comes from Isoetes taiwanensis, assembly GCA_021234155.1. NCBI lineage: Eukaryota > Viridiplantae > Streptophyta > Lycopodiopsida > Isoetales > Isoetaceae > Isoetes > Isoetes taiwanensis. Next base: position 1,211,614 of record JAJEKV010000063.1, read on the forward strand.
AGTCCTTGTTAATCTTTGAATAATGTTTATGACTAAAACATGTAAACGTGTGCTACTTAATACTAATTTTACTATTGTGATTCTGTCTGTAGTCAACAATTTACAAACCTCCCATCATTAAGTGCTTATCCAGGTCTAGAAGAATCTCATTCTAAAATTCTATGACTGACTTGTTAATACCAACTGGAAACTTCATAATCTTGCTAGATAATAGGCAGAGGTTGTTCGAGAGGCCACAATGTCGCACATTTCTCCTAATTTAAGCAACAACCCAATGCCAACAAAAAAGAGTCTAACAACTCTCTTGCATTTGATAAATTTTAATTTGATGCCTCAAGAATAAAAATGTGTCATCAGCATACTGGTTGCAAAGCTGTTCAGTACCATCATACATGGTTAGTCCTGTGATGACATGATCCTCCACTGCTAAAAGATCAACTGAGACAATCCTTCTGCCATAGTGGTAAACAAGAAAGGTGCCAAAGGACAACCCTGTCTGGTACCCCTTCCTACAAAAAGAATAGAAGTTATTTTGCCAAGAAAGGTCACCATAGAATGGTTAGATATCAAGAGGTTCTTTTCCACTGACACAAAATCTTCTACACAGCCCAACGCAAGAAGCGTCTTACACAGCCAAATGCAAGAAGCGTCTTTTCTAGAAAAGACCAACTGACGTTGTCACAAGTCCTTTTGAAATCAAGTTTCACGTAAACTGCTCTCTGCTAAGATCTCTTAGCCCAATGCAGTCCTTCAAAAGCTGCAATAAATATTATTGAGAATACTCTTTCTGGAAGAAATCCAAATTGGATCTCAGAGATGTGCTTTTGCAAAATGGGTTTTAGGGCCATTTCCCACTCGCCATTAAGTTAAGTTAGGTTAACTGTTCGGTTATCTCTTAACCTAACTAAGAAAAAATTATGGTTTCCCATCGAGGTGGTTAAATTAGAGCTAACTTAATGAAACATGAAATTTGCGTTCCCATCATGCCCATTAAGTTAGTTTAAAAAAATTAAGTTAAAGGTTCGGTTGGTGATCCACACTAGCACTTAAAGGGCTACGTTAAGTTAGCTTTAACTATGTTTGTTTCACACTGCCAGTTAAGCAGTTATGTTAAGTTAAAGATAGTTAAGAAGTTATATTGGTTAAAGATAGTTAATGTTTTGTTGATAGTTAACATAGACAATTGTTAAGGATGTGGAGGCTTGAAAATTGCGGAAATTTAATTAACAAATGTGTTTTAATGCGAAGGCGGACCATTGATCTAAATCATAGGCGATTCAATTTAAACTATTAATGACTCCATGACTGTAATCAATGCAAAGCTTGGGCTTGTTCTTATTTTGGACTTGTTTTATTATATCTTAACTTGTTTTGGACTTTGCACATCGAAGGTCTAGGTTTTCATTGGCATTCATTGTATTTCAGATGGTCGCATGCACTCTACGTTTCATCTTCATGGTTTTATCTTCATCTTCCTGCACTCTTTATCTTAAGAATTATCTTTATCTTCATCTTATGAACTCTTAATTATCTTAAGTGCATCTTAATTTCTTAAGATCATCTTCATGGTTTAATGCACTCTACGTTTCATGCCATGGTCCTATTTCACCTGCAAACACATTGCAACCATGGTTGTGTCTAAGCTACTTGAGAAAACAACAACAAATTACTGTAGCTCATTAAACACTTATTGAGCAAGGTCGGAATTGTGTTTAATGAGCCATTGCCATGGTCGCAATTGCTACAATGCAAGGTAGCTATAATGCCATGGTCGCAATTGCTACTGTAGCAAATAAAGTCGAAGATTATTGTATATGCATTGACCGAGCTTTTGTAGGGCAAATCTGTGAGAATTAAAAAATACTGGGTCATCACATATTGAAGCAGCATCACAAAACACTGATCGCAAACGTACAGGCTTTGACAAGACAGGATGTTATTTCATTACACATATATGATCTTATGAGTCAGATTTATAAAAAAAGGGGAAGATCATGGTTATGTGGTTATAAAAAGGGGAAGTTCATGGCCACACATTCGAAGGACAAATATCAAAGGATACATGGACTATTTTTAACATATGCCATATGCCATATATGACAATTCCGATTATAATAGAGGAGGTATAGGCATGATATTTGGGGCCAAACGTGATTGAAAATAGATATAGTGGCTTCTGCCGAATGCCGACTCCTAGTCGGCCGGAATGAAGCTAAGAAATCAGTAAGAAGTATACAGATAAAAGCAGAGGGAGTTCTAAGGTTGATCGATTGCAGGATTAAGCACAACCTTTGGTTGTTCCTTGTGTTGTCGGGGCCTTATTACTGCACGATTAGGTGCAGTCAACACTGCTACAGTACTGGGTCATACCCATTGCTACAGTGCTTGGTTTATTTATATTCCAATGGTTCATGTCATCACATTATGAATAGTTTGAATATTGCTATCTCAATAGAACTTGTCATCAATAGACATCATATCTCTTGAATTAAATCTTCAAATCAGTAGAACTAATTTGCTAACAAAATCGGCATCAAAACTCCCCAAAATCTATCTGCATGAATGAAGCCTTTACCTGGAGCTGCCGGAACAGATATCTTCTCAGAAACCATTCGAACAGTTGTAGATCATAACAGTTGTAGATATACTTAACAGGTTGTAGATATCTCGTAAAACCATTCTTCCTTTGCATCCTTCCTTGCATCCTTCCTTTGCATAACAGGGACAGTTGTAGATCATAACACTTGTGACCATAACAATTGTAGATATACCTAGTATCTGCAAAAATACAGGATATTTATCAGCAGATAGCTAGTATGAAAAGAAGCAAACAACAACATATGAACCTGAACATCGATTCTGCAAACTTGACATGACTGATCAGCATCTATACCTTTGAAATACAAGTAGTAAAGCCAACTGAATATCATGCAAAGTGGATTACGTTCATTTGCCTTATGCACCCAATCACATTTACTCAATCATGCATCTACATCTAATATACATCTACCATCTAATATATTACATGCAATCTACATCTAATCGCCATCTACAATCTAATATATTACATGCAAATCGTAATCGCCATCTACATCTAATATATTACATGCAAATATAATAAACCAAAAGCCATAGATTAATCGCAGATAATGCCATAGATTAATCTTGCAGATTTTGCCATAGATTAATCTTTTGCAGATATCGGAAAAAGAAGCAAAGATTATGTGGATCTGAATTAAACCTGAGTCTAAGACAAGTCCCCATCTGTAAATATACAAAACATATCTAAAGTTAGAGCACTTCAGAAAAAGCACAGAGGCTTTGCTAATGCTTGCAAAAAATATTACCATCTTCAAAAATTGAGAACAAGATATTGAGAAATGGACTTTCTTAATTCTTCTCCTAAAACAACAAACAAATTCAGCCTCTTCAAAAGGACCCTCTGCTCATTCTTTCTTTGCTATATGCGGACCTCCAACTATGTTTTGAGCACGTCTAGCCAACCTTTCGGCCTCAAGTTCTTCTAGTTCTGCATTCACATCTGCTTCACCTATATCAATGAGAACATTATGCAGTATGCAACATGCATGCGCGGTAATATTGGCATATATTGGTTTCATTTTCATCTTCCTATCCAAAATCTTAAACTTTCCTTTCAATAGACCAAAGGATTGCTCAATAAACACACGAGCCTTTCCGAGCTCTTTGTTGAATTCCCGTTCAACAACCGTATGCACGCGTCCTACCTTGTTAAGAAAAGAGACGAGAAGCCATGGGCTGCATGTATATCCCTTATCAGCCAACAAAATGGGTTTCACTTGTAGACCAAAATTAATGGTAACTACTGGTTCTTGCATAATTTCACAGTTTTGAATCCTTTGACGAATGCATGAGTTCTTCCAAACCCTTGAGTCATGAACACTTCCAGGATATCCAATGTTAACATCAAGAAATCTGCGGTTACTATCACAAACAGCTTGTAAAATTATGCTAAATCTTTGTTTTCTATCATAATAATCTGCCCCGGTTGGGCCTGTAGGTTGCAAGATCTCCAAATGTGTACAATCAAGAGTCCCACAAACATTAGGAATCTTAGAAACAAGAGCAAATCCATTGATAATTTGCTGCATACCCTCGCCAACTGGAAATCTGATTACATCATTGAAGTTAGAGCAGACTGCTCTACAAGTTTCTACAAAAATTTTATGGGCAGTACTGACACCTATCCCAAACTTCTCCGAAAGAACCAAAAAGTCAACACCTCTAAAAAGCTTATAGAATGTACATCCAACTCTAATGTGGACTGGAACAGCATCACGAAAGTTGGTATTACATTTCTGAACATCGTGTTCCAACCTTGCACATAACCAAAAAAATGTATCTTTCTTCATCCGAAAGTTTTGTTTCCACCTTGAATCATCGTAGTAACCCAACATGAACTTGTCAAACCAAGTGAAGCTCCTTGGTTTGACCCACCATCTACCTTCTAATGACAACAACTCTTGTTCTACAAGCAAGTTTAGATCTAGGACATGTTGTTGAACTAACTGCAGGTCTTCCTCTTCATTATCTTCCATCATAGCATTTAAATTTGCATCTGAAAACATTTGTTGGCCCCTAAAAATCATCGGCAAAGTTTGCCCTGCTAACATCAAAGTTGTTTCCTCTAAACTCATTATTCTAACTACTGATCAGTGGAATTACTAGCCTTTTTAGTTTTCTCCAAGCCAGATAAGCTCTAACCTACTCTCCTGCAACCTTCTTAGATCCTACTGAGAACCTGCAAGAAAGACATCCAAAACTTAGAACTCAAAGTAAATCTAGAATTTGAGAACAAAAGTTATAAAACATTATTCACCATCACTTGAGAAGCTGCGTGCAATTTTACGCCATGCATTTGCAATAGTTTTGAAATTCCTATTGAAATCCCTTTTCCGTTGCAACTTTTTCTGCTCTATTTCCAACAATGCTTGAGTTCGTTCCCTTCTCTCTTCCTTTGCATTCTTTATGGCCTCTACCAAATTCTTATTTGCCTCTAATATGGTGGCGACCAAGTTATTTCAATGGTTTTCCTCCTTTTTCGGATGAACCTATCTCACCTTTGCCTTGTGGATGGTGCTTAACAATTTGATCGGTTGCAATGTGTTTACCCTGCTTGTGTCAACTATGTTAGGTGGGTTCACATTGGGTCTTGATGATTGAAATGAATCCATGGCATCAAATATGCTACGATGGAAATTTGGCAACTTTTTTTGCTTTCTTTCATCACTCGAAAGAGAGAAAAAATCTGGATTTCCAGTTTGTTTCTGAAAATCTTTCACACTCTTGTATTCCCCAATCAGATTCTCCCATTTGGTCCTACAACCTTCTCCATCTCTATCCTTGTAACCGTGCTTCTGCATTTCCTCCGCTATCTTTGTCCATTTCAAATTTGCATACTCCATCTTCTCCCTTGTATTTTTGTGCTCATAAATCAGCCACTCCTTTTTCAAATCCACAAGCAAGAGTGCCTCATCAAGATTCCAATTTCTTGATCGTTTTCGCTTCGCACTCGAGGATGGACCAGCCACATCAATCTCAAATTCAACTTCTTGCTCTTCACCAATGGCTTGCTGTTGGTTAAAACTTCTCTATCAATACTATAACTAGAATAGAGATCTATACATCAAATAATTAAGAATAAAAAATGAAATACCGTTGTTTCATGTAGATCAATTTGCTCTTGCTCTTTTTGCTCTTTATGCACGTCAAATTGCTCTTGCCCAGAGGATTCCGATTCAATTTGCACAACCTATGAAATGGAGAGCAGTTTTAAGACTGATACAAAACGATATGAATGGTAGCAAATACGATTGGATGAAGAAACAAGGACTAATATAAAAGATAACAAATTCAATTGCATCAGGTAAAATGTAAAGCTTACTGCTGCTTTTGATGAATCTGACTTCTCGGCCTTTGAAAGAGCGACCACTAGCTCCTCGACCCCGATCATGTTTCTTTCGTCGGCCCATTCTTTTTCTCAAAAATCGTTCTCTTCTTTAACCTAACCGTTTCATTCATTCTTCCTTTTCTCATTATACCATTAAGTTAATACTTAACCAAAATAAAAAAAGTTAAGTGGACCTATTATAGGTCCATTAACTTTTCCCTTAATTTAATTTAAAAAAAAAAAGGCCGGTTAAAATTTTAACATAACCATCTTCACTGGGAAAGTCAATCTTGTTAAGTTAGTCGCAATTAAAAATTAACCAAAGTTGACTTAACTAGTGATAACCTAAGTGTCGGTGTGAAAGCAAGTTCCAGTTAATTAGCCTATTTAACCTAACCTAACGGCGAGTGGGAAATGACCCTTAGCTTCCCTACATAAGCCTTTGCTATAATTTTATGAAATGATGGACAGAAGGTTGATGTGGTGCCAGTCATTTATGGATTTAGGTTCTTTGATTTTGGGAATCAAACTAATGCATCTAGTATTCAACCTTTTCGCTGCCTCTAAAAAATTTTGATACGGGGCATATAGGTTTGATCAATTTCCAATTTATTTGAAAAAAATCAATGCCATCAAGTCCACGAGTCTTAGCCCTTGCCAATAAGAATGTGGCATCCTGAATCTCTTGTAGACTTAAGGGACACCCCACCTCCAATCTTTGCTCTTGAGAGACGTTAGAACGGAATTTGAAGGAATCCAAATCCTTAGAACTGTCCTGAAACCCTAACCTCTTTTGCTCAAGAACCCCCTAAAGTGCTTGTACAATACCTTCTTAATTCGCTGCAGTTCTTTCACAACTGTTCCATCTTCCATTTCGAGAGAGGTTAATCTAGCTGAATGTTTCCTTTGCCTCGTTGCGCTGAAAAAATATTTAGTACACCTATCACCTTCACGTACCCACTTCAAATCTGCTTTGACTTTTGCCTCTTTAAGTTTGATAGATTCCAGCCTAAGGTGTTTCTTTTTCTCTGATGTTATTGCTGATACTGTCCTTATCTTCTCCAAGCACTATGTATAACGACTCCAACTGTGCCCTTTTAACCAGTACTTTATTTTCCCTTAATCTTTAGCAAACCTTTTTATCGCAGTTAATGAAGCGTAACCGACATGAATTATATTCAACTACATGTGGGTTACTGCTTGGCCAAGATTGATCTCAACCATTGGATCACTATAAACTTGAGGGATGGTGTGTTGGGCGCAGAGTTTGAAATTGGGGGGGGGGGGAGGGGTTCGACTCTGAAAAATCCGGCCATTTTAAAAAAAAAATCCGAAAGAAAAAAAGGACCGTCAATTTTTTCAGGCCATTTTTATAATTTTTTTGAAGATTTCCGAAAAATTACACTATAAATTTGTGTATTTCCGTATACAAGAATGTTTGTTTTGCCCAGATTCTGGGCTTGGAAAATGCGGGCGCGCGGCAACGCGGAGGCATTTGACATGCCCAGAATCTGGGCAAAACAAACATTCTTGAAACGTGATAACCATCATTCAATTAAATTGGGATTATGTGTTGATTTTGGGACAAATTTCATATTGCAATTTTTTAGTAACTTGATAAAAGTCACCATATAATCACACACCTTAATATAAATTCACACCTTAACTTCAAATTACAAAATCATATATCACACTGCTCAAGTAGTACACAACTTTTATTAACTGTGATTGATACATAGTAATGTAGAAAACATATTTACATAGTTTTTTATTTTTCCACCAGCATCCCCAAGGATATGATAGCCTTATTCCTTACATCCTGAGGTATTGTAACTCTCGTTGTTTTACTTGGAATAGTTTTTGGAGTCCACGAGTACAATACGGTTTCAATGTCTAGCCAAAGATCATGATCACTAGGATTTCTCCTCCACCTCTTTGTCCAACAATCTGAATATCTTTCTTTATCGGTGACATTACTCAACTGATGTACTGGACACCACCATTCCACACGCACGTTATTGAAGTTAACATCACCTTCTTCTTTGCAAATATCCGAGATAGTGTATCCCAGCCACACTGGATAGGTATCTAGATCTGCTGGTTTTACTACTACAAATTCGTGGCACTCCACGTCAGTAGAAGGTTCATAACAATCCATGCTAGATATTTTGGCCTATCCTTCTTAGGACCAACATAGTCTTTATCAGATTGAGGAGGAGCATATGCCCTAACAATGCTACTAATGGTACCATCATCTTCGTCAGCACCAGCTAATGTTTTCCACCTACTTTTAGGGAACCACCCTTCTTTCAGCTCTTCTGAGGATGTGTCTACCTCATCCAACAAGTTGATCACCTTCTTCCAATAATCTATCAATGCACGATTAGTCTCATCTGAATTAGTTTGCCAATGCTTGATGTAGTCATTGATGCCATCCTTAGTCAATCCCAATTGCTTCACTTCTTCAGTTGGTTTTAGAGCTTTTTGGTTGACCAGGAGGTATCATAGGCTTGCCATTTGCATCCCTGTGCCAAATTTCTGCCCCACCTCTCCACTTCTCCTCTGAAGGCCTCATTTTCCATTGCATGATTGGAATCCCTTCTCTCACCCAAAAAGTGAATTAAAGAGGTCTAGAATGACCTTCCATGTCGAGAGCATAACCATCTACAAAATTCTTCCAATCAGGCACTTCTTCTATGAGAGATCCTATAGGAGATGGATTTGTACATCCATGAAATATTTCCAATAGCCTGGGAAAGTTAGTAACTGCCTGCTGTCTCAATACATGACTATATTTTCCAAACAATGCGTCCACATCCTCATGAGCATGTCCGAGCATTAGGAACCCCAAATTGACTCTTTCAAAAATACCCACAACTGTTAAGTAAGATAGGAAAGAAAACATCCACCTGTTCTTATTTTGACCAGCACAATTATCTAGTTGCAAGAAGAGCTTTCTGGGCAGATCTCGAGGTTTAGCACGAGATGTTGAAGCTCCAACATGTTCATTAGGTCCATGCCTCCTAAACCTTGCCTTGCTAAACTTTTCAATACTATTAGGGGTTCCATCCAACAATGCACTATGTAGTGCCTGGCTAGCTGTAGGATCCTGGAGGTGACCATTGTAACCATTCTCATAGTTTCTTAAACACCTCATGGTACTCCCAATGTGAAAATCTGGACCATCACTCCACAACTCTAAACTGAAATGGTCATAGTAGGTCTGAGACTGCCCATGCAATATTGCCCCAGTCATTGAAATCTACAAAGGGTATGATCTTCCACGTGACTTAGGAATATACTTGAATTGTGGAAGACAAGTCTTCTGTTGGTCCATTTTATCATGTATAATACATAGATAGTTATTAGGTTCCATTGCAGATAAGGTCCTCTACATCCAATAAGTTGATCTACATGATAGTTGATCTGTCATATGGTCCTTCATATGTTCCCTTATCTTTGCCCTTAGACTTGGTTGCACAGTCTTATCTAGTGTCTCCTTCAGCTTAGCACATAAATTGCACTTTGCAAAGTTGTTTGAAGTTGCTATGGTCACATGCTTGAAATGCTTATTCCATAGCCTACTAAAACTGAAATTTTGGGATATAGAGGCCACTCCAAGTTCCCGAAGCAATGCATTTATTTCCTCTAATATGCTCTTCTGGATACAATGGGATGGCAATCTCTTTTCAACAATAACTCTACCCTGTTCATCCTTCTTACTCTTATATGGCACGTTTTCTGCATTGAAATCCACATATCTTTCAAATATTTTCTTTGCAGCTATAGTTCTTGAGGTAGGCCTTACCAGGCCAGTGTTCCCGTGCAATGCAATTTTACTACCATTTTCATGTCTCTTTTGCCAGTTGTGCCAAGAAGAGGTTGGAATTCCATGTATAGCCATCCATGCTTTTGAACATATCCACTTTCCGTTCAATGGGAATCTTTTCTTCTTTGATCTTTCATCCTGAATTGCATAGCCAAATACGGTGTACATGAAATTCCTCCTGCTATCACACTTATGTTCCTGATATGTAGCTCTTGCTCCCACCATCTCATCTATTGTGAACATTCTAATACAAGAGGCCCAACAACATTCACTTCCTCTAACCTTCATCAGGGCTTCAGGAGAACAATCATAATCCGACTTGCATCTTTTGGTGGGATAATGTTTGAAAGTTGGAAGTGGCCTCTTGCTACACTGTGTGAACATTATTGACAATAGTTTTGCATCTATAGGAAACATGTAGTTCCCCTCCAGTTGAATACTGTCCCTAGGCCATGCAACAATAGTTGGAACCTCTAGTTGCTTCACACAAGCAAGGCATTCTTGTTTGCCTGAACCCTTTTCCTTCCAATTGTCATATAATTTTGAGATTGCCACACCTAACCTGTCCTCCCCTAATCTTTCATCATTGACTGCATTGATAGGATGTGTTAGAACAATAATCCCTTCTCCTACTGCCTCTCTGTTGCATGCATGTAGGATCTTGACCTTTCTGTTTTTCCAATCAACCCGAGTATAAAGTACAATTTTCTTTCCTTTGCCATCATCCTTTTCATTTGTGGTCTTTTCCTTTCCTTTGCCATCATCAACATTATTTGGAGTCTTTTCCTTTCGTTTGCCATCATCAACATCATTTGAGGTATTTTCCTTTCCTTGGGCATCATCTTCATTATTTGGGGATTTTTTCTTGCCTTGATCAGCATCATTGGGGGCTTTTTTTTAGCATTTTGCATGCCATTGACCTAAAATGCATAAAAACATAAAGTAAGCTAGCATATCCAAATAACATCTCCCTAACGTGTTCTTAAATGAAAGCCTCATATGTCTTATTCTATTTGATCATTCTATTTATATAATGGGATTGCCCAAGTTATTTTCCTCAACATCATATATAAATAAAACCCTCTAACTTATAACCTTCTAACTTTTAACCTATAATAACCTTAGAAACAACTTTTAAGGTTATTATAGGTTAGACCTATAATAACCTTAAAAGTTGTAACATTAGAAACAACTTTTAAGATTATTATAGGTTAGCAGTTTTAAGGTTAAGAAGTTTATTATAGGTTATTATAGGTTAGAAGTTTTAAGGTTAGAAGGTTATTGTATGTTAAAAGTTTTAAGGTTAGAAGTTCTAATTCATAAACTTTTAAACTTATAACCTTAACTATGTATTTATAACCTTAACTATTAACTTATAACCTTAACTTCTAAATTCTAATTAACCTTAACTTCTAAATTCTAAGTATAACCTTAACTTCTAAATTCTAATTTATAAACTTTTAAACTTATAACTTAACTATTAACTTATAACCTTAACTATTAACCCTTCTAACTTTAAAACTATTAACCCTTGTAATAAACTTTTAAACTCGCGAAGTCCTTAAAACTATTAACCCTTGTAATAAATTTTCGCGGCAGTTATTATGGCGCGGTACGAATTTTTAAAGGCAGTTATTATTTCCAGTTAACATTCCTTTTCGAAGTTTTCTCTCTCACTTTCGAAGTTTTCTATTTCGAACTTGCGCTTCTGCATTCGAGGCTTTTCGGCTTCCAATTTCTCTGCATTCTAGGCTTTCTCGGCTTCTATCTGCTTCTATCTGCTTTCAATCTGCTTCAAACTCGGCTATCTGCTTTTCGGCTATTGCAATCTAGGCAATCTCGGCTTCTCGACTTCTCCTCTGCTATTCCAAATTCTCGGCTTCTTCTCGGCTTATATTGTAATTCTTGGCTGTTTTCTGAAGAAATTGGCTATTGTTTTCGGCTTTAGGTTTCAGATCAAAGGTTTCGGCTCAAATCTCGGGTACAGAAGACAAATAGGTTGGTATTTTCCTAGCTTTCACTTAAAGTCTGCTATTTTGTTCTTATTTTTATTCTGGTATTTGTAAGAACACATATTTTTTCTTCTAGTTCTCCTATTCATTTCTCTATCTGCTCTTATTCTGCTCTATCTGTTTTTATATCTGCACTATCTGCTCTTATTCTTATTAAATAATGTGTATTATATATCTGCTCTATCTGTTCTTATTCTATCTGTTTTGTTCTTATTCTATCTGCTCATATTCTATTCATATCTCTTATTCTTATTTCTTTTCTAGGTATTCTTTTGTTTAGAACAGATACAATTAGAAAATGAACTAAATAATGTGTATTATATATCTGCTCTATCTGCTCTTATTCTATCTGCTCTATCTTCTCTATGAGCTCTTATTCTGCTCTATCTGCTCTTAGATTTACTCGGTCTGCTCTTATTCTTATTAAATTAATGTGTATTATATATCTGTTCTATCTGCTCTATATGTTCTTATTCTATCTGCTCTGTTCTTATTCTATCTGCTCATATTCTATTCCCCTGGCTTCATATTCTATTTCACTGGCTCTTATTCTATTCTACTGCCTTCATATTCTGTTTCACTGGCTTTATATTCTGCTATTTCGTATCTGCTATTTATTTTGCATTCTGCTCTTACTCCATTTCATATATCTATTCATTTTCACTGGCTTCTAGTAATTCTGCTTTGCTCTCTGCTTGTAAGTAAACATGTTTTTTTTTATGCATATTTCTTTTCTACAGAATGATATGTTAGAATGGGCGAAATCGCGCTTGGCGCATTTCTAGTTTGGCTTTCTATTTCCCACTAGGTTTATCAAATCGCGCCAGGCGCGTTTCTAGTTTGGCCTTTCTATTTCATACTACTTTTTACAAATCGCGCCAGGCGTGTGTGAAGTAGATCTTTGAAAAAAAACACTATAGAAAACGCGGCGCGTTTTGAACTATTTTGAATCTTTAGAATTATTTTCTGGGGAGAGGAATATCATTTGCTAATTAGTTAATTTCTCTCGTTCTAGTGCATTATACATAGCTGCTTCTAGTTCTACTATACTTCCTTTGGACGACAATCAACGCTGGACCCTATACAAGATACTACTTAATTGTGCTGTTCAAAACCTACGAAGAGAGTTGGACAAGCCATATGGCAGTCTGTATCAGGGGCCATGGGAATGCTACCATCGCATCACAGGATTTATGCGGCTCCTCATGCTCTTAGTAAGGCTCATGCCAACAAATAAATATGAGGCTATGATTAGGAAGGCCAGAGATCGACAGGACACTCTGATTTGGAGACTCGACATTCCCAATGAGTGGGAGGATGATATCATATCAGAGTGGTACAGGTGGGACTGGACTCGGTATGTAGCCGATGAAGTGGGCCTATGTGACATTTTGTAGAGATATGTACAGCCTCCTATGTTAGTTTAGAAAGAACTCGCGCCTGACGCATTTCCACAGAAGAAGAAATGTACATATATTTTTTGAATATGAATACAAACTCGCGCCTGGCGCAATTTTGCAGATTATACTTTTATGTCACGCTAATTTTATTATGTTTTTTTATACGCAATGTCGAAAACATTGAAATCCTTTGATGCCCTCCAGCCAGTATGACCAACCCCAAGAAACTACACATTTTGATTAATGTGTGGTTTCATGGGGTTGATAAGACTGGCTAAAGAACATCAAAGAATATGTTATGATATATTCATATTTTTTTTGAGTATCCTCATATACATATCTTTTTCAGACGTTCTTTTGGCCATGCTACAAATGTGCCCAACTGTATCGCCACCGGGATGTCTTTGTGGAAGAGCCTCATCTTCATAATTGCAATTTATAATGGAAATCTTACAGAAACTGTTTCCAAGAGGAACAACATGACACATAGAACTTGGATTCAGATCTTCAACTTTATATAATCATACTCGGCGCTTCAAGTTAGCTGTTAAAAGATAGCATTCTTCTCCGACACTGATAAACAACCAGAATGCTAGAATTGGCATTGGGAAAAAAGGAGGACGAAGGTGTGCATATTCGGAATGGAATGACACTCACCTTAGTTCAGCAGACATCGATTGATCTTGGGTCGATTGATCTTGGGCGCTCTGATCTTGGGTCGATTGATCTTAGGTCGATTGATCTTGGGTCGATTGATCTTGGGCGCTCTGAGAGTAGGTCGATTGATCTTGGGCGCTCTAGACGAGTCGATTGATCTTGGACAGGTCAATTGAAGGCGCTCTGAGAGTAGGTGGCCGATTAGGTGGTAGTAGATTGCCACATATGCGTTTCTTGAAAATAAGAATTAATTGTTTTCTTGAAATTGCACTAAAAAGAAAAACACATTTTAAAATTTGTAAATGAGCGGGACGGGCGGTTAATTCAGGCGGTATAATTTCAAAATGACGTGAATTCAAATTTACGGTTCTAAATCTGACGGCTTAGATTATCAACACATACATATAAGTTTAAACCAAAACCCCAGTCTCATATTATCCGCACTTGCAGTTCTATGGCGTCTAGAGGATCTGGCAGCCGCGGCCGAGGCGCGGGTAGAGGTGGGAGACATGCCAAAGCACAAATCCAAAGCCTGGAACTTGCTGAACAAGCAGAAAGCACAAATCCAGCAAGCGCCTCAGGTATTAATCAGTGTTTTTGTTCTATATTTTATTTCTGTGTCCTTTGTTAGGTTTTGAGGATGTTTTTCTTTAATAGTAGAGGTATTATCTTATAAGAAGCATATGTCCTCTAATACTTGAGTTCATATGTCCCAAAATGTATGCAATTAAATGCTTAATATTATGCAAATATATATATATATATATATATATATATATATATATATATATATATATATATATATATATATATATATATATGTGTGTGTGTTCATGTTGTGTTTTCTTTTAATGCTGTATGCGCTATTTCAAGCTTGTATACTTAGCTGAACAGTATTCAATAGTTAGTTGTGCTTTTTATAGTTAGTTGTGTCCTGAGATGAAGATTCAACTCTTTAAGTTGTGCTTTTTATAGTTAGTTGTGTCCTGAGCATTTTGATTCGGACAAAACGCCACTGACGCAGTTTAATAAGGCATTACATTAGTTTCTTTATCTTGAGATGAAGATTCAACTCTTTTAGTTGTGCTTTTTATAGTTAGTTGTGTCCTGAGCATTTTGATTCGGACAAAACGTCCCTGGCGCAGTTTAATAAGTCATGACATTAGTTTCTTTATCTTTAAGGTCATTCTAAAGCGCGCCAAGTGCGTATTTGTTGCATTTTGATTCGGACAAAACGCGCCTGGCGCAGTTTCATTAAGTCATTACATTAGTTTCTTTTCCTTCGAATCTATATTGACGAAACGCCCCTGGCGCAATTTAATAAATTTATAATCTGTATTCAGTTTCAAATCGCGCCAACCGCATTTTTGTTGCATACGTTTCAAGTTAGCATATAATTTGGCGTCAAAAGATTAACCCATATGCTATAATTTTACAGGAACACAAAAGACAATCAAAAGGAAAACCAAACACAATGAAATCTCTTCAGCCCAGAAAAAGCAAAGTACAGATGAAGATGTTACTGTTACAGACCTGCAGCATGTATTGACGTTAGAAGATACATCTCGAATAATAAAGGCTCAGGTAGAACCTCCATATCCAGAAGAAGATCTTATAGAGGGGTCGGAATGGTATGTCGAGATCTTCAAAACTGGTGGGAAGACAGACCTTATATTCATGTCTAGGGTAAGAGAGACTGATCAAATGAAGAAGCAGGGAATTCTTATCACATGCGAAGTACAGGACGATTCTTCCTGTTCAGTGTTAGTTGAAGTGGGCCAAAAAAATAAGAAGAGCCTAAAGAAGATCAATCGATGCAGTTCTAGCTCTTTTAAAGAGACTGCATTAAGATCAGACGACACGGCCGATTCCCTCTTCAAATTTGGCTGGACAGTTGGCGAGCCATTGACGCCTAAAAGAATATGCGAAGGGCTTTCAGCTGTTCGACGAGCCATCAGCACGAGGCCCTCGGGCAGTGTCTACTTACAGGTAGTGAAGGATAAGGAAGAAGCTAGTTCTAAAGGCAGGGACACTACAGAAGTCACAGCAGGCCTTACAAGTGATGATGACAAGGCCAGGCAGTTGGACAAACTGAAAAAATATGCTGACAAGTATCCACTGGGCCTGAACTTCACCCATCCAGTCCACGTGGATAGGCTTTTCAGGTCCACTAAAGCCATTTATGTCAGCAGAAGGTATGATAAGCAGCACTCCTTGGAGATAGTGAACAGCATGATCGAAAATCCAGGGCAGGTGCCAATGCCTGCAGATGTAGTGCCTTACGATACCAGAACAAAGAAGGTAATCATGTGGAGCAAGCTGGAGGACTTCATCGAGAACCCAGACATACATTTCATGATAATAGATGGCTAGCATTCAATAGAGGCCCAGAAGGTTCTGATCAGGACGGCACAGAATACTAGAAATCAATTGTTCTATAAGCTGTATTCTGTCAGAAACTGCCGGTTCCTGAGCGGCACAACAACACCTGCCGAGCTAGCCGAAATAAGTGCACTTCTGAATGACATGGGAAAAACATTCGTATACAAAAGGTAATTCTCTTCCCTCATTTTTCGTTTTCGTATTTGCAAATTGCGCCTGGCGCGATTTCATATTGGAAAGCAAATCGCGTCAGGGGCGATTTGCCTATTCTGAAGAGCAATGGATTCCTAGAATGGTAGCCATTTCTCTTCAAATAAGCAAATCGCGCCTGGCGTGATTTCATATTAGAATGCAAATCGCGCCACGCGCGACTTGCCTACTCTGAGAAGAAATGGCAATCCTTCAAGAGAGTCGTTTCTCCTCAGAGTAGGCAAATCGCGTGGCGCGATTTGCATTCTAATATGAAATTGCGCCAGACGCGATTTGCTTATTTGAGGAGAAACGACTACTATTCCAGGAATCCGTTGCTCTTCAGAAAAGGCAAATCGCGCCTGGCGCGATTTGCTTTCCAATATGAAATCGCGCCAGGCGCAATTTGCCTATTTGAGGAGATACGGCTATCATTGTTTGAATCCACGATTATTGGAACTAACAATGTTTTTTTTTGCAGTCCCTATATAGAGCAACTTCGGCATACTCGAAACCAGTGGATTGACGAATATGGGAAGCCAATGCCGACCAGACAAGGTCAGTCCAAAAGCGCTGAATTCGAGTTGCTGGAAAGGACACTTTGTCAGACTATAATACAGGACAAAACTAGGAGCACCAGATCAGAGAAAAAAAAAAGGAGATGAAAAGGGAGATGCTTCCGAAGTACAAACTGTACCCAAGGATGCCTGCAAGATAGTTTTTTCTTTAGATCCGGTATGGGAGAAATGGAATGAATTCTGGGATGCCTACGTGGAGAAGAAGTTGCCAGATTCACAAGGCAGATTTCCTCCTGTTGACACATCAATTTTTGATATCCATATAATAGAGATGAGGAAGGCCCAGGGATTGGACGATGAAGAACTGATCTCAGTTCTGGACAGGTTAATCAGAAAGGAAATCCTTTACAAGAAAACCTCAGCAACAAAGGACAGAGAATCATTTGAAGATGCATGCGACCAACTGAAAAATATTAGAGTGCTCAAGAAGGCAGTTGGGGAGGAATTACAAAGGCTTACAGGGGACTGGTCGTTGTCGGAGCTAGGACTCATGCAAAAATACAATGTCTCCAACGACGACCTGAAGAAGTATGTCTTTTGGTCCAAAGACTTTGTCAGGCAGCAGAAGTTGAAGAACGTTGCAAACCTTAAAGGGATTCACACGAAAGTTGCATCCGACCTGAAAAGAAAAGTCGCGTTGGTGAAGCAGACCCCGGAGACGGAATCCACGTTCTTTTATCAAGTGTCCACTGGTTTCAAGTGCGCATTGCCAGAAGTGGGTGCAGGTCCCCATGATATCACACTATTCGTGCTTGGTAGCCGAGGCACCAGATGGTCGCTTGAAGACTATAATACGTTCTTCAACATATGCAGTGGTTGTACGATGGAAATGAATTACACAATTGTCACTATATGTCCCTCCGACATGTCCTATGCATATGCTCTAACTGCTGCAAATGACTTAAAATGCGTGAAAGTCATTCGACAGGCGATCCTTGTAGATGAAAACAGGGACAGTGGCTTCAGCACAGCAAGTAAAATTTCTCATGTGCTTATCATTATGATAGCCATGATGGATGATAAGGAATATGAAAGGCTTAAGGGAAAACCAGATGGAGACAAACTTGCATGGCAGTGCTATCAGCTAGATGAACGCGTCCTGCGAAACGTCTTCTATCTGGAGCAAGAAGATAAGGGGAAGGGTATCAAGGTCGTAGAAGAGCTAGAGGAAGAAGAGGAAGAAAACCAGGCCGACCCCGTTCTTGTGGAGCACATTAAGTATGAGCTCCTAACGTCACATAAGGGGAAGCTAAACAAGAACGGGTTCTCTATGGACCTTTCTCATTATCTCATTGAAGCATTTTGCCCATTGGGGACAACTTGCTGGGAGCTTCACGTTGGAGGTTACATTGGTAGGGAAGCTTTGAAGTTAGCAAGGAAATGCCAGAGCGTCGTCTCCGATGATCGAGCCAAAAAGTTCTTGGACCTCTTCTTTGAAAAAGTACTAGAGGAAGCACCTAGGGGACCAATCGGCAGTGCAAAAACCAAAGCTTCTACCTCTAAGGCCGAAATACCTGCAGATTTGGCTAAAGAACGGAGGCTATGAGACAGCTCATGGTTGGCAACATCATGGATGACAACGAAGAGCGGACAGTGGTCCCAGTACATGTCGACATGCCTCTGAACATCCTTGACGTTGAAAATATAGAACAGGAAGAAAATAACAAGGATGACGATAATAACAAAGATGATGATGAAGGAGATTCCAAATCTGAAAGCTCTAGCCAGGTTAGCGTAAAGAGTAATGAACTATCAGGCATAGTTCAAACTGTACAGATCTTAACTGATGTGGTTGGTGCTTCTAGCAGACCAGAGACAACTCAGAATAAGGATGCAACAGAAGAAGACACCACGGGGATTGATGAAGAAGAAAGGTATTGTGACAATGTTCGTTTTCTTATGATATCCATGCATTTTACAAACGACAAGCATATAGAAATCGCGTCTGGCGCGATTTAGAGTTTCCTTGACTTTCATATTTTTAGATTTTCTTGACTTTCATCATTACTGAAATCGCGCCTGGCGTGTTTCCTTATTCCATTTCTTTCATCTTATACGTTATTGTTTGCGTTACAGACATGATTCGGCTTCCCCAAAAGTACTGATCTTTGATTTGAATGGTGTGCTATGTAGAACGTTACCTAAAGCAACGTTTGATAAGTCATGGTATGCGCAACAACCATTTGAGACGCGCCCTTATCTGTAGGAGATGTTTACCCGCGCCCTTATCTGAAGGAGATGTTGGACCAGGCCTTCAGTCTGTTTCGTTGTGTAATTTGGTCATCTATGGAGCATAGAAATATACAGGAATTTTTGAAAGTAGTGCCTGAGCTAAATAGAGATTGGGCGTCCATCTGGGATCAAAGCAAATGCGCTTCATTCACAAACCCTAAAGAACCGACAGGTAAAAAGATATTTGTGAAATACTTGCGCAACATGATGGATGCCCTAGGTGTTGAGGAAAAGGAAGGCATGAGCATGGTTGATGATGACGCCCTAAAGTGTTGCTTCAATCAGTCACAGTCATTAAATCCGCCATCCTATCATCCTGATATGTTTGGCCAAGATGACTTCCTGCTTCATTTTGTCAGTGTCTTGCAAGAAATAGCTTCAGGAAAAACGGTCGAAGAGATACAAGCACTATACCCGCTACTTGATCGGACAGGGGAAATTGACAGGACCTTGAGAAAATCGTTCTAGAAAGGGAACTCTTTTGATATATATGTATACTGAAAATACACTTTCCATAAAAGTTTTGAATATAAAATATACTTTACACCAAAGCTTTTGAATATATATTGTGTTCTTGTAGCAGCATTATTGGTTCTGTGTACGTATTGTATTATTATATTATGTGTATGGTTTGCTATACTTGCAATAATTTGTATGTATATATAGTCAATAATTTAGGTGTATATAAATAGATATGCATGAAATTGCCAAACCATCGGCTTCGGCCTCCGCCTACTTCTTGTTATTATGGCATATTCTATTACCTGCAAGATGAACCATGAGGACCTCTGCAGGTGCCGCCAGCTAGAAATAGAACTTGAGGACTGGCTGACTGTCGTTGCTATGAATCCCATCCACTTCTATCATGATTCCTTTGATGTTGTAATCTATCTTCTATGGAATCCAGAGCATGGTTTGTTCATGATCGAGAGGATCTCAGGAGCGCCTGTCGACGATGAATCGGAATAGTTTTTGAAGTTTATGTTCTATTATAATGCTATATTTATGCCAATAAAATTGCGCCACGCGCGATTTGAACCTCGAAAAATCTCTGTTTTGTAGCAACTTGCTTGCCGTTATTTATTCGTAAAGCACTAAAATTTCAATCTATAGATTTCGTTGTCGTCCGTGATGCATTAGGGATTTTTTGAGATCATAAAAGGGCCTTCTAAGAACTGCTGACTAAGCTATATGAACTACCAATCAGAAAACAGAACTGGTAATCCAGTCAGCAAAACAGTTATAACTAACTCACTGGATCACATTTTCTAGCATAACTGTTGATAGAAAAGTCCAAATGAGCTTTTGTTTGGTGCAATAGATAGATCTCATTGAGATCTTTCCAACCTTGGGTGGTTTGCATATCTTTTAGCCCCGTAGGATAGTAAAAAATGGTAAAAACAATATTTTTTGGAATTTTGACAATCATAAGTGGTTAAAATATGTGCAAACCACCTAAGGTTGGAAATATCTCAACGAGATCTATCTATTGCACTAAACGAGAGCTCATTTGGACTTTTCTATCAATAGTTATGCTAGAAAATGTGATCCAGTGAGTTAGTTATAACAGTTTTGCTGACTGGACCCGTCAGGCTCTGATTTCTGATTGGTAGTTCATTTATCTTCATTTGGCTTAGTTGGCATGTTTTGAAGGCCCTTTTTTAATCTCAAAAAAACCCTAATGGTACGAAATAATAAGCAATTTCCCACTTTTTATATTGCCAACATTCTGTCATAATATGGGTGATTTGCATCGAATATTTGAATGCCCTTCCATTTCAACACAAAATGCATCTTCCTAGCCCGAAAATGAACTCAGTGCAAAAGTGTGGTTAATTTAATATAATGGTCAATAAAAGGCTTATACGACGCGATTTTGGAATAGACATAATCCCAATTTAATTGAATGATGGTTTGATAGCAACTTAAGTTGCATTCTGTGGGCAGAAAGAATTTCAAAATCAGGGGTAAAAGCATGAGAATCACGGGTAAAAACATCGGAATTAGAGGTAGAAGGGCTGAACGTCAGGTAAATCAGCCAGCATGTGATGTAAATCAGCCAGAATGTGATGTAAATCCGTCGCTTTGAGCCGCCATTGTTGATCCGTAGCTTTTGCGCCGTCGCTGTCGAGCTGGGTAGGAATTCAGGAAGAGAAAATATGCCACATGGCGTTGTATGATTGGCGGATAGGGCAGAATGCAACCTAAGGGTGAAATCACACTATAGCCCACCCACGGTTGAGTTTTTTATGTCTTGGACGGGGATGAAGATGCCCAAGATAGCGGTATCATGCTTGCACCCAAAAATGACATGCCACGTTAAAAATTTATATATATGAAAACAACCGAAAGGCTTGAAGAACCCTAAAATCGAAGAACCCTAAATCGACAATTCCACTAACCGCAACTCTGATTCTGTTCTAGAATTGCCCAAATTCTTGAAAATCACTATGGATTAGCTTTCTACCGATTTTGGGCTGCGTTAGTATTATAATTTGTGCCCGGGATTTGAACCCAGAGAAAATCCACTACACAGTCCTATCTCCTACCAATTGACTTTACCAATCTGATACCAATGCAAAATTCACCAGCAGATCCAAGTCTGCCATCTTTACACACAGCAATGGCTACCTTCAGTGGGAATCTCAAACAATCAACAATCGGCTGGCTTTATAGCAGAACCAGCAACCTTCTTATCAGGATAACAAAAGCAATCAGAGGGCCATATTTTTATGAGCGATTCGCTGCATCTGGAGCAATCCAGGTAAAAAAACCAGAGCGCAAAAGTACGGGCTAGAAAAGCCTAGGCAACAAAAATGTTCATAAAAGAACCTTCAGCAGGCAGTTTTCGGCATCCCCTGAAGACCCATGAAGAATCTGACCAAATCCGACCTGTTTACAACTGATTTCGGCTGATTCCAGACTACAAACAGTAATCATCTATTCGATTGTGTATCTCTCCCACTAATGCCTCAGCAATATGAATCGGCTCCTTTCCACGATTCTATTGCTTCAATCTGCCAAAACAACCAACGACCCACTCCAGTTTGCTATATCACATCTCTGCATCCGACCTCTGTTTTTTATTCCTTCCCTCCACCGACTTACTCTGTTTTTTCTTTTTCATTTTTTTCCTTTTGCCACGTCATCTAACTTCAACCATAAAAACTAACATTTTCTAGATACAACTGAATGTTGGATGCCGATTTCCATCACTCCCCCTCAGCCAGCATTCATCTTCCTGCAATGCCAATGTCTTTCCTAAACTGTACATGTAGCTTCATTCAATGCTTTTGTTAGAATATCTGCTTGTTGTTTACCTGTACGTATATATTGCAAATCAATTTCACCTCGGGCAACTATTTCTCTGATGTAATGATAATGAAGATCAATATGCTTCGTCCTTGAGTGTAAGACAGGATTTTTGGCAATGGCAATACAACTCCTATTATCACAATATAGTTTCGTTGGGCATGCTTGTTTTTCTCCTAATTCACTTAATAATCGCCTCAGCCAAACGATTTCTCTGCTTGCCAGAGAGGCAGATACATATTCAGACTCTGCGCTAGACATTGCAACACAGTTCTGTTTCTTGCTACACCATGAGATAACTGTTCCGTTGATCTTACACAGATACCCTGTTGTGGATTTGCGTTCGTCTAAGTCTCCAGCCCAATCTGCATCTGTATAGCCAGTTAATTCTGCATAATCGACGATCTCAGGATTTTTGTCATGACTTTTAGTATAACAGATTCCAAGCTGCAATGTACCCTTCAGATATCTAAGAACACGTTTAGCTGCAATCCAATGTTCCCAGCCTGGATTATTCAAATATCTACTCAACAAATTTACTACATAATGCAATATCTGGTCTAGTGGCATTTGCCACATATAGCAAACTCCCGATAAGTTCTCTGTATGGTATTCTTTGCATTTTTTTGCTGTCTTCTACAGTCACAGGAGACATATCTCCACATATTCTCTTATTAACCACCAAAGGAGTTGGTACTGGCTTACATTCTGTCATAAAGAAATCATCAAGTATCTTTCTAATGCCCTGTACCTGTGTTAAAATCAACACCCCAGCTTGTCTATCTCTATAAACTTCCATGCCCAAAAGTTTCCTCAAGCCACCAAGATCACTCATTTGAAATCTATTTTTCAAAATATCTTTGCAATCATTTAAAATACTTTGATCACTTGCGCTTATAACACAATCATCAACATATAAAGCTGTAATGCAGAATTTATCATTCACTTTCTTTCTGTACAAATTACCCTCACTTTCTAATTTCTCGAATCCTTGAGATAATAGGAACCCATTTATGCATACATACCATTGTCTAGCCGCCTGCTTAAGCCCATATACTGCCTTTTTTAGTTTGCAGACTTTGTCACCTTGCACCTCAAAGCCAACCGGCTGCTCCATATAGATCTCTTCATCCAAAACTCCATTCAGGAATGCAGTCTTTACATCCATATGATCAAGTTCCAAATCATGCTCCACTGCTAAAGCAATTAAAGCTCGCAAACTTGTTAGTTTGACAATAGGAGAAAATGTATCATGATAATCTTTACCATACTTTTGTGTAAAACCACGAGCCACAAGTCTTGCTTTGTACCTTTCAATTTTCCCGTCCGGTCCTTTTTTTATTTTGAAAATCCACTTACACCCGACCACATTTTTCTCTTTTGGTCGAGGTGCAAGATCATAGGTACCTGTATGTCTGAATGACTCGAGCTCTTCACACATAGCCTTTCTCCACTTATCTGCATCTAATGAATTGACAGCTTCGTCATACGTTTTAGGCTCCATGACATTTGACACAGAAGGTGGCCGTTGCTCCCGTGTGCTGTCTCCTAATTCATACTCTTTGAATCTTGATGGTGGTCTTCGCTCCCGAGTACTTCTACCATGCTCATTTCTTCCATATAATGATGTATCAAAAGATACTTCCTGCTTCAATCTTTCTGCATCACTTCTATGCAAACGAGTTTCTTCCACGGACGGCTCTTCTACAT
The DNA here is from genome assembly GCA_021234155.1 of Isoetes taiwanensis. Taxonomy (NCBI): domain Eukaryota; kingdom Viridiplantae; phylum Streptophyta; class Lycopodiopsida; order Isoetales; family Isoetaceae; genus Isoetes; species Isoetes taiwanensis. The sequence continues at coordinate 1,235,844 of JAJEKV010000063.1, forward strand.
TTGCAGGTTCTAGTTCTTTAGTTTGCTCTTCCAAGCTTATCTCCATACTCCGATCTTCTAGTTCTGCTACTCCACCTTCCGGTTGCTCCTCTATATCATCATCTTCTACCTCTTGAGCCTGTACAACTTCTGCTTGATGTTCTTCCTTTTCTATGTCATCGGCATCATCATCAAACCAACCTGTTGGAGCCCAAGGTTGACTTTCTTCCCTTTTTTGTGTCAAACTTTGTGTCACAACTCTATCTCTATAAAACTTAGTTTCATCAAACACTACGTCTCGACTTACATAGATTTTCCTAGTTTTGGGATCATACAATCTATATCCCTGCTCCTCATAACCAACTAGATAAGTCTCTATGCTTCGATCGTCTAACTTGGACCGCAATTCCTCGGGCACATGCATATATGCTAAACAACCATATGCTCGCAATCTTTCCACAGACTCTTTTTGTCCAGACCACACCTCCTCAGGAATTCTCCCTTCAATACCAGATGATGGTAACTTGTTCTGGATGTAGCATGCAGCCTGTACTGCTTCTGCCCATAAATAGTTGGGTAACCCTGCATGTTTTAGCATAGATCTTACTGCATCCATAAGAGTTCTGTTCTTTCTCTCAGCAATACCGTTCTGTTGTGGGGTATGTCTACAAGTAAATTGACGTCGGATCCCCTTCTCACGACAAAACTGCATGAATGCCCCAGACATATATTCTCCCCCTGAATCTGAGCGCAAGCGTTTCAACTTCCTAGACGTCTCTCGTTCAGCTTCTGCTAGATACAACTGGAATGCCTGGAATGTTTGATCCTTTAATTTCAGAAAATAACACTTTGCCCTCCGAGAAAAATCATCTATAAACGTCATAAAGTATGTTTTGCCACTCATACTTTGCACACGCATTGGACCACTCAAGTCACTATGCACCAAGTTCAAAATTCCTAGCGTTTTAGCAACGCGAGACCGGAAAGTGTTTCTAGTCTGCTTCCCAAGCATACACCCATGGCATATTCTATGTTCACTTGCATCTATGTTGGTAGGCAAGCCCTCTATCAATTCATGTTTGCTCATAATTTTTATAGTTCCGTCACTTACATGAGCACACCTCAGATGCCACAATTTCAGAGAGCTAATACTTCCAATACAAGGAAAAGCATCCAAGCAATATAGTTTACCCCTTCTCCTAGCATATATATTTCTACCATTACCCACCATTTCACAACGAGATGCATCAAAATTTACTTTGTACCCTGCATCTACCAAGTCTGCTACCGAAATTAAATTGAACAACATACCAGGGGTATACAGCACGTTTTCCAAACTCACTTTTTCTTCACCATTGTGAAAGAACTCCAACTTTCTGCAACCTTTAACTTCGTGTAAATTAACATTTCTCATTTGTACGCAAGGAGTCTCAGATTCCTTTAATTTTTTTTATCAACTTCTCTCCTTTCTGCCCCAGAATCAATAGTTAAAGAAACTGCTTCTGAATCCCTTTCCATGGCCACAAATTGTAACAAACTTCGCTCTGATACCACTGTTATAATTTGTGCCCGGGATTTGAACCCAGAGAAAATCCACTACAAAGTCCTACCTCCTACCAGTTGACTTTACCAATCTGATACCAATGCAAAATTCACCACCAGATCCAAGTCTGCCGTCTTTACACACAGCAACGGCTACCTTCAGTGGGAATCTCAAACAATCAACAATCGGCTGGCTTTATAGCAGAACCAGCAACCTTCTTATCAGGATAACAAAAGCAATCAGAGGGCCATATTTTTATGAGCGATTCGCTGCATCTGGAGCAATCCAGGTAAAGAAACCAGAGCGCAAAAGTCCGGGCTAGAAAAGCATGGGCAACAAAAATGTTCATAAAAGAACCTTCAGCAGGCAGTTTTCGGCATCCCCTGAAGGCCCATGAAGAATCCGACCAAATCCGACCTGTTTACAACTGATTTCGGCTGATTCCAGATTACAAACAGTAATCATCTATTCGATTGTGTATCTCTCCCACTAATGCCTCAGCAATATGAATCGGCTCCTTTCCACGATTCTATTGCTTCAATCTGCCAAAACAACCAACGACCCACTCCGGTTTGCTATATCACATCTCTGCATCCGACCTCTGTTTTTTATTCCTTCCCTCCACCGACTTACTCTGTTTTTTCTTTTTCATTTTTTTCCTTTTGCCACGTCATCTAACTTCAACCATAAAAACTAACATTTTTTGGATACAACTGAATGTTGGATGCCGATTTCCATCAGTTAGCTCGAATTTTAGGTTCTGATAGTTCGGATTTTTACTGTCCATGCATCTTTACGAGTGTTTTTCACAAATCCAGCTTCATTCTGCGCGAATCTACTGATGAATCGTTCTAAACCGAGCACCCATTGAAGCAAATCTTTTTTGTTCGATATTTTTCTGCAACGTGGCTGCTCAGGAAATATTGCATCCCGGGCACCCTGAGTGTGATAGGGGGGCGCCCAGGAATCCGAAACGCATCAATTTTATTGGTGGATGATAATTTCATATCGTGGGCGGCCGCGTGTGATTTCACCCTAAGTTGCTATTACCGTAGCCGTTTTTACTTGTCATGGCGATGTCTAATTTGGGGACCTTTCGGCGTATTAAGTTATCAACAATATCCCTTGTGAATCTAAAACTCGCATTGGATTGTGCCACGTAACCATGGTCACAATTTTATCCCAAGAATCCCTAGGTTTCAGCTATGGCGTTTGTTTCCGGCCTGATCTCGTACCATGGCCTCTTCTTCCCCACTTCGTCTTTTTCGCGAATCAGCGCTGTGGCAAAGGTACCAGCTTCCGTGAATCCTTCTCGTGAATTTGGGCCATTTGAAGAAGGTCCCCTGAAGCAGCCGCGCTATTCCGGAGATAATCCTACTTCTAAACTCGTCAACATTCTCATTTCGATCAAACCTTTGTTTGGGTTAATGAAATTGGGAGCCCGGAAAGTTATAATTGGGTATGGACAAGCAATGCCTTAGCTTAATCTATTCATTTCCATGTGCATTGCTCCTTAGTCTTTTTTCTTGGATGTAATTAGAACAGCAGAAAAGAAGGGAATTATGTGGAGACAAATGTCCAAAGAGCTTCTTGCAGCCGATGTATATTCTGAGAAAGAGATGTTGGAGGATAAGTCAGTGGTTTACCCAGATTGTGAGTACTATCTTATAAGGATTCAGATGTAATAGAAAACTGAAGATAAAGTCATGATACAACATATGCAGATTATTTGAAGGAGTTCCATGCATATGAGAATGGAAACCTTTCATGGCAGGTGAATTTTAATTGCTGAACTTGCTAGAAGTTTATTCTTGTATGTGCTATGACAACATCATATCAAATTTCAGGGGTAGCAGGCTGCATCCGAGGCAGAGTGTGCAACAATGTCTATGATCTCAAGGGCAATACCTACTGTAGAGACATTCGATGAAGCTGTCGCAGTGCTCCGTGGAAATTGGCTTCACACTATTCAGGATCATCATTTGAAATACTCTGATCTGGGGTTCAATCAAATAATTGATATAGGTTGCTCTGTAGGCGCAAGCACAGTAGCTCTTGCTGATCATTTTCCTACTGCACAAGTAGCGGTCAGTCTTGTTTCTTATGATCATCAGAGTTGCTAAATTCTACTACTTTTCCTCTTGGTCTAATTTCTTTCTTTCAGGGGCTGGATTTGTCCCCTTATTTTCTTGCAGTTGCCCAATATAAGGAAAAGCAAAGAGCAAAAAGTGGAGTTTTAAGAAGAAAATGCATACAATGGATACATGCTAATGGTGAAACTAGTAACCTACCTTCATGCAGCTTTGATATAGTTTCACTTGCGTTTGTGGTGAGTCACTGCATATTTTGGGATATGAAGAGATTGCTTAGCCATTAATCATGTTTAAAGGCATTATACATATACTGAAAAAAAGGGGCTATGCTTTAGATTCATGAGTGTCCTAGTTATGCAACAAGAGGACTTCTAAAGGAGGCCTACAGGATTTTAAAACCTGGAGGAACAATTGCGATTACAGATAATTCCGTAAGTGTTGGAGTTTTTCGTTAGCACTTTGTTTCAAGAAAAAGTCCTTATTTTGGTGCTCTTTCTTTTGTCATTCCAGCCAAAGTCTAAGATTATACAGGTAACAAATAAGTGCCTATTACTTTTGAGTTTTTGATACTCCAAATGTGTTTATTCATCCTTATGTTTTTCTTCTGTATGTTTTGGGGATATGCAGAACCTGCCACCGGTGCTATTTACGTTGCAGAAATCCACAGAACCATGGATGGATGAATATTATTCGCTTGATCTACTTGAAATTATGCAAGATACTGGTTTCATTTACGTCAATTCCATCTTGACAGACCCACGGCACCATACAACAACTGGAACTGTGCCTCTCTCAAAATGAATAATGGCCCTTTTTTGGGAGAAATCTGTTTGCAGTGGTCATGTGCATGTAGATTATTTATTAGGTAGTGGGCTACACAACAACAGTTTAGCGCAACAGGGTTTTGTTTAAGCTTCACCATTCCTTTTGGTTGGACTTAGAAACCAGATTCAATTTGAGAGGCACGGTCCACAAATCACGACATGCCATGTGTCACATTCTTTCCACGAATGATTAGCTCTTTTCAAGTGGCAGACGGAACAGAGGTTTCTTGATTCAAACCAGCATTTTAGAGATTTTACTTGCAGTTTTCAGCGATTTCAACCTACATTCCAGCCTTTTTACCCAGCAAAATTGGTTGATACTGGCTTTTCACTTTTCAAAAATCACCTCCTGTTGCAAATTTGGAGGTATCAGCGCAAGCCACCCGGGGTATGCGCAGTGCCAACGCGCGAGCCACCCTGGAATTTGCAGCAGGAGGTGATTCCTGTATACAAAACAAATGCGGACCAACAGACAATTCATCCGGCATTCCCCCAAACACAAATGGATGGTCTGTAATGAAGTCCGCCCACCTTTGCAACAAAATCGAAGATCTCAAACCCACAAATTTGCAGAGACTACTATGCACGGCCACATGACCATCCCCTTTTTTCAAATTAATTTTAGGGGTGGAGGCCTCCCACTTTAATACAGAGGTGCGTTTTGGGTACCCTTTCTTTTCGCCCCCCTCCTTAACTATTTAGTACCCTACCCTTTCTTTTGGCCCCCCTCCTTAACAATTTAGTTAACATTTTGGGAGCCCCTCTCTCAGTGTGTGCCGAGTTCCTAGGAACACTAGCATCCTCCTCCCATATGGGGAAACGTATATGGAGGGCAGTATTAGAAGCTCACATGTGGCCATGCTTACTATGGCCTCTAATTGAATGAGGAGCGTATATCACGGTTTCTCAAGATGCAACAACATGATGTGCACTTATTAGAACAAGGGTCCATTCTGACTTGCCATTAAGTTAAACAAAATAACTAGCTAAGTTTAACTTAACTACAACAATTGTATTCACACCCATAAAAGAACTATTAAATACTTAACTAGGACAAGCAAAATATCTTCAATCAATAAGTATGTATTTTTCCTTATTTTTTCATTCCTTATTGCGTTTTTTCTCATCTTTGATTTTTGACCATTGATTTTTGGAATATTCTCTATTCTGTGCCAAATCAAAGGCCATTAAATTTTTTGCCAATAATTCGCCCGCCACTTCCAATGGTCCAAATGCCACACATGGTTAGAAGATTAAAAAAAAAAAGGAAAAGTGAAGGCGTCCCTCTGCTGGCATCGACTGCAGATAGCAACGCCTCTGATGGCATCGATTGTAGATTGCTGATGGCACCTGATTGCTGCCTCTGAAGGCATCGATTGCATGAAGCCGGAGCCATAAGATTCGAGGCCAATCTCTGCTCCACGCCTTCACCAAGTCTCCAATCTCTGCTCCAAGTCTACTCCCGCGCTGTCATTCAGAAAACCCTTGTCGAAACCCCTGCCTGCCTGCCCGTCCAGGCCATTCACAATCCACCTCTCCTCTTTAACCAGACTGCCGGCCTTGCCTTGCCTTGCCAGACTGCCTTACGGCTCATGCTTTAGATATTATGTGGCGCGATCTCAAACCCCAAATCAGGTCCAAAATCCTACGACTGACATTGAATACTCAGCCCTTAAGGGGAGGCTTTTAAATTTTCTATGTTGTTTGGGAGATTTGAACCTTGATCATTGCTCCCCGAGCCCCCATTCTAACCACTAGACCAAGCATTGATTCATTGAAATAATTAATGTTTTAAATATACTTAAGCGTATGACGTAATTAAGATAAAATAGAGCATAATACTTGGGATAATTCTATAAAGTTCTAGAATGTTCTGGAAGACTTTAGAAAGCTCTAGAACAAGTATGGTTTCAACTCCCTCCTCAAGACACTATCTACAATAGGCGATTGCAATAGTTGGCAATCTTCAATCCTTTCTTGAATTTCTTAAGACTTTAACATCATGCACAGATCCAGGATATCCACAAAATATGTCTAGAAGTCTTCACTTTGTATCACATACCGCTTGCATATTGATGCTAAATCTGCATTTTCTGGCATAGTAATCAAACCATGTTGGGCATGCAAGCTGTATGATTTCAAAGTGGATACAATCAATTGCGTCAGCTACAAAAGCAAAAAGTTAGTTATGGTTGTTTTGTTGGTTTATCCTTTACAAAAGATTTGGAAAAAATAGAGGCTCTGAATTATGTTGCTGCCTTGAAGGCATGTGGCAGTCATATGACAGTCTAGTATAAAGAAGTTCATACTTTAAGGTATGGAGACTAACCTGATGAGCTTGCCTTCATTACACAGCAGCGATCTATTTTGATTATTCAATCTATGCTCACACATATTCAAGTGCATAAGTGGTACTTTATTTAGATAAATTCATTTATCAATGCATTTCTTATTCTAGTCAAAGCCATATAAGGAATTCACCATATTTTCTAAAGCTTAGCAAAATGTAATACTCCTGATTGAAGAATGTGTTGACAGTAGCCCTGATTGAAGAACACTTGATTATGCATCTCTATTGTGTCAATTTATTTCCAATAAACCTGTACTCTGATCAAACGAAAATCAATGTCTGCTCATATCCATATCTCCATATTGAGCATTGAATCACTTTTCCACATAAGGAAATCTTAAAACTATCAATTACTAGCCTTTTGTACTTATTTTCAAGTTTAGCAGTACTAAAGGCAACCTAGCAACGCCAACAGCTACCAAATCCCTTCACTGAACACAAACATCAGCACTATGCTTGGGCACCACAATATCCTAACATAACCTAGGAACCCCTAAGATAGTATTAACAGAAGTACATGACTTATATCACTCTTTTCAAAGCATGTCCAAACTAAGAGCTATAGTTTGATTTGATCCACAAAGAGGACACCAAAAAGAATGTTGCAATGGCATATAAACATTGCGTGGGAGCTTTTCTAAACACACATCTACAATATATTAATCTGCGTTCTAAGCATTTTAAGAGCATGTAGCCAAGAGCGAGCCATTCACAAATAAATTCTTCTCTTTTGCATATTCTGAAGCCTCTATGTAGCAAGTTGAGATCATTTCCCTTTACACGATCCAATGATATCAAAGCATTTATTGTATATCTCCAGTTGCGTGGAAAAAGTATGTGATTCACAGGTAGATAGATTTGGGAGATGGTCTATAATCTTATGGCAACAGGAAGGTAGAGTATGGGGCTTGATGAACGTTTATGCCCATAATAATCTTAGAGGCAGAGGAGCCCTATGGGGCACCTTTATGCACAAATTAAAAGGTTTTGGGAACCAGGTAGCTTGGCTTATAGTAGGAGGTTTCAACATGGTGAAGGCAGTTGAGGATAGACAAGGGGTAGCATCATAAATTGTGCATGGCTTTGAGAAAGTCCAATGGTCTAAACTGTTAGAAGACGTAGGTTTGATGGAGGTAGACAGTGATAAGGGATATACATGGTGTAATGGATGGGTAGATACAGGAAGGACCTCTGCAAGACATGATAGATGTTACATCAACGACGAGGTACTCTCCATCCTTCCAAATCTCCATAGATCCAACCTTCTAAAAAATGCTAGCTCGAATCACAATACACAGGTGATATCTACTCAAATTTGCCAAATTAGAACTTTTAAAATAGTATTCAAACTCAATACCAGTTATCTAAACCATGATAACTGCCCTGGGCAATATAATTGATTATGCCCAACGTTGGGGTAGAGCTAAAGTGCAAAGGGAGAGGGGAGAGCTTGATAGCCTTTACAGGCAGCTCCACTCACTTAGAGCATAGGGCTTTAATGATGGGATAGAGGAAAAAGGGGTAATAGAAGAAATAAAGGCACTAGAAAAAGTCAAGATAATTGAGAACAAATGCAAAGTAAGATTGACTTGGCTAAAGGAAGTTGATTAATGCACCAAGTTCTTTTTTAAGTCAGTTAAAGCAAAGAAAAGGTCATCTACACTATCAATCATTGCATAGAGGATGGCCCGACTCTCAAATCTCCAGGGAATCTATAAAGGTACTTACATAACCATTTCCATGCTTTCTTTGGGGAACACAACTTACCATTCCAACATAGATATGAAGAGCTAGCAATCTCAAGTGAGCTCTAGCCAGAAAGATATAAGGCGCTCTCTCTCTCTCTCTATCGAGGATCTTGAAAAAGCCATCCTCTTATTGGCTAAAAATAAATGTCCAGGCATGGATGGGATTTCCATAGAATTCTACCAGTGTAATTGGGAATGGATTATAGATGATATCTTTTCTACGTATACAGACTTTATGCAAGCTAAAAAATTAAATTCCAGATTGAACACAAATTGCATCACCTTGGCACCTAAGTGTAAGTAGCCAAGCACAATTAATGGCCTATCACACTTCTATCTGCATTTTACAAAATCATAGCCAAGGCTATAGCAGGAAAGATCAAACCAATTTTAGCGGAAGCTATCTCACAGGACCAATCTGGCTTCTTACCGGATAGGAGTATTCTAACCAATGTGGCAGTAGCTTTTGAAGGGTTGCACTGGGCCAAAAAAACAGAACAAAAAAGTAGCCTATCTAAAGCTAGATTTCACCAAGGCATATGACACCATTAGATGGAGTTCTCTTTGCATAAAATGATGCTCAGGCTGGATTGTGGGGAATTTTTTACAGAGGGGGTAATGAAATTGCTGAGATCTGCTCGAGCTTCGGTGTTACTCCAAGGTGAACCCTCTCCTATATTTGATACTAAGAGGGGCATCAGGCAAGATTGTCCCCTGGCTTCTTTCCTCTTCAATATAGCAGCAGAAGCTCTTTCATAGATATTCCTGCAAGCCTCTACAGATGGTCTCATTCAGGGACTAGAAAAGTGGAACGGTTCTCAACAAATTTGTAACCAGTATGCAGACGACTCTTTTTTGTTTATAGAGGTAGAATTGTCATGTGCATGACAATTGTTCCTTCTCAATAGCTACATGATGCCTCATAAATTGGAAAAAATGCTGAGTGCAATGGCCTTTGGGGAACATGCACCCTCTATATTTGGAAAGTTTACCATGGAAAATTATCCCAGAGGGTGAACACTCTAGCTTATTAGGAATCCTAGTGGGCATCAACATCGCCAATTCACAAATATGGGACGAAATGTTGCTAGGCATACACTAAACATTTAAATTGGTGGAAGGTTGCAAAGCTATCTCTTGCAGGGAGGATTACTGTCGCAATGTGCTAAATAATATTTATGTATACATGTCATCAATTGTACTTACTCCAAGGGGGAAGGCGTAGGAATTAGAAGGGCTGATTTGCAACTTTGTTCGGGAAGGAAATGAAGAAGGACCACTGATCAAAATAGCTTGGTGGAAGTGCAAGAGGGATAAAACAGAACGGGGAATTGATATGTTCGACACATCACTGTAGAGCAAAGTATTAATAGCCAATTTCATATGGATGATCCTACAAAAAAAGATGAAAAATCCAGATATACCTCATCTACCAGGCTTTACTATTTTCATGCAAGCACAATAAGCCCTCTATCAAGGTTTCGCTTCCATGGTCGTTCTCCTTTAATCTTAAGCCATGCAAAGAAACTTCACCCTTCTTGAAAGGACTGATTTCTACTTGGAATGCCGTAAAGAAATTATTCACGCTAGACATCTACAACTTCAAAGCAGAGACCTCCTTGCCGTGGTGGGTACCAGTGGATGGCATAATAAATAAGGCGCCCCAGATATCATAGTTAATGCTAGAATAGTAAAGAGATGGCAAAACTATGGAATTGATTCATGTGCTTAGTAGTACATGGGCGATTAACTAGCTAGCTGGGTAGAATTTCAAGTCCATTTTGGTTTAAAGGGGGGCATATAAAACAATATGGGAAAGCGTAGCTATGGCACTCCCAAACACCATAAAAAGAGGATGCCAAAACCCATGGGTCCTACATCCTTCTATACAACAAAACAAGTTTGTGAAGTCATAAAGCTTGAGGACTAAGAGGATAGTTCCAGTGCTGACCAATTGGGAACTAGTGATCACAGAGGAAAATCTTAATAACATCTGGAAAAATGCTTTGCTGAAATATCTCCCCCCACGCATTAATGCCTTCCTTTGGCAAATGATCCACAAGGTACCGACTGGTTTCAAAATGGGATAACAATGTCAGCCCACTCTGCCCCATGTGTGAAGCTGAAGAGGAGACCATAGAACATTGCCTGGTAGAATGCGAGATGCTGCAAGTAGTATGGGCATGGAGTCTGGATAGTTTTGAGTACCCTCTAGGTACCAAGGAATTGCTACTGGGAATTCTCCCTCTAGAAGATGGCCTTCCAAATAGCTAGGGCCTGGATAATTTGGTCAATATGGAAAATAAGAAATGCCATAGTCTTTCACGAGTCAGGAATAATATATTTCATCTAATCAGCTACTCCATATAGTACTTTGTTGTGCGTTTTTTCTTGACTATTTTTTCATGATGTGCCTAAGTTGGTGAAATGTGTGCAAAAATGGAGAATAGTATGGGTGTAATATGGAGAAAATGTAAAAAATGTGAAAATATTGGGGATGAAGCATTTATGATGTATTGAAGTTGAACTTAATGGACTTGAAGGTGTATAAAAGTCCTTTTCAATGGTTAAAGCATGGGGGTGAGGTGGCACAATCCTAGGAGACATGTAAGTTATTGGAGATCTAATGGTGGAGATTGTTCAAAGATGAAGGGCTGAGATTTGTTGTGTAAGTTTAAGAGGAGGGGTACGTCTCCTCATTCTCTCTCTCTCACTCTTGTGCCTTGAAGGAGATCTATTATAGTAGAGTGTATTCCATGGAAGAAATAAATAATGAAGAGGAGGATGAACCTCCAGATTATCTAGATTATTATTTGATAGTGCAATTGAAGTGTATTTGATCTGTTGTTCCATTCTTCAAATTCTTTTCTTCAATTCTCGTGTCTTGCCTTTTGAGTGCTTGCTGATAGAGTGTGGCGCAGCCTGATGCATATATTTTGCATTCTGCTCAGCTTGGATTTTGATTCAATCTGTTGGATTACATACTTCAAAAACTCAAAACATTCAAGCTAATGTTCAAAAGTGAAGATAAGGTAAAGGTAGAAATATGGGGCACTTATCTACATCTGATATAGGTCGGAATTGAGAATAGTGCAAAATGGAGCCATGTAGTTATCCCCATCTCATATTCGTAGATGGGTGCATCCCTGCCATGTGGTTTTGTATTTTTCTCGCAAAGTAAATAAAGTGAATTTGTTATCCCTCAAAAAAAAAGGATGATGATGATGATGATGATGATGATGATGATGATGATGATGATGATGATGATGATGATGATGATGATGATGATGATGATGATGATGATGATGATGATGATGATGATGATGATGATGATGATGATGATGATGATGATGATGATGATGATGATGATACTAATAATAATAATACTAATAATAATAATAATAATATACTTTTGCTATTTGTTGATTCTGGGAGAGATTTAGAAAAGCCCGCTATTATTTTTGGATATCAAAATCTAGGACATCAAACACTTGCTTTCAAATGTGACGTTTACTTAACTGATTGGCTCTTCGTCTATGTCACTGTGTCATATTGATCAAACTTTGACCTACTTATAGCATGCTTTTGATGTGCTTAGAACCATGGGCTCTAATGGAAGAAATCGCTATCATAGCCCTTCAGTTGTCTTAGCTTCGAATCATAGGCTCTAAGGGAACAAATTCCTATCCCTTAATTGTCTTAGGTTACAACCATAGGCTCTAACCCATAGGCTCTAACCAAAGAAAATTTTTATTGTAGCCCTTTAATTGTCTTAATATTAACTAAAACAAATTACACATGCTATTATTATGACTACATCAAATACATTATTACAACTGACAGCTTGAATTAAACAACTTTTATATTACAATTACTTTTATTTACATGATTTAGCAGTCTTCCTTCTTGATAAACCTGGCCAGCTTCATGTCTCTAAGCATGCAAGTGACTCTCTTAGCATGAAGAGCACATGCTAGAGAATCTAATGCTGAACCAGCTTCTGCTCTGCTGCTTCCTGTAATGCGAGCAACATATCGTCTGTTACTCGCTTCTCCTTGTCAAACTCCTGCAAGGTCTCACGTGTTAATCTTGCAAAGGTGGCTTATGGTATTGGAAGGCCATAGCTCCTCTGGAAATGTCGAATTTCCCATGCAGCTTTTGCGAAGTGTGAATCTTTGCTCCTCCTGCTTGTACTCCGCCATCTTCTTCTTGTACTCTCACTCGTGCTTGAATACATAGGACTCCCGTGCCGGCTTGTTTGGCTTCTTGGGATATGCAGTTGGTTTGGGCTAGACAGGGTAGGAAGATGGTGCCGCTACTTCTTGATTGTCTGGATTGAAGGGTCCTGTTTCTTCTACGTGGCGGGGTGCATCGTCGTCTAACACAGTGTCCGAAGATGAAGATGGGGGTTTATCGGGCTCCCTCTCTGTGATCTTCACCCCCTTGCTAGGTGTCTTCTTTGTCTTCCTTACTGGCTTTTTCACCGGGAGTGGATCCTTGCCCTTCTCGACCCTTTGTCTCTTGAGTTCTTCCTTCTCTGCTAATCTTTGTTTCTTCTTTTCTCTTCTCTTCCCTTTTTCTCTTGCTAATCTTCTGGTGGCGACGAGCCTCCCTCTCCGCATTTTCTTCGTCTTGGTCATCTTCATTGTGGCTCTCGTCCTGCTGGTTGTCAGGGTTCTGCTGCTGGTTTTGGTTGGCCTTGATTCTCCTGTTCTTGCTCCTGATCTTCCTGTTCTCGCTCTTGCTCTTGGTGTTCTGGGTTTTGTTGCTCCCGATCTGGATTTTGTGATTCTTCTGTTCTTGCGCGTTCTTGGGCCTCCCTCGCCTTTTGTTCAGCAGCGAGGACTTGGACACTGTTGGATTCATCTTCCATAACCACTCTAGTTTTTTGTTTGGTGCGGGGCATGTTTTGAAATAGTCGGATTGCCTCACTGGCGCGTAAAAATTGCCTTGTTGGTCGGAGCTCAGCAACTAGGGAGGTACAATAGGACTGAGGAACCCTAAGGGTCTATTTATAGGGTTGGGAGTTTTAGGCTGCTTGAAATATCTGGTTCCCTAAGGCAAAATTTACTCCCACTACTCACACAGTGCCCAAGAGGCCCGAGCTAAATTTTAGCTAAGGTCCTGGGCGCACTCTGTGAGTAGTCACTCTTTCTTAATTAAAATCTGGGTTTTGTAGACACATTCTTAGGGGTCTGACAAGTTTTCCTAGCTTAAATTTTGATTTTAAGTCGTCTTATGCTATCAGTACGTGTATTTTTTGGTGAACCATGGTCAAAAAGCTTGCCAAGCCCCTAGTAGTACCATTCATCACAACGTTGCTATTTTGTCAATTGATTGTCAGGTGGAAGAGAGAGAAGAAAAAATATATGATTGATAGTTTAAATTCCCACGCCACTTATGGCAAAGCCTAGTTCTACAAAATTACATGTTTGTGGAATATAGTGAGCATTGTGACAAGTGTTTTTTGGCACCCAACCCAGCAATAGCAACAGCATGTAGAAGGTTCCATCTCCAAAAGCACCTGGATATACCCATAAAGTGATCATGCCCAACGCGTGACGCAAACTTGTGAAACAAAATCTTGTGATTAGTTGGCATTTTGAGTTACATCCTTTTTAATTGGTGTTTAACTCTTGGAACTTCTGATTTCAATCGACTCTTTAAGTATTTTAATTAAATTGATCACCAGGGGGGATGATCTTCTGCAGGACCAGAAGGGGGAACAGGTTTCCAATTAGGCTTCATGTCCCAGTATATATCATAATAAATATGGCCTATCTTCTTTTGTTCTAGACAACACCAGATGCCAGTGTAGGTCTTTACTCTCCGCTTAAATTTCTCTTCTGTAACCTGGATATTGTATAATAAGTCAGATAAGAGGAATCTCGACAAGGCCTTTCATGGAAGAAAATGTAGGACCTTATCTTTGAAGCCACCAAAAGCGTTCTTCATTGAAGCAAATTCTAAAATCTTTACATCTTGGTAGGATGACAAAGCTTCCTTCAGCTGTAATCATTACATGAACAGATTAACTAATGAGATAGATCCACAAATTACTAACAGAAACCACTGATTACCTCCTCGTCCATCATATTTTGACGTAAGACTGCAATGCCTTCAATGGGATCTGTATCGTTGCATGCATTCTTCCCCACATCACATAGCTGAATTGTCAGCTTGGACTCCCTCACCTGTAGCAACAGGCATCATTTTCTTCTGAATAAAACATAATTCAGAAAATTTATTTTCCAGTATAAAATTAGTATCAACAAGTACCTTATCTGGAAGGCGTGGATTCTCTAAAAAAGTGTACTCACGAAAATTTATTATTGGTCCATATTCAGATTCAGGATGAGCTTTCAACATATTTTGGACCTGCCTTGCACAAGAAAGCATAAGTGATGAAATTGTGCACAAACAAACATAAGCAGATATGCGCATTCTCAATATATCACGCATGTATGTGTATAGACAAACAGTTTAAAATTAGAAATCCCACCTCAAAGACATGGTCAAGTGGACACAAAAATGGTTGTGGAGTCCTAGTATTGTGCAAGATTCCAGGATGTCCAAACCAAACCCGATCATATCTGCACCATAAAGCTGGCATCACCTATAACATACCAGTACAAACTTAATGTGCATTCTGCAAATCCCTAAATTAAGCAAAACAAATTACCAGCTACTGGAAAAGACATCCTTGATCTTTTTTATTCAAAGGTAGAAACAACCTTTAAAGGTAGGAATCTAACAATAATGGCAAATTCCTAATACTGGAAAAAGACTCCTAGCCTTACTCTAAAATGGCAATACCATTTCAACTTGACGTAGCCATCACTCATATATTTATCTACAAAGTGTTGACATACCAGGGTGCGGTTCAATACTGAAGCAATAGCAAGAGCATCACGTATCAGCTTTATCTGCAACCATGGAAAGAAATTATCACCTTATACAGAAAGGAATTCTCATGCAGAAAGGAACTAAAATTCCTAATATTACAAAATGGCTTATATTCAGTTGAATGGTTCTATGATAGGATGCAACTTGCTGTATAGGACTCAAAGAAACTTTGGGTAAGAAAGACTGCATTTAGGTTTGCAAGGCATTGCCAAAGCATGTCATAAGAAGAGAGAAATAAAATGTGTTGTACCTGTAGGCAAATCCAACAAGTTGAAGCCCTATAACTAAAAAACCTATCAGCTGTAGCATATAAAAGATAAAAAGGCTAATTTATCTACGCCAGGCATCAGTTTCCTGATTCCATTGTTTGTCCGCAGCTTGAACAGAAAATAAGGCTTTGTCATGTATTTATTACTCTTCTACAAAAGCATTGCAGGAAAAAGGTTCAGACGAATCTTGCAGGATTAAGTAAGAAGAATTTGATCCTTTTGACAACCCTGACACTTTTACGCATTGGTAACTGGTTATTGTGAATAAATTTCAAATTCATTCATATATAGGTTTTCAGGTCAAAAGAAATCTAAATCTA
The DNA here is from genome assembly GCA_021234155.1 of Isoetes taiwanensis. Lineage (NCBI taxonomy): Eukaryota > Viridiplantae > Streptophyta > Lycopodiopsida > Isoetales > Isoetaceae > Isoetes > Isoetes taiwanensis. Next base: position 1,251,876 of record JAJEKV010000063.1, read on the forward strand.
AACTGATTATTCACACGATAGATTGGCGGAAGCACAATACTGAGTGAAAGTCAAATCTTGTCTTCTAACAGTGAAAACAAAATTCTAGAATAGGAGGGGCAGTTCTGTACTTGGAAATTTACAAGTGCAAAGTGAGTGTCAACAGAGTGGTTCCCTCCTCTCATCAGTTTCCTTGGAATTGCAGGCTTGAAAGATAAGAATCCGCCTACACAAATTACTAACTGCCATAAGTAAAAATAAAGGTCTGTAGATGGTCAAAAAAGATAGTAAATTATGTCCATCGAAAGCAAGGTAAAACTACATAGAACCACTTCCCTTGACATCTACATTATTGTTGATTCAAAAAGACAACATCAGTACAAATTTTGTACTGGCATCATCTCTCATGAAGCAAAAGCTTACCAGGCATGTCATAGTACTCGGCTTTATCGTAAAACAACTTAGCTTCACGAAGGCGATGCCTCTTTCCTTCAGTTCCAGCAAATTGATAGGTAGTGTGCACGGCATATGGTTCAAGTTGCAACTGCCTGTATAATCTCTGTTCAGGTATAATGCGTGCCAACATTAGAAACCATGATGCAGCATGCAAAAGAAATAGAAGCAATGGAGAACAAAGTGCCAGTGTCGCTAAACCAGAAAACACAGGACCAGAAACTTGCCTGCACAAAGTATGTATGCCCACTGCAGAAGATGCTGACGGGTAGAATGCCAAGCTTTAATGATCCATCGTATGCATAGAAAAGCTCATTATTTCCTTTCACAGCGTCGCCTCTTGTCCTTCCTACTAGTTCATTGAATCCATTTTGATCCCATATTTTGTCATCCTGAAGAAGTATTTTCAACCACTCTTTAGCTAGCTTCTTAGCTGGTTCTGTTGGCCTCCAATGGAAGATGCCAATGTTCAGAGCAGCACCAGCTGCAATTACAGTGACAGGCAGAATGTATCAAAAATATATGATTACCCAATGTATTCATCATATGATCATTTCTGCGACTGAACTAATTCTGCAAAAACTATTTACCTGAAAGTGGTCCTCTACAGTTCCTATGTCCATTCTAGACACACGACTGCAAATATGCATCTAACTTTAAAGCTGGTTACATGCTTGGAGCAAGAATTAAGAAACCAATATGTCTTAAGAAATCATACACATATGTAGCTCCTAATTGAAATTGTGTATGTGTTTTTTGTCTCCTAGACTGCAGGATCTTTACAACATGAGGAATAAGATATATGGAATGTTCTGCTCAAATTTGTATACCGAGCAATGGGAAAGTAGGGATGAACCTAGGATGCTAATCTCATTTTTCAAACTAGCAAGAATGCAGTTTGGACCATAAGGCTCAGCTATTCAAATGCTTTTCCAAATTGAAATTAGCTTCATCTAGACTTGTTAAATAACTGAACTTACAGAACTTCCAATTTTCAAGGGAATCATCCAGCACTGTAGGAACTACTTCATCACTTGATGATAAAACGTCTGCATCAGGATAACGTTGGATGTATGGAAGAGGATCCTGAAAGTATTCATTTATAAAAACTCATATTGTTGAAAATTCATCTGATATCACTACTCCACCTAACATCTATGCTTACCACCCAGAAATTTATATAGAAAAGCTTGTTATAGAATTGTTTTTTATAGCTTCTCTAGTTATGTTACCTTGAAACATTTTATGGAAAAATGTAACAACAAAATAGACAGTCTAGGCTCTTGATGGAGTAACTAAATAAGCCAATCCTAATGGGCCAACCATTAGCAACAATCATTTGACGCTATTGTGGAAGAAAGAATGAGTAGTTTTTAATTTTTAAAATGAAGGAAACAAAAAAGCTCAATTGTTGAATGACAACAGAACCAACCTTCACCCACACCATATCCGTATCACACATGAGTATCTCGAATCCAAGTGAGAGAATTTTATTGACCAAAATAACCTTTTCACGTCCCATTTTATGGAAAGTTGGAGAACCCCAACCAACGTCAACAGGATTCATTCCACTTTTCATATCAAAAACGGGGACACCTTGATGAAAAAGGCCTTCTAAAATTTTGTGATCCATGGCACCTAGTATTTAAAGAAGGTTTCAGGTTAGTTCGCACAAATAAAAGAAGTCCAGCTAGTTCATAACAAACATTCCCCCTTTCTCCTTTTAGATTGCATCCATACCATTTGTCATTGCACCCCTGTTTACCATCTTTATCTGTTCCTTATTTTAAAGTTTGTTCATTTATTTATCAACCTGAAGATGCAATAAGACTCACAGGACATTACATGGCTTGTGTTCACTTCCACTTGCTGATACTAGTTTGTCAGATGCAACAGCACACTCATAAATACAAGAGACAATGGCAAGGCAGGAGCTAATGTACACATGTACCAGAGCATACTACACAGGCAGGCATTTTGCTTCCAGTGTTTAGCTACTACATATAAGCACAGGCATTTTGCTTACAGCTGCTATTCTCTTTCCTGAATATGAGAACCACAAGTAACCAACTTGCTTAAATGAAAAATGCCACAAAAGTAATCGACGCTCACTACTATTGAAAAAGCAGGTTAATTGAAACTCAAACAGAAAGAATAGCATACGTGAGATGCTATGGCTATAGAACATACCAACAAGAATATTATGGACATTCATTTTAGTCAAGTGTTTCACCCAGGTAAGAACGAAGTCCATGAAAGCATGGTTGGCAAATGTGACAATTATTATATTGTCCTTTGCACGAAATTTGATCATTTCCGTCGACAAAGAAAATGCACTCAGCGGTGGCATCTTAGATTTTGATAGAGAGGTGTCCCATATAGGTTGCTGCAGAACTTTATACTTCAAGAAATCTGATAGGATATTTGTTTTCAAGGAATCTGAATTTGAAAAATCTGAATTCGAGGAATTTGTTTTCGCCTCCATGCTACTGCTATCTGATAATAACCAAATGACCAACATGCTTTAGCCAAAGAAAGAACAAAAACAAAAACCAAACAGACATTGCAGGACCAACAGCAGGTGCAAAAAATAGAACCGAGCAATCCACTTTTCTTAGTGGCAAGAAGTTGTTTATGTTGCTTATTTCTTAAAATTAAGGCCTGAAATGAGACACATTGCTTCCTTTGTTGCAATTGATTACTCTAATAGAGGGATAGCCAAAAGGTCAAGAAAAGAATCCCATGATTACGATCTGATCATTGATCTACAGCTCAAAAGAGACTATTCATGAAAAACGCAATGCTCATTAGGATTACCAGAGCTAGAAGAAGCTACAAAAGCAGAAAGAAGAGTTCCATCTTCTGCTAATTTCGGTCCAACGTTAATTCTTGACATAAGCTCCCAGTAAACAGGCCGTCCCACATAGTAGGAAATAAGCAAAATTCCCGCAACTACAAGAACCCGCGATCCGACATGAAGAGGCTTCATGATTTAAGGAGCACAAATCTACGATGGGTCGATCAGAAAAGAATGAAAGAATCCATGGAAGAATGAAGGCCTGACGAGGAGCTATAACTTAGAAGTCCGACGATCCACCTTGAAGAATGGGAAAGAAGGGGAGGTCTGTGATCGAAGGATGGGCGGGTTTTAGGGCCAAATGCCAAGTTTGTCAACTCATCTTTTTCAAAGTGCCAGGTCAAAAACTCAGAAGACATTTTTGCCTCCCTTTTGACCCTTCTTCTTCTTTGTTGGCCTTGGCCATGTGCTCCCCTCTACCATTAAAAAAACTCTAACAAAAAATAAACTAGATGTCCCCAATTGGCTTCACGAAATACCCATGCCACAAGAAGATCGCATGTTGCATCTCTGATGGCAACCAAAAGGCAAACATAAAATTCACTAGGCAGAAAAGCATAGAACGTACAAAAACACTTAGGAGGCATTCTGCCGCGTCCACCACTAGTGTCATGCCACATGGCACAGGTTCAAACCAAGAAAGTTAACAAAAATTTTTTTGCTCAGAGCAGCTTCACACCAGTGACTTCTACACTGCGACAAGCTTCTACTGCGGCATTTTATCCCGTGATTAGGAGCATTTACCAAAGATTCGGAGCATTTACCCAAAGATTCCGGATCATTTACCCAAAGATTCTCATTTTTTTTTACTCCTAGCAGAATGCTTCCTAAGTGTTTCCACGTTACATGAATGGCAATCCACTTCCATTCCCAAGATGTCAATAGGGCTTCCGGCTTCGCACATCGCCCTGTTTCCATCCCAGGAATGGCATATAGATTGCCATTCCTATATACGGAACACAAGAAACAAAGAGATTGTTTGCTCTGCATCTGACCTTGCCATGTTCCCATCCCAAGAATGGCAAGTAGATGCCATTCCTGTATACGGAAGATAAGAAACAAAGAGATTGTTCACTCCGCATATGACTTTGCCCACAACGCACAAAAAGGCATAGAGCCAAAGAAAAGAGATATGTAGGTTGCTTCTCCTCTATTGTTTCGGCCATCCCTCACTGCCCAAACTAAGAACATTATTAGCTCCGAACCAGAAGAGAAAGCCTTGTGCTATTCCACCTTCCCCGATGTCAATCCAGCACAGTCAGTGGTGGTGCCAACAATATTCGCTCCTTTAGCTAATCTCGTTCTTGTTTAGTTTTGCAAGCGATCTTGTTAATTAAGTCTTCGTAAGTTATAATAATTACAGTTTAGAGGAAGAAATGTATCATCTATATACTATTGCAAACCTCTTGAGAACCATAAGTCATATAAATGATAGGAAAATTATATAATCTTGAGTACCAGTATAAAATAGTTGGGTCAACACTCTCAGCTGCATGGGCGCCAGATAAACAGAAGGCATTTCATCTCGGGTCTGGTTGGTTACTGTGGCCAATTTGGGGGCGTCGTAAGCTGCACATTTTCCAAGGCACTTATTCACCTGTTTATAGATTGTTGTAGCCCAGGCTAAGATACTGATGGCTTATGATTCTTCCTCCCTCAGGGAAATAGTGAAAGACCGTATTTGGATTCAGTATCTTTAAATTAATTCTTATCATTAGCCTCCTATGCTGGAGTGAGTACATAATGCTTCAGGCTTGTGCTTCGGGAGTGTTGTCTTGTGCTCGCACGGCTAGATATTTGTACATCCTGTAATGTTTACCTATGATTAATAAACTTGTTTTTCGTCCTTCAAAAAAAACAAACATTACATTGCTTGTGTTGGACACGTGTTTTTTGAGGTTTTGGACGAAATCCAGGAAACCAATCTGTGGCCATAGCTAATGACATATAAATCATATTTCCATAGATAGATAGATAGATAGATAGATAGATAGATAGATAGATAGATAGATAGATAGATAGATAGATAGATAGATAGATAGATAGATAGATAGATAGATAGATAGATAGATAGATAGATGCCATGGGCCGGAACTATACGTAATGCGACTCTATGCGGTCTCGAACTCAAAACATTATTGTCCTTAGGAAGGAAGGAAGGAAGGTTCTTTTATCGTCTGCGAAGGCCAATCGGCCTATGGGACCCAAATTACACGGGTGCAGCAAGCCCGTTGCTACCTGGATTAAAAAACCCCCTTACGAGGGAAAAACCGTCGCAGCAACAAGCCTGCTGGCAGCTGTACAAATATACATATACACATGAATTCCCGGCACTTCAGGTAGGCGCGCGGGGACAGAGGTGAGTCCGCAGATCCAAAACCTCCTGGAGGTAGGAGCCAAGGGATCGAACTGACGGGCGTCTTGAAAGTAGCTTCGTGCGATGGGCGCACTGTGTCGCACCAAGAGGGCGTAGCGAGCCCGAATCTGACTATAGGCTGGACAGCTCTGGAAGGCATGGCTTTCATCCTCAACAACCCCCAGCGGGCAACACTGACAAAGCATGTCCTGGCGCGGCTCTCCAATCCACCGACCCGTCTCAAGCCGAGGCTGCTTGAATGGGACGCTGATGATCCTGCGCTTCTTCATGGGCAACCGAGAACCTTGAGGTAAATTTTGTGGGCCTCGAACTGTGGTGGGGTTTATGTCTTGCTTGTAGTGTGCCATCTTTTTGCTTCGAGCATTGTGGTCCCAGAGCCCCTCGACCTATCTACGGCGTGCGGTGCACTTAGACGCACCTATGTGCCTCTACGTTCCAGCGCGCCAGCCACTAGGCTCTCTTGTCCTTCCAACAAGCCCTGAGTCGTTGCGGGCTCATCGCCATATCGTAGGCCAAGTCACGGGGAGTGTCGCCCATCTTTGGCCACCTTCCGGAAATAAACAATGTGACTATCGAGGGCCACATCTTTGCATGGGCATGAATCACGCCTCTCGCAACAAGATCCGATATGGGCGAGGGCTTGACCCCAAGTTCCGTGTCAAAAATGCCTTACGGACTTGCTCCAAGTCGTTCCAAGTCGCCAAAGACACCACTTTGGACCCCACACCTCGACCCCATACGAAGAACCGGCTCCACGGTGCGGGAACAAATGTGGATGGTGGCCCCGATCATCTGACTCTGCCATGTGACTATTGCTTTGCATTGCGTACAGCGCCTTCCAACCTGCGGTCATCCGAAGGCGAGTCCCAATACATTGAGGACGGAAATTCCACCCCTAGGTACTTGTAGCTGAGTGTGACCTCTACCATCTGCCCCTGATAAGTGAGCGCCGGAGGTGCTGGATGACGTGAGGAGGATATGAGAACCACCTTAGTCTTGGCCAGGTTGACACGCATGTCCGTCGCCTGGCAGAATGTGTCCAGGGCATCTAGGTGTGCGTGCATGCCCTCTGGTGTATGGGTCAAGAGGTCCACATCATCCGCATAGATGAGCTGCCAGATGACCTGGTGCAAGAGCTGTATACCGTCCCCCCCATCGGCAGCAAGCCAGGCTTCCAACTGGTCAATGTAAAGTCCAAAGAGTGTGGGTGAGAGAGGACAACCTTGCCTAACTCCAATGCTGCTGGCAAATGACTGTCCTTCCAGTTGCATGCGGCATGTGCAGCTCTCGTACGGTCTGTACACTGCGTTCTGCAGATCCACAGGGAGCCCCAGATGGTGCAATCTCGCCCACAGGACTAATGTATTACCATTAAACTAAAGGCCCAGGCACAATGGAATTTCATTATGTTCTATCAAGATGATAGTTGCCAATGTCAAAAAGCATGTCCCATGTGCATGTTGTATGCGCATAGGCACATATAAGAATGCATGCGCCTAATGCCAAAAATGAACCTCAAAAACCAAGGTCCTAATGAAAAATAAGCTTTTTTGTCTTTACGGCCACAAAAAAAGGAAGGAAAAAATAGAAGAAATCATTCCCTAACCTTATTGATTTTCTTCACTACTTTGTGCATGCGCGCAAGAGAGAGAGAGAGAGAGAGAGAGAGAGAGAGAGAGAGAGAGAGAGAGAGAGAGAGAGAGAGAGAGAGAGAGAGAGAGAGAGAGAGAGAGAGAGAGAGAGAGAGAGAGAGAGAGAGAGAGAGAGAGAGAGAGAGAGAGAGAGAGAGAGAGAGAGAGAGAGAGAGAGAGATGAAATGAAATGTTTATAAATATGCGTCTGCAGACCACCAGGTCTATGTGACGCTCAACCATACACTTACAGATTGTAAAATATATCCTCTAGTGCATCCTCTGAAAGAAATGTACTAGACCCCTCTAACTCATCCTCTTGTATCTCTTGAATGTTAAGTTTCCTCAGCATTATATCCCTATGATCCAATATTTTAACAATAAAGTCACCAATTGTACTACCTGGTATATCAAAGAAAGCTATCAAGTTACCACAAACAATATTATATGTATCTCTGATGCTTTCGTACTGCGGACACTGTAGAAGCACATGCATTTCGTCCTCAACCACTCCCATCTTGCATAGCTTGCAAAGCCTCAGCTCATGGGGAATATTGCTCCAACGCCCAACTTCAACGCCAAGATGATGAGAGCTAAGTCTCATTCTGCTGATTGCATGCCTTAACTTTACCGACACGCCTTCTCTCAGATATCTTGGAACACGAAGGCGTGGTGATATTACGCTGTAATATTCCTTCTTGACTTTCGCACGCGACTCCATGATTTCTCCATAACATGTCCCATTACCCATTCCCTGATATCCGCATGATGTTCGGTCAATCCTGATACATCCAAACCCCACTTTCTCATCCAATCTTGTATGTCAGCATACCATCCCTTACATTTCGTTGCCTCTAAGGCCAATCGAGGTAAACTAGATACCGGCATTTCATGTACTTTGCATATATATTTAAGCGTTCGGCACAGGGCTTCTGCTTGCAATGACATCATCCCGCACTCGGCCAATAGCATGTCATACGGTGTCTGTGATTTGACACCCAGTTCTGTTCTGAGAAACTTCTTCTGTACCTTTTCTAACTTCTTCCAAGTCTCCTCAGCCAAACCCGGAGCCCACACCTCACAATCATACTTGATCTTGTTTGCACTAGGACCCCATATAACTGTTTTTTCAATTGAAAGTTCCATATCTCATTTTTTCTACTGTTACGCTGCATGCTATATAATGCTTTCAACCCACCATTTATCCTCTGCTCTACAGCATAGTTCCAACTTGGACTTTTATCAACCTGTATCCCTAGATATTTATAAGAGTCCACCAATTCTACCGATTCCCCTTTGTACACAAGGTGTATGTGGTCCACTTTGTTTGCCCCAAACACAATTATCTTGGTCTTTCCCATGTTCACTTTTATACTCTTGTGATTACAAAATTCAGCCAATCCATCTAAATGTTTATGTATTCCAGCAATTGACCTTGACAAAAGCACTACATCATCCGCATATAGAAGTAAACACACCACAAACTTCTCCAAAACCATACCATCCCCTCCATTCTGTATTATCCAATCTTCTAGTTGATCTATGAATATTCCAAAAAGAGTGGGAAACATGGGACACCCTTGTTTTACACCTACATTGCTTATTACTGGTTCCTGGCCTTCACTAAAATATGGAAAGGATAGCTGCACAAGTACCTTCTCGTATAGTATCTTATTTTACTGTTTTAGCTCATTTGGTACCCCAGTTTTTTTCCATACGCTCCCATAAATTGTCTCGTCCCCACCATGTCAAAAGCTTTTTGTAAAGTCTATAAATACTATGTAAAGTGGTTTCCTTGTTCATGAATTGTATCCATCATCGCTCTCAAAGTAACCCGGGTGATCGTAGTGGACCGTTTGGGTCTAAAACCCGCTTGTCCCACCGCCCGTACACCCATGTCCTCTGCCCATCCGCTTAGTTTGCTATTAACCATAGTGGCAAAAAGCTTAGCATATATGCTACTGATCATAATCATCCTATAGTTGCTGGGATCTGATTTATCACCCGCTTTATGCAAGGGAACAACCCTGTTTATTTGCCAGTCCCGTGGGAAGCCCTCTCAATACCATATTCATCAATTTCAGCAATGTCTTGTGTATCTCCTCTCCAGCCCACTTAAACATCTCCACAACCAGCCCCAAGCTATCTGCAGCTTTCCCATTTGCCAATGCTTCTAGCCCCCCCTATATATCTTCCATTGTGAATTCCCATTCTACATTGAGATCTACCAAAACAGTGTCTTTTACGCCTGGTACATTGTATATTTTCTTAACTTGACTAATTAAGGGTTCTACCTCAAACAGCTCACCCTGCTCCACTCTTGGCTTAAGCCTTGCCCAAAATTTTTTAGGATCTACCAGCAAATCTCCAATCATTCGCATGTGCTTTTGGTATAGAAACTTTTTCTTTTTCGCTTTCACTAGTAGCATATATTCCTTCTTAGCCATGAGAGAGAGAGAGAGAGAGAGAGAGAGAGAGAGAGAGAGAGAGAGAGAGAGAGAGAGAGAGAGAGAGAGAGAGAGAGAGAGAGAGAGAGAGAGAGAGAGAGGCCTCGGCCACATGTGAGCCGAGAGACTATGAGAGATGATGCGAGAGATAAAATGAGAGGAGAGATAATGAGAGGAATGTGGGCTCTCGCATTTAGAGGAAATTCGCCCCTAACTGCTGTTAGGGGCGTTTCCATTAATCAATGGGCCTTAAGCCTAACGCCCCGAAAAAATTATGGAGGTCGTTTTTGGAGGCCGGAAATTTCGACCTTAATTCCGGCCTCTGTTCAAGATGGGCGGGCTCCAAGAATCAGAGCTCCTAATTCCTTCCCTCCTAGCCGAGCATTCAGCGCCAATTGTCAATCCGGTAAGCATTTTTTGAATTTCTTCACTTCAATTCGTTCATTGCTTTGGTAATAGGCACTTTGTTAGCATCTAATAGCTTGAAAAATCAGACACAAATTGTATCAAGAACATGACAAAGGCAACCAGTTCCTCCATGCCGAATGCTAAGAAGCCTTTTGTTCCCCCGAGGACCGAGAAATTGGCTCCTAGAAGAACTAAAAGGATGATTGGATCAGTTTCCCAATCTGTGGCCATTGAGATAAATTTGAATCTGCCGCGGGTTTCCAATTGTATTGCAAGGGGAAAGAAGAGGGATCAGCAGGAAGATGGATTGCGTGAGGTTCAATCTGAACCCCTCCCCAAGAATTAGACTTAGTTGTGCACGATGACAATTCTGTTGCTCTTAACCCGGCCAAGAAAAGGGAAAACTCTGGTAGATTGGTCGGACAATGCAATCTCCACCATGCTTCCTTTGATGAAGGAGTACAAGGTTCATAATAATGGAAGTATTAATCTTTCTTCAAGCCAATGGCGAGAGATTATGGTGAAATTACAACCCACAATTCATGGGCTTGAAGATTTGAGACAGTTAAGGAACAAGTGGGATAAATTGCAGATAAAATTCAGGGATGAAAAAGAAGCATCTGAGAGAACTGGCTCTGAGCCATCTAGCTGGCCTTGGTTTGAAGCTATGGAAGATCTAAAACATGGAGTTACTAATGAAAGGGACATTCCAGGTGCAGGGGGTGATGGGGAATTTGGGGCCGAGGCATTTGAGGATGCTGGTATGTTCTCAAACACCTACATGTCTGATGCATTCTATGAGACAATTGGAACAAATGCTTCATTTGTGGAGGAAGATTTTGTAAACATTGCAGATGATAACCCTGTGTCCCCTGTTGCAAATGAAGAAAATGGAAGCAAAAACAATTCAAGTGCTCATGAAAAAAATTCTAGCAAAGATACTCCGAGTGCTTGCAATCCTTCTGACACAAGTCCTCGGTCTGCTGCATGTAATCAGCCAGGGGTTAGTGGTAAGCCAACAACTAAAAAGAGATCTCGGGTTCATATTGATGAAGAAATTGCAGCAGGCATATCAAACATGGCTTAACAGCTTTGGTGAGAATGAAAAAAGGAAATTAGATTTCATGAAAGAAGAATCTGTTAAAAAGCATGAATTGATCAGGGAATTGGAGTCTATGTGGTCTGCCAATACTTTGAAAATTGCCCAATCAATGGCTACAATGACAGAAAGCATTTGTCAAATGACCAAAGATACTCTACTGAAAATTGCTAAGTTGGCTGCATCGAAACAGACAAATTAGTATGAAATCCAGAGGTATGGAAGTCACCTTTGTCCTGCACTGTCATTTTCAATTTGTTTATTTTTTTGTTTCTGTTATGTTCTTCAGCTTTTCTTAGTTAGTTAAAAGAGTATGTTCTGTTCAAGTTCAGAATGATTGGAACTTACCTTTCAATGTGGTATGGGGATCTCAATTCGAATTTAAATGAGTATGAAATAATATTCTTGATCTTGACTAGTTTAATAGTTTAATTCCATAAAGGTTTCGTACAACGTCTCTTTAAATTCCATTATGCATGTCTCGATTCTGGCACTAAAATCTTTATTGTTAGCAGCTCGAAGATGGCAAGGCGCAAGGTCTTGGTCCGGCGCCATTTCCCTGTCTATAGTTCTTCCAACGATTCTGATATGGCGGTAGCAGCTAGTAATGCCTCAAGCAGCATGACAGTAGAGTCGAATGAGATTGTGGAGCTCCAGCACAAGAGCTTCCATGCATCCGTTAGCCAAAGAGTTATTCTTGGCTACATGGCCATGGAAGAAGTTTTCGTGGAAGCCGAGTTAATTGCATGGGCTGAGCAAGCCCCCTTTCGCCAGAGAGCACATGTTGAGCTGATTCACGTCAAGCATCATGGTAGATGGTGTCTTTAGGAGTCCGGATCCCTTCAGTTGCATGCAAAAACTGCCCAGAATATCCTACTGTGTTAAAGACCCCCCCCCCTTTTTTTTTGTGCCTGATAAGCAACTCAGCCCCTTTTTTTTTTCCTTTCTTGTTTAGTTTAAATTTCTGGAACAATGTATGATACTGAACCGGCCACGGGCCTTATTTTGTACTCAAACCATGATGAAATGGTTTTATTTTTGTAAATCCATGAAATGTTAATATAGGTTCTAAGATTTTCACTTCATATTCCTCACTCGGGTTTGCTTTGTCATGTTCACTAAGACGTTTTGTAAATGTTGTTCTTACAGGTTAAGATGACGAGATACATGGACGTTCTGATGTCATTGAGTGTGTAGTTGTTGTTTATTAGCATTACAGGGACCATAAACATTTCTGATATGGCTCTATTTTGTTCATACTCTGTTCATGTAACAGCCATGTGATTTTTGAAATAAAAGCAACTCATTATTCTTTTGTAATTGTTCATTTTCTTGTTTAGGGTTTTCATTTCTTCAGATACAAGCTTTCTGCTGTGTTTATTGATTTACGAAAAGCAAACATTGAATACTTATTGCTGTACTTGTTTATTTTCTTTGTGCAAACAATGTCAGCATAGTGTTGTGTTTGATCATTCACATAATGCAAACATAGAGTAGTTGTTGCTGTACTCGGCTGTTTACTTTATCATTCTTGTGATGCGGTACTTGGCTATTTTCTGAATGCTGTACTTGGCTATTTTCTGAATGCAAACTTTGTTTACTTTAACTTTGTTTCTGCTGTATTTGTTCATTTGCAAGATTCACTAATTCACTACTTGTTTTCACTAATTCAAGGTTCAATTCATGTGCCTACTACTAATTAATACTTCTGCTTAAATTTGAACTGCAAATTTCGAATTGAACTGCATACTTCTGGACCACAAATGAGAGAGAGAGATCTATTAATGGGAACACCCTAAACATCATTTACATTGAGCACATAAATGAATGAAATGAATGAAAGAATCATACTAAATTTCTACCATCTTTATTTTGAAAAATTACATGTATTATCAAGTTCCCTTCCTTTTTCTATTTCTTATTCATGTCCTCAGTCTCATAGTAGGCAATATCTGGCAATTCTGCTTCTAAGGGCAGCGTTTCCAAATCCAGGTCTTCCATTATGCAGAAATTCCACAACACACAGGCAACATGAATAATCTTGGCTGCCCTGCCAACATGAATAGGCAAAGCTTTCAAAATTCTGAATTTCTCTTTCACTATACCAAATCCATTCTCAACACAAACTCTGCCCTTGCAAATCCTCTTGTTGAACTTGCCAGAAACACCTGTGCCATCTGGAAATACCTTAATAAAAAACCTTCTGCTTGGATAAGCTGAATCCCCCAAAAGCATTGGAGGTACATTAATTGTTACATCTGCATCCAGTATTTCTCCTCTCCTGTTAATCTTTTTTCCTGTCATTTGAACAGTAGGTTCCTGCAAAATCTGCTTTGATGCTAGCCTCTTGTACAATAGGCTCTTCTTGAACTGATTGGAATCATGCACAGAACCTGTTCTACTAACACAAACATTGACAAAAATTTGAGAGTGTGTTACTACACCTTGCATGAGGCAGGAATGTCTCTTGTGTTTGCTGTAATAATCATCCCCTTTGTCTTTTCTCCATGGCTTTCTGTACAGAAAAATGTGAGAACCATCAACAGCACCAAAAATATTAGGCAGACCTGTGGCATCTTCAAATTCCTTCATGATATCAAGAAGTCTTTGACCCGAGAATAAATTTTTTGTAAAGCATGATCTTGGATGCTAAAACTAAAGTCACTTTCTTGGTGTATTTTTGGACTGTGGCCTTTCCAACATAAAACCTTTGGCCAACATGCAATGGCATCTCTCCATGAGCAAGAAAGTAGAGTACCATAGCTACTGCTTTCCTGGGATCTACAGGGGGCCTTATTTTCTGGCCTGGTCTGATCAGGTATGGCACAATAAGGCCAACCAATTTTTCAAATGACCTTCTCTTCATTCTGTAAAACTTATGCCACATATCATCTTCAAATGAGGGAAGGCAATTCCAAGCATGATTGTGAATGTTATCCCATTGTGTGGTTTGTCTCGGACAAACCCAGAACCTTCTCGGTGGTCTTCTTAGTTGAGATGTTGCAGCCAAGAGCAAGATTGAAGCTGTACATGGAAAACTAGTGTTATCTTCTTCAAAATCTTCTTCCTCGACTATTGCCATAGGATCCTCGAGTTCGTTCTCTTGAATGAGATCCAAGCAGAACTTCTGCATTGCTAAACCTATCAAAATAGCCCTAAGAAGCATTGCAATCATACCTAAAATGACCGGATCCATGCTTGAATGGCGCTATCGGTGAAGATTTCTTGCCTCGAAGGTGTAGGGATTGGATTTTTTAGAGATATCGAATGGAAATGGGACGCGGGAAGAGGAACTCGAAATATCCCATATCACTCATTTTGAAGATTGAATGAGGAAAGAATTATCCCATATGGGATGGCCAGCCGGAGACAAATTGGAGGGAAAAAATCAGGCGGGGAAGGGGGAAACAGCTCGAAACGACCGCTGTTAAGGCCCGAGAGAAGCTCATCTCTGATCTTCTCTCGGCCTATACGGCATAAAAATTGTCTCTCGCCATATAGCATGAGAGACAATTTTTTTCGATCATGTGGCCGACCTGAGAGAGAGAGAGAGAGAGAGAGAGAGAGAGAGAGAGAGAGAGAGAGAGAGAGAGAGAGAGAGAGAGAGAGAGAGAGAGAGAGAGAGAGAGAGAGAGAGAGAGAGAGAGAGAGAGAGAGAGAGAGAAATGAAATGAAATGAAATGAAATGAAATGAAATTGTATTATTACGTCTGTGAGACCGCCAGGTCTATAAGACGTTCGAACTAGTACATTATCATGTGTAAAAAAGATCATCTAATGCATCATCTGATAATAATGCATTAACTCCCTCAAACTCTTCCTCCTCCTCTACCCTTAGGTCTGTTGCTTTCAAGATTCCCTCTCTGTAATCCAGCATGTCAAGTATACATGCGCCAATCTGCCCCCCTGGGAGGTCAAAAAACTCGGCAAGTGTAGCAGCTTGTGTCCCAGAGCCATCCTTGGCAAGCTGTCTTCTTCCATAACATAGAGGACCTTGTGCACATAGTTTAAAGTCCTGCAAAGTGCTTCTGCTTCTAAGGGAAACATTTCACATTCCGCCAGCAGTATATCATACGGTGTCTGCATCTTAGTTCCTAATTCAGCACGGAAAAACCTTTTTTGTACCTTTTCAATTTTCTTCCATCGGTCCATAGCCAATCTTGGCCCCCATACCTCACACCCATACAACACCACTGATTGTACCAAAGCCACATATAAACGTTTTTTTATCCCAAAGCTCAAAATGTCTGCCTTAGAGAGAGAGAGAGAGAGAGAGAGCCTTAGAGAGAGAGAGAGAGAGAGAGAGAGAGAGAGAGAGAGAGAGAGAGAGAGAGAGAGAGAGAGAGAGAGAGAGAGAGAGAGAGAGAGAGAGAGAGAGAGAGAGAGAGAGAGAGAGAGAGAGAATAAAATGTTGACTATTTCGTCTTTGAGATCATCAGGTCTAGAAGACATAGCAGTAAGAAAATATATACAATCGTCAGTCTAGGTGTCTTTGCATAGCAGCAACCGTTCTAGCAAAAAGCATATAAGAACAATAATATAGTATATCCTGCAATGGAGGTACCATCTCCGCCATTGCGTCCCATCCAATCTTTCAATTCATCTATATAAAGCCCAAAAAGGGTTGGAGATAAGGGGCAGCCCTGCTTAACACCCATATTGCTAGTGACCTCGTCTTTGCATTTATTACTCAAAGGGTACGACAATTAAATTGTCACCTTTTCATACAACTGAGCAATCACATTTCTTAATTCAAGAGGTACTCCCAACTTTTCCATTCTGTTATATATACGTCTCTTAACCATGTCAAAAACTTTTGTAAGATCTACAAAAGGCGCAAAGCATGGTTTCTTTGTCTTCTTAACTACATCTACTGCTGCTCTGAAAGTGACCAAGTGGTCAATAGTGGACTTATTTGGGCAAAATCATTTTCTTCAGCCCATGTGCTAATTTTTTTGCTCTAGAATGGTGGCGAGCAACTTAGCAAAAATGTTGCCTACCATGATCATCCTGTAATTACCAGGGTTATGTGGATCCCCTGATTTATAAATTGGTGTCACTCTGTTCACTTGCCAATCAGCAGGAAGGCCATTCATTAAAGCATCATTCATCATTTCTGTGATTTTGTTGTAAATTGTAAGGTCGGCCCATTTGATCATCTCTGCAACTAAGCCTATTGCATATGCAGCTTTTCCATTGGAAAGTCTCTTTATCCTCAAGGCCACTTCAGTTAATGTTATTTGTAGCTTTGTCCCATCGTTAGGCATGGTTCCATCGACACCATCTTTATGGTATAGTTTATGTAGCTGCCTCACTAGGTCACTTATATCCAGGTCATAGGATTGGTGCTTCCTAGGTTTTAAGCTCGCCCAAAATCTCCCTGGATTAGCAAACATTTCATCTACCAAAACTATTTGCCTTTGATGCATATACTTTTTTTTCTTTGTAATAAGCTTGCGATATTCCCTCCTGATGCATATCCTATTTTCATTGTTTGCAGCATGCAGCTCCTTTCTTTTCTTTTTGCATTCTTCATCATACCAACTGTTGCAAGGGAGCCCTTAGCTTTGCGATGTGACATGAAGCATTGTTTAGCAGCCTCTAGAAGCAGTGATGTGAGCTTTGCGCTTATGCCATTGGCATCCCTTGGCCACAATGTTTCGGCTGCTTTCTTCTCGCATATGCGCTCATATGCTTCAGATTTGCGATGGTCCATGCACACCTGTGTTTGTGGTATCAAACTTGGCATTATGCCTTTCTTTGCTTGTAATTTGCATTTCAATGACAAGAGGTACGTGGTCATAATCTCTAACATCGGCCATGTAGAAATCTGAAATATATTGTGCCATATGAGCTTTTGCTAAGACAAAGTCAACCACACTAAGGCCTTCATCTGAGGATCCTTTTGAAGTGCATGCTGCAAATTTGGGATATTTATCGATCCCATTGTAAATCATCAAGACTAAACCGTTACACATGCTCAAAAGATGCCCACCTCGCGGTGCAATATGTTTATATATATCACTAGTGGTTCTAGACCATCCCATCTTTTGGATATCATCATCATCCAAAGCCTCCATCCACAAGTCATGTTATGTGTTAACTATGCTTGCTTGTTTTTCTGCTACCCTGCCATTAAAATCTCCCATTAATATGACATCTCCATGTGCCATCAAATCTAAAGTGTCCTGCTCTATGTGGTGGTATGGGTCATCTTTGTCCATGTCTTGTGTCCTATATGTAGGTGATTCCCGTGGAGGGAAATAACATCCAGCCACATATAGCTTTTGTAGATGTCCTAGATGTCCTGATATCTCAACCCATAAATATTGCTTTGCTTTGTCTTTTTTTATTATGGTAATCATGTGTGTAAAAGAATTTCTAACATAGCATGCGATCCTGCCAAAACCCTTTCGTCTCCATCCTTTGACATTCCAAACTGAATGAAGCAACTGAAAATCAGGTATATCTGGAAGTCTGTCTTCCTCATGTTCATGTGTTTGAAGAAAGAAAATTAGATCCCAAGATGCGAGAACATCTTCAAGTTTGGCAACTTCACGTGCCTTGCCATTAATGTTCCACGAGCATATCCTGATGGTCAGTTGTTCCTATTCGATGGTTCTTCAACGATAACTTTGCCATTTTTCCAGTAGGTTTTTCTCCCTTCTTGCCTTGCTGTTTTCATCCTTTGAATTTGTTCTTTATGCTACAAAAATTGCATCTGTGTCAAGTCTTCATTTATCCGTATTTTTTCCTTCAAATCTTTCAGTTGTGTCCTTTTCTGCATGACTCTAAATTTATAATCTCTGCTGGCAAATTTGACAACTACATTGCAAGTCTTACCATTGAATTTGCCTACCATGTATGCTTCAAGCACGACACTTGTGCTATATTCAATTTTTGAGCAAAAAATGCATTAACTTCCTCTTTAGTATTTTCTTCTTCCTTTTTACGCCAAGCACGCAATGCGGATATTCAATGCCTTTTCTTTGCCTTTGTTCTTTGTTCCAAAGATATCATCCATTCTCATATTAAATTTCTCTACAACATCCTTTAAAGATTCATCTTCTTCACCATGCTCTTTCACAGGGGAGTATTGTTTTTCACCTCTGCTATTTCCTGCTTTAACTGTGTATTTTCTTGCTTCAATTCTGCGAGATTACTGCTGATTTGTCTAAGTACATTCACTATTTCAAGATCTCGGTTTCTTTGCTTCTTTTTTGTTCCGTTCTAGTGTGTCAAGCATTTTCAACATAAGGCTATTCATATTTGTGACTAGTAGCAGAATCTGGCCGCTTTATCCTGAATCCCCTTGATTGAAAGTATGAACAGGAAAAGGAAAATGAGAGCTTACTTGAGGTCCCGATAGTAGGCTTGGGAAGTTCGGTTGCTGCAAAAACCCAGGTTGCTCCTACAGAGTAGTGGCATGTTTTAGTTCTGCTACAGGCTCGGTGCTATCAAATTCTGATTCTGAATCCTCTGATTTTGGTTTACTTCTTATGCTTTTTGTAGGGCCCAATTTGGCAGGCCAAGCCTGTTCCCAGTGAGCCAGAATGCCCATCTCTGTTTTTTGCTTTCTTTATATTTCTTTGGCCTGATTCAGAGCCCAAGTATCCTGCTCCACCATCGATTTTATCGTGCATGTTCTTGCTTTTCACATCAGAGATGGGTTCAGATGCTCCTGTCTTTTTCTTTGCCATCGTTTTCAAATAATAGAAGGCCGAATAATAGGAGGCAGATTTGTTCGAGGTCAGATTTGTCCTAGCAGATGTGGTGGCCCCAGGCCCGATGAGCCAAACCTGGCACTCTACTGTAAAGCTCAGATCTCGACTTCTCTTCTCCAAGATGTGCCCAGCCAAGAAATCTGATAAATGAAAACCTATGAAAAGAGAAACACTTACGCCTAGGGTCGCGCCTAGAGAGAGAGAGAAATGAAATGAAATTTGATTATTACGTCTGTGAGACCGCCAGGTCTATAAGACGTTCAACTTGTACATTCAACATTATAAAACAAATCATCTAATGCATCCTCTGATAGTAATGCATTAGTTTCTCCTATCTCTAACTCACCTACTTTTAATGTTCTTAAAACACCATCCCTACGCTCTAAAATATCAATGATACATCTCCCAATACGTGATCCTGGAAAATCAAAGAAAGCCATCAATGTGTCAGCACATACATCATACTTCTCTCGAATATCTCTGTAAGCATGGCAATGTAGAAGTACATGTTCCTCATCTTCAAGTATCCTTGCTTCACATATCTTACACAATCTAAGCTCGTGAGGAATGTCATTCCACCTGCGTACTTCAACACCCAGCCTATGTGAGCTCAGCCTCATCCTGCAGATGCCATGTCTATACTTTGTGGAATCCCCTCTGCCAAATATTTTGCCTCCTACAATGTAGGATTAATATGTGTCTTATAAAACTCCTTTTTTACGGCTCCATCTCTCCATGTCCTATGAAGAACATTATTTTGACCCACGTGCAGATATCATCTTTATGCAAAGATAAATCATAAATATTCATCCCCCATCGTGCCATCCACTAAGTGGCATTAGCAAACCAGCCCTTAACCCGTGTCTCCTTCAAAGCCAAGCGTGGTAAACTTTCTTCAGGCATAATATACAACACTTTATAGACATAATTAAGGAGTCTGCAAAGCGCCTCTGCTTCCAATGTAAGCATCCCACATTCTACTAACATCATATCATAGGGAGTTTGCATTTTTGTTCCAAGTTCAGACTGAAAGAATTTCTTTTGAACTTTCTCAACCTTTTTCTAAGTATCCAATGCCAATCCAGGACCCCATACTTCACATCCATACAAAACTACAGATTGAACCAGTGTTATATAAAGCATTCTTTTCAAGCTAAAGTTCCATATCTCTGCTTTGGCACATCTATGCTGCATTGCATACAGTGCTTTGAGGCCACCGTTTACTTTTTGCTCCACTGCTTGGTTCCAATTTGGACTCTTATCCACTAGTACTTATAGCTATTGGTAATTTCTACAAGTTCACCTTGATAATAGAACTTTAAATGATCAGTCTTGTTTGCCCCAAACACAATCACTTTGGTCTTACCCATATTAACTTGCATGCCTTTTGCGTCACAGAATAATGAAAGTGCATTCAAATGCTGTTACAACCCCTGTGTGCTCCTAGATTGCAATACCACATCATCAGCATATAAAAGTAGCATAAGAACATACCCATTTATAGGCGTTCCATCTCCACCATGGTCTCGCATCCAGCATTCAAGTTGGTCTATAAAAAGACCAAATAATGTAGGCGATAGAGGACACCCATGTTTTACTCCCACATTGCTCTCTACTAAATCATTACAAGAATTTACATATGGAAAGGACAATTGAACCAGTACCTTTTCATATAGCTTTCCAACCGCTTATGCGTATTGAGCAAGAATGCTTAAATCATCCATTCTTTCCCATAGATCTTTTTCTGTTCACCATATCAAAAGCCTTGGAGAAGTTCCAAAAAGCATATAGGGGTTTCTTTTCCCCAACAACAGAATCTATCATTGCACGCATAGTGACCAAATGGTCAATAGTGGACCTTCTGGGTTTGAACCCAGACGCGCACTTGACCATAGGGGGGTCATGGTGAGGTATAAGTGATCATGCGCGATGATGGGATCGTGAGACGTTCCCTAGCTTAAACCCTCACGGGCATGAGGCACTATGGGTGTACTCGACAACGGGTAATGGAGTACAAGATAGCACTTGATCATGGGCAATGATAGGATTTAAATGGTCCTTAAGCTCAAATCCTGATAGGGCCATGATCGAGTGCAAGGTAGTAGGGTAACCTTGAGCTAGTAATTCGGCTCAAGGAGGTAATTAGGGGGGTGATTTCCTAAAACCACAAACTTATTAACTAAACTAACGTGTGCTACTCGTGCAGGCAAGTGAGAAGGGAGCATCGAAAAGGAGCGCATTACGTGGAGATGATGAGCCATGATTTAGACTTAAATTATGAACCCTAATAACTCTTGTAATAATGTTTTGACTTATTATAAGGAGTAACATTGTTAAGGCTATATAATTTTGTATAAGTACAAATATAGCCGATATTACACGTTAACTGTTTAATAGAAAGTTGATCATTTCAGTTAAATTGAAGTTGTATACTTATGTTGTTTTGCAGGAATAGTGTAGGTTCGTCACCTTAGCGCAATGCTGAGGACAGCATTGTCCTAATGGGGGGAGAATGTGACGTTCCAGGGAAATATACGCCATAAATACGTATATTTCCGGGTCCGTCACTATACAAGCCTACTTCGTAGCCTTGTATACCTTAGGAAGTGGCATGGGTGTATATCTAAGTTATGTATATAACTTAGATAACCTTAGGATAAGGCCCCTTTTCCAAATGGCCCTATCCTATTGGGTAACCGCCACATGGCCATGTTCCATTGGAGCCATGTGTCATCCCATGTGGACCCTAACCTATATTAACCTAAACCCTAACCCTAGACCTCTTTTCCTGGCCCTAACACCCTGGGAACCTTCTTCGCACTCGAAACTCCGTTTTTTGGATTCGCTTGTCGTGGCATAGCCTAGTCGCAGCCCCCGAGAGTGTGTGCACGATCTTGGAGTGAGCACGGCTTCGACCACTTCGAGGAGCTTGGAGACGCCAGGAATGGGAGGGAACGCTTCGGGAGCAGGTATTTGGAGTAGTTTCCATAGTAGTTCATCTGGAAGTTAGCACTCCAGATGAGTCAGTATGTTATATCTAGAGTAGAGCCATCCTAGAACCCTTATTCAACATCTTGAACCCTAATCAAGGAACCCTAACTGTAAGTTAGATATGTATGATTAGGTTAGATGTTATTCTGATGATTATCATGATATGATGTTATGTGATGTTGGTTGATCATGTTTGCTCCTCTTGTATTGGAAGGGGGGTAGAGACCTAGTAGCCTTACTTAGTAATGCTCCTAGTTAGACCCTTTAGTTCCTATTATTATGCGGCCTGTGCATAGGAACCCACCAGGCTAAGGGGGCTATGACGTGACTCAGCACTATACAACGGGGCTAGAGGAGATACGGAGGGAGGGTCCCTGCTAAGCGTGGCTACTGGGGCCCCATAGCGGGCTAGGCTTATGGCCGGTCACTTCGTGTGGGCCGGGCATGGGTCCGACACCTCCTGGGGCAATGGTGTTGCCCTGCCTCTCAAGAGTTGCAGGTGTTGGTCTGGCTCTTGTTTTGGGGGGTAAGTCGGGGACAAATCGTTTGTCGCCATGATTCTCTAGCCGCCCGTGGAACCTCTAGACCCTGGGAAGGGGAGATGAAACCCTTCCTACCTCGACGGACCAGGGAGATGCAACCTGGAGTAGTCCCGATGGGTGATACCATGGGATTGCGTATCCGGAAGGCTAGAGTCATGCCAGAGCCCGATCTAGCCCATCTGCAAAGTATGCACAGGAGGGGCGGATGGAGTGGTCAACCCTAGCCATTGTCTATAGCCAGCCCCGCCATTGTTATGACTTCGGTCTGCTCTATCACGAGGCCTAGCCGCCGGGTCTACTTTCCCAAGAGTCTGAGCCTTGGGTAGGAGCTCCTCATGTTTTACGGTATATGTTATCTCTGATGTAGCTATGGATATGTGGATGTGCTACCCTTCGAGGTAGTGTGATGTATTGCTATTGCTAGTTCTAACGATGTTTATACTTCCGCCGTGATAGGAGCCCATAGGGGAAGGGCGCGCAAGACACCTTCGTGTCCCCTTCACGCACTAGGGATACCCTGGAGTGCGGGATAGACGGAGGGCCCGTGCGGTCGAAGGACCGGATGGGGGATTTCCTATGAAGTGTACGGCCGGGCGCCGTTTGTTTTGTAGGGAGCGTCACAGCAGATTTGCTGGAAGAAGAGGCAGCTTCCATGTCTGATTCATTCTTTGTGGACGCCCTCGCTAAATATACGGCCCGCCTGCACATTCGGTAGAAATCCCCATCCGGTCCATCAACCGCATGGGCCCTCCCGCTCTAACCCGCACTCGAGAGAATCCTAGTGCGGCGGGGGACACTTTGAAGGTGTCTTGGCGCCCTTCCCCTATGGGCTCCTATCACAAATGGAAGCATAAACAACGTCGTAACTAGCAATAGTAATACAACATACTACCTCAAAGGGTAGTCCATCACATATCCATAAGAGCAAAGAAGATAATCATAAACCATAAAACATAAGAGCTCCTACCCATGGCTCGACTCATAAGGAGGATGACCGACCGGGCTAGGCCTCAAGATAGAGCAGATCGAGTCATAACAATGGCAAGGGGCTGGCATAAGACAATGGCTAGGGTTGACCACTCCATCCGCCTCCCCCGTGCATACTTTGCAGATGGGCTCAATCAGCTCGCATGACTCTAGCCTTCCGGATAACGCAATCCCATGGCATCACCCATCGGGACTACTCCGTGTTGCATCTCCCCTGGTCCGGCCGAGGTGAAGGGTTGCATCTCCCCTTCCCTGGGTCTAGAGGTTCCACGGGCGGCTAGAGAATCGTGGGGACACACACCATTCATACCCGATCAACCCCCAAAACAAGAGCCAAGCCGACACTTGCAACTCTTGAGAGGCAGGCGACACCATCGCCAGAGGTGTCGTGACCCATGCTCGCCCACACGGAAGTGACTCCACCATAAGCCTAGCCCACTATGGGATCCCCCCGTAGCCCCCACTCGGCAAGGATCCTCCTCCGCATTGCCTCTAGCCCCGTTGTGTAGTGTCTGAGTCACATCATAGCCTCCATAGCCCGGTGGGTTCCCTATGCACAAAAGCCGCAACTAATAGGAACTAAGGGATCTACACTAGGAGCATACTACATATGGCTCTAGGTCTCTACCCCCTTCCCAATACAAGAGGAGGAACATGATCAACCAACATCACGCATATCATATCATGATAAACATCATAAGAACATCTTAACCTAATCATACATATCTAACTTACAGTTAGGGTTCCTTGATTAGGGTTCAAGATGTTGAATAAGGGTTCTAGGATGGCTCTACTCTAGCTACGAAATACTAACCCATCTGGAGTGCTAACTTCCAGATGATCTACCAAGAGCACTACTCTACATACCGCCCGGAAGCACTCCCTCCCAATCTCGGCATCTCCATGGTCTTCGAAGTGTTCGAGGTAGCTCCCACTCTGCCTGATGCGCCACGCCTGCGGGGGTTGCCATGCTATGCCAGGTACAAAGGACGGTTCTGAAAAACGAGTTTCGAAGGCCAAGAAGGTTCCCGCATCGTTGGAGCCAGAAAAGAGGCCTAGGGTTAGGGTTTAGGCCTTTATAGGTTAGGGTTCACATGTTATGCCACGTGACTCCAATAGGGTAAGACCGTGTGGCGGGTGCCCAATAGGTTAAGGCCACGTGGAAAATGGTCTTAACCTAAGGTTGGCTAAGTTATATGAATAACTTAGTCATGCTCCCTAGTGCCACAATCTATGGTATACAAGGCTATGAAGATAGACTTGTATAGTGACGGGTCCAGGAATATACGTATTTATAGCGTATATTCCCCTGGAACGTCACATTCTCCCCCCCTTAGGACAATGTTTGCCTCAAAGATTGCGCTTAAAGTGACGAACCTACTCTAATCCTGCAAAAGCACACAACAAGAATATATGAACTTAACTCTATTGAAAAGATCAACTTTTCGTTAATTACTTATTATGTAATTATAAAGCTAAATTTATAAGTTATACAAAATTATATAGCTATAACAACTATTATTATCAAAGTATACACATAATATTATTACAACAACTTTAGGAGTTCATAGTTAGTCTAAAATCTATGACTCCTATCTTTCTAAGTAACGTGCTCCCTCCTTCATGCTTCCCTTCACTGGCCTGCACAAGTAGCACATTACGTTATATAAGTTAATAAGTTTGTGGTTTTAGGGGACCACCCCCCTTACCTACCTCCTTGAGCCGAACTACTAACTCAAGGTTACCCTACTACCTTGCACTCGATCATGGCCCTTTCGGATTTGAGCTTAAGGACCATTTAAGATGATCCTATCATCGCCCATGATCAAGTGCTACCTTGTACTCGGTTACCCGGTGCCGAGTACCCCTAGTGCATCATGCCCCAAGGGTTTTAAGCTAGGGAACGTCTCACGATCCCATCATCGCGCATGATCACTTTGACCTTCACCATGACCCTCCTACGGCCAGGTGTGCGTACCCCGCATCGCGGCATAGAGAGCATCCGATCGATGTCCCATCATCGCCCACCATGCCTCAATCCTCACTCACATGACCCTAATGGTCATGCGCACCTCTTGGTGCGTGCTGGCCTAGAGAATGCCTTAAAGGCGTATCCCATCATCGCCCACACGTTCCAAGATTCTGGCACATGCACTCTACTAACTAGAATACATGAGCCAGAACTTAAGGCTAACTAAGAAACATACTAAGCTAACCTCCTGGCAAGTCGGCGTCGATCAATTCGGAGACGACTCGCCCATCAACTCCTTCATAAACTCTGGGTATTGCTTCTCCAAATCCTGCTTCTTGGGGCTGATCCATTATGTCGTTTGCTTGTTGAGCTGCCCATGGTTGATATACATCTTTAGACTTCCATCTTGGCCGAGAGGGTCCCCAAGTCAATCAACTCCTACAACTGCTTCTTGAGCTCTGCTAGCTCGGAAGTGCTGATTCTATAAAGAGCCTTGCTGATCGGCTCTGCATCCGGTGCAAGAGTGATTTCAGTCTCTATGCTTCTATAGAGCAAAAGCTCTCAAATTTCATCAAGGGATATATCATGGGACTTCTTAATTACTTAGAAATTGGCCAAGGCAACTGTTTCGAAGTAGCATCTTCCTTCTTACTCTTATGGTCGGGGTCGACAACTTGTAGCTTATGTATGACCTCATTCCTCATGCTGCACTTAAGTAATTGCCCTTATACGACATGCGTTGTAACGATTGGAATTACTTAACTTAAATTATAAGGTACTTGCCCTTTGGTCTTTGGGATAAGTATCTCTTGCTTATAATAATCAATTATTGCTTTAGCCGCCTTTAATATTGCATGCTTATTATGAGGTCATAGTTGCCAAAGTACATAAGTTGGTGTCGATGCTCTACTTTGCTTCGCTTTTAAGGTTGATGTCGAACTTGACTCTTGTTCCATTGGTGTCGCCAATTACTCGGCCTTGCCTTAACCATGGCCTAGATTTAGACTTAAGAGTGTTGCTCTTAAAGATGTCCGCCATCTAGAAGGTGCAAAATTACAAGTTAAAGAACTACTTACATAAATCTTATGGCCACAAGTTTAGTCAGCATGACATTACTTTTGGGCACACATAGAAAACTATATGATTAGATAATTATTCTTGTTTTAGATCTAATCTATACTCTAGGATCTCCCCTTTCTTACTTATTGCCCTCTTGAAATAGTCCCACCTTTGAGTTGATGCCATCTAAGAAGTTGGCCGGACTTATTAGATTGCTTCCCTTCATTTGGTCGGATTATTCCTTATGCTGCGGAAGTACTCGTCATATACATGGTCAACGGTTATCCTATTATTGAATCCTTCTTAGCGAGGTGATCAAGCTCACGAAGAGGTTCCAATATGTTGGATATCTGCCAGCAATGTATACAATTGTTGTACTCCATATATTTTCTTCCCAATCCTTGAAGCTTTGCTCAATTCTTGGGTCCATCTTCTAAAAGAAAAGACAAAAACTACTCGAAATTTCGTCCCTATCCCATCATGGATGCTATCACCCATAATTATAAGAAACTCAACTATCTGATAGGTCCTCTAGCTTGCTTAAAGCTGGTGTAGTCGTTAGTCGTTGGAGTAGCAAGGCGATGATCCATAATTTGTTGAAAAGAATCTGGTATCCTTGGAGTTGTATGATCATTCAAGTGCCCTGCTTTCTTTCATTGAACATATTCTAACTCTGCTCGTCCTTAATGTTGATGCTGATTACCTTCATTAACATTATCCCTCTTAGTGGACTTGCTGATGTAGATAACATAACGCTCGGTGTCGCATCCCAAGAGCTTGAAGGTAATGTTCACCACTGCGTAGAATCTTTCGTGTTTAACTCATCTGCTTTGAAGGTTATTAGATTCGAGGATGATTCTTCTAACTCCTGAATTGATGTTGTTGTGTTTACCTTGTTGATTTGATTCTTCATCTTGGCGGCCACATCTTTGCTTTGTTACAAGGCTGAAGACAATGTCGAGTGCTTTACCACTTCTAACTGTGCAACTTCTTTTTCTGAGAGAAGTTTGTTTGCATCCATCTGCAGGGACTAATCTTGACTGATCAATTAATAATGCTGGTATTTGGTCCCTCGTGATGCCTCTTCTTGATTGTGTTTGACCTCCAATCTCTAAAGTAGAAGATTGTCGTGATCTTGAGATGGTGCTGTCGAGGTTGATGCAGCTGCTCTGAAGTATCGGGGCTGATGAGGAAGAAGTTTGTTGCAGTTTGCCATATTCCTATTCCTGAGAAGCTCACCCTTGCTGGCTTGTAATACCTCCTTAGTCGAAGCATGTTTGCTTGAAGTCTGAATCTGATACTACTATGGCCTCTATATCTGCTATAGTTGCCCTTCCTAGGAGGTATGTTCAGTCTCATCCTTCAGAACTCTTGATGTCCTGAGTTGATGGAGTCGTCTACTTGTTGGTGGCGTATCTCTGACATTAGTCATCGATGTCGGGCCCTTCCTCGAGACAATATGGCACTTGGAGAATATCCTTGACTAGAAGCTAATGTGATCTATTTTATAAGTGCCATGATGGCCATTGGCTGTTGCATAGCCCTCTTGGCAAGTCTTGTGTCTATTTTTGATGTCGCAATCGTCCTTCCTTTGGCCTCTTCTTTATTTTTCGTGTTCGGGCTTCCCTGTACACCTTCTTGGCCTTTGATTTGCTGAAGTTTCCTCCATAAGTTTGCCCTCTGCTTTCAATTCGTTGATGTTGTCGAGTGTCTCTACTGTCGAGGCTCGAGGATCCGCAACGAAGGTTCTCCTGACCTATTTTATTGCTCTAAGCACAAGGTAACTAATACTACCACAAGAACAATTACTTATATCTACTTACTCTACAAACCCTATTTTTATGCCTTTATCCACTCTACCTCGAATGACCCACTTGGCATTTGGTACTCTACTAGGCACTGAGAAAGGTACTTATTTACTGTTATGGGGTGGTAGAAGGAGACTGATTCACTGGATGTACTTGGTGTGCTAGACTGAATTACCTAGACTAGATAATTATCTATGATACAAAGGCATGGCTGAAGACACTTGATGATATTGCACCTATAACGTGTGTTGGTGTATCATACCAACGTGTGACACAATTTCTAAGGTCTTGGCACTAGCTGGGGTTTCTAAGAAAAATGTTTAATTATACTACCTATATGTAGACAAGAAGACACTTAGCAAGATAAGAGCGACAACTAAGCTATGATGAGTGCAGATGTTGTCTCTATCTAGCTTAAGGATCTTGGTTCTAAGTCTAAGGCTTGGCCATTAATATTATCTAACATTATTAAAGCTTAAATTTAATTAAGAATTATAATTCAAACATAAACGATGCCCGCCCTTAGTGGTTGGCACGGGGGTTTGGGAGGTTCAATTCGCCATCTTTGTGGGAATTCTTTTAAGATGATGTTCAAAATAGATTGAAAAGCTAGAATGGGGTGCTACAAGACACTAGAATGCATGGCAAGAGGCTAGCATGTGCACTACGAACCTTTCAATGCATTTTTGGACAAAAACGTATGAAACCGGGTCAGAGCGCGCAAACCGGTATATATATATATATATATATATATATACTATAGATATATATATATATATATATATAGGCAAACCGGGTGAATCCGCGCGGATGGCCTCTGCGTCGCGAACGCAGACGCGTTTGGTGCGGTCTCACCCGGGTTGACTTTGACTTTATATATTATATACATATATATACTATATATATACTACTAGAAAAAGTGCCCAGCGTTGCTGGGCTTTTCGTTGGGATTAAATTTCATGGTTTATAGCATGTAGTTGGACATTTCGTTGGGATTAAATTTAGAAAAAGTGCCCAGCGTTGCTGGGCTTTTCGTTGGGATTAAATTTCATGGTTTATAGCATGTAGTTGGACATATATGGCCGTTCCTTAGTTCTGGGAAGGATTTGTTGACGCGTTTGCTATTTGTCTACAAATATCTCCCATGTTGATATGTCCAGGAAATTCAATAGGGCCAGATTTGTATCTCCCATGTTGATATGTCCAGGAAATTCAATAGGGCCAGATTTGTTGATGCGTTTGCTATTTGCCTACAAATATCTTCCATGTTGATATGTCTAGGGAGGGTCTGTAAATGGCTCTTTTGCCAAGCTCGATGGAACCATGCAAGATAACCAATGCTTCGAAGAAGATATACCATGGTTCACAAATATTGTATACATGTTTGGTTCACAAATATTGTATACATGATTGCTCCCTTATTGTTATTGTATACATGTTTGCAAAGATGAGCGTAGCAATGCCAAGCATCAATTGTATGTCTATATTATATGTCTGTCTACACTATAGTGTATTTGCCATTGGTCTGAGAGGAAAATGCAAATGCGTAACATTCTCTTTTGTCTACTTATTTAAACTATAGATATTCCTCATCCTGGGTTAATCTCAGTAATTTTTTTTAAATTTGGAATTGAGACATTTGCAATCACCTACTAAATGAAACAAAGAATAATAAAATGTCCAAGCCTAGTAGAGATCTTGTTGTGATTGTGGAATGAACACCCAGATTTATACTATATATTAACACAAGCAATATCAATCTGGATATTCCAACAAATGCAATGATTTGAAATCCAGAATGAACACACGCCGCAGTTATACTATTTTAAGAAATCACATTTCTATGGCAAATACTGATGGAACATTTTGAGAGCATCTTTTAAAATTTCACATCTCGATACATGCACGTAACTAAGGTCGCCACATATATATATCCCGTAGCTTGTAGCATGGAGCGAGATCGTTCCTAGATGTCTTCGGCTTTCCGTAGGAGAGGAGAGCCTGATCGACCAAGATGGTGAAGGCAATGACCATACAAAATTCTAGAAATTCCAATTGCTTTTATCTCATTTGTAATAAGATTTGTGTATCGTGCACTGGGGATAGCGTGGTGCAAGGAGAAACCGGAGAGTCTAGGTGTTCCATCCCATCAATCAAAGGCGCATCGTGCATAGCCAACTTGATTTTTGTATCCGGTGAAAGTCGACAATTTATTATTAGTATGAACATAATGTCTTCACAAGAGCCTCCTTAAAAATCTCAATTGCCAAAACCCAAGGGAGAAACCCAATGGCTACCTTTGCGGTATTTACATCAAGCGGAAAAGGACTCGCCTGTAGCCTTGCCTTTGAGATTTTTGGTACCTTTCAAGCGGCAATATTTCTACTTGAGCGATTATACCTCATTGGCTTTTCACAAGTCGGCATGCAAAGAAGCGGACATAAGAGAAAGTTCTCTCCCAAGAAGAACTCCACCAGCCACCACCTTTGCCAAAGTTTGTGCATTCCCGCCGGGCATCTCATTATTAGACCCCTTCACTCCAAGCAAATCCAAACAAGCTGCTTGAGAAGCAAGTTGTGTGCCACCACCAAGCTGTGCCAACTCGTAGAAACATTTCATGCATAATGTTAGCGCGTAAAGTTGTACACTATCTTCTACGGGTCTTCTACACATTAGCATACAATAATCATGCAAATTCTTATGTTGATCGCAACCTAACATTACCTCGATTGATGGCATAGTAACAGAGATATGCAAGTCACGCCCACCATTTATTGCCTCCATAATGTTGATGCAAAGTGTGAGCTCTCAATGTTCTCGAGCGAGAATCTTGGCGGTTTGCTATAAAATGGCCGATACAAATATTGGATGCACGTGCATTGAAACCACCAACTTATCTAGCCATATACCGATCCAACAAGATTTTTAGCGGTTGTTCAAGCTCTACAAGAGCGTCATCGAAGTCTTCAAAATCTTGGTTACCACCTCTTCCTTTATACATACTACAGATTTACCTAACCTCAATTCAATTTATTCTTTGTAGGCTTTTTATCCGCACAAAAGTTGCCACGCAAAGAGAAGCATATCCATAAGCACAACCGATAGCTAAGAAAAGCAAAATAAGAGATGCAAGTTTTCCCCGCTTTTAGAAGAAAAAAACACTTCTTTGTTTTGAGAAGTGTTGACCCTAAGTTGTATGTACACTTTCTCTTATTTGAGTGCCTTGGTAAATACTCAAGTTTACATTCCACTCTACAACCAAGAATATAATTTGATTTTAGAAGGTCTTTTGCAACGTTTAGGTCTAACAGTTTAAAACTCAAAATAAATTATGCATGGAAACCATTTTGTCTCTCGCTCTTGACAAACTCAAAGCCGAAAAGAATTACGAGAGATGCCGATAACTTCCATGTCCAGGAAATAGATCCCGAAGATAGTCCAACACATTCGGACACCCTTGGATATTCTTTTCCTTCAAAATGTCCTAACCAAAGCATTTAGTGTGTGAATGACAATTGACTTCCATGGCCCATGGTTAGAACATCCGGGATTTTAAAGCTCACGTTTAAAAATTGTACTCCAAGAACTCTCATCATCTTTATTTGGATAGTTGCTTCTCTAGAAATATGTGAAATGCATAAATATGAACCAAAGCTAGCATTCAAGAAAGGCCTTCTCCGAATTCTCTCTTAAGCCATATCAAACTCTCGGGTTCTCTATATTTGAAGCATTAGGCTTGATGAAGAATGGAAAAACACGAGAATACTGAACTCTGCCGAACGACTTTCAGATATATGAAGCCCCTTCTCTTTCATTTGAATACCCTCCATTTCCGAAGTAATTTCAACTCGAAAAAGGCATAGGATAGAAGAAAATAAGGCCTGAGGGCTTAAATGAGGGCTTTGTTCCTAAGCATGAAAATTTTAGACGTGCATTACATCAAGATGCAAAAGAAAAGAAGCGTAATCGTGCAAAAGAAGAGTTTAGACTTGAGAAACCCACTTTATAAACATGGCTATGGAATCTAAAGCACGTAAGACATGGCTATGGCTATGGAATCGGAAGCACCTAACGCATTCTTCTTCGGTCAAAAGCAAAATCGGTGAATTCAAAAGGGAGATTTGTTAACAATATTTCTCGTGAGAGTGAAGAACATAACAAAAGACTAATTCAAAACCAAGAAAGAAAAAAGAGGAAGGAAAGGAAGCCCACCTGAAGGCCAACTGGAGAGGATCTGGAGATGGAGTTTTTTCTTGTCTTTGAAGGCATCAAGGGGGGCGGAAGACTTGCCCATGAACAAGCACTTGGCGCCCTTGCCGGCCTGGTTTCCGGCGACTACCATCGTTGGGAAATGAAAGGTAGGGCAGAGGGCGCTGGGCCTTCAGTGAAACTGAATCTCATGCTTTAATCTCAACCATTAATTTACATCCAATATCGGGGAAAAACTCAAGACGTATTTGGACGGCCCACAACAAAAGTTAAAGAATTAAGAAAAACTAACGGCCGAGATCGCGCGCACAGATTATCCCAAAACTCCTTTATTACTATATATAGATATAGATATATATATATATATATATACAAGTATTTGTACTATCAATGGGTTTATCAAACGGCTGATGAACATTGAGGAATAAAGTTCGTGATTAAGCAGATCAGTGCGTAAAGTTTAGTATGCCTTCAGTGCTGCAAACATTTAAGCTCAATTCCTCGCATAATAGCTATTCAATGAAGGTCACCATTGTTTATTAATACCTCTAAGTGTGTGTTCCTCTCGTGCCCAGCTATGTCTATGTGGGGAGGCTTACACCATGGCACCTTACACCTTCGTGAAGAACCAAGTTGCATAGCTCTACTATCAAGATTGACAATGTTTATAATCGCCCTAAATTGCAGAAATTAGAGAGCACATCATGCAATACACTTATAATGGCACTATGTGCTAAATTCGCAAGACGCAAACTTGGATAGGCACAATTCATAGCCATACAACTTGTGTAGGCCACAATTGATATCCGTTATCCACTACACAATGTGCTGCCTTCAGAATACATAAATGATAACCGTTGACATATAAACCAAAACCAATGCTTCACTTGGGAACCATCATAAGCATATTTATTCAATTAACATTGTCGCACATAAGTAGGATGTGCACATTGTACAAAAGCACTTCCTAATTAGAATCATTCAACCAACTAATCTGATGCTAATTCTAATCTGAAGAATTGTAATATGTTTTACTGATAATGTTACTTTATACTTGTGCACAAGGACTACCTAAACAAATGCAATCTTAGAACAACATATTATCTGTAAAGCATGTAGTGAGTAAGTACTCTTTGCATGGGGTATTAGATACACGTTAATATTGGAAATGCGACTCTAATGCATTGCAAAGACGAGTGGACCCTCTTGCACATAAAACACGTCCTTGGCATTTGCACAATGCAAAAGTATTGGATGCTACAATTGTTGTATTTGATTGTTGCACATTTTCTATGCATTTCTAATAGAGAAGGAAGCAAAATTATTTTCTATGATCTTATATTTAGCCTAACAAACGCATCAAAATGATTATTTCAACATTTGGCACGAAGGGGACGACGTAGACAGCATGCAACTTCTCATCTCAAAACACTAACGGAGCATCTCATAAACCAAAACCATTAATGAGATTGAAATTGTAATGGGAAGAAATTAAACAAAAGCCTTAACCATCTGTTTGGTATAACTGCTACCATCTTTATACTAATGTGCCAAAGGATCATAAAATTCGCCAAATTATTATTTTCAGTTGCTTGCACATAAAAAAAAGGGTAGTATGGAAAATAATCTCTACCAACTCACACCTGTCAATGTCTGGGGAAATGGTCCATTAAAATTTAGACCATGATGAAACTATATTGCAATACTTGTAGACCATTAAGTAGCTAGATTTAATATTTTGAGACTAGTAACTACTGGGATAGCATAATAATGTATTCTAAATCATCTGCATATACTAAAGGAAATTTGCTCAATGTGAATATGCCATTGGATTAATGACATTAGTGGACCATGTTCAATATTAAAGTGTTTATCGCAGATTAGTGTACGCAAGACAAAACGTACCAAGTTCTCTTGAAATTATATTCTCAGATTCTGGTACTATCCATTCAAACTTACCATCTGGAAACATCTGAAATAACATTGGATGCGGCCACTGATGATAGTAATTGAGACAGATAATTATATCCATGCAACATCTCTTGAAAGCATTTGCCCTGTTTTCAGGTCTATCCTACATTGTCTTTCTAGTTCTAGGTATTAAACCTGCCATGCACATGCACACAAAGCCTCTGAAAAACAAATCAAAATCACCACGTTTGCAAGATGGACGGTCTTCCAAATGGTAGAAATGCAAAATTGTGGCAATAGTGGACGAACCTGATAAAAGTACTGATTACAGCTGCCTAATGTGACTTTAAGTATTTTGGGCTTGGTATAGTCGAAACTGCAAATAGAATTTGACATCAAATCATCTTGATATACAACGCGATTGTGTTGAAGAATACACCTGTCCGATGTGCACTTCTTTTTGTGAACTGCAAAATGGAGAGGAAGGGCAGGCTGTTCATAGCTCAGCAGACCACCATAACCATACACCAAACAAAAAACGACAGTGAGATCAAAGTCAATGATAAATCCCGTAGAAAATAGAAGACATAAGACATTATCATTACTCAAATGCAAAACCGATTTTGATTCTTCCGCTTTCTCGACAACTAAAACCTAAACAGAAGAAGAGTTGGCAGCTGCAAAACTGTGTTTACCTTTCAAAATTCCCAAGGATGTCAAGCAGGCAAAACCAACATTTAGAAATCAAAGCTCCACTCCAGCCCTCGCTCTAGATTGTGTCACAGGCAAACCATAATTATAGAAGCCAGGGCATCTGACAATCAATAAACCGTTGATTTTCCATCGTTTCGTGAATTTATTTTATTGCATGTAATGCATTTAACACGTAAGAGCAGCTTTGCAAAGCACCAGGGGATTAGTTAGCAGACATACCTAGACTTCATTTTCGATCTCCAGTCCGTCCAAGCAGCATCTATTGCACATCAATTGCAAAAGCACAGAGAAAAACAGAGTGAATTTGGCTTCCGACCACAGTACAGAGCAAAATTTTAAATTTTTGAAGACCTCACGTGTTTGAAAGCTAGCTGAAGAGAACTGTCATGCGTCGCATTCAAGGCCTGCAGAATAAAATATCCAAATACCTTGCTTAATATACCAGGCAAGTTTTTCGATTTGCCAACTTCCAAGATTGCAACGTCAACCTGCAACAGAGGCAATCTCTACTTTGTTCAAACCTAGACGCAAATCAATCCTAGAGGAAATAGAGACAGATATTGCATGTATAACTACCCATGTCAATATTAGTGAAATGTGAAAAGGAAAATCTGAATCAGAATGGTTTTGTATGTCTTTTCCTGCTCAAATTGACTGTACATACCTTTGTTTCTATCCAAAATTTCGGACCCCTTTAATACATACTTGCCGAACCGAATCGGAGCAACAAAATCGTCATCTGATACACCTTGCCACACCTTGCCAGATATATGAATTCTTGTAACTCCTGTAAATGTTGCGTTAGCTCAATCCAGATGTTTGAAACTAAACTACGCATGTATCACTTTGTATAGTGGAGCAATTGAAGACCTAAACAATTACCTTCTAGAAATGTCTGGAAGAAAGCAAAGAGCCACGGACTCAAAGGAAGCTGATGCCGCGAGCACGTGGATGGCAAAACCAGAGCATGATAAATTCAAGAAACAATCTTGCTGCTGTGAGTTTTCCCAAGCAATGTCGCATCTGAATGTCCCCAAGCAATGTGTAGATCATCTAAAGGTTCTCTTATTATCAAACAACAATCACAATAACACAACATTCCCATAGCAGCAACTACAATCAGCATCATATATCCAAAAAGAGAAAATAGAAAAGAGAACATACCGGCAATACTTAGCAATATTTTCAAGGCCACGACTGCTGAAGCCTTGGCACTTGTCAAGCATCGAGATTGTCAAGTTCTTTCCACAGCCCATACACATGTCCTCAATTTGAGAAGGCGCAAAATAAATCATTACAATTGCACTTTAGCAGGTGGATCCAGCACTAATGAAATAGCAATGTTACAATTATTTTCCTCTAAAAAAATGAAACAATGTGTATAAGTTTATACATGATACTCACAATAAGGAGTGTTTCATTGATTCCTTCTACCTTCGAAAGAACATTCACAACAATTCTTAGGTATTGTGGACGGTTGTGCACATAAAGCACAACTACAACATTATCAGCAGCTAGTTCTGGAAATACATCTTCATTTTTGGTGGCTTATAATGACATAACCAACCAGAGCATATCTGGCAGACAAATAACATCCAATTCTTCAGCCAAATTTTTCAAATATAGACACAGGAACTCACAATAATCTGAACCCAAAAAAAACTGAACAATGCATACCTCAAATTCCTAAAAATTGAGGAGAAGAAGTTTCAAAGGAATAAAATGGACGACCTCCTCTAGCTAGGCCGCTGGAGCTATGGAATCGACTAAACCCAAACCGACAGTCATGCTCGATAAGATTATAAATTTCTTCATGTGTCTCTTTAAGGGATGTGTTAACCCATTCTGCGACGGTCGTCATGGCTGGCAAGTTAAAAAAAGATACGCACATGCAACGAAAGAAAAATGCCAGAATAGGTATCAAGACGACAGGATTAAACCCGAGAAATGGAACGAGGTAGAGAGCTGAAAATGCAAAGACGAAAAAAAACTGTGATTCGAGCAAAGGAAACCGCTCGAATAAAAACAAAGAGGGAAGCATTAAAACCCATACCGGATATCTAAGTCTTAGGGTCGAAATGAACCTCCGGAACTAGACAACATAGGAAACAAAGTTCAAGATGGACAGCTTGATCCGGACGATGAAACGAGATAATTCTTAAGCACGAAAAAAAAGCAGGCATGGGCAGAGCTAGAACATGCGGCGCTGTGAAAATCTGTGGAAACCGGATCAAATCGCCCATTTTTAAATCCCAAAGAAGCCGCAGCGGCAGTCAGATTTGCCTTTGATTGAAACTTTAAAAGAGGACCAACTTGTAATCGCTAGCAATCCATCGATTGAACCCTGACAAAATGTCTAAGTCTAGAAGCGAAATGGCAAAGGCATTGCAGAAAGCCAATTGATCCAATCCGTAACTATGTAGAAAGGAAAATACCGTTTGACAGAGATCTCGCCGAAAAAACCCAAAAGAAAAGGCCTCCAAGACTAGAAAAAGAAAAATTCCAACAAAGAAACAGAGTCAATTCGTCCTCCGAATGCAAAATAAGGACATATACTGGTGCCTGCGTATGTATAATCCGACTCAAATGGAATGCAAGTGGCAATCCCCCACCAGATCAGAAGGCGAGAAGGCAAAAACAACTCCGACGTCACAGATCAAAAGCCCCAAAATAAAGGGGTCAATTTTGCGAGAAAGGAAAACAAATTTGGCAAATAAGATTGCCCCACTTGGGTCACATTAATTGTCAATCACACCTCACAAAATATGCAATTAATGTTGACATCTACCACCAACGGCCGAGATTAAGTATTTAAATCCGACGGCCCACAACAGAAGCCCCAAATAAGGGGCCTTGAGGCACCACAAGGTGGCGTAATTTCTGCCGTTGATTTCCCATTTCGACGGCCAGGATCAATCGCA
The DNA here is from genome assembly GCA_021234155.1 of Isoetes taiwanensis. Taxonomy (NCBI): domain Eukaryota; kingdom Viridiplantae; phylum Streptophyta; class Lycopodiopsida; order Isoetales; family Isoetaceae; genus Isoetes; species Isoetes taiwanensis. The sequence continues at coordinate 1,289,965 of JAJEKV010000063.1, forward strand.
AATCTAACGGTCGAAAACAAAAGCCCCAAATAAAGGGGCTCCAAATCTAACGGTAAAAAACAAAAGCCCCAAATAAAGGGGTTGTTTCTAGTTTAAAAGCGTGGAAATTCGGATCCGAGATGGACGGTGGGATTCCAAGATCTACATTCAATATAATTGTATATATATAGGTGATATATATATATATATATATATATATATATATATATATATATATATATATATATATATATATATATATATATATATATATATATATATATATATATATATATACTATATATGGGCAAACCGGGTGAATCCGCGCGGATGGCCTCTGCGTCGCGAACGCAGACGCGTTTGGCGCGGTCTCACCCGGGTTGGCCAATTCTAGCTATTTTTGGATATTTTTAACAAATTTGAAGTGCTACACTGCATTTCTAGACAATTTCTAAGCATTCTAACAACTTTTAGTACGAAATTTGGATCAATTTTGCCCTAAATCAAGTGACTATGCTACTTAGCCAATTAAGAGTATTTTAAGTAAGATGCAAAGGATTCTACTACAATTAATTTATACAAGAATGTTTTTATATCCTACAAGCAATTAATTTATAGTAAATTTACTTCTAACGAGTTATATATATATATATATATATATATATATATAGGTGATATATATATATATATATATATATATATATATATATATATATATATATATATATATATATATATATATATATATATATATATATATATATATATATATATATACTATATATATATACTATATATGGGCAAACCGGGTGAATCCGCGCGGATGGCCTCTGCGTCGCGAACGCAGACGCGTTTGGCGCGGTCTCACCCGGGTTGGCCAATTCTAGCTATTTTTGGATATTTTTAACAAATTTGAAGTGCTACACTGCATTTCTAGACAATTTCTAAGCATTCTAACAACTTTTAGTACGAAATTTGGATCAATTTTGCCCTAAATCAAGTGACTATGCTACTTAGCCAATTAAGAGTATTTTAAGTAAGATGCAAAGGATTCTACTACAATTAATTTATACAAGAATGTTTTTATATCCTACAAGCAATTAATTTATAGTAAATTTACTTCTAACGAGTAAAACAATGTACATGAAAACTTATATTTATATACTTTGCTAGATGGGGCTCTTCACGGCTTCTCCTTATGAATTCTCCTCACCGGGTGGAGGTCTTTGGGCTGCTTGGTATGGATATGGATCGAGAGGTTGCCTTCTTCAAAAGTTGTACCAGCTCCACCTCTACTACCTCCTGCAGGGGCTCGGACCATCAAGGGTGCAGATCTTGGTCTCCTCGGCTATGGCCGCTTCACAGTGAGATCCCCCGTCATTGATGTGGTTCGGTAGTCGTGGCCCATCTTGAACTCTGGATAGACATTTGATGTAGGCTCGAAAAGAGACTTTACGGATCATCGGACCGGGATGCAGTTTGTTGGCAATGCCAAATATGCCGAAAGCAGCTCTCTTTATCTTGGGGATTTGGCCCATGGCGAACCTTGGAGGAGAATCGAAGTCGAGGTGGTGGAGGCTTGCTTTTCGACCTGGTCGGCTACCTTGTCGGATCCATTGGCGGAGATAAATCACGCATCTTTGCCTTTCTTCTTCAAATTACTCCATATCTTGCTTCAGCTTTAAGTAGCTTCTCGCTGATGTTGCCCCCCCTTGGACTGCATTGGATATGGTTGCCGAGCGTAGGCCTGGTCTGTTCTTCGGCCTCCTTCTCCTCTTGTTCGTCTTGCTACATACTCTCCCTATGCCTAGCCTACGTCTCTTCCTTCCTTTTCTTCCGCATTGGACCTTTCGCTCCCCTTGCCGCTTGTTCACCACTTGGAGTTGCTTTCGTGCCAATAGAGGTTGGTCCCTGCGCTTCTTTGCTCCCCTATTCTTCCTGGTGTTGGGGTTGCTCCTACTGTCGAGGTTGCTCTTGCTACTTGCTCTTCCTCTGCTCTCCCTGTTGCTGGGGTTGTTCCTATTGCCGAGGTTACTCTCGCTACTTGCTCTTCCCCTGCCAGAAACAGACGCCACGATCTCAATTCCCCCAAGTCTTGCGATCATTCGCCTGAAGTGCTAAGTCGTTGCTCCTCCATGAGTGAAACGATTCGTCTGAAGAGCTTGAGTGGCTAAGTTCGGCTGCCGGCCTAGGTCATTGGGGGCCTCAAGAATTTGTTTGTCGCCACCCACCTTGAGTGCTTCAACGTTCTGGTGCAAGCTGGAGCTTCCAACCTTCCTAGCTACTTGTTTGGTCCTCCCAACAACTTAGCTTCCTTGATGGTGGCCTCTTCGGCGATCTTGCCTCTATCTTGGCGGCTCCTTTGGATCGATCTCGCTTTTTGTTCGTTTTGGTGGACACTCTTGTGGCAGCCCTGAGATTAGCTTATAATTAAGCCTTACAAGGGTAAAAGAGAGGTTCAAGCTACCATTTGGGGAACTTCTAGGGAGTAGAGGTGCTTCCATAGGTTTATTAGCTACTTTTTTCTTAAGAGTAAATTTTATTATAACTATGGGTTAATAATTCCCCCAATCACTTAACTATTTCTCCAAATTTCCTAATTCCTTTTTGGGCCAAGTAGTGGTCATTTCACGCCATTTTCTTTCAAGCTTTATTTTGAGCGATTTCTCATTCAATTTTTCACTTGAAAGGTGCGGTTCATGAACAACTTGAGCTCAAATTTACTAGAAGGTTTCTTTTGACTATATTATTTCTACCACTTAGACTATACTTAATCTAATTACGACCCTACTAATGGGAAAAAATTTCTCCCACATTTCGCGGTTCAAGACTGGAATTCTCATTCCATTCCTTAGCTAGGCCAGTTAGTCTACCTATTGGGGGGATATGGTGGAGTGCTAGCTCTTGGTCAACCAAGAACATTGCTCGATACCATTGACGCCCCTCGCTAAATATACGGGCCCGGCCGTACATTCGGTAGAAATCCCCATCCGGTCCATCAACCGCATGGGCCCTCCGTCTAACCCGCACTGAGAGAATCCTAGTGCGGGCGGGGGGACTGAAGGTGTCTTCGTGCCCTTCCCTATGGGCTCCTATCACAGCCGAAGCATAAACAACGTCGAGAACTAGCAATAGCAATACAACATACTACCTCAAAGGGTAGTCCATCACATATCCATAAGAGCAAAGAAGATAATCATAAACCATAAAACATAAGAGCTCCTACCCATGGCTCGACTCATAAGGAGGATGACCGGGGAAGCTAGGCCTCAAGATAGAGCAGACCGAGTCATAACAATGGCAAGGGCTGGCATAAGACAATGGCTAGGGTTGACCACTCCATCCGCCCCCCCTGTGCATACTTTGCGGATGGGCTCAATCGGGGCTCGGCATGACTCTAGCCTTCCGGATACGCAATCCCATGGCATCACCCATCGGGACTACTCCAAAGTTGCATCTCCCGGTCCGCCGAGGCGGGAAGGGTTGCATCTCCCTTCCCGGGTCTAGAGGTTCCACAGGCGGCTAGAGAATCGTGGCGACACGCGATTCATACCCCATGAACCCCCAAAACAAGAGCCAAGCCGACACTTGCAACTCTTGAGAGGCGGGGCGACACCATCGCCCGGGGAGGTGTCGGACCCATGCTCGGCCCACACAGTAAGTGACAGACCATAAGCCTAGCCCACTATGGGATCCCCCGTAGCCCCCCACTCGGCAAGGATCCTCCCTCGCATTGCCTCTAGCCCCCGTTGTGTAGTCTTTGAGTCACATCATAGCCTCCATAGCCCGGTGGGTTCCTATGCACAAAGCCGCAACTAATAGGAACTAAGGGATCTACACTAGGAGCATACTACATATGGCTCTAGGTCTCTACCCCCCTTCCCAATACAAGAGGAGGAACATGATCAACCAACATCACGTACATCATATCATGATAAACATCATAAGAACATCTTAACCTAATCATACATATCTAACTTACAGTTAGGGTTCCTTGATTAGGGTTCAAGATGTTGAATAAGGGTTCTAGGATGGCTCTACTCTAGCTACGAAATACTAACCCATCTGGAGTGCTAACTTCCAGATGATCTACCAAGAGCACTACTCTACATACCTGCTCCAGAAGCACTCCCTCCCAATCCTGGCATCTCCATGGTCTTCGAAGTGTTCGAGGTAGCTCCCACTCCTGTCTTCTATTATAGTAATGTTTGCTACCAGTAGTGGTTCTCCAGGCCTCCCCGAGGCTTGACCTCGGGACTGATAAGTTCAAGGCTCTGGGAGTTTTGTACATACTGGCTATATATTCTGTGACTTCAGTGTACTGGTTTAACTGGTGCTGGGTCCTGAGAACCACTTGCATCATTACTCTCCTAGCATTTAACCACTTACATCATTGATGTGCTAGCACTAGACCCTTCTTGAATTCATACATTTATTGCCACCATGTCTTAAATGATGTAATATTGAAATAGTAACCCTCTGCATCATAGTTGGCTATAAATGCTGTGCTCTTGCAGGGTAACTTTAAGCATTACTCTCCTAGCATTAGACACCGTTTGGAATTTATCCATTTATTACGACCATCTTTTAAGTGATCTGATACTCATAAAGTAAACCCCCTGCATCATAGTTGGTTGTATATGCTGTACTCTTGCAGGGTAATCTTAAGCATGATCAAATGCTTGAGTAGGTTCTATTTTATGGGTTATTGCTATATCTGTACTTGCTAAGACATAAATCTGTAAAGAGTTTCAAAGTTTTGTACATCACCTATTTCTTGTGCATATGCTAACAATATTACAGAATTCTACATCACTTGCCCGTTGTGCACATGAACAACCTTTGGCTGACTGCTGTATCTACATCAGAAGTTATACATTGATTTACATCACTTTGCCTGTTGTGCATGTGATCTATAATACAAGAACCAATACCTCACTTGCTTGTTGTGCATGTGATCCTCAAAACCAGCCTTTGGCTGACTGTTATACTCTGGCTTTCTTGCCAATCACATGTTCTTTTGTCGAGCTGGAATTTTCTCCAGGAACTCTATGTTTGAGGCTGATTATGTCAAACTTTTAACAAGAATGGATATGATACAATCATGAATCTGTAACCTCAGGTATGTTTCTTCATGCACCTCATGCTTTCACTTTATTTCTAAAATCTTATGGCAGTTGGCAGGGGGGTCCCTATGGAGTATAGGGACCCTCCCATACTCCTCTGACAGGGGATCTACTCTGCTTTCCGGTAGGAGGTAGGGCCAATTTTTATATATATCTATAAATATAAATATATATTCAATGTCCACTGTTTGGTTCTCTTTTGGACCAAATAACTAAGCTTGTTTGTGCCTTTATGGTTGTTATTCTTAGAAATTGTTTATATGGCATGATGAGAATCCACATACCCTCATCCCGATTTGTAAGCATATGATGTTTGATGTACTTGGAATACCAACCATTAGACGAGTCCAAGGTATGTGGACTCCCATTCATATTATAATTCATCTATTCGAAACCATCCAAGTTTTTATTGTTGTTGGAGATGTTGTAACATGGGCCCACTAAAATTACATTTGTGGTGCATCATGTGGCACCCATTTCGTGTGCCTTTTTCCTCATTGGGTATCCACTTAGAAACTTTTGTTCTCTTTCACATATTTCTTATTGGCATGCATGGTCGCCACTTGTCCTTATTATATTATGTCTTGCATGTCAATCTCTTTATGTGGGATCCCTTGAACTTCAATAAATATGTTTTTGTAAGGTAGCATGCCACGATGCTGCTAGACACTGGCTGATAATGGGCTGCATATCACCATGTTATATTGACAAGCCCTAATATTTGCATACTATATTTTTCGTGATCCAAATCCGCCGCATTTGCTTGCTATGGCTTTGCCCGTTTTCACAAGTCTTCTGCTACATCCCTTTTACCTTTTAAAGCTTTCAGATTTTTGAGCAAAAATGGGTAGCAATATCCGGCTGTGCAGCAAAAGGATCAAGTTCACGTAGGCCATTCCTGCAACACTATATCCAGATATGGCACAATGGCCAGGCAGTTTGCTTTCTTCACCTCTCTATCTTGCCAAAATATTGTTCCATGGCTTCAAAGCTCTCTTTCAATGTGGCACTCAGTAAGCTCAGTTGCTTATTTTGCTGATCTTTTGCACCATATTACATTTGTTATCAATCATTTCGAAATGATGCTGAGCAAGCTGATTTATGAGTGCTATGCATTCATTTGACAAGCAAAGAGGACATTAACATCATATACCATTAATTTGCAGACCAAAGGCTTCAATCCAGGTCTGTAGAGATCTCATTTATGATGTTGTCTATATTTTATTCTAAGTGTTGGACTTTGATCAGTAAATATGTGAGACCAGCAAATGGTTGCATATTTTTGGATTTACAAAAGTTGGTTTTGTTAATTTTGTGATTGCCGCAGCAGATTCGTATGTATCCAGAAACTATTTTACATTTTAGATTGCCTTGATTCATTTTAAAGCCGTTGATGCTCCATATGCTTAACCATGTCCATTTGTCTTTGACAATGGGCAGCAAGTTTCTTAGTTTATTGTTAAATACCAGTTTGAAATGGATCAATTTATATCTGGCTCTAAACTTGGAACAGAGCAGGGTGAAGGGTGACAAACCGTGGTGTTCTATAGCTTACCTGACGTCCCTTGTCTAATTACCTTTTTGAAGCTAATTTTGACATGGTTGGATGCAGGTAACGTAACTCCACCTCCGGAATTTTTGTTCAAATAGGATGGTACAAGGTTTTCTTCTTGGATCATGTCAAAAACGTGATTCCAATTATTCGGATAAGTATTCTCTACATTTTTAATGTCCGGAAAGATTGGAAAGATTGCGGACAACGTGATTGCGAATTTTAACTTTGCCTATTTTTTTATTCTCTAAATGCGTAATAAGTTCATCTTATTATCGCCAATGGCTGGGCAGCCCAAAGCTAAAGGATGCATGTTACACTAAGACAAAGACATGTGCTGAAACCATTTAAATTGGTTTGGAATTTGTTTTTCAATTTCTAATGTCTTTTGAATGCAATGGAAAATATAGCCTCCTACCATTTGCATTTGAATATAGGGTCTTCAAACTAAAACGTCCTGCAGTACTGCACTAGACTTTTTAGTTTCTTACTAAATGTCTTCAGAAAGAGTGAAAGTTTTATTTCTCCTGTGTATGCAACTTCTATGGAAGACTATTATCATCTTTGAAATATAGCGACATGTAGTGGTTCTCTATTATATAACGACCTGTCTTCTATTATAGTAATGTTTGCTACCAGTAGTGGTTCTCCAGGCCTCCCCGAGGCTTGACCTCGGGACTGATAAGTTCAAGGCTCTGGGAGTTTTGTACATACTGGCTATATATATATATATATATATACTATATATATATATACTATATATGGGCAAACCGGGTGAATCCGCGCGGATGGCCTCTGCGTCGCGAACGCAGACGCGTTTGGCGCGGTCTCACCCGGGTTGGCCAATTCTAGCTATTTTTGGATATTTTTAACAAATTTGAAGTGCTACACTGCATTTCTAGACAATTTCTAAGCATTCTAACAACTTTTAGTACGAAATTTGGATCAATTTTGCCCTAAATCAAGTGACTATGCTATTTAGCCAATTAAGAGTATTTTAAGTAAGATGCAAAGGATTCTACTACAATTAATTTATACAAGAATGTTTTTATATCCTACAAGCAATTAATTTATAGTAAATTTACTTCTAACGAGTAAAACAATGTACATGAAAACTTATATTTATATACTTTGCTAGACTGGGGCTCTTCACGGCTTCTCCTTGCGAATTCTCCTCACCGGGTGGAGGTCTTTGGGCCTGCTTGGTATGGATCGCGCAGAGGTTGCCTTCTTCAAAAAGTTGTACCAGCTCCACCTCTACTACCTCCTGCAGGGCTCGGACCATCAAGGGTGCAGATCTTGGTCTCCTCGGCTATGGCCGCTTCCTGGTGAGATCCCGCCGTCATTGATGTGGTTCGGTAGTCGTGGCCCATCTTGAACTCCTGGATAGACATTTGATGTAGGCGCTCGAAAAGAGACTTTCTGGATCATCGGACTGGTACCATTTGTTGGCAATGCCAAATATCTTTGGCAGCTCTTTGTCTTCGGGGATTTGGCCCATGGCGAACCTTCTTCGAAGAATCCAGTCGAGGTGGTGGAGGCTTGCTTTTCGACCCCGGGTCGGCTACCTTGTCGATCCATTGGGGAGATAAATCCCCGCATCTTTGCCTTTCTTCTTCTCGTACTCCATATCTTGCTTGACTTTAAGTAGCTTTCCATTTGATGTTGCCCCCTTGACTTTGCATTGGATATGGTTGCGGCGTAGGCCTGGTCCGTTCTTGGCCTCCTTCTCCTCTTGTTCGATCTTGCTACATACTCTCCCTATGCCTAGCCTACGTCTCTTCCTTCCTTTTCTTCCGCAGATTTTCGCTCCCCCTTGCTGCCGTTCCCCTTAATCGAGTTGCTTTCGTATTTGCCGAGGTTGGTCCCTACGCTTGCTTTGCTCCCCTATTCTTCCCCGGTGTTGGGGTTGCTCCCCTACCATCGAGGGTTGCTCTTGCTACTTGCTCTTCCTCTGCTCTCCCTGTTGCTGGGGTTGCTCCTATTGCCGAGGTTACTCTCGCTACTTGCTCTTCCCCTGCCAGAAACAGACGCCACGATCTCAATTCCCCCAAGTCTTGCGATCATTCGCCTGAAGTGCTAAGTCGTTGCTCCTCCATGAGTGAAACGATTCGTCTGAAGAGCTTGAGTGGCTAAGTTCGTCGTCTGGCCTAGGTCGCAGGGCCTCAAGAATTTGCTTGTCGCCGCCCACCTTGAGTGCTTCAACGTTCTGGTGCAAGCTGGAGCTTCCAACCTTCCTAGCTACTTGTTTGGTCTTCCCAACAACTTAGCTTCCTTGATGGTGGCCTCTTCGAGCGATCTTGCCTCTATCTTCGCGGCTCCTTTGGATCGATCTCGTCGGCTGTTCGTTTGGTGGACACTCTTGTGGCAGCTTCGGAGATTAGCTTATAATTCGCCTTACAAGGGTAAAAGAGAGGTTCAAGCTACCATTTGGGGAACTTCTAGGGAGTAGAGGTGCTTCCATAGGTTTATTAGCTACTTTTTCTTAAGAGTAAATTTTATTATAACTATGGGTTAATAATTCCCCCAATCACTTAACTATTTCTCCAAATTTCCTAATTCCTTTTTGGGCCAAGTAGTGGTCATTTCACGCCATTTTCTTTCAAGCTTTATTTTGAGCGATTTCTCATTCAATTTTTCACTTGAAAGGTGCGGTTCATGAACAACTTGAGCTCAAATTTACTAGAAGGTTTCTTTTGACTATATTATTTCTACCACTTAGACTATACTTAATCTAATTACGACCCTACTAATGGGAAAAAATTTCTCCCACATTTCGCGGTTCAAGACTGGAATTCTCATTCCATTCCTTAGCTAGGCCAGTTAGTCTACCTATTCAGGGATATGGTCAGTGCTAGCTCTTGGTCAACCAAGAACATTGCTCTGATACCATTGACGCCCTCGCTAAATATAATGGCCCGCCGTACATTCGGCAGGAAATCCCCCATCCGGTCCATCAACCGCATGGGCCCTCCGTCTAACCCGCACTCTGAGAGAATCCTAGTGCGGGCAGGGGACACGAAGGTGTCTTGCGCGCCCTTCCCCTATGGGCTCCTATCACAGCGGAAGCATAAACAACGTCAGAACTAGCAATAGCAATACAACATACTACCTCAAAGGGTAGTCCATCACATATCCATAAGAGCAAAGAAGATAATCATAAACCATAAAACATAAGAGCTCCTACCCATGGCTCTGACTCATAAGGAGGATGACTGACTGGCTAGGCCTCAAGATAGAGCAGACCGAGTCATAACAATGGCAAGGGCTGGCATAAGACAATGGCTAGGGTTGACCACTCCATCCGCCCCTCCTGTGCATACTTTGCAGATGGGCTCAATCAGGCTCTGGCATGACTCTAGCCTTCCGGATACGCAATCCCATGGCATCACCCATCGGGACTACTCCAGGTTGCATCTCCCTGGTCCGCCGAGGAGGGGAAGGGTTGCATCTCCCCTTCCCGGGGTCTAGAGGTTCCACGGGCGGCTAGAGAATCGTGGCGACACACGATTCATACCCGACTGAACCCCCCAAAACAAGAGCCAAGCCGACACTTGCAACTCTTGAGAGGCAGGGCGACACCATCGCCTCAGGAGGTGTCAGACCCATGCTCGGCCCACACGAAGTGACCGACCATAAGCCTAGCCCACTATGGGATCCCCCGTAGCCCCCCCTCGGCAAGGATCCTCCCTCCGCATTGCCTCTAGCCCGTTGTGTAGTCTTTGAGTCACATCATAGCCTCCATAGCCCGGTGGGTTCCTATGCACAGGCCGCAACTAATAGGAACTAAGGGATCTACACTAGGAGCATACTACATATGGCTCTAGGTCTCTACCCCCCTTCCCAATACAAGAGGAGGAACATGATCAACCAACATCACGTACATCATATCATGATAAACATCATAAGAACATCTTAACCTAATCATACATATCTAACTTACAGTTAGGGTTCCTTGATTAGGGTTCAAGATGTTGAATAAGGGTTCTAGGATGGCTCTACTCTAGCTACGAAATACTAACCCATCTGGAGTGCTAACTTCCAGATGATCTACCAAGAGCACTACTCTACATACCTGCTCCAGAAGCACTCCCTCCCAATCCTGGCATCTCCATGGTCTTCGAAGTGTTCGAGGTAGCTCCCACTCCTGCTGATGCGCTCACGCTCTGGGGGCTGCCATGCTATGCTGTGCCACAGCAGACGGTTCTCGAAACGGAGTTTCGAGCGCGAAGAAGGTTCCCAGACTGTTGGAGCCAGAAAAGAGGCCTAGGGTTAGGGTTTAGGCCTTTATAGGTTAGGGTTCACATGTTATGCCACGTGACTCCAATAGGGTAAGACCGTGTGGCGGGTGCCCAATAGGTTAAGGCCACGTGGAAAATGGTCTTAACCTAAGGTTGGCTAAGTTATATGAATAACTTAGTCATGCTCCCTAGTGCCACAATCTATGGTATACAAGGCTATGAAGATAGACTTGTATAGTGACGGGTCCAGGAATATACGTATTTATAGCGTATATTCCCCTGGAACGTCACACTTGCTTACACAGGCGCTTGCAAATCGAGAATAGGGGTTTGTCGGGCTGGGAATTGTATCAGGGGATAGTAAGATCCTCTAAATACTATAAAAGAAAGGTGTAAGTAAGAATACAGTAAAGGATATTGAAATAACAAGAACAGTTAAAAATAGTGCTAAAAACTTACAGAAAAGAACCTCACTTTCTTCTTAGACAATAGCAGCCTTTGGAGGACTCAATCTGCGCGAAAACTTCGGCGCTGGATGCATCACGATCCGTCGACCAGGCGGTTGTCATAAGATCAAGTCGCAGAAGTATTCGTCGGTCGATCGCCTAGCAGGAGTTCGAGAGTTCGAGAGAACAGAGGAGGACGAAGGACACAGGATTTTGAGAAAACAGGGGAGGATGGATCGGTCGGGGAGGGAAGAGAGTGCAGTTATTTCTGGCTGCAACCTCGAACCTCGTAAAAGTGCCATAATGAATGTCTCGCACGTGCGGGCCATGTCATCCGTGACGTGGGTGTGCGGCATCCGTGACGTGGGTGTGCGGACTGCTGACATGGCCACGTCGGCCAGCCGCCGAAATGCCACAATGGCCACAATAAAATATTTAATGTTAAAATGTTTTATATATTCTATGGTAAAATGTTATAGTTTTAATATTTTACGTTTTTAATGTTATAGTTATATGTATGGTTATGATAACTGACATATGGTTATATGTACAAGAAATTTATCGCGGCGGCCTTGGCCGCCGCGAACATTTCTTTTGTTTGATTCGATGCAAAGGCTACCTTGTGTATAAGATACTCAGCTCAAAAATTATCGGTTATCGGGTACCTAGCATTGGAAGATATCGAATGTTTTTCCACGTGCATCCATCCAAATAGATGCATGCAATGAGCACATATTCTATAGCCTGATGAGGATCTACTTCAACAAATCGACGAAAACACCACATTTCTAGGTGTACATTAACATAGATTATGGAGGTAGCAAGTGAAGATATCTGACTGCTATTCGGCATTTTTCGTGAACTGGAAACGTTTAAAGGTTGAAGAGGGCAAAACACATTTTGTATAGACATGGCTTTCAATATTATACAATATTGGAGCCATATGATTCATTCAGGAATGCAAGCCTGGTGGCCATGCCAAAAAACATCTGTCGAGCTTCATATGTGAAGCCATATGCTTCATTAAGGAATGCGAGCTGGGTGGCCATGTCAAAAAACATTGTAGAGTTTCATATGCTAGATGTTAGGCAAGTAACAATTAAATAATAGTAATAATAAACATGTTGTTTATTATTACTAAGATCGCCATGCACAAGATGACATCTCTTATACATTGTGCGGATAATGTTCACCATCTGCAGCAAGACAATGGAGGTGCCAATATGAATTGTAAATCTTTAAACAATCCTATGTTTGTATTGTGATACCTCAAAATAGCATTCCCTATATTTTGATTCTGAGAGTACATCTTTCAAACGAGGAGCAGCCCATCCATCTCTACCTGAATATTACTATTAGATATGCAGCAGAAAATAAGTTACTACGCCAGTTTGAACACCTAATAATGTATGTACGAGGAATGAGGACATTCAAATAGCAAACAACAGATTCTATGATGCCTACCAATAAAGGACATCACTAACATATGCAAGCGTAACAGATGTGGTGTTGGACTCCGAATGCCAGCAGCTTGCAGTCTGTAAATGCACCAAATTTTTACAAATAAGCCAATAAGTGAAGAATTGAACCAAAACATATGACACGCACATATTCACTGCTAGAATGAGCGCATTTCTTCTCAAGCGATGATTACTGCATGAAAACTTGCTTGGCTAGAAGTCTATTGGTGGTCAAAGCAGATGCCATCTACTTCTACAACAGTCGCATGCCCTACCTCTCTATACGACTATTACCAGCAATACATGGCATAAAATGTGATAGTAGCATTTCACGAAATGCCCATTATATTATATTTTGAACTCTATGTATACCTTGCAAGATTTCTCATTTCTTTTTTAGCCCATATGCTTGCAATAGCCATGCCATCACGGATCACCTGCATGAATAAGATAGCAATTTTGGGTTTCCAAGAGAACATTGCCTTAGCATCTTTTGTATGCATGAGCTAGAACTAAGGCTATCACGGATCAGATTTTGATGCTCACCTTAAGACGCATTTATGTGCTGGCAACTTCAAACTCCGAATTACAAAGAGTTGCGCAAGTAAAAATTGAAATCTAAACAAAAAATAAGATTGTCACACATGATTGCAGTTGAAACAATGCTCACCAGATTGTACCTCCGCTTCATACCTGAAGAAGCCCTATATTCCATGCCCTAAAATCCACTGTCCTGATATCTGTATGCAAATAAGCAAGGTTTTGTTTTGAAAGAACAAAAATATAAAGGAAAAAAGGATGACATTGTCGGACCAAGAACTGAAGAACTGATCGGAAAAACCACAGCGAAGGAGCTCGTGAGGGCATATGGAGCCTACAAACGTGCCATTGCTAACCCCTTTTTTTTTCTATCAATTGACGAAGCCATTCACGAAGCCGGAAACCAAGCGTTAGCATGTAGCTGGAAATGACACGTACAACAAATATAACGTTGATGTATGATTATATATGTTGTGATATATGGTTTATATTTAATGTTATATGGTTACAAGTTTATATGGTTATGATAATTGACATATGGTTATATGCTTATATATTTACATGGTTGTATGGTTTATATTTAATGTCTATAATTATATATGGTTTATATGTTATATGGTTTTTATATCTTAATATTTTATTGTTTATTGATTTGTAGTGTCCATGGCTATATGGTTTTAATGTGTGCTCTTTCATTTAGGAAGGAAGGAAGGTATTTTTATCGTCCACGGAGACCAATCGGTCTATGGGACCCAATAAAAAAGCGCAGCGAGCGGATTACTACCCGGATTAAAAAGCCCCCGCCCCGAAGGGTTTTCGAGGGAAAAACCGTGGCAGCAATTAGCCTGCTGACAAACTGTTCAAATATACAAAATGCAAAAACACACAAATACATACACTCATGCACCGCACCCGTAGTGCCTGATCAGCGGGCAGCCAGGCGGGGGCAAAGGTGAGCTCGCAGATCTAGTACCTCCTGAATGTACAACCCCAGAGCACGTATTGACAGTGTGTTCTCATCAGCAAATGTAGGGGCAAGTCCAGCCGTACTAAGGGAGCGTATCTGGCCCGGATCTGACTGAATGCTGGGCAACTCTGGAAAGTGTGAGACTCATCCTCAATGGCACCCGTTTGACAGCACTGACAAAGCCTGTCCTGGCGGGGCTCCCCAATCCACCTGCTCGTCTCGATGCGAAGATGGTGGGCACCTGTGCGAATGGAGGCAATGAGTCTGCACTTCTTCAGGGGCAGCTGGGAACGCAGGTAGAGCTGACACGGAGTTGATGTGCTCCTTGTAGTGGGCCGTTTTGACCTGCTCTAGAGCGCCGGGGAGCATGTGAGATGAGCAGAATGGAGCCAAGGAAGCCCAACATAGGACATTGCCCTAGGCTCCAATGGAGGAAGATGGCCTGCTTATTGTTGCACCCGTACAACGAGAGGTCTTTGCAGAGGGCATCATAACTACAGTTGATCCTTTTGATAATGTGAATGATGAAAGGCTGGGAGATGATTATCTTGGAGTTGGCATTGGGAAGCTTCTTATCCAAGTTGATACAATCATGTCCCAGGGAAGCTTTAGTGACTGCATTGTGTGCTCTGGGGTTGTTGGAGTCCCAAACTCAGTTAAGATGGCCAATTAGGTATATTGTACACAAGAATGGTGAGAACTTGGAAGGCCCAACTGAACTACATACCCCAAGACCCACCCCAGGCAATCTGGAAGATTTGGTGGTGGATGAGCATCCTTTGATCACAAGGAAGAGGCGTTACATTTTTCATAAAAGGCTGCCAAGGGTGCCCAAGAGGGCTATAAGTGACAAATATTTAGAAAGGATGGAAAGTATGGCCCCAACCAAAGAAAACCTAGAGGCAATTAGGGGACAAGAGTGTTGTAATCTAGATTGCACAGTTCAGTACAGTGTGGATGACCTCGTAGAGATAAGGTCCCAATACATTGGACAGCTTCAGAAAGATAGGATTAATTTCATCTACTCCTTGTATAGAAATTCCAGCTATGATGAAAACACAGGAAGGTTACTTTATCGATTGAGGGGCCTGAAGGCATGTATAAGAGCATTGAGATGGATTTTTGGCGTGAGCAAGTCTTCATTTTACAGATACTGGGAGCAGGTCAGAAAAGGGCACAGGTTGTTCCAACATGGCAATGCACTGACTTTGAAACCTAAAGCAAACACTTTGAAGGCCATTGCAGTCTTCGAGAGCTTTGTGAGATACATGTCTCAATCTATGCCCCACAAGTCGAAGGTGAACGAGCACGGTGTGCGAGTGGTCCAAAGGGTGTTGCCACAACATTACATCCAGAAAGAGTGCCTTAAAGAGGTCAACTCCATCCTAGAAACTACTGGAGGTCGGCCTCTTTCTCAATCACATTTCAGCAAGTTATAGAGAACTCATTTCTCAGACGTGTGTGTCCTGCAACACATGCCATTTTCAAAGTGCAACACTTGCATTCAACTGAAGGATACACTTGCATCAACTGCAATAGAGAAAGAAAGAATGGCAATTAGGGAGCAATTTGCAGATCACCAAAGGGACCAAATATCATGTAGACAGTTGTATTGGCAGTGGAGAACATTTTCCCAGATGCAGCCTGACAGATTTTTGTGTATAATTCATGATAAGATGGACCAACACAAGACTTTCTTGCCAAAGCTAGATCCTTTGCCCAAGCGTTGTCAGAATGCTTTTCAGATGAAAGTAAGTCTGGCAGGTGTGTTAACATATGGGCATGGAACTAGAACCTATGGTCATTTTGTGCTCGATCTATGGAGGGATGATCCAAATTTTCATGTGAGTTCTATTTTCAAGTGCTTGAGAACACTAGAGAAAGGATCGATAGAAGGGAGGAGGTATTCTCCACCAGCCCCCATTTTTTAGGCTTTGATGGATGATCAACCACTCTGTTACTAAAGGCAGATAAAAGAGCTCACATCCAAGGTATCGAAAGAATCAAGGAGGACTTGGGATGATTTTCCCTTACTTGAGAAACAACTGCCAGAGGAGCTATGTGTTGGACAGTTGTTGGAAAGAAAACTAGAATAGATGGATGTTTGGGGCAATGTCATAGTTGACAGCAGTGGGAGTATTTAAGGTTGTGAAAGTGGGGTTCATGATGGTTGGGCATACGCATGATGATATAGATGCAGGGTAAATTTTAAGGGCCTAGATATTTTTAAGGGCGTATAAATGTTGGCTAAACCTGTGAAAAATAAGGATTCATGCTCTTTTTTTTTGGCGAAATTTGGTAAAATAAGGACCTTCAATTATCTTTCAACTTGGCTAAAATGCAAAGTTGAAATGCTTTCGAAATTCTTTTGTTGGCGAATTTCCCTTTGTTCATAGCTAAAGTGCACCTACTTAACTAGATTTATCAATTTCACTAGTTAACTACTTGTTACACCTTCATGGCGGCTATTCTAGTTCAATAATAACGAGAAGATGGCAATGTGCTAGGCCACGTTTCTAAAAATTTATTGTGTTGTGTGCTTCAATTTTTATGAGGTATTTTCATTATTGCATTTGAAACATATGCTAGCACTTTACCAATTGCCCTAATTCAAATGTATCTTAATTGTTAGAAGTTTGGACTTATTTGTTACTAATTTGTCTTATCTTAAAAAAAATCATCTTATCTTATCTTTGGATTTGTGTAAATACCAATTTTCCAAAACTTTTCAAAACATCCCTAATAGTTCTAGAAATACTACGGCTAGCCATGGACAAGAATGCTGAAGAATGCTCTCTGGGCATCTCCTTGATAACCAAAAACAAGTACATACAGATAGCGAGCTAGTGAAACCATTATGGCCGGGATTAAAAAACCTCGCCCTTTCGGGTTTTCGAGGAAAAACCCTGACAATAATGGGATCACTAACCGATGCTAGGTCCAAACATAATAGATCTTGTACCCTCATGCTGACTAGCCTTATTGGGAGAAAATACACTACAGCAAAGAAATAGCCAAAGACGACACATGTTTGAATTGTCTTCTCCATTGATCTTCATCTTGAGCTCCGAATCCCAAGCCCTACTCCAAACCGCCACGCTAAACCCTGCATACACAAAAAAGACAAACCAAAGGCCACCAAGGCCATCTAGCCACCAAGGCTTCCAACTAGGCACCAAGCCTTCCACTAGGCACACCGGCCTCAACCAGGCACAAAGGCCCCAACAAGGCACACCGGCCTCAACCAGGCACAAAGGCCCCAAGCAGGCACTAGGCCTCAAACTAGGCACAAGGTCTCCAACAAAGTGCTAGTTTGCAAACAAGACATAACAACAGGAGAAGGGTGGGGGGGTGGGCCAAACCGTAGGGAGAAGAAAGAAGAGGAAAGGAGATGTTTCAAGAGAGCTGATGAGCGAGAACATGACGAAGAAGCACATAAATAGGGAAAAGCACAAACTAACTGCTAACTACCAACCGCCTCCGTATTTCCAGAACCTCGTTTTCCTTCTATTCGTTGAAACGAAGGAAAACGTCATTTCTAGAAATACTACGGCTAGCCATGGACAAGAATGCTGAAGAAGAGGCAGGAGTAATATAAAAAACCTTTGAGCAGGGCAAGGAGACAGAGGTTGCACACCTCAAATGTAAGAAGCCTAGCAGCTGAGTGACAAAACATCCCGTTGTAAGATCACATATCATGCACATTCCAGATCCGAAACCATTTCTAAAGAGCACCCACCATGGTAAGCAACTATTGCTTCGTCTAGCAACTTTAAGAAAACCTTGAGTCCAAGGAGGCTTAACATGGAAACCTTAGTTATGGGTTAAAAAAATAACACCTTAGTTACCAACACATAGAATAGACAAATAACTACCATAGTAACAACTTAGTTAAGGGTTATATGATAACCGTTAAAAGATAAGCTAGGTTAAATGGTATGAAGTAAATGTGGCATGAAGTAATGTGTATGTGAATGTTATGAAAAGAAATAGGTTAAGCTCGACCAAACCTAGCAAACTCAGATGAGACCAAGAAAAAACTTAAAATAACCTCGAACAAAATGGGCGCACTCTGACGCAAAGTTCAATTTCTTCATGTCTCTATTTTAGGAAGAGGCAATCCACGTATACTATATGGGTTATAAGTAGGTGGTTCGGTTTGAGAATACCACTAAAACGCAAACATTCCGTTACAGCAAGGTCTGGGTGTAAGGAGGCAGAGCAAAGCGGCAGAGCAAGGCGGCCGATGTGAGAAGGTGCAAGAAAAAGACGATCATGGCATGGCGAGGCAACCGGAGCAGGCAGGTGAGGCGAGGATCTGCCGCCAGGACCCAAAGAAAACGGCATGCTTCCAGCAAAAAACAGGGCTAAAATTTTTTCTCCAGGATCGCAAAATCAGGGCTAAATCTGAATCCGAGTCTACAGAACAGGGCACTCCATAAACCGGTCGGGTAAAATTGATCAGTTCAAGAAGGAAAACAGATGACAGGCAAACGACTCGTGCAGAGACCACCAAACACAGGAATGTCTTGGCCTTTCCTGAGAATAGCTATCATGAGTTGAACACAAACTAAAATACCCGGTCAGAATTGGATAACCAAAACGAAATTATTAGCCTGGAGATTATGAAGCTTGACAGAACAAGAAATTGTTAAAGAACCATCTCAAAGAACCAACCATTCCTGTAACCTTTCTCCAGAAAACTTTGTCTTTTATTTAGCATAAACCAAACAAAACCATAACCAAACAACTGAGCAGATTAAGCAGAACGTCAGAACAGAGAACAGAGAACAGAACAGAGAATTGCACCACCAGCTTCCCACCGAAAGTTAGAACTGGCAAAACCCCAAGACTCATGACAGAGTGACCACAGATCCATCAAGCCCTATTCTTGGGCCGTTTTTCAAACCATCAAACGGAGTAAAATCCCCCATTTCATAGCACTCCGCAACCCCTGGCCCTTCCCTATCCCTGATGCATATTATCTTTTTCCTGTAAGAAATCAAAGCTTTACCTCTCGATGATGCTCTTGGGCTGTTTGCGTCCCGTGAACTTGTGCGATCAGAGGTGACTCTCTAAATCCAGAAAACAATCCTCCAACCGATTAAAAACATCATACTGCTTCCTATTTTCATGGTATTTCAAGAGAGGAGCCCTTGCTCGCATGCTCTTCTGTTGGATCTCTCCCTGCAGAGAGCGTAAAACCGTGAACTCGTGGTCGCAAAAAATCTCGCCTTTAGAGCTACTCAAATCGTCTAACTTCGCCTGCAATCTGCTCTCCATAAGGCCACTCAGACTATCAAACTTCGCTTCCAATCTGCCTTCCATGGCTTTAAGCCATGCCGGAACCTGCTCCGAAGAACCAGAAGCATGCCTCTTCCTGAGCTTTACTGTACCAGATTTTGGGGCCATCACCAGAAACGTGGATGCAAAAACCGCTATGAAGCCTAAAAGGAACCGTGAGGAAACGTGGATGCAACAACAGCTATCAAGCCCCAAAAAGAACCGTGAAGAAAGAAAAAGTGCCAAACCGTAGGGAGAAGAAAGAAGAGGAAAGGAGATGTTTCAAGAGAGCTGATGAGCGAGAACATGACGAAGAAGCACATAAATAGGGAAAAGCACAAACTAACTGCTAACTACCAACCGCCTCCGTATTTCCAGAACCTCGTTTTCCTTCTATTCGTTGAAACGAAGGAAAACGTCATTTCTATAAAATCTACACAAATTTAGACAATAACATAATGAAGAAAGGGGTCTATGCAATCTCAATACTTACGATCACTACTCGGCACCCACAACACAAAAAACTTGCTTGTACGTCACCACTGGACACTATAACTTGATTAATTGTGTACAGTAAACAGTATTTAGTTGCGCTGGCCAAACACTGTTCATTGACCCTTCATATAATCTAAATTGGATATATGAGTTGTTCAAGAACAAAAAAAGAAAAAAAGAAAAAAGGAAAAACATGGGTAATTCACCAGCATGGCATTAGACCTTGGCATTTCGAATTAGACCTTGGCATTTACAATAGCAAGAACCCTTGTTCATGGCTTTGGTCTCTCCATCACACATTACCAATGGTCCTATAAGTCATAAAGCCAATGGTTTGCATACCAATGGTTCTACAAGTCATAAAGCCAATGGTTTGCATAGTCCATGAGGCCGGACATGAGCTCTTGAAATATTTTATTTTCTATAGAATAGTTTTTAATTTGTACAACTTTTTATTTATCTACCAATATGGCTTTATTCCATGTGAACAGAGCCGACTTCACAACATTATTTAATGCCTATTGCTTAGAACAAGCTTTCCCAACCTTTATATAGGCTTAAAGCAATTGAGTCCAGCCCAGTAGCATGGCCTTATTCCTTGGTAATTAAAATATCCTTGGCAATCAAAAAACATATCGTGGAACCTTATCCCTAAATTCGAGTTTATCTCTGAATTTTTTGTTCAATAGCAAATGTCACGAACTTATGCATCAAATTTCTACGTCTGTACATCTCCAAACAAGCCGGATTTGATCATATATGCAGTTTAGGGTCACGGCAATGCATCAATCCAATCATTTCTGTTGTTCATGCCTTCTGCCGACTTCTAGATCTGTGTCTACAAAAGCACCTATCCGGTGTCACTGTTCACCTATCCGATCTTCATATCATTATATTTATATGTATTTTCTATATCTCAGACCATGCACTTCATGAACGATGACTTTCATCAAAGGTTTTCTTCCATTCAGGGAAAAATCCATTTACAGGTTATGGTGCTTATTCACATGCAATTCTTCTAACTTCAACAAGATCTATGACCTGTTACAAAATATAACCTTAAATCATCTACAAGCAGATGAAACCAATGTAGAAACAAATGCAAAAATGTAAGAAACCTACTGTAAGAAATTGTAAGAAACCAGACATCAAATGCAAGCATTGTAGGTAACCTACTGCTTGTAGGAGATCATTGTAAGAAACCAGACATGTCTATATATTCGAAGCAAAGTCTGAGAGAATTCTCAGAGAAGTATTACTCTTGTTGACAATAACTACTTGCTACAGAGCTTGCATGAGTTGGCAAAACTTTGGCCATAAGCTTGCAAAACTTTGGCCATACATGCCACACATCCGTTGGCTTGCAGAATTTCCACCAGGCCAAATAACTTATATTCTTTCATATTTAAACCTTATCCACCGGATCAGAGCAATACGACACTGCAAAACCATCCGACTCCTTTTCTGAAATCAACATGCCCACAAGAGAATATATGTTACATACATTCCAAGATTGAATTCCTAGTAATGCAATAAGAATTCTAAACATCTTAAATTAACATAAGATGCCTAACCCTGACTGTGCAAAACACTTGCAAACAAATCAAGATAACCATGAGTGATGTTTTAAATTCAATGCTATGGTGGTCTGCAGAAAGGAACAGAAATATCAAACAACTATAAACAAGCCCCATCAGCAGTGACAGATTAGTTATGCATACCTTTAATTGAGTTCATGCATAATTGACTCTGGGTGCCTATGCAGAAAGGACTAGGAGCTACTTGCATGGCTGGCAAATTATAGTACAGTTATTAGAGTGGAGGTAAGAACTTTTGAATCCTGTACTCATCCTATCCCCCAGCCATCTCAGTTTTTGTTCGCAAAAAGAGATACACGAGTCCATGACTTGCCTTTTCTGTCTGGATATGGGAGTCAAGAGGTATGACTTCCTTATCTTTACTGGTCCCTGTTTTGGAAAGCAAATTTTGCATCATCTTATCTACAGGCGTTTTGCCTCTGCTCCATTATGTGGACTAGGATTGAGCTGCATTGCTAGCATAGCAATTGCTAAGTCACATTGCTGCAGCTTTGGAGGTGGATAATGCGCCCTTAAATAAGGGGCGTCCAGACGAGGCACATATCATTAAGTCCCAGATGGGTTATTATATGTTGAATACCTCTATTCCATGCGGGTTGATGACTAAGCACTGTGTTGACATGGCAGAGCACGCAAATTAACATAAGATGCCTAACCGCGGCAAAAACACTTGCAAACAAATCAAGATAACCGTGAGTGATGTTTTAAATTCAATGCTATGGTGGTGCAGAAAGGAACAGTAAATATCAAATGTACCGTAAACAAGGCCCATCAACAGTGACAGATTAGTTATGCATACCTTTAATTGAGTTCATACAAATTGTTGTCATGCTGCAGATTATATCCACATTCATTGATGTTGCCTTGGAGCTTTCCACTTCTGCACGTGTTTTTGAAACACCACGTCGTTTGCAATCATCCTTCCACAACTCATAAGCCTTTTCATATGGAAAACTATCTAAATCATAATCTGAACTGTAGATTCTCAAAGCTGCATCTAAGCTGCCATCTAATCTATTCCTTAGCTTATTTTTTAAGAAAGTCATGGTACTAAAACACCTCTCGTCCTCCACGCTACCAAGTATCATGCATAAGCATAATTCTGCTAATTTAAAATATTCTGAAAGAGAGACCTGCAACACACTATTGGAGCCTATCTTCTGTCAGAGACGAGTCGGAGCTCCAAATTCTAGAGGATCCTCAAGCTCTTGAAACTGTTTATACATTGTTTCACCAAAAAGTTTTGATTGCAGCTTAAGCTCTTCCCAATCTAAGATACCATCAATTGTCTCACATCCAATTGTCTTACGCGAACAAAAATGCTTCTGAATAACTGCTGACTTCTCCACAAAATTCTTGGATACCACAGAATTGCCCTGCAGATTATTCCAGAATTGAGGAAAAACAATACCAATTGCTTCTAGGATGTCCATATGCGGAAACCTGCTACGTAATTCATGACCTAAATTTCTTGCCACCTGCACACATCCATAAACATTAGAAAAATATCTTACCAAATACCTACACAATGCAAAAACATTAAATAGGACTCACTTGTCTCATGTGAGCCTGAACTTTATCCATGAATACCTTCACATCAGAATTTTTAAAATCACATTTTTGGTAATGACCGCCTCTTCCACTATTTTGTCTAACATGCATTCGAATAAATTTACCTTTCACATGAATGCAAAGGATACCACTAGGGTCATATCGCAAAAAGCTTGATGATGTCTCAATAGCTGCCATTTTATTCCACAAATGAAATATTTCTTTCTTAGATTGGAAACAAGACTGACCTGTCTTTATGTTATCAGCATACAAATACTCAAGATCCGTTTGCAACATTTTTCGAGCCAATGTATATTCAGGTATGAAGATATTCCTGTCTTGTGAAATTTTAATCAACAACTGCTTCAAACCTAAATCTGGAAATGAGCTCGAATCATGCCAGAATCGAATTTTTAAGCTATAAAAACTACCTAACCCTGGACTCCCGCTCTTAAGCATCATATTAAGCCTAAATCTAAGCCCTAAGATGCCGGAATCATTAAATTCAAACTTATATACCAGGGGATCATTGACAGAAGTTTTTTGAAAGTCCAGAAGCGCTCAAACCTTACAGTGAGCATTCCTAAGCAGGACTTGAAGGATTTGTGAAGACTCTGAGTATTCCCCAATCGGATCCAAAGAGATTTGGTTGAATTTATCTTTAAAATTATTTGATGACCTGAAGTTGATATTTTCTTGCATTTGAAGTACTGAAGTACCACTATCCACTATTATTATGATTGATTTACCTCCACATCAATGAAAATTTGATGCCAAGTTGAAGAAATTCAATCTGATATGATTCTTGACAATTCTGTCTTTTCAAAAATCCTACAGAAAATTCCCCTATGTTCTTAATTGTTTTTGGTCCAGTTGCACTCAATCCCTGAGACATCTAAGACCCATATGCTTTGAAAAAACCCAAAAATTCCATTTACAACTCGAAGTTAGCAAAATTTGCATTCTGCTTTTGATCGTTTTAATCGTATTTTGCAAAATCCTAATGCAAAAAATACTTATGAGCATCCAAATGAAGATCTGATATCATGCCCACACCCGTGATACCCTTTTGATATATTGGCTTTGAAAAATTCCCAAAAAGTGGTCAGAAACTCTAGTTCCATTTTCCTGATCACTGTTTTACAGTTTGATTGCCATTGACCAATTTTTGACTCCACTTTAAGCTTGAATATCTCTCAGGATAATGATCCGACTTGGTCACGGATTTTACCATTAGCTTCTTGCAACTTTTTTGTGCCAGTCTAAATTGTCTGACCAAAAGATTCAATTCATTATAGACTGCTACACCAATTTGAGTCAAGATTCCATTTTCTAGAAATGGGAAAGGTATGAAAACTTTGAGTTTTTGACTCTTTTGATATATTTATCTTCCATAGACTGATCACCTTAAGTGATCTGGAGGTCCTAACCCCAATTTGGGTTTATACTCAAGTTGGCTTATTGTGGTTGACCTTTGAAGCCAGGTTGAGGGTCAACATTTTGGAGGTCCTACCGATATCCTACCTGGATCTTGAGAACTCATGGCTTCAAAACAGAAATTTCCAGCAGAACAAGAACCAATGGAAGACCAAGAAGCTTCAGAACCCTGCAGAGATAGATCTCTTCCCCCAAAATTTTCAATTAGATTACTTCAGAGTATGCCTTACCAGTTTGAATTGAATGTGCCTACTCCATTGCCTACTTTTGATTCCAAAGATGAGTGCTAATACCTTCCTAAGGATTTTTTGAAGATTACTACGAGATTATGGCTTTAAAAAGGATGCAAGTTGTCACAATTTCAAAAGTGTTTTAAAGAGGAGAGTGAAGTCGGTGCTTGGTCGACTTATGAGAAACTCATGGGAACCACTTCCGGGATGATCTTGTCACCAAATTTTTAGACAGTTTGGAAAACTTGTCGCTCCCAAGGATCTTGTTAATGAATTGCAAAATTTCTATTTATGCAGTGAAAGTGTTAGTCAATACAAGGAAAGGTTCAGCACTTTCATGAATAGATGTCAGAAGGGCCAAGTTACCATCCCCACGCTTTTCTTGGTATCCTCCTTTATCAAAGGCCTATCTTCTAGACCAGAAATTCAAAGAAAACTTATCAAGATTCAAGCTGCAGAGGGTTTTGATTCCATTTACAAAGTCTTTGCCAAGACAACTGAGTTGACCAAAATGCTTTCTATCCTGCCAGAAAAACACAATAGCTTTCATCATGACCCCTTCTACCCTGATGCCATTGATGGTCCTTATGAACCTCACCATTCTGTTCCTATCTATGCCGTGCATAAAGAAAAGAAAAAAACCAAAGATGAAGAAGCTGATTCTCAAATTTCAGAGGTTAAAGCAGACTTGACAAAGGTAACCAAGCTTTAGCGTATGACCAAACAACTTGTGGAGCTCAAAGCAAGGGGGGGCAGGTAGAACTTATCCTGAATGTATTCATTGCAATAGAACTTCACATCCAGCTGACATTTGCTATTGGCAAATATGTCCTAAATGTAAAAAAAAAGGTCATTTTGGTAGAGAATGTCCAGTTTGTGCTTTTTGCAAGGAGATTGGTCATACTGACCTTAGGTGTTCTGTCAAAGAATATTTTGCCAAGCAAGAGAGAGAGAAAAAACCGGAGGCAACTCCCCATGTAAGGTTTGCTGAATCTACTAGTTCTATAAGGTTTGTGCAGGCTATAGAAATGCCAAAGACTGAGGAAGTAACGGTGGTACAAACCAGAAGCATGGGAGAGGTCCATAGACCTGCTGAACCTAATAAACTTGTTCCAGAGCATTCAAGGAGGTAAACATTGCCACCACCTTCTGTTACAGAAGTTCCTCCCCAAGAAATAGCTCCACCTCCTCAACAAAAGTATGGTAAGAGAGATCAAGATCTTGATGAATTAGATGTGTTATTAAAAAATTCTAAAGTAAGTGTGGATTTATTTACTTTGTTAAAGATTGCACCTAGTTATAGGAAAAAATTATTGCAACAAACTACCTTTAGTGAGGCAGTGGCTTGTGTAGGCATTGCAAATGAGGAAGATCCAGGTGCATTTATGTGTTCAGCTACTCTAGGAGGGTACTCCTTTTCTAATGTGTTGCTAGATGGTGGATCACCCTTCAATATTATGCCTTATCATGTTATGAAACAATGTGGCCTCGAGATAGATAAAAGATCATCTGTTTTGTTAAAATCCTTTTCTAATGCTAAAATAGCACCAGTTGGTATTGTGACTAAAAGTTCCTGTTAATACTGAAGGCATTGTTGTAGCTGCCAACTTTGTTGTTGTTGCTTTTGAGGATTTGGGAGAAGATGCAGATATATATGATCTTTTGCTAGGAAGAAGGTGGATGGCCACAGTTGATGCTAGGCCAACTGGTTCAGAAGGAGGTGCACCATTTCAAATGGTACCCAAGTGGCCACAATCTACAACTGGATGGTTCTTATGGCTTCAAGGATGAGGTACACTTTATTAAAGAAATGCTTATAGAAGTGCCTCTAGGATCTTATAGCTTAGCAACCTCTAGCACAAAGAAAATTGATTTGATTCCCTTTGATTAGGGAATGCATTACCCTCTTAGAATGGTAAAGAAGGTTGTTTATGGTTTGATGGAGGGATTTCAAAGAAATTAAATGTAGCTTCATCTACTGCCTATACTAAAGGATACTTCTAATAAACTCTTGGCTAAAGTAGGAAGGATTTTTCCCGATGATAACTTCCAATGTAGCGTAGTATAAAGCTTTAATTGCAGGTCTCCAAGAAGCTAAGGCTATGGACATTTCAATCATACACATTTATGGAGATTCTCAATTGGTTTGCAGACAGGTTAGTGGTGAATATCAGGCCAAGAATGCTGACATGAAGTCTCTGAGAAACCAGGTAATGGGAATGCTTGCCTATTTTACTTCCTGGAAAATCACTCATATCCCAAGGGAGCAGAATTGGGAAGCTGATGCTTTGTGCAGAGATACCTTAATGACTTATTTATCTGAAGGAGCTATACCAGAGGAAGATCTTGATGAGGACGAGGCTAAGGAATTTTGCCCCATATTAGTTATAAATGCATCACAAGAAGAAGCAACCAATGAAGTTGTTATTAATAAACATGGCCAGCAAAGAACTCTGTTTGTGGGAGATCTCTTTGATACACAAAACAAGGAAGAGATTACCAAATTCTTTGAAGAAAGAAGTGATGTGTTTGCTTGGGATTATTCTGAGCTCATTGGTATCAAGGAAGAGGTGTGTCAATTTGAAATTAAAATTAAGGAGGGGTGTAAACCCGTTTTCCAGAAGTTAAGGAGGATCAATGCTTCAATTTTAGATCTAATCAAAGATGAGTTGCATAAGATGTTGGATGCAGGTGTTATTGTGGAGATTATTAATCCTGAACGGGTGTCATGCATTGTTCCAATGGAAAAAAAGAATGGTGCTTTGAGAATCTGTATAGATTATCGAGACCTGAACAAAGTCACCATAAAAGATTGTTATCCTTTGCCTTTTCTAGAAGAAATTCTATATGCTGTTGCAGGGAAAGACATGTACTCATTTTTGGATGGTTTTTCAGGGTTTAATCAGATCAGTATCAAAGAGGAAGATCAGCCAAAGACTTCATTTATCACTCCCTGGGGTACATATGCTATGAAAAGAATGCCATTTGGCCTAATGAATGCCCCAGCTACTTTCCAAAGGGCAATGGATGTTATTTTCAAAACCATGTCTGCTGAAGAGTTTAGGGTGTATCTAGATGACCTTTGTCTGGGTTCTCACTCTACTAATCATGTGGAATTACTTGCAAAAATTTGCTCTTTATGCAGGAGTTCAGGAGTTAATCTAAATCCAAAAAAGTGCATCTTCTTTGCATCAAAAGGACAACTTTTAGGACATGAAGTATCCAATCAAGGTATTCAAGTTGCTCAAGATAAGATTGAAGCCCTCAAAAAGCTAGCATCCCCCAAGAATTTAAAGCAGGTTAAGAGCTTTATTGGTATGACAAGTTTCCTTAGAATGTATATTCCAAATTTTGCTCATATCTTGAGTCCCATTTCTAAGTTGACCAGGGTAGGTAAATTTTCTAAGTCTGAAAGCAAGCACATACCTGTCACATGGACTTCAGAATGCCAAGAGGCTTTTGACTTTCTCATTTCATCCATATGTGAAGCTACTCTTTTGAAAAAACCAAATCTGAGCATGCCATTTGAAGTTTATATCACTGTTACTAAAAAGGCCATAGGTTTAGCCATTTTGCAGGATAAGCATACCATAGTTTTTGCAAGTTAACAATGGTCTGCTCTTGAAGAAAGATAGACCAGAATAGAAAAAAGTGCCGCTGCTCTCATGTTTCTTATTAATAGACAAGGACATTTGCTTTTGAAAAGCCAAGTCCAAGTCTACAGCAAAACCCAATGGGTTTGCTATTTGGTAAGGCAACTAATAAACCAAAGATCCAGAGATGGGCTTGTAAGTTGCAAAGTTATGATATTTCTGTAAAGGAGTTGCGTTTGGCACGAAATCCTAGCCTCTACTTGCCTTACATATTTTTTGACCATGAAGATGAATTGGATACTACTGACACGTCACTTGCAGTGGCACATTTAGAGGTAACTCAAGAAGATTCAGCCAAGGGAGGATGGCAGCAACCTATTAGAGATTTTCTACAATATGGGATCATCTCTCCAAGCTTCACTCCGAGTCAGAAAAGGAGATTCAAGGACAAGTGCAGACAATTCAAGCTGATAGACAATGTCTTATGCAAAGTTAACCGAGATGGGATCTTGTTGAGATGTGCAAATGAAGATGAGTCTGCCTTGATTATTAGGGAGATGCATAAAGGTATCTGTGGAGGACATTTTGCTGGGGATACCACTGCAAAAAAGATTCTCAGGTCTGGATATTATTGGCCTACTGTTTTTAGAGATTGCTATGAGATCATAAAAACTTGCCATCAATGTCAGATTTTTAGCAAAAGAATTTTATTGCCAGCTGCCTTGAATCCTATCATATCTCCAGGACCTTTTCAAATTTGAGGGCTAGATTATATTGGCCCCATTAATCCTTCTTCTACAGGTCAACATCAACATATTATTGTGGCTACAGATTATTTTACTAAATGGGCAGAAGCCATACCTTTGAGGCAGGCCAATGCCTTCACAACTGCAAGGTTTTTACATGAATATGTTTGTTCTAGGTTTGGTATTCCTTTCCAGTTACATTCTGAAAGAGGTACCCCTTTTGTTAATGAAGTCATTGCTAACTTGTTGAGCATTTTGAAGGTCAAGCATACCAAAAGCTCTTCATATTATCCTCAGGGTAATGGACAAGCTGAAGCTACTAACAAAGTGTTAAAAAATATTTTGCAGAAGACAGTTGAGGTTAACAAGAGGGATTGGCATATCAAAATAGTGGATGCACTTTGGGCTTATAGAGTCACTATCAAAACAGCTACAAATCACACACCTTTCAATTTGGTATATGGCATAGAGGCAATTTTACCAGTAGAACTTGAGTTACCTTCCTTGAGATTAGCTCATAAATTGTGATTACCTTTTGAACATGCCTTACAGGAAAGATTGGACGCCCTGTTACATCTAGATGAGTATAGAATGGAGGCTGAGAATACTAGTTTGCTGAAAAAGGCTAAAGATCTGGCTGCATTCAAGGCTGCACACAAAATATAGGGTACTTTTAGAAAGGGAGAGCTTGTCCTCAAATGGAACAAGTCAAAGGAATATTCAGCTGGCAAATTTGATAATATTTGGGAAGGACCCTTTATAGTGCTAGAATCTGCAGGTACCAACTCTTATTGGTTACAAGAGGTTGCTTCAGGAATGCCATTGCCAAACCCTATCAATATCCTGCATTTGAAAAGGTATTGGGACCAGCATGCTTGCTTGTCCCTCTTTTTACATTAAAAAAAAAAAAAAAAAAAAAGCTTAAAGATCTACAATAGGTTTAGAGTAGTTAGATCAATTTGACTTTTGAGCAGATTACTCTAATAAGTTGGTTTTATGTTTATAGGATGGTCTGGCCAGACAACAGTACAAATGATCTCAAGAAAAGGGTTGTTACTAATGATTACCAAGTGTCATATGCAGGAGCATCCTTCTTCCATTTTTATTCATCTGCCTCAAAGCATTCCTACCATGTCCATTCAGCCTTCTATTCTTTTCTTCCATACCTTAACAGCACTCTGCAAAATCACCTTCACCATCATAGCAGAGTTGCAAGGTTTTGAGACTAATTAGTTTGTGTATTTCCATGACAGGTGCACTCTTCTTCCATTTTTTCATCTGTCATAAGTAGCCCTACTTTCCATTCAAACTTCTTATTCTTGCTTTCATTCCCAAAAGAAGAAAAGCACTCTGCAATTCATCTTTACCAACATAGCAGAGTTGCAATTTTGAAGGTCAGGAAGAAGACATGCATTTTTCTTGTTTTGGCGAAATCTCAATACTTGCACACTCACTTCATCTCCATTCCATCACCATCCTGTCATGTTCACATTCACTCCTGCCTTTTTTCACTCACCACACTCCACTCACATCATTCCATCACCACATTCACATTCATTTCATCAACATCTGCACTTCACACTTTCACTCCACCACTTAGGCACCTTGGCACAAGTTGAAGACCCCTCCCTATATTCACTTTTGGTACTATATGGCTGAGGGGACCAGCCATTTTCTTGTTTTGGCGAGATGTTGCCCCCAAAGGGCAACATGCTAATTATGGTCTATGCATTTAAACTAGGTCAAATTGCTTTGGAAGACTAGGTCAAAGATTGGAAGACTTGGTAGTCAATGTTGATGTGGAGGTCCAAGAGATGCTTACTTTTCAAGTCAACAAGTACTCAAGTTAAAAAGTTCACAAGAGATTGGAAGACATCTTTTGAAGATTGGAAGTTAAGAGTTTGGAAGACCCCATGGTACTTGATTCCACCCCTTAGCCATTCTTATCCATTTTTATTCATATTCTATTTTTATCCTTTGAAATTTCTTAGCCATTTTTCCCTACACCTATATTATCTTTTGTTCACCCTTGCATACCCTATCATGCTTTGCCCAATTCCTTCTTTTCTAATGCATCCTTATTCCCCCATAAGTTATTCCCACCATTGCCACTATATCTTTTACCCTTTTACTTCCTATGCCACATTCTTGCAAATTCCCTTAGCCTAAACCTTCTTGCAACTTCTTATACCCTTATGCCTATCTATCATTGTACCATAAGAAGCCATGTTATATGTATACCTTATGGAATATTCCCAATTATGATGCCCAAAACTTGTCATATCCCCAAAACATTAGGGTTACCATTGCTTAAATGATCCACTTCTTCAATTTTTTTCATGAGTGACCCCTTAAACCATGGCCTAGCTTTTCAAAACTATAAAATACGGCACATTCCTGGTTTATACTTCAAGAAATACGGTTACCGTATCGCGCAAATTCTCAGAAAATACAGCTGCTTCAAACCTAAATCTGGAAATGAGCTCGAATCACGCCGGAATCGAATTTTTAAGCTATAAAAAACTACCTAACCCGGACTGAGCTCTTAAGCATCATATTAAGCCTAAATCTAAGCCCTAAGATGCCGGAATCATTAAATTCAAACTTATATACCAGGGGATCATTGACAGAAGTTTTTCGAAGGCCTAGAAGCGCTCAAACCTTACAGTGATCATTGCTAAGCAGGATTTGAAGGATTTGTGAAGACTCTGAGTACTCCCCAATCAGATCCAAAGAGATTTGGTTGAATTTATCTTTAAAATTATTTGATGACCTGAAGTTGATATTTTCTTGCATTTGAAGTACTGAAGTACCACTATCCACTATTATTATGATTGATTTACCTCCACATCAATGAAAATTTGATGCCAAGTTGAAGAAATTCTCTCTGATATGATTCTTGACAATTCTGTCTTTCAAAAAATCCTACAGAAAATTCCCCTATGCTCTTAATTGTTTTTGGTCCAGTTGCACTCAATCCCTGAGACATCTGAGACCCATATGCTTTGAAAAAACCAAAAAATTCCATTTACAACTCGAGTTAGCAAAACTTGCATTCTGTTTTGACTGTTCTTGACTGTATTTTGCAAAATCCTAATGCAAAAAATACTTCTGAGCATCCAAATGAAGATCTGATATCATGCCCACACTCCAGGATACCCTTGTGATATATTGGCTTTGAAAATTCCCAAAAAAAGTGGTCAGAAACTCTAGTTCCATTTTCCTGATCACTGTTTTACAGTTTGACTGCCATTGACCAATTTTTGACTCCACTTTAAGCTTGAATATCTCTCAGGATAATGATCCGACTTGGTCAGGGATTTCACCATTAGCTTCTTGCAAGTTTTTTGTGCCAGTCTAAATTGTCTGACCAAAAGATTCAATTCATTATCGACGGTACACCAATTTAAGTCAAGGTTCCATTTTCTAGAAATGGGAAAGGTATGAAAACTTTGAGTTTTTGACTCTTTTGATATATTTATCTTCCATAGACTGATCACCTTAAGTGATCTGGAGGTCCTAACCCCAATTTGGGTTTATACTCAAGTTGGCTTATTGTGGTTGACCTTTGAAGATAGGTTGAGGGTCAACACATCTCACCCACTCATCTCCATTTATAATGGCATGTTCAATGTAAGGAAACTCAGTCAGCCAATCTTCTCTGAAACAACGACCAATAACATATGTGTTCTTTCTTTTCTTCCGCAAACTTCTAGAAGATTCAAAAGGAGCATTGTCTGAAGGTACAACATTTGGTTGTGCATCCGTAGTGCATCGATTGAAATATCACCGTAGTCAGCGTTGCGCTAAAAGATAACCGGGTGTACATCCTTAGGTACACTTGCGTAATCACTAATTCTTCTTTTGTCGGGACATTCTTGGTGTAAGACAAGACAAATGCCACACATCAGCCAAGTCAATCAAGGAGTAAATAGAATTTAAAATAATTTGAAAGTAATGCTTTGGACCCAAAACAAAAACAAAAAATGCACTAGCATTATCTCTCTAATAACTTTTGGGTGGAGTCTTTAATACGCATACAATACAAAGAATATGTCTATTGGGCTCTTTTTTTTTTTTTGTCTCAGGCCCATTGGTTTCCGAGACCCCCCCAAGTTCTAGATGAAAAAATCTCTCGCCATAATAGATCCCATTCTTGCCGGATTCTCTTCATCTATTTTGTATCCTCTCGCTTTTTTTTAATCCTCTGCTTGTATTATGTTTGCATATTGTCCTTCCACGCAAGATAGATGCCTTTCTATAATTCGGGGCTCTGCCCCATCTAAGTGCCCCAAAACATGGGCGGTCATTCTTCCGTCATGGTGGTGATCTCCAACTATCTTTTGGCTCTTCCTTTCTAAATATAGTCGCGAAAAATCCATCAGAACTTCTTATTTTTGGCGTGTAAAATCACTGTGTAGCTCAATTTAACAAAAATGATTAGTTACCTGCCAAAATTTTTCCTCCTCAGTAGGTTGGCCATCCACAATAGATATTATTTTTATATCCTGAAAACAATTATCCTTATTAGTTGTTGTTAGCAAATGACACATGTCACTAGGTGTTGCTGACATGGCACACGTACCAAATATAGCGCGAACTTTTTGATCTCCTCTTTGATCTGCTGCGCAACTCCTTTAGTTGGAGTAATCACGAGCGCAGATGGTCCTGCCGCTTCAATCACAGGGGGGGAGTTTTGAAAGGTAAGCAAGCATGGGCAATCCAAATGCTGCTATCCTTTCCGAACCTGCCAATTCGTAGCAAAACAGAGTCAAGAAAGCACTTGAATCCTAAAAGCTTAATTAATTAAAGATCTCCTATAACCAAGTAGGAGTCAAAGCCCTAAAAACTAGTAAAAGAAAGTTATTGGTTTCAGCAATTCCAATGACATCTCTTTGCTGAAAACCAAGAGGTATAAGAGCCATCTGTATAGGCGAAGGCTTCTGATATCCAGCCTTATAGACTGCCTTTATAAGCTCTGTACTAAGGCTTCCTTCTTCCCAGCTACACATTGGTCGGGCTATTTGGGAACCCTTAACACAAAAGAAAATAAAAGAAAGAAATGTCACAACTGGCAAGATACATATCGGATAGCTAAAAACAGGCAGCAGCCCCTCTTCACCTTGTATGAGATGTTGAGCTCTTCTTGGATTATACACTGAATCCCTTTTTGTCATTTCTTCTTCCTGTAAAAAGAAGCAATTGTGGGGATTTTTGAGGTTTCAACATTTTATACTGATCAATTGAAGATGCTATGGAGGTACCTTTTTATCTGACCAATGTTGCACACCCACTTGCCTGTCGAATGTATCATAGACGTTAACAGTAGCCTCTTTTGCCTTCTGGGATTCTGCCTCTTCTGGCTTCTCTTCTACTTCCTCCCTTCCGTCTCTTTCACGGGTAAAGGCATTTCGTGTTTGCTAATAAAATTATAAAAAAATATGCCCATAACCGAATTTGTAGGTCCCTCTCATTTTTGGCAGCAAGCTGAACAAAAAAAATAACAAAAGGTTTATAAAGCTTGAAATGCTAACATTATTATCCATGCTTATTTAGGTTTCAAAGTACTTAAATCAAAAGCAAAACCATTTTTTGCTCAGTTCGGTCCATCCCTTCCCAAAAACATTGTCCAAAAAGTGGTTGGTCTTCATGTGGGTCTTGACATCTACAAAAGCTTAGAACATTTAGCAAATAATACATTATGCCATTCACATGCAAAGCTGGGCTAAATACACACAATGGGTTCATGTCACAAGACGTATCCTCCATATTATCCCAGTCAAATGACCTTTGCTTGACCTTCAGTTTTGTCACCTTCTTAGCTCCAAGGTACTGCAAATGAATCTGGGCCACTCAAACAACAATACCAGTAAATCAACTAATAGAATGAATGCCACCATAAATATCTGCTCTTTAATAGCCTCTAGCTCCTTTTCATGCTCTCTCTGAGCCTGCTTCTCGAGACATTCCCTCTCTTTATTCTTTGCTTCCTCTCCTCCATATGGTCTATCTCTATCTGAATGACAATGCAATACGATATAAAGCCTAGCTTAGGTAAGAATACCACACTAATGAAAAAGCCTACCTTCAGCCCGTTTTTTGTTGTTTTGGTTGAAATGCTGCCATTGCTCTTCAAGCCTAACAAAGAAAATCGTAGAATCAAGGAACCATGAGACATGACATTATAGAGCAAATCAATCATATATTACCTTCTCTTCTGTTGTGCTACCTCTTCTTCACGTCTTTTCAAGGCATCCTGCTACCTCTGTGCTTTCGTCACAAATACAGGCTGCAATGCGGCTTCCTTGTATTTTTTCAAAATTGTTTCCAATGACAGAGGCTACATCACAAACAATAAATTAAACATAACCACCAAATAGTCAAGTTGATAGTTAACTTGGTTAAACCCTATGGTGTGAGCCTGCCCTAAGTAGGTGAATAGAATCCTTAAGCTCTCCAATTAACCATGAATAAGGTTAAAACCCTAAACCTAAACATTTATTTCTAGGAATTAACAACATACCTCTATTTTTTTAGCTTCTTCAATCCTAGGGGTAGATTCCTTCAAGTCCGTAAGCTCCTCATTATATTCATTATAATCCTGTCGCGAACCTCGTGGCTCGTACTTCTGCTTCTACGAGACGCTGTCCTATCTAAGCTCCGGGTTCTGCTCCTAAATACCGTATCCAAGCTCTGGCTTCTGCTCCTATTTGGGTCTTTTCTACACATGGAACTATGGTCGCGGTCCGGCAAGGGCGATGCTGTGGAGTCCATTCAATGACCATTACATAGGAGACCAATTGTATGTCATTAAAAGCACAAAACAAGAACCCTTCTATCTGTTTATTTTTTTTTATAAAAGCTTTAAGTCCCTCCTTAGCATTGAACAACGAGTGACAATGACTATGGTTGCCCGTGGATTCATTAAATTATTTGGCAAATAGGCATTAACATTGATGGCTGAGTTGTGTTCTACATAGGGTATGTTTCAATGTACATTATCTTAAATTAAAACCCTAGTCAAAATTAAAGTAAGCTGTTCGGTTTGCATTTTGCTCTTTTGCTTCTTTCAAATGACGAGTCGCCGGGCCGTGTTGCATGATTTTGCCATTGTTTTTGTGCTAGATTAAGAATATTTTATTGGCGCAGACTAATAGCCTCATGAATGGATGATGGAGAACTTCCAAAGGAATTGGAGACTGGATCAAAAGATTGCGCCAATGCTAGAATAAAACTTATTTTTTGCAACCAGTTGCGATCTGTTAAGTTTTTTGTGCCCCGAATGGGCTTCTCACTTTCCATTCCAGATTGTAGGCATATGCCACGGGCAAAGATGCGGTTGATATTCGCAAAAAAATGCAACCCAATTTCCATGTTGCATATACTTATGACATATGGGACATACACATGTCATATATGTCATGATAAAACTACATATGTTATTATTAGTAGTAGTGTCGTTAAGTCTGACTTATGACATTTGAGACGTGTATTATGTATGACATATGAATATCATATATGTCACTATATTATATATGAATGTCAGGTTTAACTTATGGCATATGAGATGTATGTTATATATATATGACATTTAAATATGTTTCATATGTGTTACTAGATTATAGGTGAGACAAGTATGTATTGTTACGTCTAGCTTATGAGATATACGACGTATGTTATGTATGACATATGAATATGTTATATGTGTCAAATATTGTATATGCTGTCAGGTTTGACTTGTGACATTGAATTGTGTGTTGTCTGACATATAAATATATTATATATACAAGAAATTTATGGCGGCGGCCAAGGCCGCCGCAAACATTTCTTTTGTTCAACTCACAGTAAAAGAAGTTTTGTGCTAAGTTCTGGACATGCTTGAGATGCGAGAGAACATGCAGGAGTTGAACCTGCACTATTGCCGTATGTTTTGTGCCCATAGGATAGATAGGTGCTATAACCGACCACCATGGGATTCCCACTATTGTCATGCCCTCTTCTTTTTTTGGCATCGATGAAATGACCCGTGTGGGTTTTGGGCCTGGATGGGGATTGCCCCTTACCGACGGCTTGACCACTAGCCTCAGAACATGGCTTGCGATGTATGCTCTTTTCTTTTATTTCATTTTATTTTTGCATCCGATGACAGCCAGCGGTTTTTGGGCTTTGGATGGGGGTCACCCACTACCAGTAGCTTGACCACTAGGCTGTTACCGCGATGGACGTTCTTTTTTATTTGTTTTTCATTTTATTTTTGCATCTAATGACCCGATTGGGTTTTGGGCTTTGGATGGGGTTTCATTACCAATAGCTTGACCACTAGGGACATCGATGTTATTTATTCCATTTTTTTGTTACTTTTTTTTCAATTTCTTAAAGAAAAAAGAAGGAGATAGGGGAATCCCATGGTAATCGATAGCACATCATCTATCATACAGCAGAAGAAGGAAGGTTTTCTCTCTCTCTCTCTTTTTTTTTTTTTTTTTTTTTTTTTTTTTGTGGCGTACCTTATAAGACACCTCATGGAGCAAAAAGTGTAACTTTTTGTCAGATGAAGGATATGGAAAGATGGAGGGACGACCTTATTAACTTCTTCCGTGTTGTATAAAAAAGTCGCGAGAACCATAAGAAGGATATGAAAGACGGAAGAACGATTTATGGATTTCTTCCGTGTTGTATAAACAATTGTTGAAGTGAAGACGAAGGAGGGCTAAGAAAAATGTACCGTATTATAAAAAGAAGTTCTTTGTAGGCGATATTCTTGGTGGTCCTCCCCTCGTGTTCTCCTTGAGGAGAATGAGCACGCCCTGCCTCCCTTGTGAAAAGTGTCGTGTATAACTGACCATGTGCGAATACTTCAGTACGCAAGTCGATGACGACACGATCCAATGTCAATCCCTGGCAACTATTGAAGGTGGTTGAGTAAGACAGTCGAAGTGGTAATTGCCGCCTATGAATGGTCCAAGGCCGATTCTCCGGTTGATAGAAGAAATCAATTCTAGAGATTGGGTATGTACATACGTTATCTTGGGATGCATCATCTAATACCTTCACCATTACAAATTTTTAAATTTACATTGATACGACCATAACTCTCGTGATTTTTCACAAGACTTTTCCATATCTAGTCGTTTCATAATGTGACATATAGCCCTACCTTTAAGTTCGACTTCGTGGTTGGGTATCCTGATAATGTGAAGTTATTAAGAAAATCTGATGTTGCATAAGGATGGTCGTGTATGATTTCATCTTGCTCGCTGACGTGGTCATGGCTATAATATGTCTTATCATGATTAGGAACTCTATTAAGAATACGATCATTGAAGTTGTCACACTCCTATTGATCGGCGATAAGAAGTTGTGTTTCTTGCATGTTGTTGGATTCTGAAGCGGGTTGGAAGGTACAAAAATTCAACACCATCTCATTTCGTTGGTAGTTATATCGAACATATCTAGTGAGACCGTGGACCCTTCCCAATCTTCCTATCGCGCATCAACAAATCGCATTAGTTCCGGGTCGCCCGCATTACGACGGGTTCTTCTAATCTCAATACATAAAACTTTTCCATAGCGGTGATGACTTTATGGATGCGTTGTAGGCTGCGTTCTTCCCTCCCTTGGACAATGTGAGCAACCCGTCTCAAGTCTCCACATAATAAAATGTTCTCAAATGGGGAGAGATTGTTTCTGCACAATCGTTGCAATAGATGATTGACGCTTTCTATGACAGCTTTGTTGGCTATTGAAATTCATCCGATGATAACCTGTCGCACAAGCATATATCCGCCGCCTAATCATGTTCTATCATCGATCAAGCCCAGAGATTATTTTCTTCCACGGGATTTGAAGAGCGAATTTGCCATTCTCCTCCGGATATTGACGACTGCTAATGCACGCCTAGTACCACATGGAAGTAATATGCCCTCGATTGCCTCAGATGGGCGAGGCATATGCAGTTCAATAGGGAATGTTTTTCCTCCTACCGCTTTCCATCGATGAAAATAGGTGGTCACTTCTTTGTGGTAATTCCAAACCATCTACGAACAAAGTTGTATATCTCCTTTCCGGGTCATTTTTTCATTATACTTGCCATCGGCATCCGCAGTATTTAGATACGCCTCATGGTCAAAAAATTTTTGCAACTCATGCATGACTTCTTCCAAGACGAGGTTGCAAGTAGAGGCGAGAATGCCATGATATTAGTACTATGTTGTGTGTCAAAATATTATTGATTAAATGAAGGGATTCATTGAAGGCGGTTGTCTCATCATTTGGATATTCGCACCGTAGGGTCGACACTCATTGGTATTCGAAAACCTAGTCCATACCTTCAATTGTCGGACCTTGGTCTAGTAGTGCAAATATAGCAAAAAGAAATCGCAGCTTGTGTAGGATTTAATGATAAAGAACCGCTTCTTCCATAACTAACGATGTTTCCATTATGTGTCATGAGTAACCCTTCCGCCCGCTACCGGCCGGTATGTTTCATGGTGTTGTCCATTGGATTTAATTTCTAACTCATCCCATGTTCTCACAGAGCGTTGTAGTAGGATTTGTCTAAGATAGAATGCCTTCCAACTCGGGCAATACTTCAATCGTGATCCTACATACTATCCGCTTCCTTTACTCTTTTCTCACCATGTTCATTATCGGTGGAAACCCTCTCGCTTGTTGTTTATATAAGTTCCGTGCTCGACCGCTGATGGATGGATTGTATATTGTCTGCGTGGTAATCACGTGAAGGCATCAACCGCTACCAAAGGACGAAGAAATATCGATCTAGCAAACCACTCTCGGTTCGTGTGCGGCAGATGCAGAGGTAAGCATTTCACGCAGGAGATTTATTCGCTATATCATATGACATCACTCTCCATGCACCTCCGCCGCCGAGCAAGTAACGTGCCCCTGGGTAATCATTTATTTCATCCTGGGGAGGACGCTCTAGAGCTTTTTGTTCTCATAATATGCGCCCCGGGTTGCCCGTAGTACTCTCCGCTTGATCGGGCCGATCCCTAATTTACTCGCTCTAGCCTCTTCATGGTGATCGCCTAATGGCAATGCATCGGGGTTTCCACGCCTTCTTTTGGGTTACATGAAATTGGGTTGTCAAATCCCTTGTAAATGTAACTATAGAGGTAGGAGAATACGGGACTGTGGATGCAATGTCCACCATAATGGACAATCTAGTTCATGCGAAGAAGAAAGGCGCTATAGGGTACCACCCATGCATCGCTTTATACTCCTCCCTTCAGATTGCACGAACCTTTTGAATCAAGGTACGCTGCTATTGACAAATTTTGGGTACTTTATAACAACATGGAGCGTTGTTTGAAGAGCACCTATGTGTGTGTTTATGTATCATGAATTTTGGACCTTCGCACGGCGATTGATCCGTAGGCGCTCAAATTTAAATAACTTCATCGATGCATTCAATCGGTATATCGGGTTCAAGACGCAAGACGAGGTGGGTACGTGGCAATCCACGCTTTTTGAAATTCTATGACGGCTATCATATATGATATATGTTGAAAAATTTATGAAGAAGCTCTTTAACCGGATGTAGCCTTCCATGAAAGCACCGAACGACAAACATAGGAACATCTGAGACATTTTGCCCGTGTCTCGAGTGGGGTGCCTCGTATTTCTCGCCAATCCGTATTTGTGGTCATAGTGACAAACAATGTTGATGACCTTTTGCCCTAGATAGGGCCAATGCATCCCGCCACTTGCACCGAGCAACCACCTTTGACACCCCAAGAATGAAGAGGGTAAGACAACGCCTTTTGGTCATCATTATCTCTTTCAATAGTCCTCGGCCATATTGCACTTTCCTATTGTGAAAGGTAGGCTCGGAAGAAGTTCAATCGAGCATCTCAATCCTCAATACATGGCTCAAATATCTCCACATGACAATCTAATTGAACAAAACGCTCTCATGCAACAATCTTGTCATACCATTGCAATTGTGTAAGACCATGCTCTTACCAAGCCCAAACCAACCGTACTACAGCGGAAAAAAATGGATATTGCAAAGGGTTCGCTACATAGGATCCAGGATATTTATAAATGTTGGTTCCCCTTCATTATAACCCAAAACCAAGAATCCGGATGGTTATATCGGCTGCGGTTAATACATTCGCGAATGGCCGCTTATTTTGCTTGGTAACGACCATGAATCGTGTGTAAATATATGCCGATGGAAATGCATGCTTCCCATGGTTCAAAGGTTTTGAACAAATGGCTTATTTGGTTAAGAATTGAATCATAATACCAATCCATTGAAACGGCACTTTGGTCTCGAGCTTGTGCATATCATTCGATTCATTATAGATGTACCAAATGTATTGGATGTCCCCTGTCATAGGGTCAGAGTCGATGATATGTCCGTCCCCGTAATAGTTAATTCGATTTAAGGGAAATCTAAATTTACAACCACCACTTATTTCCAAGCATCACCAAGGTAATAGTTTGTTTTTATTTTTCTCGCTAGTTCAAGAAATTCCGTATGTTGTACATGTTGTAAATAGTCATGCAATGGCTGCAAAGATGGCAACAAACCATTTCCTTTGTTGCAAATAAATCCATCTTGCTCGATGTTGAGCAAAGGAATTTGACAATATGTGCATCTCTTTATTCCACGTAATATCGCACATCACATAAGTTCATGTATAGCCAAGTTCATGTGTTGTGCACAAGCTTTGCCAATGCCGAAGTTCCTAATGCTACCTCTCCCGTGAGTACCATTTTCTAGAATTTGTGTTTGGTTTGACGTATGTTGATATGGTATCTGCCAGCTTTCAGATGTTACATCTCTCCGCTAGATATGCATAGAGGATCGCCCCAACGCCTCCTCCGCCCTTCGCCTCATTCTAAATCTATCTCTACTTCATTCAAACTTGTATGCCTCTATGTTTCTTTTGTCAGATATTCTCTATCATCCCCGATAGTTGTGCATAGTGCTCTACCTCCCTTTGTCGCAATCCTACCGATCAAGCCATTATCCAAAAGTCCCTGCATATAACTTCTCCACCTCGTGATCCTATCCCTCGGCCCAAGCAACCATGTAGCCGGGTTTCACCTCGGTATATCGTATCACGCCTCAGTCTCTCCTCTCTGCAGTCGATATACGCTCTTCTTTTCTTTTGACGTATGCTCTCTATCTCTTCTTTCCTCGATAAGTTGGCGCGCACGCTCTCTTCTCTTACATCGCCTTCTTTCTATATTCCGTCAAATGCAAATTCCATGAACACCCTTCTCAAATGGTAACTTATTCAAATTTATAGTACCATCACGATCCACAAATTGTGAAATTGCTTTTGTTCTATACACTCTTCTTTATAATAGCTCGTCGCTGCTCGCACGCCTCTATTTCCTTTCGATCCCTTCCCTATCTTCCTCGGTCAAATTTGCATAGCGCCTTATCTCTCCGCTGTGCTTTTTTCTATATCTCCCTCAGCCACATCCCCCTTCTACAATTCTCCTATCATTATGTCCATGATGCTTTACGTGCACTAACCTATTTTAAATAAATTATTTGACGCTCAAGACAACAATGGAGGGGGGGATACTTCATTTGATATTGTTTTGTCTACCTTCTTTCCAAACTCATGTCAACACTAGTAAAAGTTTATTCTCAAAGCTATAACACAAAACCACAAAACAAATGAGTTCTGGTATATATCCAATCTCACCTCAAACATAACAAACATAGCAAGCAAAACAAATTCCTATTGAGTATAGAGACCTTATCAAAACCTATATGAAAAGACAATCAAGGTAGAGGTATGGTTTATGAGCATCCCAAATCACCCAAAGGGTATTAAAGAAAAAAAAACGTTTAATATCACTTAGATTGTTTATCAAATCTTCATTTGCATATTTTGGTCAACATATTTTGCACAAATGGCTAATAAAAAATAGCAAAGTCAATTTCTTGCATCCCAATTTAGGTCAAGGATACATTGTAGATAAATCACTATGCTTAAAAGGTGTGCTTTTGATGCATGTGGTTTTGAGGTTTTTTTTTTTCCGGCACATCTCAATTTTGCGATTTAATCACATACTACTAACCCCTTATTTGTTTATTAATATGGCACTAAAACTCAATAAAACTATGGCACTTAAGCCCACATAGATGAACTAAAATGACTAATTCATTTAAATGCAAAAATGCACCATGGTTTTTGTTATTATATCTTTTTTAGATGTTTGGCAAAGTCTAATTATTGCAATGCCTCGTAGAATCCCTTTGGCCACATACTTTTATTTTTTCCGCGTAATTCATGGCCGCAAAAGGAAGGAAACCGATGAATGAAAAAGAAATGTATATTTGTTCAATTTAGGGAAGACTTAACATGGCTCCCGGCATGAACAAAAATAGGTTTCCCGCTAAATGGGAGGTCCGAGATGC
This sequence comes from Isoetes taiwanensis, assembly GCA_021234155.1. Classification (NCBI taxonomy): domain Eukaryota; kingdom Viridiplantae; phylum Streptophyta; class Lycopodiopsida; order Isoetales; family Isoetaceae; genus Isoetes; species Isoetes taiwanensis. The sequence continues at coordinate 1,333,619 of JAJEKV010000063.1, forward strand.
AAGAACTATGGCCTTAACAGGCGTAACCGCATAAATAAAAAAAAAAAGAAATGCATAACTCTAAGGAAGTAGAGCTGGATATGTCTAATGGTTGTTAGAGAAGGAATTGCTTAGCTCTTCTATATCCTTGAATTGGGGATGAAAACGTCGAGGCCATAAAACACAAATACTCATTACTTTTTAATTGAGTCCACCCTAAAAAAAAGTCCTGGTTCAGCGACAATTGTCGGAGATGGGTCCTCTTTTCCCCGTGGAAATAGAGTATGGCCGTGGACGGTATAAAATTTGGCAATTTGCACAAGTGATGACACATTCTAAATTGATCGAAAATTGGTATGTTTTGTTGTACCCAAAGTTAGCCTACATCATTTCTAAAGACCAACTATTAAAGACCAACTATTACCTTCAAAACCAATGCCGAGCCACGATTTTCGAGGGGAAGAGCGGAGGGAAGAGGGGAAGAAAAAATGGCGCTATCGGGAGTGAGCCATCGAATGGCAATAGTGTTGATAGTATTGGGATGGAGGGAATGAGCCCAAATCTTTTGCCCAACAAATCCCCAAAGCTTAGCCTCGCCATAGCTAACCGCGCCGCATTGGCCTTTTCGCCAAGAGCCCAACTTTTGCTCTCTAAAATTGAGGAACCCTCGTGCATTTTCCAAACCGCCCAGTGAAAATTGAGGCCCTGCATTCCTTTGGGCCTCTCTCTATCCGTTGTTTCCCCGCAAAAGGAGCCCGCAAGCAACCACGGGTATTCAAGATTATTTGGCTGGTTCTTCACTTGAAATCATAAGGGACAAACATACATGGCCTTGATTGTGGAAGAATCACCCCCATATTGTGCCCATTTTGTAGCAAAAGAGCTTAATTTGGTTATTTGGTTAGGTTTTAATGGATAGAATGCATTATATATGTTTAGATATGTCATTATATTATAGTTTGAGATAAGTGTTATATACATATGAATATCGATGGTTTTATTGGCACCATTTGGGTTGACTCTCGAGGAACCTTCCCAACTTGTCCAAAAACCTCCTGAAATCTCCCTCCCTCGCCTCTCCACAAAAATCTCCCTCAATTTCTCTACTAATTTGGGGGCAGTTTCAATTTAGGAAAATAGTGGACTTTCTTGATGTAAACCTCCCAATTTTTTTGTAATGAATTTGGGAGGTTTCCAATTGAGAAAATGGGGAAGTGTTCACAAAAAAATGGGGGAGATTTTCCATTAAAAAAGGGTCTCCCTTTGCAACGAAGATGAAGAGTCACGCCCCATGCACCCCATCCATGAGCCTTAGTAGAGAAGGAATCATCCACTCTCATGGTTGTGTAAATTAGTAACTTTTTTGTTTTTAATATTCTATAGAAACCTTCCAAGTTTTTCGAAGAAACTAGGGGAGGTTTCTATAAAATGTCTATAAAAGCTCACACTTTGTTGAGCTTATCGTCATTGTGAGCTCTTCATCAAGTTTCTTCATCCATAATTCATCCATCCATTGTGAGTTCTTTGTCAACTCAAGTATACTTCCATCTATGATTTCATCTTTTGTTCATTTGATGTCATTGCTTATCTCATGGATTTGCGCAATATGCGGGGGAGTTGAAGATGATATCTCCACTGATTCGTCTCTATATGATTCAGAAGCAATTGTAAGTGATTTCGTTTTTTGGAAATATTGACAATGCTGCATGTTTTGAGGGCCTAGATGATCAAGATTATGTAATACCGAGTGATGATTATGATAATCATTCGAATAAAGAAGGTTTTTTTGAATCATATCTACCTATTCCTTCAATCAATCAAAAGGGTTATATTATCAAGTAATATATGTTTTGATGGTAATGTGTCAAAACTCATGTCCAACTCTATCGGAAAGATGACCTAGGCTTATGATCCAAAACCGCTAGATATGTTCGATACGGTAAAAACCAATTAAAACATACATATAATAGAAAGCTAGTTGAGTTTTCAAAAGAAATTAGAAGTTGATCTGGAAACTAATCTTCTCATATGCATGACCTTTGGAAAGTGGCTCTATATCCTATCGTTATGGCAATTTTGTGGTACGATATATGGGATGACAAATATTTAATATGATGGTATACATTCTCAGAAGAATGTAATGCTAATAATATTTAAATAACAAAGGTGCATCAAAATATATATATTGTACGCGATAAGTCCACGCAGCATAAGAAAACAAAGGTAGAAAAGTGAAAAACATCAGTAATTATGGATATCGCTTGCACCGAGGACTGCTATTATGAAGACACAATGTATTCAACAAAGCAATAGCACAAGAAATACCTGTCACTCCCCTTGGGAACTATAATGCCAGTTCAGAACCACCCTTCCAACCTAGCAAGCAAAGTATATGACATGTTAAATAGTGAATTTTTAAATCAAATCGGCTTAGTTGTTCTACCTAAAGTTTAGGGCGGTAACCCAAACGGAAGAGCATCCGCCAACATAAAGATTGACAAAACCATACACACCACAACTATCGTATTCTCTAATGTGGCACGTCCATATCACGATTTGGGTTGGGGAGGGGGAGGGGCTGAAACTCCATATGGAGTAAGCATGAATTCACCACAACGCTGTGGTGTTATTTGGGCAAAGCCGCCATCTGTCGCATGTTCTATTTTTCTTTTGTCCTTTTTGGTTTGAGATTGTGCTTATTGACGCTAAAGGTTTGCGCCCAAAGATCGTAGGATAAGATCAAATCTGCAGGGGGGAAATAGCACTACCGGGATGAAATACCAGCCGAATTGCTCTGCATGGGGAGTTTATGGAGCAATATGAGTTGATTACAGCCTTTGAGTACATCCAATGGGCTCCTGCGTTTCTTTTGCTCACTTGCATATAAATCGTGTTACTATATATTCCTTTTTATCCAATCAATTACTAAGCATATATATTAGGTTATTTAAATTCTCATCAAGTCCTATTCAGTAGTCTCCTCAAGCTTCATATAGACCAGAAGGAAATATGCACTATAACAATTAGAAGACTCCAAAACATAAAACTTTCTTAAAAATAAAAAGTTCCATGGAAATAAATGCTTGAAAAAAGATGTCGGAAAGAGATCCACATGAACGCCAATACCAGCAACTTGGCGCAACTGCATATCTAAAAAATACAATTGTACATCTAAGAAATGTCTAAACAATCTTAACCAAAGTTTAGATAAAACAAAAGTACTCAACGCTATTCCTTTTGAAAATTTCAAACTTGATTACTGTTTGTCCTTCCACATCACACACAAGGCCAAACAAAGTATCATTTTCATAGCTACATTATTGTTTTTCCTAATTTGCTCTTGCATGTAACTTATATATAAAACTTTTCGATGCCATCTCCCTTATATAAAAAATAAGAACTGATAGTTTTAACGCTTGCAAACCTTAGCTAATAGATCAAGGTGGAATCATGAATGAACAGCCGTAATGGTTCTCCCTAGTTCCCATGCCTCCCTTACATAACTATGTACATGAGTTATATATAGATGCAACTACCACTTGAAGGGAAGTAGTTCAAACAATAAATCAATCATTTATATTACGTAGCAAGGATCGCGAAACAATTTGGCTACGTGACTCCAAGAAAGGCACTCGACCAATAGAGTGGCAAATATAGAATCCTTTCATCTACTCTTCATAAATATCAGATCCCAAGAGGTGCTTTACCGAAAGACTGTACCGGCCGAACCAAAATGATAGCGCGGCAAGAATGTTCCACAACTAACACCTAAAACCAACATGGTCCTTTTAGGAATAAGATAAATAATATTCAACTAGATAATCCCAAGGGCGGTTCACCACCTAACAATGGTCGGGGCGGACCAGGTGTGTGAACGTTTAGGTTTTTTTTAGTGAGTCGCACCGCCTACCTGGCCAAAGCCGACGCGGCGGGTCGAAGCCCATACTCCCGCTTTGGAACGCGAAGGGAGCAAAGGCTGAAGGAGAGAGAGATCCGTAGGTGGTCGATTTGGGCCTCCTATTGATGGTGGTTTCGAAGTTTATGACCACTACTTGAATTTGCTTATCGACATTTGCAAAGTTCTTTCGATCCTCGCATTCAATCAGTTTGTATGAGGATCGCAGGATGTCGTGAAGAAGGTCGATCAATGCTGTATTGCTGCATCAATACTTGTTAGATGGCAATGCATTTTTCGTGATCATAGGTCAACAACACAGCTTTGAAGAAGTCATGACTTCTTTACCGTGGAGAGAGACTTTCTATGCTTCCCTTCAATCCAATTGCCTTTCTCAGTGGATGGACGCCGCCTTCGTGGGTGATGAGACTCCGTAAGAGTGTATTTGCCGCTTCTCCGCAAAACCTTAGCATCCCTTTTGTTTGTTTGTTTTTCTTGTATGCAGGTTTTAGGCATGTCCTAATAACTTGATATTCTCGTTTTCAGCCTTTTGATTTGGTGGCAAGATGGAGATGAGATATAGATGCCATGCTTCATCAAACCGAGGGTCGCCATGAGATGCTAAAACTATTTTGGATGACATGTCACTGACTACTATTATTTTGTACCGTGATGTTTCGCTGTGTTTCCATACTTAGAGTCGAGCATGTAGTGTGTGGATACTATATGTTCTCGTTCTCAATATGTAAAAAAGTTCTCTTAATCACCTATTCCTTGTGATGTTGTCCTGATTCTTTACGCAAACATCCGACATGTCCCAAAATGCTTTTTTCTTCCTTTGTGCGCATGTGATTGGCTTGGTTTTAAGATAGCCTGCCAATTGTCAGCGCCCTTTGCTACATAGATGCCGCGTTTTCTCCGCTTGTTTGGGTTTACATATTGCTCCTCCGTGGATTGTTTGATGAGCCTGCCGCAAACTGGTAGTTCTAGTATGACACCTTCGTGGCACGCAAAGTATTTCAAATCAAACCGCCGCTTTAATTTGTGCTCTATGTATCACATTATCTGAAAGCCACCTTTGCTTACGCGAGGCCTCCAATCTTTGTTATAATTTCTCTAACTGCTATAGAATTCCCCTCATATGTCATTTCGCCAAGCTGAAAATTATTTATCTTGGTCAGCTACCTATTGATATTGTCAATCTAAACTCTTTATCGAAAGCATGTTCAAGATTGTTTGGATTGATAGTCTTTGTTTTGGGCAAGATGTGTGTAAGTGGTATTGGTTGGTCGTAAGATGTTAATAGTACTCATTGTTGTAGATTTTATTTGCATGCCAGAGTGGTGGTCCATGAATGTAGGAGGATCTTTCTCTCGCCGCTTTGGTCTATAAGTATGCTACATATGAAGCCAAGAGGCAGCTTAATTTCAAGTATCAATGGGAAACCAGCTGCATATAAATTGTCAAAGAAGGTATGCTCCTATCAAAGAAGATATGCCTTAATATGTCACACAGGAGCCGAGGTAAGAAGTTTACGGCAAATAAATAGATGTTCATCTCTTGTTTTGTGCTCATTTTCAGGTATTTATCAAAGATTTAAAATGTGGTTTTGATGATCTCGGTGACGGGATGCATAACACTCACAAGATACCCTTTGGCGCACTTGAGGAGCTTGTGGAGAGGGTAAGTGACCAAAGTATATATGGTATGCTCACGGAATGGTTTCTCGCATGCCACCTCAATCTAAAGGGCATTCTTCCCTAGAAAGATCTCAGACAAGTCAGCCGCATATATGTAAGTAAGACGACATGCTGCGTGATGACTTTATGTTGGGTGTTGAGCATATTTTTAAATTCGCGTTTTGTGCTTTGTAGGAGGGGAGAACCTACCATTTGCTAAGTTATACAACTTCCTTTCAACTTAAGCTCGCAGCAAGAGGCTTCGCGGAAGCCAACACAGTTGTGAAAGAGAGGCCTATGACACCGCTAGGATGCCGTTAAAGAGCTTGGGACTTGGTAGCACGCGATCTTTAATGCGTATGACATCGCGAAGTTGTTATCCGGGTGATTCTGGCGATGTTGGACTATGCTTCATACCCTTTTACGCCAAGGCCTCATTATTCCTCGCCGTGATTAGTTAGTTGCTTTGTAATCCTCGATGTGGAAAATTTATGTTTATACCGCTTTTGCCAGTAAAAGCTTTGGTAAGGGCCCTCACGTGATAGTAAGGCTTCTAAGATGCAGCGCTATTCCATGAGTAAATAAGTCATGGCAGGTAATTTTGGTAATGCTAGTATCATCGCCTAACATTGTGACAAAATTTTAGCCGGTATTAATGTCGTTAAGCAGGCATTACATTATGTTGAAGAAAATGTCGGACGCATATTGCTATCCCCTTCCTCAAGCAAGGAAATTATACCTACCAAATGTTCATTAATGTAAAACATGTTCTATGGCACTTTGTATTTCATGGATGAGGTATCTGAGTGAAGAGTATAGCGTAGAAGCCATTGGTGGATTGCAACCGAAGTGCCGAATAATGCTAACACTTTTGTCCAATGTAATAGAGATAATTTCTGCTCAAGTGAACAAAGGATTAAAGTATTCCTGTGCATACCACATCGTCCACTTGGTGAAATGACTATGGCAATTTTGTATTTCTGCGGATGAGAGGCCCTGGCGGAGTATAGCGTAGTAAAAGCCATTGTTGATGTAAATCAAAAGTAGTGAATGCTACTACTTTTATCCAATGTAATAGAGATAATTTCGCTTTAAAATTGAACAACAGATAAAGTATTCCTGTGCATGCAATTAATATCATCCTACTTATGAAATGATTGTTCCTTTATAAAAATTGTATTTCATGGATGAGGTCTTGGAGGAAGAGTATAGCAGAGAAGCCATTGTTGACAAAATCGGGAAGTTGAATCTTAAATACTTTGTATCCTAATGTGGTAGAGATCGATTAGTATCAGCCCCCTCGTGACAAGAGATCAATGTTTTTCCTTCAAGGCCCCCCACCCTTAGGTATCATTTGATTTGTAATGATTTTTGGTAACAAGAGGCAAGGTATTCTACAAATTCCTCATATTTGCTTCTATGTGTAGATCCTCTAGAGCAACATGTTTTAAAAGATATCCACTGCAACTGCTTTTTGACATTGGCAGTGTTATAATGGCCATTCGCTTAAGTAAAAATCTCTTCATACCTCCTCTGCATAAATGCCGGAAGCAGTTCTTCGGCGAAGTTCTCTTCAGCAAAAGAGAGTCAGAAATGTGCTTAGACTTTGCTCCAAAGAAGATTCATGAGAAGGCATAAATGTTGGCTGTGAACTTTACATTGGATTTATGTGGTTCCATGTTTTATTGCATTGTGCGATGTTGACATTGCATTTTCTCGTGCTAATATGTCATGGGCAAGGTGGTTTAGGGATTTTGTATTGTCTAGTTATACTATATATCTTGTTATATTCATTCTTAGACTTTGTGGGATCTTTGCGCTCTTTCCAATATTCTCAGGCGGGTCGCCTACCAAATAGTTCGCTTTTTATGTTTGAAAGGTCCCAAACATGTGGATAGCTTTTAGAATCTAGTTTTAAACAAAGAAATAGCCGGAATCAATTTTTGTGAAACTACAACCTAATGCCGTGGTATTAAAATGAAATTCATGAAAGGTTAACACATTTACCTCAAGCAATAGAAATAACCCTCCCTTTTTACGTACGGAGGTTGGACTTCAACCGGTTCATAATACTACAGTGAAAATCGCGGATGTAAACAATGTAACAAGAATAAAACCATCTCCCACAAAGTTGCCGGTAGTATGACAAAAGGTACATACAAAGTCTGCAAAGGGATTAGGTGGTGAATTTAAGTACTACACCAATCGTAAATCTACTGATAGGGCTATATTGTATGTTAGTTCAAAAAACCGTGATGGTATGGGTTTTACCCAAAAAAGTCAGAGATATACAGGGTTTTTCTATGACCTCATCTAGATATCCTCATTGCCCATATATATAGAGGTGCACCCCCAAGAGAGGCTTTTTGACTTTCTCATTTTCATCCATATGTGAAGCTACTCTTTTGAAAAAACCAAATCTGAGCATGCCATTTGAAGTTTATATCACTGTTACTAAAAAGGCCATAGGTTTAGCCATTTTGCAGGATAAGCATACCATAGTTTTTGCAAGTTAACAATGGTCTACTCTTGAAGAAAGATAGACCAGAATAGAAAAAAGTGCCGCTGCTCTCATGTTTCTTATTAATAGACAAGGACATTTGCTTTTGAAAAGCCAAGTCAAGTCTCTGACAAAACCAATGGGTTTGCTATTTGGTAAGGCAACTAATAAACCAAAGATCCAGAGATGGGCTTGTAAGTTGCAAAGTTATGATATTTCTGTAAAGGAGTTGTGTTTGGCACGAAATCCTAGCCTCTACTTGCCTTACATATTTTTTGACCATGAAGATGAATTGGATACTACTGACACGTCACTTGCAGTGGCACATTTAGAGGTAACTCAAGAAGATTCAGCCAAGGGAAGATGGCAGCAACCTATTAGAGATTTTCTACAATATGGGATCATCTCTCCAAGCTTCACTCTAAATTAGAGAAAAGGAGATTCAAGGACAAGTCTTGGACAATTCAAGGCTGATAGACAATGTCTTATGCAAAGTTAACGAGATGGGATCTTGTTGAGATGTGCAAATGAAGATGAGTGCCTTGATTATTAGGGAGATGCATAAAAGGTATCGTGGAGGACATTTTCTTTGGGGATACCCTTTGCAAAAAGATTCTCAGTCACGGATATTATTGGCCCTCTTGTTTTTAGAATTGCTATGAGATCATAAAAACTTGCCATCAATGTCAGATTTTTAGCAAAAGAATTTTATTGCCGGTACCTTGAATCCTATCATATCTCGGGACCTTTTCAAATTTGAGGGCTAGATTATATTGGCCCCATTAATCCCTTCTTCTACAGTCCAACATCAACATATTATTGTGGCTCTGATTATTTTACTAAATGGGCGGAAGCCATACCTTTGAGAATGAGCCAATGCCTTCCAAGCGCAAGGTTTTTACATGAATATGTTTGTTCTAGGTTTGGTATTCCTTTCCGGTTACATTAGAAAGAGGTACCCCTTTTGTTAATGAAGTCATTGCTAACTTGTTGAGCATTTTGAAGGTCAAGCATACCAAAAAGCTCTTCATATTATCCTCCGGGGGTAATGGACAAAATTTGAAGCTACTAACAAAGTGTTAAAAATATTTTCGCGAGAAGGCGGTTAGAGGTTAACAAGAGGGATTGGCATATCAAAATAGTGGATGCACTTTGGGCTTATAGAGTCACTATCAAAACAGCTACAAATCACACACCTTTCAATTTGGTTTTATGGCATAGAGGCAATTTTACCAGTAGAACTTGAGTTACCTTCCTTGAGATTAGCTCATAAATTGTGCTTACCTTTTGAACATGCCTTAAGGGGAAAGATTGGGCATACTGTTACATCTAGATGAGTATAGAATGGATTTTGAGAATACTAGTTTGCTGAAAAAGGCTAAAGATAAAATTTGCATTCAAGGTGCACACAAAATCTGAGGGGGTACTTTTAGAAAGGGAGAGCTTGTCCTCAAATGGAACAAGTCAAAGGAATATTGGTGGCAAATTTGATAATATTTGGGAAGGACCCTTTATAGTGCTAGAATCTGCCGGTACCAACTCTTATTGGTTACAAGAGGTTGCCGGGAATGCCATTGCCAAACCCTATCAATATCACGCATTTGAAAGGTATTGGGACCAGCATGCTTGCTTGTCCCTCTTTTACAAAAAAAAAAAAAAAAGCTTAAGATCTACAATAGGTTTAGAGTAGTTAGATCAATTTGACTTTTGGCAGTTACTCTAATAAGTTGGTTTTATGTTTATAGGATGGTGCGGCGGGACAACGGTACAAATGATCTCAAGAAAAGGGTTGTTACTAATGATTACCAAGTGTCATATGCGGGGGCATCCTTCTTCCATTTTTATTCATCGCCTCAAAGCATTCCTACCATGTCCATTTGACCTTCTATTCTTTTCTTCCATACCTTACTTGACACTCTGCCAAAATCACCTTCACCATCATAGCGAGGAGTTGCAAGGTTTTGAGACTAATTAGTTTGTGTATTTCCATGGCGGGTGCACTCTTCTTCCATTTTTCATCTGTCATAAGTAGCCCTACTTTCCATTCAAACTTCTTATTCTTGCTTTCATTCCCAAAAAGAAGAAAAGCACTCACGCAATTCATCTTTACCAACATAGCGAGTTGCAATTTTGAAGGTCGAGGGGAAGAAGACATGCATTTTTCTTGTTTTGGCGAAATCTCAATACTTGCACACTCACTTCATCTCCATTCCATCACCATCCTGTCATGTTCACATTCCTCCTGCCTTTTTCACTCACCACACTCCCTCTCATCATTCCATCACCATTTCACATTCATTTCATCAACATCGCACTTCACACTTTCACTCCACCACTTAGGCACCTTGGCACAAGTTGAAGACCCCTCCCTATATTCACTTTTGGTACTATATGGCTGGGGGACCAGCCATTTTCTTGTTTTGGCGAGATGTTGCCCCAAAGGGCAACATGCTAATTATAGTCTATGCATTTAAACTAGGTCAAATTGCTTTGGAAGACTAGGTCAAAGATTGGAAGACTTGGTAGTCAATGTTGATGTGGAGGTCAAGAGATGCTTACTTTTCAAGTCAACAAGTACTCAAGTTTAAAAGTTCACAAGAGATTGGAAGACATCTTTTGAAGATTGGAAGTTAAGAGTTTGGAAGACCCCATGGTACTTGATTCCACCCCTTAGCCATTCTTATCCATTTTTTATTCATATTCTATTTTTATCCTTTGAAATTTCTTAGCCATTTTTTTCCCTACACCTATATTATCTTTTGTTTCACCCTTGCATACCCTATCATGCTTTGCCCAATTCCTTCTTTTCTAATGCATCCTTATTCCCCATAAGTTATTCCCACCATTGCCACTATATCTTTTACCCTTTTACTTCCTATGCCACATTCTTGCAAATTCCTTAGCCTAAACCTTCTTGCAACTTCTTATACCCTTATGCCTATCTATCATTGTACCATAAGAAGCCATGTTATATGTATACCTTATGGAATATTCCCAATTATGATGCCCAAAACTTGTCATATCCCCAAAACATTAGGGTTACCATTTTAAATGATCCACTTCTTCAATTTTTTTCATGGTGACCCCTTAAACCATGGCCTAGCTTTTCAAAACTATAAAATCACGGCACATTCACGGTTTTATACTTCAAAATCACGATTCTGGTATCGGCATAAATTCTCGAGAAAATCTGTTTGCTTCAAACCCTAAATCACGGAAATGAGCTCGAATCAGCCCAGGGTCGATTTTTTAAGCTATAAAAACTACTAACCAGGACTCCGGCTCTTAAGCATCATATTAAGCCTAAATCTAAGCCCTAAGATCGCAGGAATCATTAAATTCAAACTTATATACGGGGGATCATTGTGAAGTTTTTGAAGGCCGAGCGCTCAAACCTTACGATGATCATTGCTAAAGCGGGATTTGAAGGATTTGTGAAGACTACGAGTACTCCCCAATCGGATCAAAGAGATTTGGTTGAATTTATCTTTAAAATTATTTGATGACACGAAGTTGATATTTTCTTGCATTTGAAATCTTTGAAGTACCACTATCCACTATTATTATGATTGATTTACCTCCACATCAATGAAAATTTGATGCCAAGTTGAAGAAATTCTCTACGATATGATTCTTGACAATTACGTCTTTCAAAAAATCCTCTGAGAAAATTCCCTATGCTCTTAATTGTTTTGGTCGGTTACACTCAATCCACGAGACATCGAGACCCATATGCTTTGAAAAAACCAAAAAATTCCATTTACAACTTTCGAGTTAGCAAAACTTGCATTACTGTTTTATTTGTTCTTATTTGTATTTTGCAAAATCCTAATGCAAAAAAATACTTACGAGCATCAAATGAAGATCTGATATCATGCCCACACTCGGGATACCCTTGTGATATATTGGCTTTGAAAATTCCCAAAAAGTGGTCGAAACTCTAGTTCCATTTTCACGATCCTTTGTTTTTCTGGTTTGTGCCATTGACCAATTTTTGACTCCACTTTAAGCTTGAATATCTCGGGGATAATGATCAGAGCTTGGTAGGGGATTTCACCATTAGCTTCTTGCCAATTTTTTTGTGCGGTCTAAATTGTCGACCAAAAGATTCAATTCATTATCGACGGTACACCAATTTAAGTCAAGGTTCCATTTTTCTAGAAATGGGAAAGGTATGAAAACTTTGAGTTTTTGACTCTTTTTGATATATTTATCTTCCATAGACTGATCACCTTAAGTGATCACGGAGGTCCTAACCCCAATTTGGGTTTTATACTCAAGTTGGCTTATTGTGGTTGACCTTTGAAGATAGGTTGAGGGTCAACACATCTCACCCACTCATCTCCATTTATAATGGCATGTTCAATGTAAAGGAAACTTCGGTCAGTAATCTTCTACGGAAACAACGACCAATAACATATGTGTTCTTTCTTTTCTTCCGCAAACTTCTAGAAGATTCAAAAGGAGCATTGTCTGAAGGTACAACATTTGGTTGTGCATCTGGTAGTGCATCGATTGAAGCCTCTGGTAGTGCGTTGCAGTATAACTGGGGTGTACATCCTTAGGTACACTTGCGTAATCACTAATTCTTCTTTGTCGGGACATTCTTTGGTGTAAGACAAGACAAATGCCACACATCAGCCAAGTCAATCAAGGAGTAAATAGAATTTAAAATAATTTGAAAGTAATGCAGCTGGACCCAAAAACAAAAACAAAAATGCACTAGCATTATCTCTCGAATAACTTTTGGGGTGGAGTCTTTAATACAGACACTAATACAGTAATATGTCTATTGGGCTCTCTTTTTTTTTTTTTTTTTTGTCTCGTAGGCCCATTGGTTTCAGAGACCCCCAAGTTCTAGATGAAAAAAAAAAATCTCTCGGCCATAATAGATCCCATTCTTGCCGGATTCTCTTCATCTATTTTGTATCCTCTGTTTTTTTTAATCCTCTGTTTGTATTATGTTTGCATATTGTCCTTCTGCTGCATAGATGCCTTTCTATAATTCAGGCTCTCTGCCCCATCTAAGTGCCCAAAACATGGGCGGTCATTCTTCTGGTCATGGTGGTGATCTCCAACTATCTTTTGGCTCTTCCCTTTCTAAATATAGTGCGTAAAATCTACTGTAACTTCTTATTTTTGGCGTGTAAATCTACTGTGTAGCTCAATTTAACAAAAATGATTAGTTACCTGCCAAAATTTTTCCTCCTCAGTAGGTTGGCCATCCACAATAGATATTATTTTTATATCCTGAAAACAATTATCCTTATTAGTTGTTGTTAGCAAATGACACATGTCACTAGGTGTTGCTGACATGGCACACGTACCAAATATAGCGCGAACTTTTTGATCTCCTCTTTGATCTGCTGCGCAACTCCTTTAGTTGGAGTAATCACGAGCGCAGATGGTCCTGCCGCTTCAATCACGGGGGGGGAGTTTTGAAAGGTAAGCAAGCATGGGCAATCCAAATCTTTGCTATCCTTTCAGAACACAATTGGTCGTAGCAAAAGCGAGTCAAGAAAGCACTTGAATCTAAAAGCTTAATTAATTAAAGATCTCCTATAACCAAGTAGGAGTCAAAGCCCTAAAACTAGTAAAAGAAAGTTATTGGTTTGGCCAATTCCAATGACATCTCTTTCTTTGAAAACCAAGAATTATAAGAGCCATCTGTATAGGCGAAGGCTTCTGATATCCAGCCTTATAGTCTGCCTTTATAAGCTCTGTACTAAGGCTTCCTTCTTCCCAGCTACACATTGGTCGGGCTATTTGGGAACCCTTAACACAAAAGAAAATAAAAGAAAGAAATGTCACAACTGGCAAGATACATATCGGATAGCTAAAAACAGGCAGCAGCCCCTCTTCACCTTGTATGAGATGTTGAGCTCTTCTTGGATTATACACTGAATCCCTTTTTGTCATTTCTTCTTCCTGTAAAAAGAAGCAATTGTGGGGATTTTTGAGGTTTCAACATTTTATACTGATCAATTGAAGATGCTATGGAGGTACCTTTTTATCTGACCAATGTTGCACACCCACTTGCCTGTCGAATGTATCATAGACGTTAACAGTAGCCTCTTTTGCCTTCTGGGATTCTGCCTCTTCTGGCTTCTCTTCTACTTCCTCCCTTCCGTCTCTTTCCTGGAGTAAGCACGCTCAGGTTTGCCAATAAAAATTATAAAAAAAAATATGCCCATACCCGAATTTGTAGGTCCCTCTCATTTTTGGCAGCAAGCTGAACAAAAAAAATAACAAAAGGTTTATAAAGCTTGAAATGCTAACATTATTATCCATGCTTATTTAGGTTTCAAAGTACTTAAATCAAAAGCAAAACCATTTTTTGCTCAGTTCGGTCCATCCCTTCCCAAAAACATTGTCCAAAAAGTGGTTGGTCTTCATGTGGGTCTTGACATCTACAAAAGCTTAGAACATTTAGCAAATAATACATTATGCCATTCACATGCAAAGCTGGGCTAAATACACACAATGGGTTCATGTCACAAGACGTATCCTCCATATTATCCCAGTCAAATGACCTTTGCTTGACCTTGGTTTTGTCACCTTCTTAGCTCAAAGTGCGCAAATGAATCACGGGCCACTCAAACAACAATACCGATGTAAATCAACTAATAGAATGAATGCCACCATAAATATCACGCTCTTTAATAGCCTCTAGCTCCTTTTCATGCTCTCTCTGAGCCTGCTTCTCGAGACATTCCCTCTCTTTATTCTTTGCTTCCTCTCCTCCATATGGTCTATCTCTATCTGAATGACAATGCAATACGATATAAAGCCTAGCTTAGGTAAGAATACCACACTAATGAAAAAGCCTACCTTCAGCCCGTTTTTTGTTGTTTTGGTTGAAATGCTGCCATTGCTCTTCAAGCCTAACAAAGAAAATCGTAGAATCAAGGAACCATGAGACATGACATTATAGAGCAAATCAATCATATATTACCTTCTCTTCTGTTGTGCTACCTCTTCTTCACGTCTTTTCAAGGCATCCTGCTACCTCTGTGCTTTCGTCACAAATACAGGCTGCAATGCGGCTTCCTTGTATTTTTTCAAAATTGTTTCCAATGACAGAGGCTACATCACAAACAATAAATTAAACATAACCACCAAATAGTCAAGTTGATAGTTAACTTGGTTAAACCCTATGGTGTGAGCATGCCCTAAGTAGGTGAATAGAATCCTTAAGCTCTCCAATTAACCATGAATAAGGTTAAAACCCTAAACCTAAACATTTATTTCTAGGAATTAACAACATACCTCTATTTTTTTAGCTTCTTCAATCCTAGGGGTAGATTCCTTCAAGTCCGTAAGCTCCTCATTATATTCATTATAATCCTGTCGCGAACCTCGTGGCTCGTATACTTCTCTGAGAGTATTTGTCCTATCTAAACTCAGGGTTACGCTCCTAAATCACAGTATCAAGCTCATTACGCTCCTATTTGGGTCTTTTCTACACATGGAACTATGGTCGCGGTCCGGCAAGGGCGATGCTGTGGAGTCCATTCAATGACCATTACATAGGAGACCAATTGTATGTCATTAAAAGCACAAAACAAGAACCCTTCTATCTGTTTATTTTTTTTTATAAAAGCTTTAAGTCCCTCCTTAGCATTGAACAACGAGTGACAATGACTATGGTTGCCCGTGGATTCATTAAATTATTTGGCAAATAGGCATTAACATTGATGGCTGAGTTGTGTTCTACATAGGGTATGTTTCAATGTACATTATCTTAAATTAAAACCCTAGTCAAAATTAAAGTAAGAAACTGTTCAAACTGCATTTTGCTCTTCAGCGACGTAGTCGTCGTCGTGTTGCACAGATTTGCCATTGTTTTTGTGCTAGATTAAGAATATTTTATTGGCAGACTATAATAGCCTCATGAATGGATGATGGAGAACTTCCAAAGGAATTGGAGACTGGATCAAAAGATTGCGCCAATGCTAGAATAAAACTTATTTTTTGCAACCAGTTGCGATCTGTTAAGTTTTTTGTGCCCCGAATGGGCTTCTCACTTTCCATTCCAGATTGTAGGCATATGCCACGTGGCAGCATGCAGTTGATATTCAGACAAAAAATGCAACCCAATTTCCATGTTGCATATACTTATGACATATGGGACATACACATGTCATATATGTCATGATAAAACTACATATGTTATTATTAGTAGTAGTGTCGTTAAGTCTGACTTATGACATTTGAGACGTGTATTATGTATGACATATGAATATCATATATGTCACTATATTATATATGAATGTCAGGTTTAACTTATGGCATATGAGATGTATGTTATATATATATGACATTTAAATATGTTTCATATGTGTTACTAGATTATAGGTGAGACAAGTATGTATTGTTACGTCTAGCTTATGAGATATACGACGTATGTTATGTATGACATATGAATATGTTATATGTGTCAAATATTGTATATGCTGTCAGGTTTGACTTGTGACATTGAATTGTGTGTTGTCTGACATATAAATATATTATATATACAAGAAATTTATGGCGGACCAAGGCATATAAACATTCTTTGTTCAACTCTGATAAAAGAAGTTTTGTGCTAAGTTACGGACATGCTTGAGATCTTGAGAGAACATCGGGGAGTTGAACTGCACTATTGCTTGGTATGTTTTGTGCCCATAGGATAGATAGGTGCTATAGCAAGCCACCATGGGATTCCCACTATTATGCATTGCCCTCTTCTTTTGGCATCAGATGGCGACCCGGTGGGTTTTGGGCTGGATGGGGATTGCCCCCTCTGGGCGGCTTGACCACTAGAACATGTAACGCGATGTATGTTCTTTTCTTTTATTTCATTTTATTTTTGCATCAGATGGCCGGCTTTTGGTTTTTTGGGCTTTGGATGGGGGTCACCACTACCGGTAGCTTGACCACTAAGAACATTCTGCTTGATGGGCGTTCTTTTTATTTGTTTTTCATTTTATTTTTTGCATCCAATGACAGCCAGTGGGTTTTGGGCTTTGGATGGGGGTCGCCCATTACCAATAGCTTGACCACTAGACTGACATCGCGATGTTATTTATTCCATTTTTTTGTTACTTTTCTTTTCAATTTCTTAAAGGAAAAAAGAAGGAGATAGGGGAATCCCATGGTAATCAGATAGCACATCATCTATCATACAGGCAGAGAAGGAAGGTTTTCTCTCTTTTTTTTTTGTGGCGTACCTTATAAGACACCTCATGGAGCAAAAGTGTAACCTGTACGAAGGATATGAAAGATGGAGTGGACGTACCTTATTAACTTCTTCTGTGTTGTATAAAAAAGTGCGAACCATAAGAAGGATATGAAAGACGGAAGAACGTATCTTATCGATTTCTTCTGTGTTGTATAAACAATTCAGTGAAGTGAACGAAGGAGGGCTAAGAAAAATGTACCGTATTATAAAAGAAGTTCTTTGTAGACGATATTCTTGGTGGTCCTCCCTGTGTTCTCCGGTGAGAGGAGAATGAGCACGTCTGTCTCCCAAATGTAGCGAAAGTCTTTGTGTATAGCCCGACCATGTCGCGAATACTTGATCGCAAAGTCGATGGCGACGATCAATGTCAATCCACGGCAACTATTGAAGGTGGTTGAGTAAGACAGTCGAAGTGGTAATTGCCGCCTATGAATGGTCCAAGGCCGATTCTCCGGTTGATAGAAGAAATCAATTCTAGAGATTGGGTATGTACATACGTTATCTTGGGATGCATCATCTAATACCTTCACCATTACAAATTTTTCGTGCATTGATACGACCATAACTCTCGCATTTTTCACAAGACCCTTTTCCATATCTAGTCGTTTCATAATGTGACATATAGCCCCTACCTTAAGTCTGACTTCGTGGTTGGGTATCCTCGAATGTGTGAAGTTATTAAGAAAATCTGATGTTGCATAAGGATGGTCGTGTATGATTTCATCTTGCTCGCTGACGTGGTCATGGCTATAATATGTCTTATCATGATTAGGAACTCTATTAAGAATACGATCATTGAAGTTGTCACACTCCTATTGATCGGCGATAAGAAGTTGTGTTTCTTGCATGTTGTTGGATTCTGAAGCAGGTTGGAAGGTACAAAAATTCAACACCATCTGCTACGTTGGTAGTTATATCGAACATATCTAGTGAGACCGTGGACCCTTCCCAATCCTCTCCTATGCGATCAACAAATCGCGTAGTTAAATTCGATGCATTACGTATCGGCTCTTCTAATCTCAATACATAAAAACTTTTCCATAGCAGTGATGACTTTATGGATGCGTTGTAGGCTGCAGTTCTTCCCCCTCCCTTGACAACGGGGAGCAACACAATGCGAAGTCTCCAGCCAATAAAATGTTTCTCCAAATGGGAGATTGTTTACTGTCGTTGCAATAGATGATTGGCGCTTTCTATGGCGGCTTTGTTGGCCATTGGAAATTCATCGGATGATAACCTTATTTTGCAATAAGCATATCTGCTTTGCTCGGAATCATGTTCTATCATCGATCCGAAGCCACGCATTATTTTCTTCCCGGGGATTTGGAAGGCGAGTGGGCCGTTCGTCCTCCTGGATATTGACGACCTGCTAATGCTGTAGTACCACATGGAAGTACTATGCCTCGATTGCCTCGTATGGACAGGCATATGCAGTTCAATAGGAATGTTTTTCCTCTGCCTGCTTTTCCATCGATGAAAATAGGTCGGTCACTTTGTGGTAATTCCAACCATCTACGAACAAAGTTGTATATCTCCTTACGGTCATTTTCATTATACTTGCCATCGCATCCGCGGTATTTAGATCGTCTCATGGTCGAGAAAATTTTTGCAACTCATGCATGACTTCTCTTCAAAGGCGAGGTTGCAAGTCGAGGCGAATGCCATGATATTAGTACTATGTTGTGTCAAAATATTATTGATTAAATGAAGGGATTCATTGAAGGCGGTTGTCTCATCATTTGGATATTAGGTCTCGTGGAGTACCGACACTCATTGGTATTGAAACCTAGTCCACACTGACTCAATTCTTTGGACCTTGGTCTAGTAGTAACATAGCAAAAGAAATGCGGTTGTGTAGGATTTAATGATAAAAGCTGCTTCTTCCATAACTAACGATGCTTCATTTATGTCTTGCGAGTAACCCTTCGCCTCTGCGGCTTTCTTTGGTATGTTTCATGGTGTTGTCCATTGGCGACTTTCAACTCATCCCATGTTCTCCTGAGGCGGTGTAGTAGGATTTGTCTAAGATAGAATGCCTCTCAACTTCGGGGCAATACTAATGCGTATCCTACATACTATCGGTTTCCTTACTCTTTTTCTCACCATGTTCATCGTGAAACCCTCTCGGCGCTTGTTCTATATAAGTTCCGGGGCTTTGTTGATGATGGATTGTATATTGTTCGTGATGCTTGATATGCGTGAAGGCATCGAACTTTCGGGCAAAGGGCGTAAAAATATCGATCTAGCAGCGACCTCGTGTTGGTGTGGCGGAATCTGAGAGGTAAGCATTTCCGCGGCGGGAGATTTATTCGTTATATCATATGACATCACTCTCCATGCAGCCTCCAGTATTTGATAAATGCGTGCCCTCAAGTAATCATTTATTTCATCCTTAGGAGGGCGTCTAGGAGCTTGTTACGATAATATATGGCACGAAGGTTGCCCTGTAGTACTCTCTGTTTGATCGTTGATCCTCGGCGGCGGTTCTCTAGCCTCTTCATGGTGATAAGCCCAATGGCAATGGTATGGTGAATGCCTTTCTTGGGTTACATGAAAATTGGCGTTGTCAAATCCCTTGTAAATGTAACTATAGAGGTAGGAGAATCATTGAATTTGTGGATGCAATGTCCACCATAATGTGACAATCTAGTTCATGAAGAAGAAAAGCGTTATAGAATTTACCACCCATGCATCGTTTATACTCCTCATACGTATTGCGTAACCTTTTGAATCAAAGATGCGTCGTTGGGTTGGCGTCCTTTGGGTACTTATAACAACATGGGCGTTGTTTGAAGAGCACCTATGTGTGTGTTTATGTATCATGAATTTTTGGACCTTACCATACGAAGGATTGGATCGTAAGCGATTCAGTGGAAATAATCTCATCGATGCATTCGGTATATGTCGGGTTGATGCGCAAAAGGCGAGGTGGGCATGTGGCAATCCCGTTTTGAAATTCTATGGCCGGTTATCATATATGATATATGTTGAAAAAATTTATGAAGAAGCTCTTTTAACCGATGTAGCCTTCCATGAAAGCTTAGAGCGACAAACATAGGAACATCGGAGACATTTTGCCCAGTGCGAGTGGGCTCGTATTTACGGCCAATCCGTATTTGTGGTCATAGTGACAAACAATGTTGGGCGACCTTTTGCCCTAGATAGGGCCAATGCATCTGCCACTTGCAGAGCACCACCTTTGACACCCCAAGAATGAAGAGGGTAAGACAAGCGTCTTTTTGGTCATCATTATCTCTCTCACGAATAGTCCTCGTCATATTGCACTCTCCTATTTGTGAAGGTAGGCGTTACGAAATAGTTCAATCGAGCATCCTCAATCCTCGAATACATAATCGACCAAATACTCTCCACCTGGGCGACCCAATTGAACAAAGCGTTCCTCATGCAACAATCTTGCCCTATACCATTGCAATTGTGTAAGACCATGCTCGTTACCAAGCCCCCAACCAACTGTACCATGCGGAAAAAAAAGCGGATATTGCAGTGGCTCATACATAGGATCGGGATATTTATAAATGTTGGCTCCCCTTCATTCTGAACCCAAAACCCGGCAATCAGAGGCGATATCGGCCCGTGTTATTGACATACGCAATGGCGCTATTTCGTTGCTTACAGCGACTCCATGAATCGTAATATATCGATGGTAAATGCATGCTTCCCATGGTTCAAAGGTTTTGAATAAATGGGTTAATTTGGTTAAATTGGCCCGATAATACCAATCCATTGAAGCGGCACTCTTTGGTCTCGAGCTTGTGCATATCATTGGATTCGTCATAGATGTACCAATGTATTGGATGTCTGTTTTTACATTTGTGGGCGTAAGTCGATGATATGTAAGATCTGTAATGATTCTTGCGAAGGAAATCTAAATTTACAAATCCGCCACTTACTCCAAGCTTATTTGAAGGCGAGAATAGTTTGTTTACTTTTCGCTACTTCACAAATTCTTGTATGTTGTACATGTTGTATAGTGTCCGCAGGGCAATGGCGGTAAAGATGGCAACAACCATTTCCCTTTGTTGCAGCGGAAGAATCCATCTTGCTTTCGATGTTGAGCAAAGGAATTTGACAATATGTGCATCTCTTATTCCGCGTGCACATCACATAAGTTCGATGTATAGCCAAGTTCATGTGTTGTGCACAAGCTTGCCAATGTCTTGCGAAGCCTCTAATGCTACCTCTCCGTAGTACCATTTTCTAGAATTTGTGTTTGGTTTGGCGATGTTGATATGGTATCTACGGTTTGGATGTTACATCTCTCTGCGGTATATGCATAGAGTGGGATAGATCTGAGCAGCTCTCGGCCCTTTGTCTCATTCTAAATCTATCTACAGCTCATTCAAACTTGCATATCGTTCTATGTTTCTTTCTTGGTATATTCTCTCTATCATCCTCGGATAGTTGTGCATAGTGCTCTACCTCCCTTTGTCGCAATCTCGGTCGATCGTCATCGAAAGCTTTGTATAGCGGCTCTCTCTCCATCTCGTATCCTATCCTTTTGTCCCGGGGTTAAACTTTGCGTAGCGTTCTACCCTTCTATATTATCCGTCTCTGTCCTCCTCGGGTAGGTTTGCATAAGCGTTCTCTTTCTTTTTGGCGTATGCTCTCTCTATCTTCTTCGATAAGTTGGCATAGCGTTCTCTTCTCTTACATCGTCTTCTTTCTATATTCATTATAAATCTATGTAACACCCTTATGAGAACTATTCAAATTTATAGTACTACTCTGTGATCCCACGGTATTTGTTTGTTCTACACTTCTTTCTTCTAATATTTTAGCAAATTAGATTTGCCTTGCGCTCTCTATTTCTTTCTCGTATCCTCTCCCTATCTTCCTCGGTCAAATTTGCATAGCGCTCTCTATCTCTCTGTCGTGCTTTCTTTCTATATCTCTCAGCTACATCCCCTTCTACAATTCTATCATTATGCTCCATGATGCTTTACGTACGACCTATTTTAAATAAATTATTGACGCCTCAAGACAACAATGGAGGGGGGTAGATACTTACTTGATATTGTTTTGTTCACCTTCTTTCTTCCAAACTCATGTCAACACTAGTAAAAGTTTATTCTCAAAGCTATAACACAAAACCACAAAACAAATGAGTCTGGTACATATCCAATCTCGTACCTCAAACAATAACAAACATAGCAAGCAAACAAATTCCCTATTGAGTATAGAGACCTATCAAAACTGATATGAAAAGACAATCAAGGTAGAGGCATGTCAAGCGATGAAGCATCCCAAATCACCCAAAGGGTATTAAAAGAAAAAAAAAAACGTTTAATATCACTTAGATTGTTTATCAAATCTCTCTTCATTTGGCATATTTTTGCCACCAACACCTATGCCACGGTCTCTTGCACAAATGGCTAATAAAAATAGCAAAGTCAATTTCTTGCATCCCAATTTAGGTCAAGGATACATTGTAGATAAATCACTATGCTTAAAAGGTGTGTTTTTGATGCATGTGGTTTTGGAGGGTTTTTTTTTTTTTCCCCCGACATCTGAATTTGCGATTTAATCACATACTACTAACCCCTTATTTGCTTATTAATATGGCACTTAAACTACCAAAACTATTGGCATCACGAGCCCACATAGATGAACCAAATGACTAATTATTTAAATGCAAAATGCACTATGGTTTTTGTTATTATATCTTTAGATGTTTGGCAAAGTTTCTGAATTATTGCAATGCCTCGTAGTCATCCTACTTTGGCCACATACTTTTATATTTTCTGCGACCATGGCCGTGCAAAGGAAGGAAACCGTGATGAATGAAAAGAAATGTATATTTGTTCAATTTAGGCGCACTTAACATGGCTCGGGCATGAACAAAAATAGGGGGTTTCACAATGGGAGGTCTGAGATGCAAGAACCATGGCTGCAACAGGGCAGAACCGTATAACATAAAAAAAAGAAATGCATAACTCTAAGCGGGAAGTAGAGCTGGATATGTTCAATGGGTTATGTTAGAGAAGGAATCGTTTGAAGCTCTTCTCTATATCCCTTGAATTGGGATGAAAAATGCTGGAGGCCATAAACACAAATACTCATTACTTTTAATTGAGTCCACCCCCAAGTCTGGTTCACACGCGACAATTGTCGGAGATGGGTCCTCTTTTCCCCGGTGGAAATAGAGTATGGCCTGTGACGGCATGTGAAAAATGGCAATTTGCACAAGTGTGATGACACATTCTAAATTGATCGAACAATTGGTATGTTTGTTGTACCCAAAGTTAGCCTACATCATTTCTAAAGACCAACTATTAAAGACCAACTATTACTGAAACCAATGCCGAGCTTCAGATTTTCCTAAATGCGGAGGGAAGAGGGGGGAGGGAGGAAGGAAAGAAAAATGGCGTTGGGCTGGGGAGGAGCGGCAGCAGCAATGGCAATAGTGTTGATAGCATTAGGGATGGGGAGGGAATGCAGCGGCTGGTCCGGAATCGGTCGCCCCAACAAATCCTAAAGCTTAGCCTCGCCATAGCTAAATCTGGCGCCAGGCATTGGCCTTTTCGTCCCAGAGCCCAACTTTTGCTCTAAAAATTGTTCATGTGAACCCAGCTGTCAGGCATTTCCCAAACCGCGTCTCGTGAAAATTGAGGCCCTGCATTCCCTTGGCGTGGCCTTCTCTCTATCCGTTGTTTCAGAAAGGAGCCTGGCAGCAAATCCGCGGTATTCAAGATTATTTGGCTGGTTCTTCACTTGAAATCTGCTAAGGGACAACACATGGCCTTGATTGTGGAAGAATCGGGCCTGACACAGGTCGATTTTGTAGGCAAAGAGCCGATTTGGTTATTTGGTTAGGTTTTAATGGATAGAATGCATTATATATGTTTAGATATGTCATTATATTATAGTTGAGACAAGTGTTATATACATATGAATATCGATGGTTTTATTGGCACTCGATTTGGGTTGGACTCGAGTGGAAACCTTCCCAACTTGCTCCAAAAACCTCCTGGAAATCTCCCCCGTCTTCCACAAAAATCTCCTCAATTTTCTTCTTACGACTTGGGGCAGTTTCCAATTTAGAAAATAGTGGACGTTTCCATGTAAACCTCCCCAATTTTTTTTGTACGACTTGGGGAGGTTTCCAATTGAGAAAATGGGGGAAGTGTTCGCGAAAAATGGGGGAGATTTTTCCATTAAAAAAAAGGCCCTCCCCTTTGCACGAAGATGAAGAGTCACGCTCCCATGCACCTCGATCCATGAGCTTCTTAGTGAGAAGGAATCATCCACTTCGATGGTTGTGTAAATTAGTAACTTTTTTGTTTTTAATATTCTATAGAAACCTTCCAAGTTTTTCGAAGAAACTAGGGGAAATGTCTATAAAAGCTCACACTTTGTTGAGCTTATCGTCATTGTGAGCTCTTCATCAAGTTTCTTCATCCATGATTCATCCATCCATTGTGAGTTCTTTGTCAACTCAAGTATACTTCCATCTATGATTTCATCTTTTGTTCATTTGATGCTGCTGTTTATCTCATGGATTTGGTGCGCAATATGCATGGGGGAGTTGAAGATGATATCTCCACTGATTCGTCTCTATATGATTCAGAAGCAATTGTAAGTGATTTCATTTTTTGGAAATATTGACAATGCTGCATGTTTTGAGGGCCTAGATGATCAAGATTATGTAATACCGAGTGATGATTATGATAATCATTCGAATAAAGAAGGTTTTTTTGAATCATATCTACCTATTCCTTCAATCAACTCAGGGGAAGGTTATATTACTGAAGTATCATATGTTTTGATGGTGCAATGTGTCAAAACTCATGTCCAACTCTCTATCGAAGATGACCTAGGCGATGATCCAAATTTCCCTGCTAGATATGTTCGACAGTCGCAGAAACCACGAAACATACATATAATAGAAAGCTAGTTGAGTTTTCAAAAGAAATTAGAAGTTGATCTGGAAACTAATCTTCTCATATGCATGACCTTTGGAAAGTGGCTCTATATCCTATCGTTATGGCAATTTTGTGGTACGATATATGGGATGACAAATATTTAATATGATGGTATACATTCTGTCAACAGCAATGTAATGCTAATAATATTTAACAACAAAGGTGCATCAAAATATATATTGTACGCATAAGTCCACGCAGACAAGAAAAACAAAGGTAGAAAGTAGTGCAAACATTGGCACTATGATATATCAGTGCACCCGACATCTGCTATTATGAAGACACAATGTATTCAACAAAGCAATAGCACAAGAAATACCTTGTCACTCCCCCTTGGGAACTATAATGCCAGTTCAGAACCACTCCTCTCCAACCTAGCAAGCAAAGTATATGACGATGTTAAATAGTGAATTCTTAAATCAAATCGAACAGTTAGTTGTTCTACCTAAAGTTTAGGCGGTAACCCAAACGGAAGAGAGCATCCGCCAACATGCGCATTGACAAAACCATACCACAACTATCAGATTCTCTCTAATGTGGCACGTCCATATCACAGATTTGGGTTGGAGGGGGGGGAGGGGGCTGAAACTGATATGGAGCAAGCATGGAATTCGCCACTGCTTTTCGTGTGTTATTTGGGCAGGCCGCCATCTAAGCTGCATGTTCTATTTTTCTTTTTGTCCTTTTTTTGGTTTGAGATTGTGCGCTATTGACGGCCAAAGGTTTGCGCTTCCAGTATCAGGGATAAGATCAAATCTGTGTGGGGGAAATAGCACTACCGATTTAGCCAAATACCTGACTGTTCTGGCATGGGGAGTTTATGGAGCAATATGAGTTGATTACAGAGCCTTTGAGCACATCCAATGGGCTCCCAGTTTTGCTCACTTGCATATAAATCAGGTTACTATATATTCCTTTATCCAATATCAATTACTAAGCATATATTAGGTTATTTAAATTACTGAAGTCCTATCTGTGTAGTCTCTGTCTTGCGATAGAATCTTGCCATAGAATAATTGTGCCATAGGATCTTGCCATAGGATAATTGTGCCATAGAATCTTGCCATAGAATAATTGTACACTCCAAAACATAAAACTTTCAAAAATAAAAGTTCCATGGAACAAATGCTTGAAAAAGATGCTGCAAAGAGATCCACAGTTGGAACGCCAACAGCTGCAACTTATGCAACTGTACATCTAAAAAATACAATTGTACATCTAAGAAATGTCTTAAACAATCTTTAACCAAAATGAGATAAACAAAAGTACCAACGTTGGTTCCTTTGTACCAAACTTGATTGTCCTTCCACATCAATAAGGCCATGCAACAAAGTATCATTTTCATAGCTATTGTTTTTCCCACTTGCTCTTGCATGTAATCTCTATATAAAACTTTTTCGCATGCCATCTCCTTATAAAAAATAAGAACGGATAGTTTTACCTGCTTGCAAACCTAGCTAATACTGTGAATCATGAATGAACATAGCCAGAATGGTTCTCCTTAGTTCGATGCCTCCTTACATAACTATACATGAGTTATATATAGATGCAACTACCACTTTGAAAGAAGTAGTTCAAACAATAAATCAATCATTTATGCATACAGAGCAAGGACTGCAAAACAATTTGGCTACAGACCCAAGAAAAGGCACTCGACTCACATTGAGTGGCAACATAGAATCCTTTCATCTACTTCATAACATTTGTAGATCCCAAGAGGTGCTTGGAATGAAGATTCACTGTCAGCAACCAAATGATAGCAAGAATGTCTGTCAACTAACACTCTAAAACCAACATGGTCCTTTTAGAATAAGATAAATAATATTCAACTAGATAATCCCAAGGGGGGTTCACCTAATGGTCACGTAAGGACCAGGTGTGTGAACGTTTAGGGTTTTTGGGTGGGTGAGTCTCGAGTTATAAATCTTGATCGAGAAAGCCCATACTTAGGCTTTGAGCGTGAAGGGAGCAAAGGCGGGAAGGAGAGATCCGTAGGTGGTCGATTTGGGCCTACGGTATTGATGGTGGTTTGAGTTTATGGTGACTACTTGAATTTGCTTCGATATTTGCAAAGTTCTTTCGATCTGCCTGTCGAGGTTTGTATGAGGATCGGGATGTCGGGGAAGAATTTGGCCATTTGCTTTTTGCATGTTTGCATCACTTGTTAGGATGGCAATGAGGTATTTTTCGGGATCAAGAGAACAACAGGTTGAAGAAGCTCATGACTTCTTCTTGTGAGAGACTTTCTATGCTTCTGAATCAATTGCCTTTTACGTGGGATGGGCGTCGTCTTCGTGGTGATGAGACTCCAGAAGAGGTATTTGCCGTTTCTCCTAAACCTTAGCATCCCTTGTTTGTTTGTTTTTCTTGTATGCAGGTTTTAGGCATGTCCTAATAACTTGATATTCTGTGTTTTCAGCTTGATTTGCAAGATGGAGATGAGATAGATGCCATGCTTCATCAAACTGGAGGGTCAGCATGCTAAAACTATTTTATGACATGTCAGTTGACTACTATTATTTTTGTACCAGGATGTTTGCTTGTAGAAAACATTTAGAGCTGATATGTAGTGTGGATACTATATGTTCTGTTCCTTAACATGTAAAAGTTCTCTTAATCAGCCTATTCCTTTGTGATGTTGTCTGTATTCTTACAAACATCTGACATGTCCCAAATGTTTTTTTCTTCCTTTTGTGTGCATGTGATTGGCTTGGTTTTAAGAGTGAGCTTGTCAATTGCTGAAGGTCTTTTGCTACATAGAATAGGATGCTGTTTTTCTCCATGTTTGTTTGGGTTTACATATTGCTCCTCTGTGATTGTTTGATGAGTCATATGCTGCAAACTTGGTAGTTCTAGTGGCGACACCTTCAGAAGTACGGGTATTTCCAAATCAAACTGGCCGTTATGCTTTAATTTGTAAGCCCTCGATACTAAATATTATCTGAGCCACCTTGCTTTGCGTAGCTTCAATCTTGTTATAATTTCAATCCGTTGAGAGAATTCTGTTATGCTGCCTGTCATTGGAAAAATTATTGATCTTGGCTGCTTACCTATTTGATATTGCTGAATCTAAACCTTTTAATCTACATGTTCAGCATTGCTGCTGATTGATAGTCTTTGTTTTGGGCAGTATGTGTGTTAGTATTGGTTGGTCAAGATGTTAATAGCATCATTGTTGTAGATTTTATTTGCATGCCAGAGTGGTCCATGAATGTAGGAGGATCTTTCTGCCGTCTTTGGTTCATAAGCATGCCACATACAACCTCAAGATGTTGTGCAGCTAATTCTGCACAATGGGAAACCAGCGTACATAAATTGTCAAAGAAGGTATGTCTTATCAAAGAAGATATGTCAATATGCTGCTGTGAGCCAGATGCAAGAAGTTTACTTGCAACAAATAGATGTTCATCATTTGTCCTCTCTTTGTTTGTGTTTACTTTGTGCATTTATCAAAGATTTGCATCAGGGTTTTGATGATCTGCATCAGATTTACAATTCTACAAGATACCTTTGCGGCACTTGAGGGAGCTTGTGGAGAGGGTAAGATCAGTACATATGGTACAGCCACGTGGAATGGTTTCTGCATGCCACCTCAATCTAAAGGGCATCTTTCCCTAGAAAGACTTGTACAAGCTGCTCAGAAGGCAGGTAAGTAAGACGATGTTATGTGATGACTTTTATGTTGGGTATGTTGAGCATATTTTTAAATTGCTTTGTGCTTGTAGGAGGGGAGAACCACCATTTCAAGGTTATACAACTTCCTTTCAACTTAAGCCTGCAAGAGGCTTCTGTGAAGCCAACACAGGTTGTGAAAGATAGGCCTATGACACTGCTAGATGCTGCAAAAGAGCTTGGGATCTCGGTGGTAGCATCAGCATCTTTAATGCAGGTATGACATCGTTAGTTGTTATCTGCATTCTATGATGTTGGACTATGCTTCATACCCTTTTACAGTCAAGGCCTTGATTATTCTCAGATTAGTTAGTTGCTTTGTGCAATCCCTGATGTGAAATTATTATTTATACTGTTTTACAGGCAAAGCTTTGCAAGGGCCTGCCGCATAGTGTCAAGATGCAGCACCTTACAGATGCACAAGCTGCGTTGCAATTTGTACGTACCACGCCCAACATTGTGACAGCCTTAGCTGGCATACGTAATGTTGCACATGTTGAAGAAAATGCTGACGATATTGCTATCCCCTCTCTTCCTCGTTGAAATTATACCACCAATGTTCATTACTGGTAAACATGTTCCTTTTATGGCAATTTGTATTTCATGGATGAGGTCTTGGAGGAAGAGTATAGCAGAGAAGCCATTGGTGATTGCAACTGAAAGTGCTGAATGTTAACACTTTTGTCCAATGTAATAGAGATAATTTCGTTTCAAGTGAACAAAGGATTAAAGTATTCCCAGGCATGCAATTATTACTCGTCTGACTTATGAAATGACTATGGCAATTTGTATTTCATGGATGAGGTCTTGGAGGAAGAGTATAGCAGAAAAGCCATTGTTGATTGCAACTGAAAGTAGTGAATGTTAACACTTTTATCCAATGTAATAGAGATAATTTCGTTTAAATTGAACAACAGATTAAAGTATTCCCAGGCATGCAATTAATACTCATCTGATTTATGAAATGATTGTTCCTTTTATGGCAATTTGTATTTCATGGATGAGGTCTTGGAGGAAGAGTATAGCAGAGAAGCCATTGTTGATTGCAACTGAAAGCGCTGAATCTTAAATACTTTTATCCAATGTGGTAGAGATCGATTAGTTATCAGGGGCCCCTGCACAAGAGATCAATGTTTTCCTTCGAAGGCCCCTGACCTAGGCATTTGATTTGCAATGATTTTTTGTAACAAGAGGCAAGGTATTCTACAAATTCTGTTATTTGCTTCTATGTGTAGATCCTCTTAGAGCAACATGTTTTAAAAGATATCCACGGGCAAACTTGCTTTGATTACTATGTTATACGTCATTCATGGCAAAATCTCTCATACTCTCTGTACAATGCTTGAAGAAGTTCCTGATGAAGTTCTCTGCAAAAGAGAGCTGCAAATGTGCTTAGACTTTGCTTGACAAGACTATGAGAGAAGGGCATAAATGTTGGTTGTGAACTTCTTACATTGGGCCGGTGTGGTCTCTCCATGTTTCTTATTGCATTGTCGCATGTTGACATTGCATTTTACGGTGCCAATATGTCATAAGCAAGCGAGGGTTTAGGGATTTTTGTATTGTCTAGTTATACTATATCTTGTTATATTCATTCTTGAGATTACGTGGGATTCTTGCGAGGCTCTTCCAATATTGCAATGCGGTCGGCCTACCAAATAGTTAAGTTTTTATGTTTGAAAGGTCCCAAACATAGGGATAGCTTTAGAATCTAGTTTTTAAAACAAAGAAATAGCTGGAATCAATTTTTGTGGACAACTTAATCTTAGTGTATTAAAAATGAAATTCATGAAAGGTTAACATTTACCTCAAGCAATAGAAATAACCCTTGAGGAGGCCGGAGGTTGGACTTCAAGCTGGTTCATATCATAGTGAAAATCGTGATGTAAACAATAACAAGAATAAACCATCTCCCACAAAGTTGCTGGCATGACAAAAGGTACAAAGTCGGAAAGGGATTATATAATTTGGCACAATCAATCGTAAATCTACGGATAGGGGCTATATTGTATGTTAGTTCGAAAAACCGTATGGTATGGGTTTTACTCCAAAAAGCCGTATACAGGGGTTTTTCTATGACCCCTCGATCGCAGATGCCATCTGTCCATATATAGAGGTGCACCCCCCGGGGATAATCCAGTAGCAACAAAGCTGCCAAGCTTGAGAAAGAATCGCATTGATCCGAGACATCGGATCGCCATTCTAGAATGGGACGAGCATGCATGTCATGCATGCATGCGGGCGGCGCATGCCCGTTTTGGTTGGGAGTTCGCTATTTCGGTGGCGTTTACGCATCCCACGTCTCGCCGGCTTCCTCTTCTCTCGGTGATTACCTTATTCTCTTTGAATTGTTTCGAGGCGGGGAGGGCTTCTTCACTGGTTTAGCCAATTTGGCATATCTTTCATGCTATCCTTCCCGGCCTTTGGCCTCGTCACGTGACCGCCGTCCTCGATCCCTGGTTTGTAAGGAAGTTTCTGCGGTAGTCGGGCGGTTTGTTGGTTTCTTGCGAGTCCCATTCTAGAATCGCATCGATCAAGGACATCGGATCGCCATTCTAGAATGGGGACGAGCATGCATGTCATGCATGCATGCGCAGGCGGCGCATGCGTTTTGGTTGGGAGTTCGCTATTTGGTGGCGTTTACGCATCCACGTCTCATCGGGCTTCCTCTTCTCTCGGCGGTACCTTATTCTCTTTGAACCCACCCTCCCCCTTCTTTGTTTTATTATATTTTGTACAAGTTACATTTTATCATATTTTTCCACCCATTTGGGTGATGCTTTTCCACCCATTTGGGTGATGCTATTCTGGTATGTTTTCTCGTTTGTTGTGTTGGTGATGTGCAGGTACAGGTTGGCGAGCGGCATCTGTTTCGGCTTCTCCATGCGGGGGTTTTTGGGAGCGATTCTATGCCTTACGTTTGCCGAAGGCTTATCACTAGGGTTTTTCCTCGAAAACCCGAAAGGGCGGGGTTTTTTAATCCCGGTGATAAGCTTTCGGCAGGTACATCAGCCACTCATCTATTAGCATTGTATTTTTTTGGGGTCCAAATGATATAATTGGATTTTCCCTTTATTTTTTGTGGGTAGTTCGCATGTGTGCGGCTACCCACTGTCCACCATTGTAGAAAATCTGCTGAGATGAATGAGAAGCCGCGGTTTGTTGGTTTCTTGCGAGTCCCATTCTAGAAACTTAGTCTTTCTTTCCTGCTTTTCGAGATATGTGGGGAGGCAGAATGATAGAAGGCATCAGATTTTTAAAGTGAAAAATTTCTTCACAGCAAAAAATGGAACAAAAAAATATAAGGCTTTGTAGCCATATTTCCAGATATTACTTCTTACAAACATATAGATAAAGTAATTTCTATATAGATAGAAACAATGCAAGTGAATTTACCAAACTGCCGCTACTTTCCTATAATATGTTTCTTGATCCAGAGGACATGCAAAGCAATTCTAATACAATTCCGTGGCTTAGCATTCACTCGGGTGACTCTTCTCAACCAAATGTTTTAGCAAAAATGAGAGAAAATCTGGAATTGCAAGTTATACGAAAGTATTACAAAGTCTATATCTTCTTCCATGCAGGGGGGGAGGGGGGAGGGGGGGAGGGGCAATCCGAACCTCCTAAAACAGCTGTAAGAGAAGACCACAATTACAACTTCCTAAAGAAACTCCAGCTACGGCTTCGTAGTGCCGTGCAGGAGTTGAAGAGCAGACTATCCAGAAATTTGACTGCAAACATAATGCAAGACATAATTCAAAATTCCCTTCAAGATGAATATAATTTCGTTCATTATATCAAAAATTTGCCATTACAACTGCAAAATTTATGCCCACAACTAATCAAACCATTAAAAGGCACCATCTGCTACTTATGTAAAAAAAACAAGGTGCTGCGCACGGAGGGTTGCCCTCCATGCCCGGAGAGTGAAGTGGCTTAAGTTATAGTTGTAGACAATAGAGTATTTGAATCGAAATTGCTATTTTAAAACATTGACATTTTGTGAAGGTGATGGTACGCATTTGCATTACTAAGTTCTTCTTAGGTGTTGAGGTCTTGTTGGAAATAAGACAATTACAGCAAAGCTTGAGGAAACCTGTAGGTTTGGTAAAACCATCCTCATATTGCTCGTTCCCACTTAATAGAGAAGGCGATTACCCATACTCCATATCATCCAACGAAATTTGTCCTGCACATTGTTATCTACCTGCAAACATTAGATTTAGAGGTATGCTCAGAGTAAATAATAACTAGAACCTTGTTTACTCTTCAATCAACATTTGTACAACATATGATGCGAGCATACATTGCAAAATAACCTCCAGCAATTCAAAGCATGCTGCTAATTTACCACCAGAACTACCACCCTTTGGTAAAATTTCCATTAGTAGTTCAAAGTCATGGTCTGACCAGGCGCACATTGCTGCAGCATCCACTTTCTCGGCATCTTCCTTCATATTGCTAATCCTTGCATCTTCAGCCATCTTATCTATACTGGTGGTTGTGTCATCCTTGGAATATATCATTGTAAGAATGTCCTCCAAATAATAAACTTGAACAGGAAATGTAAACCCGGAACTTGGATAATGGGGCAGTTACCAAAGTAGGCAAAAAAAATTGCTGCATTTAGCGTGGCACTCACCCAGCGACCATGCCTTATCGGACTCTCTAGTGTAAAGGGAGAGTCTGATTATTAAGTTATCACTCCTAGGAGTGATAACTCGTTATCAGTACTAGGAGATAATTAGTTATCAGCCTGATAAGGTGGTTATCGGTCTTTGCCTCGGTTGATAACAAAAAATGCGTGGCCTCGGTTGTACGTCCTCGGCCAGATATTTGCACGTAAGGCCTCGGCCCAGCCTTCGGCCCTAGCGGGCCTCGGCCTTACGTGCAAATATCTCGCCTCGTACGTACAGCCTCAGGTCACGCATTTTCGGTTATCAGCCTCGACCAGAGCGATAACCTTACCTTATGGGTTTTCATTTTAAGTTCTTGAGGATTAGTGCTGTAGGTTATGTGGTTGAGCTTAAAACTTATTAGAGAAAACCTTCACCAAGGGCACACGGATAGTGTTACCCAGATTGTGGGCAGGCCTCGAATTTAGATTTTGCACTAACCAGCAAAAATGCCGCCCTTTATTTATGCTTACCGGATTTTTGAGAAAAATACCTCTAATTTGCCGGATTTAACACTATTTTTATAAAATTTCTACCGGAAATTTGCCTGCATCTACTTTAGCAAATCGGATATTTCCAACTTTAATCGGATATTCTGGGGAGGAACCCCCCTAATTTCGACCCTTGATTGTGGGATGATTTTTTATGGCATCCTCCGGGATCTGGGAACCAAGGGGGTATTTCCACAGCCGACATTCCGTGTCAGAAGCTCGGTTAAATTCCCAATCTAGCAGAAGATTTCTAGTCACTCAAGTTGGTAAGTTTAAACTGTGGAAAATTGTCTAGTCAGTCAGGTTTTGATAATTGTTGGAAATTACCTCGATGGGAAGGAAGGACCGCGCGTTGAATTTAGGATCTAAAGACCCAAAATGTCTGTCCAGATCCGTAGCAAAATGGACCTGCGTGGTTGGCATTTCATAGAAAAAAAACTCTGTAGCAGCAGAATCCCTATGCCGCAGCTGCCGGAGCTAAGCTTAGCATTGTCAAACTTCACAGGGGGCGCCGGATCCGGCATCTTAAATCGACCCCGTTGACATATTTGGGCCCTTTTTTCTGTTCAATATGCCCAGCTTCTGATTATGGAGGACACAAACGCGCCTTCTCCAATTGCCGGAAGTAAGCATGTCCGGTTTTCTGTAGCTTTTGAAGCTGACCATGGATTGAAACAGAGTGCCAAATATGAGCTCTTATCTAAGAGTTTTTCGCATAATAGCTCCCGTACAAACAGCAGATTAAACCCGTATGTGCTTGGCTGCACTTTGTTGGCCTCCTTAAACTCCATTTTGCTTGGATATGGTAATTTTCTTCTTCTTTAACTTGTGCTGTATATGCTATGCTTCTAAACTTCTTCTCTGGCAATTCGATTAGACACTTTAGTTTGCAACTTGCTTCCAAAATTTCTGGATCTGTAGACTAATAGCATTCCGAAATATTCTAACCAAATTTGCTGAATGATACAGATATTGGAATAATGAGTGGAGCAGTGCTCTTTATAAAAGAGGATATGAAATTAACAGAGGGGCAAGAAGAAATCTTAGTTGGATCGTTGAATCTGGTATCTTTATTTGGGGGATTAATATCAGGAAGAATTTCCGTTCTGGTGGGGCGAAAAAAAACCAAGGCAATAGCATCAGTAATCTTTCTTCTGGGAGCAGCGGTAATGGGGCTAGCCCCTTCATTTTCCATGCTTATGTTCGGCAGGCTCTTGGCGGGAATAGGGGTAGGGTTTGCCCTAATGATAGCACCGGTTTACACAGCAGAGTTATCCCCAACAGAGAGCCGAGGAGCTCTGGTTTCTTTGCCAGAAATATTCATAAACGTTGGCATACTTCTAGGTTATGTGGTAAGTTACTTGCTTGCTGGATATCCTACTGGTTTAGCTTGGAGGTTAATGTTAGGGCTTGGTGCAGTTCCGGCAATAGTTCTTGCTTGTGGGGTTCTTGTCATGCCAGAGTCTCCTAGATGGCGTGTGATGCAGGGAAAAATAGATGAAGCTAAAGCTGTGCTTTCTAAAACATCTAGTAGCATTGAAGAAGCAGCTGCTAGATTATCTGCAATTGAATTTGCTGCTGGCCTTTCTGAAACAAGTTTAGATTCAGGATATGTTGTTCCAGCAAAAAACAGCCATGGCGAGGGGGTTTGGAAAGAACTTCTTTGCCCTACTGCACCAGTCCGAAGAATGCTTGTTGTTGCATTAGGTATACAGTTTTTCCAGCAAGCTTCTGGGATTGATGCACTAGTTTATTACAGTCCTGCAGTTTATAAAGAAGCAGGAATCAGATCTAAAGCAGGGCTTTTAGGTACAACTGCAGTAATGGGTCTTACTAAAACACTCTTCATATTGGTAGCTATTGGATTTCTAGATCGAATTGGACGCCGTCCTCTGCTTCTTCTTAGTAGCATTGGAATGACAATATCACTTGGAATTCTGGCATTTGGGTTTATGTTTTTAGATGTAAGATCTATCCCAGATGATGATCGTGTTTCAAGCGTGGCTAAACAAGGTCCTATAGGTGCCATAGTTCAGTCTATGGCGTTTTTTTCAGTGGGATTTGGACCTGTTTGTTGGGTTCTAACATCTGAGATTTTTCCTTTGCGTTTGAGAGCTCAGTCTATGAGCTTAGGTATTGTTGTAAACAGAGTTGTAAGTGGAACTGTGGCCCTCACTTTTCTTAGCATTTCAGATGCCATTACTCCTGCAGGGGGTTTCTTCTTGTTTTCTTGTGTTGCTGCAGCTTCTGTGTTCTTTGTTTACTTCCTTGTTCCTGAGACCAAGGGAAGATCTCTGGAAGATATCTCTAGATTTTTTGGTTGGGATGATCCATCCTCATTGGAAAAGACAGAAATGACAGAAGTATTTCAACCTGTCGAAACTAGAGATCATGAATTTGTTGATGGTGAATGTGAGGTACATGAGGAAGCAGGCATCTCATCTAAAGAAAGCTTGCTTGATAAAGTCAGACTTATTAGCAGAGTAACATCCTAGATGAATCAAGACGAAATTGAAAAAAGCATGGGGCCAAGGGACATTCTTGTGAATACTAGCCAAATTTTGTTTTCTCATGCCTTGTGATCAAGCAATGGTCAAAATAAAAGGTTAATTTGAGCAAGCAATGGTCAAAATAAAAGGTTAATTTGAAATTTTGAACTGTTGCTTAGCGATTCACACTACTACAGGTCAATATTAAAAAATCGGCAGTGCAGATACAGATAAATCGTAAAGTGGATCTATATGTTTCTGCGGTTTAGAAAGTTGAGCAGCTCCTGCAAAACTACAGTTTTTACTCTTGTACTTTCACGATGAAGAGATTAGGGCTTTTATGCCAGAAATTAATTTGTAGTCAGAGGGAGATTAATTGTAAATTCATTGTTGGCAGTGAGACACCAAAGTTTGGATTGGAGCTCCAACAATTCAATTGTATTCTGTTTCCCTTTGTTGTGCAATGTGTGCACCTTCACTTTCAAGCTGAGATCATAGTAACTACTCCCGTAGCAAGTTTGTGAATTTACGGTTCTTTTAGAAATTAACTCAAGTTTCGAACAAGCATAAACCTTCTCCAATTCTTCTTTGAGTTTGGATTCTAGTCCTTCCAAATTGAAATAGCTTACGAACCCTCCCTGGTTTGTTGCAGAATTTGCATTGGCACTGGGAATTATGTCCGCTAATGTAATCGTGGCCCTCCCTTTATTTGAAGTCGGCCTTTCAAACCTTGAATTTGGAAATTATATGGGACTAACCCATGCTTCTGCGGGTGCTTATGGAGCTCCATTCTTTGCAATGTGTTGCCATCCTTGTTTTCTTCTAGGAACTGATCTCGCTCTTGGCCTGGTTCTAAGAATTGCTCTTCCTCTTGGCATTCTGCTCCATGTTCTAATAGATCTGCAAGTATCTTAGTTTCTGTCTTCTTAAGACTTAAAATCACGCAATCTGTAAGTCTGTTCATATGGTGCGGGTCCATCAAGATCAAGCAGCAGTTTTGTGCATTATAGTTTTAGGCATGGTTAGTGCAGCAGAGATAATCATCTCTATCGTGTCAGCAACCTCTAACTACATGGTAGATGGATGGGTAGAACGAGACAGATAGTACCAGTGAGACAAATTTGCTTAGAGTTAAAACTGAAGTCCCAATTTGTTCTGGACAAAAAAACATTATTCTGCTTTTTTAGCCTGCTTTATGTAACGCACCATTGCATAAGTACGAAGATCTTCATTTAGAAGCCGGATGTAGGAAATTGAAGACTAACGTCGAGGAAGGGAACAAACGGATGCAAAAACTGCTTGTAATGCAATATAGCAAATAAACGAGCATTGAAAGCAACACAAGACATTCCCATAATTCAATTGTGTTTTCTTAAGAACTTGAATGGCTTGACGCCATGAAGCATGAACGCAAAATAAATCAAATAAATTATGTACAAGCAGACGCAGGCCATCTATGTAGACCACATCTGAGAATACGCAGGATTCACTATATTTGAGTTCTGCCATATTGGGAAATTGCATCCTCCAAAAGGAAAACCTTGTGAAGGTGGATTTGTGCTAAATAACCCTAAATTGTTCTGCCCTTGAAAAACTGATTGAGCTGGATAAATTCCTGAATTGTTCTGGGCTGGAAAAATCCCTGAATTATCCTGTCCTTGATGAACGGCTTGAGCTGGAAAAAAACCTGGATGGTTCTGGCTTGGAAAAGCCTGTAAACTGTTTCGCTCTTGATTGACATAAGAAGAAAAACCTGGACCTGTAAAGGAAGATTGAGGCATGGCCTCTTCTTCTACTTCCATGCCTTCCATTTCTTCATCATTTTGGTTTTGATCTTCAGCTAGACTATCTGTTATATCCTCAATCACTAATTTGCCTCCATTCTCATAATGAGCAGTTTCTGAACCCCTTGATCCTTCAGAAACAGAAGTAGCAGAAGTAGGAGGTACCCAAGGCACCAAAGCTAGATTGTTGTCCCCATCCACACTGACACTGTACTCAGAAGGAGGATCTAATAGTCCCCAGTTCATATACCTTCTTGAAAACCTTCCCACTGTAAAACCGAGCACGACCGTCATAAAATCCTCCTTTAATTGCATACGAAACAGATTGAATAAACACGCACAAAGCAGATACCTTTTGAGAAGGAAAAAAAATCGTCATTCACTTGATAGGCAGGAACAGAAGATTCTTCTGAATTTCTAGGGTTGTATAACACTATCGCCTTAGTATCATCCTGCGAAACCTCTGCAACCAATGATTTTGGCCCTTCTAAATCAGACGAAACCTCTGGTATTATAGAAGCATTGCCGCTGCTGACCTCTTCATGATCCTGTGTAGTTCCCATCCAGGTTGAACATTAAAAAACGAAACCCTAAAACCAAATTTGCGGATACTTAATACAATCTAAAGGTACCAACCAGGCGAATCTTCTTAGAGAAACTATAGATCGGAGCAAGGGCATCGTCGTCGTCAAGGTCCTTTCTCTTGAAGCCCAAATTCGACCGCAGATCGGAGCCATCGCAAACCATTCCCACCATAGCCATTGGCGCCCAATTACAGAGAGCCCTTTAACGCACTTATTTATTCAAGAAGGGAGCTCCGGGAATGTTCTGGATATCGAATCGAGCATATTCCGGGCCCCCTTTATTACATGATGGCTAATTTCTTTGGTTAGGGGCAGGGCCTTATGTGGATTCTGGCACGTGGATTGTGTTGCATGTGCACGCTCACATTAGGGTCCGGTCACATGATATTGATGCCGTCAACAGGGATCTTTCCTGTTGCTATCAACACATGATCCTATCAAACCGAGGGTTCCATGTTCTTTACACATGATCCTATCAAACTGAGGGTTCCAAAATTTTGCGCCCCTATTTGTGATCCGGCAGAGGATTGCTGCCAAGTGCTATAAAATCATCCATCTGTTCTCATCTCTGAAATCCATGTTGATGGCAACGCTTGCAACCGATGTAGGAGCTCGCTGAACGAATTGCTATCAACAGGATTTCTTCCCTGTCAAAATTTAGCATGTGACCTCTTCGATTTCTATCATTGATGGCACGCGAACCCTGTTGACGGCATCATGTGACCGGACCCTTAGATCTTTAGGGGAGGGTGCCCACATACCCTACCCTTCACATAATAAACGAATCCTTTTAACTCAAGATGCATGCGTCCAACCTATGCAATATGTTAAATACTAAATACGAATACATTGTTTATGGCTTTTGTTTTCAAGATTCAATATGAATCGTTGATCTCCAGCATATCCCGGGCATGATGCCAAATCAACGGCTAACATCTTTTTGCCAGAAAAAAGCTTTGCCACTTTCTAAGATCACTTTCAAACATGTGAACATGAAATTTTAGCATTCATTAAATTCCAAACCATTTGCACATCACCATTATATGCATATTAAAACCTTTGTACATCACCATTACATAGCTATTCACATTCCAACACAACAAATTACAGCACAAAAAAGGCAACACACACAAGAATATATACAAGCTTCTAGAAGCTCCTTATTCCGCCATTCCTTTTCGTCGAGCATCTAATAGTAGGATCGTGCCTACACCTAAGTGCATCAAGTTCGCGACGCTCCTTGAGCAAAAGCCCTCTCTACACAGGTTCAAATGTGGGCGTAAGAGACCACCTTCTAGTATAATGGAATTCACTCCATGCCTCTCTACAAGTTCCATGCTAGCTTGAATACGATCTAAAGTTTCTGCAAGCGCAAATCGGAGCTTCTCCACAGCCTCACACACCTCTGTAATTGACTCCTCTGCTTCTTGTAGATCTCTCATCATATTATTCGGCTCCTCTACCCTTTCAGATTCCACAAGTGATCGTCTGTCTGATACTGAATCATTGGAGTTGTCACTCAAAACAATAACCTCAATAGCCCCACCATCGACGGACCTTTCATTGCTTGCATCTACTTACAAAGAATACAGCAGTTAGTAATACGCAGCAAAGATTGCTATCAAACATACATTATCAGGTCCTGCAACATCGAAATTCCAATCATGCATATCCAAAGGAATAAATTCAGAATCAGGAACAGGAATCTCCGGAGACGGGGGATCTACTCCACTGTCTGCATAAATAAAATCATTTGCATTACTGCCACCTTCTTCGTCCTCTTCCCCATCCTCGAACATGCCCGGCCTATCCCACATACGCTTCCTCCTTTTGCCAATTTTCTCAATCGGCACAATTCCTGGCTGGCTGCCAAACAAAGCCATCCTCACGTCTTTGTAAGCACATCGCTCATGTGCAAGCATTATTCGCCATGCTGCTTGCACTCGTTCCAATGATACATAAGCTGAATTACTTGGCAGCACCCACGAACTTGCCAATCTGAACTTTGCAGTTTGCAACATGCATTTAACTGTATGGATGAATGAGGCAGTCCAAAACCTACCAGCATGGCACAACAGATAATGGAAAGCTCGTGCCATAATGTTTCTATTATCAAGAATCACCAAATTCTTTACATCTCCAGCCCCGTACAAGGCATATAATTCTTTGCCGATCTTAACCTACTCGTGACTTACATTGTGTAAATGCAATTTATCCAGATCTTTCAAGCAATAACCAACTATCCCTTCGAAACAATGGGGCCTACTTCCTGTGAGGGCTTTGCATAAAATCATGGCTCCCGCAGGCCTACTATGGTTCCACCCAAGACATTTACACTCGGTGGTGCTTTCGCATGCAACCGAAACACTGCTTGCACATGCAAATGATCTAAAGAAGATCCTCTCTCGAGGCTACAACTCCAGCTTTGCAGTTTTGCTTCATGAAATCTACAACTCAGCCATACAATGAAACCGGTACATCTGCACCTCCAAACAGAATTGTCACCGACACATCCAGAACTGAAGGCATGTCCACAACCTCTTCTCCCGCTCTCCCTGCAATGTCCGCACCCAGGTGCTCTTCAAGCATACCTCGACTCCTCCTTCCTCTCCCTCGCCCTCATTTTGCACCTCCACCCCTCGTGATATATGTGATTCCCTCTCCCTCCGCTTCTTCTACATGATCCTCCTGCAAACCCTCATCACCTGGCGCACAAATTCTTACATGTCTCCCTCTCCCACGTGAGCCCCTGCCTCGCCCACGTGCGCTTCCTCTAATAGCAGATTTGCCCCTTCCACCTCTACCAGCTTGCCTACCGCATTTCTCTGCTGCAGGCTGTGGAAAGAGAAATGGACCACGATCCGCATAGATCACTAGTAATTCCCTGCTCACAGAGCTGGCCTTCCGCCCATTGTCATGCAATCCACCTCTATCACAACGCTCTGGACCTAAACCAAAGATGTTCCCACTATCATATCTACCATGTCCAGCAACTACCACACTGAAAGATCCAGGCTCTGCCCCACCCCAGCTAACCTCGAGATCTCTCTCTCTGATTCCTCACCTCACCATTTGTACTACTCTCATGCATCCTACCCTGCGCATCGAGACAATGTTGCGACGGCTTCCTATCACTGCCTCTACAGAGCAGGCGCATAGATTCATCCAGAATGATGCTGGGCACAGCCATCTTGTGTACTTTCACTTCCAGTCTGGCTACTCTACGCGTATACCTCTAACCAGAGAGAGCAAAGGAAGCAAAGATGGCAACCATTTCAAACCAGCCAGCTACTATCGGCTACTTGTATGAGAGGAAAACGGAGATGGCAGCGACCACATGATCAGCCATTTACATCAGTTGCATGAACAGCCATAGAGAAGAGCACAGGCCAAAACAAATGCCATCCATTCAAGAGACTCTAGCAAATAAAACAGAAAGACAAATAGCACTGACACAGACTAAACCACATGTAAAATCCGGTATATCCGAGTCTTGTTTTATATTAAATCCAGTACATATTATCTATAGGCGGCAAATTATCTGGTAAGGCTTAGAAAGTTTTTCGAACCGTGGTTTATCCTTTTAACTCAAGATGCATGCATCCAACCTATGCAAATGAGATATCAATAATGTTTGCACAATCAAAAAGCGTATGTTTATAACCTATGATTGTTGAATGTTTTATGGTGTATTCATATGGAAATACATAGATTGCTAATGCTGGCATCTGGGTTTTGGTAAGAACCTGTATTGGGATTATTCCGTTGTTGGTCCACGGATAGGAAGTTGCGGGCGCCCTGGCAGATGGCGACTAGGGATGATGATGCCTAGTTTAGTTTACTTTTGAGTTCATCATAAGTGCAAAATATAAAAGACAAAAAATGAGTGTAGAAGTATTTCGACTATTAGTTTGGGGTCATTATGCAATTAGATAAGGGAAATGATTAAATTAGTGTTATTTATGCTTAAGTGATCTACTACTGAGACAAATGCATAATATGGAGATGTATTCAGGTTCCAGCTTATACAAGGCCAAAATTCTGGATTTTTATTGCTAAAATCTTTGATTTCCATGCAGGAGCATCTGAAGGATTCATTCGCACATTTCATCTTCACAAATTCATTTTATATTCTTCCAGACTTCTCCATAATTGGTGCTGCTACCATTCCTGCCATAACAGCAGCTCATTGTACTAACAAGCATCTTGTCACATGCAGGATCATCCTTCACACATTCATTCTATAATAATCGCTCAAGAGTTGCCCCTGATCCATATAAGCCACTTCTGTTTTATTA
Organism: Isoetes taiwanensis; assembly: GCA_021234155.1. Classification (NCBI taxonomy): domain Eukaryota; kingdom Viridiplantae; phylum Streptophyta; class Lycopodiopsida; order Isoetales; family Isoetaceae; genus Isoetes; species Isoetes taiwanensis. The sequence continues at coordinate 1,376,835 of JAJEKV010000063.1, forward strand.
TTTCCTATCAGATTCATTGAACTGCTATCATATTTCCATCCAGTAGTTCTACTTGTTCTAACTACAATCATATTTGCCATGCAGGTTCACCTGTTCAAGACATTCATAATCATATACACCTCATCTGGCCCACTTATTACCATTCTTTGCTCTCATCCATTGCATGATCATAGGTTGCCAACCATGTCTCCATATTGGCAACTAGCAAGAACTTCAGATTATTCATCTGTAAATTCAGAGGCTGGAGGACCAGCCCATCCTTTTTGTTTGGCATGATGCTGCCACATTTTGGCAGCATAGAAGAGCTTTGCACATAATGACATATCTTTGCTTGCATATTGACTAAAGCATTTGAGTACAAGTACTACAGATTTGAAGACTCACATCCTTGAAGATCACAAGTAGACACTTGCTTGAAGAGCCAAGGAAAGGACATTCATTAAGATCACACAAGCAAAACAAGGAAGAAAAATTCAAGCAAATCAAACTAGAATTTGAAGATTGGAAGACCCCATAGTTGACTTGGTATGTGGCTAATTTGAGTTCTTGGCATGAGTGCTATTTCACATGGTTCACTACTTGAGTTTACCACCTTATTCCTATCCAAGATACTTTGCTTACCTCATATTCCATGTCTCATCTCCCTTAGCAAATTTGGCAAATAGCCTTTTCTCTAGTCAAAACATATCACTCATGCACCATTCATATACTACACACACACAATACCTCCACCATCTTGAAAAAGCAAAAAACGCCACTCAATTTCGCCTATTCCATGATCTAAGTTCATATTCTCTCTCTAAAAGTCAAAGTAGAGAGAGAAGGTGCACCATTTCACAAGAAAAGCATGAAGAAATCAAATAGTCGAGTTAATGCATAAGGGTTGCAAGCTTATGTGCACTAGTGCCAAATTGATCCATGTCACCATCTAAAGTTGCCAAATCACCACCACAATATACCATGCACCATCCACATCACCATCAAGCATGCCATGTCATCACATACATGTCACCCTTCATAAAAATTCATTCTTTCAAAATATTTGGCCTAAGAAAAGTCATTTTGACACTTAGGGGGACATGTCATCATTACATTATGCCACATCATCACTAAATGCCTCCATATCATCCTAGATATGTCACACACATCATCTCCACCTCACAAAAAAGTTTTGACTAGAAAAAAGACATTTTGCCAACTCGCTTGACACATCATCATCCCATATTGCCATGTCATCTTCCATTTGCCAAGTCATCATATTAACTTGCCACTACCCCATTTTGAAGCAAAAATGCCAACTGTCCTTTTGCAGAAAAAGATTCTTCCACATCATAGAGCATCAAAAAATATTCTATGTGAAAAAAAGGAATTTTCAAAAAAAACCTTGTTTTGACCTTCATTTTTGAGTTATTGGGAATCGTGCCAAAGTTCAAAAAAATAAAATAAAAATTCCTATCTACCCCCGGGCGCGGCCTAGTCACTCATCCCATCCAGTCTCCCCCTGCCACGTGGTGCCTCTGGGCATGTGAGATGGCAACGGGCCAGACATCACGTGGAGACAGCATGTAATTATTGAATATACGCGTCAGACTAGGCTATATATACCCGATCTACTAGATGCAAAAAATTGTTCTGCCTTTGTCTGTTGACATATCTGACACTGCTTAATGTAACTCGCAATATGCCTCTTCATACCTAGCCAAAAATAGCTAGAGCAGATCTTAAAATATGTCTTCATGAATCCCGCATGCCCCACTGTAAGACTGTAGTGTGTCGTGGAGAATGAGCTTGCGAACCCCCTGATGTTTCCGGCACACATAACTTATTCTTACAATAAAGAAGGTTACCTTCCTTCTTATAATGGTGAAAAGCTTCCCTCTCCTTATCCGTTCTGGCCTCCTTTGATAGACTTTGCCATATTTCTTGAAATTCAGGATCTAGAGGAAGAGTCCACTCTATCTACTTACCAAACTCACTGGTGAGAGTGGAAATTGCATTACAATGCATTCGAGTGACTAGTGGGTGCCTAAAAAGGGCGTCAGCAACAACATTATGCTTGCCTGGCTTATACACAACTTCAAAATCATATTCCTCCAGGAATTCCATCCATTGGCGCTGCCTAAGATTGCGGTGGGGTTGCATAAAGATATACTGGAGACTTTGGTGATCTGTATCTAACTGGAATCGGCTTCCAAGCAGATAATGTCTCCAAATACGCAAGGCACGTAGAACCACAAGTAATTCCTGGTCATGCGTGGGGTATCATTGTTCTGCATCGTTCATCTTTCTAGAATCATATGCGATTACCCTACCTTCTTGCATTAATACACCGCCTGTAGCGATCTTACTGGCATCTGTGGCAACCCACTTATTCTCCTGAGGATCTGATAAGGTAAGAACTGGAGCGGTTGTCAAAACGTCTTTTAATGACTGAAATCTGGCCTGCATCATTCATTCTTTAACCTTCTCATATTTTGTAAGGTCCATAAGAGGTGCTGCAAGCTTGGTGAAGTCCTTAACAAATTTTCGGTAATAGCCCGCCAAACCTAGAAAACTGCGGACCTCAGATACATTTGTTGGAACATGCCATTCTTTTACTGCCTCAATCTTGGCTGGATCCGTTGATATGCCATCAGGAGAGACAATGTGTCCTAAGTAATCCATCTTGGTAGTTGCAAACTTGCATTTGGAAAATTTAGCATAAAGTTAATGGCGTCTCAATTTCTGCAGGGCCAACCAAAGATGACGTTCATGGTCCTCCAAGGTTTTGCTGTAGAAAAGGATATCATCGAAGAAAATGATGACAAAGTCATCTAAATATTCACGGAAGACATTGTTCATCAACCTCATGAACGTAGAGGGGCATTGGTTAGTCCAAAAGGCATAATGGTAAACTCATTGTGCCCATAGCGTGTCCGAAAGGCGGACTTATGGATGTCATCCTCTTTAATCCTGATCTGGTGATATCCTGAACGAAGGTCAATCTTCGTAAAGTACTTTGCCGCTTGCAATTGATCCATCAGATCATCGACACGCAGTAGAGCATACCGATTCTTAATTGTGTGCTTATTCAATTGCCTGTAATCAATGCACATGCACAAATACCATCCTTTTTCTTCACAAACAAAATAGGGACACCAAAGGATGATACACTTGGCCGAATGAATCCCAACTTAAGGAGGTCTTGCAGTTGCTTCTTAAGCTCTACCAATTCGAGTGTGCTCAAATAATACGGGGCCTTACAGGTAGGCTTAGTACCGAGTTCGAGTGTAATTTCACATTCCACGCCTCTGAAAGGTGGTAATTTTTGGATCTCATCTGGAAAAAGGTCATGGAATTCATGATGTGAAGCAGCAATCGCTTTGGGCAAGCTTCCAATGATTTCTTCCTTTTTAGATTTGGCATCTACCGGTGCAAGTCTAACAATGCAAGCAACCTGATACCTTCTGACGGCTTTATCCAATTGACGCAATGAAATACATTGCAGAATAAAGAACAACTTGTTTACCTGCTATAGTCACACGAGCTCCATTAGTTGCGTTAAAGGTAACTTCCTGCTTTTCACAATCAATATTTGCTTTTGCAGCAGCCAAGAACTCCATTCCCACAATGAGATCATACCGACGGATGTTCATAATTTCGGCTCTTAGAGCAACGAGAATGGATGTTCAAATTCATGTGTCTGCCTTGTGTATGATGAATGGCCCCACTAGCCAGCGTAATTGGATGCAGCTTCGATCTCAAAGGAGTAAGCTGTAAGACTTCTGCCATTCTAGGTGAAGCAAAATTATGCGTACTACCTGTATCCATAAGGATGATAAAAGGCTTACTGTCTACTTGGCCAACCGTGGATATGACGGTAGGTTGACTATCTGCTTGACTTGTTTCAATAGCGGCATATATGTGGGACTCACCTTGTATATAGTCTGGAGCTTCGTCGTCAGCAATGGTTGGAGGGTCAAATGATGGCAACACTTCTTCCCAATCCACTTCTACGAGGGCAGCTTGGGTAACATATGGGCATTCTTGCATGCGATGTCCTGGTGGGAAACACCGATAACATGCTTTGTCTTTTCGTAACTGTTCACAAGCTTCCCTCTCGGAATTGCTTGCAGAATCTCTCGCATGGCTCCTATGGTATTAGCGGATTTATCTGGTAGATTGAAAGAGACTTTTCTATCTTGCATCTGATACACATATAGCTGAGGAGGTCCTGGGCTACGAGAGCGTCCCCGATAAGGTGTATAGTTCCTGTTCTGACCAAAGGTAGAGGAATGCTGTCACTGGTATTTGGGACTGTCTTCCTCCAAGCTAATGGCCTAAGCTTCGGCCTCTGCTATTGTTCTTGGATCTATGGCTCGCATTATCTTCCGAAGTGTGGGGGATAACCCCTAAATGTAACCTTCGACTGCCCTGCATTCATTAATCCCCAGGACATACAGCTGTAAATGCATAAATTCATCCGTGTATGCTTGGGCCGTGAGGTTCTTCTGTTCCAGGCGGTAGAAAGTCTGGATCTGTTGGCAGCGGTGTGCTCTGGGGACATATTGAGATTTGAATGCTTTAGCAAAAACCTTGTATCGGCACCTGCCTCTTGTCAATCCATGAGAACGTGCATATCCTTTCCATCAAATATAGGCTGACCCCGTGAGGTTGGTAATAGCAATCTTGCCGACATTTTTTTCTGTTATTCCATAAGTTTTGCCAAGTTCATGCATCTCATCTAACTAGGATTTGGCATCCATACCCAATCTGGTTTTGCCCCAAAATTGGGTCAACTTACGTTTTTTCCAAATGCTTGTAATGGCAGAATACATTGTCTTCTGATAGTCCTTTTTACAGGACTTGGTATGATCTCCAGACGATTCCGAGGAATCTGATGACTCCGACGAATCGTTACTTACATCGGATGATGAATTGCTCCGTGTACATTTTGAGCATGTGGATGTAGCTGAAGCAGGTACTGGTGCAGGTGGCTTTGATGGCAGCTGGTGATTAGTTACAACAAAATTTCGGAACACCTATCCTACTCGACTATATGATCATAGCTCCTCAATCTTTGTGACGTCCCCTACTTCCTATACGATGCACACATCGTATCAGAAGGCAGAGTATTCCCCCTGACAGCCATACTGGCAGGGGCCATCCACCTAACACCAATCCCATGGACTGAGCCAGCGAGGGAAGAGTGGATGTGTCATTGATCCCATCTTCCATCGGGTCGACCTAGCTATGGAAGCGTAAATAAACATGAGAACATAACATCAATACATCAATAAGTTCAGCTCGAAGGGTGAACACCTCAGAACATCACATGTACAACAACATCAAATAACATCAACATGGGGAGATCCTACCCAGGGCTCAGACTCAAGGGGGATCGACTGACGGCTTGGGTCTCCAGAAGTCAAGCAGACCGAATTCATGGCAATGGATTGGGCTGGCATAAGAACATGGCTGTTGGGTAGTCCACTCCATCCGCCCCTCCTGTGCACAATTTGCAGAGTAGATTGAAAAGTATTGGGACCGGACCGTAGCCTGCCGGGTACGTAGCCAAGAGGGCTACTGCTGGGTTGCATCTCCCCAGTCCCGATGAGGCAGGAGGAGAGTCACCTCTCCTCTAGAGGCATGCATGCCCATCACAGGTGGCTAGAGGGCCACTGCCCTTATTCGACTTAACCTCATGGAAGGCGACGCATCACCCCAAAGGTGTCGAGCTCATGCCTTGCCCACACTCAGTGGCAAACCATTAAGCCTAGCTCACTAAGATCCCTGGTAGGCTTTACACACCAGAGGGATCAGTCAGTGATGGGACAAGTCCCCCGTTTTCATCGGTCTAGCCCCTCCATCCACAACCAGGCGGCTCTTGTGCACAGGCCGCATTAATTGGGTATTAATGAGGTTGTGACGTTCCAAGTATTTATACGGTATATGTATAAATATACTGACAGTCACCCAGTAAAGATACGCCACCATGGGGTACTGTAACCTAGGGGGTTGACCTAAAAGGGATTTAATTATGCTAATTAAATCATTAAGGATAATAACCCAAGATTAGGGAATTAATGTTTCAATGCTTTGGGAAGGTGCCACCTGGCCTAAATCGATTGGCCAGCATGGGGACTTCCAAATTGAGCCATCAACTTGGCCCCTATCCCTGATTGACTCCCAAAATCGCCCAAGAGGAGCAGGAGCTGAGCGCCCACCTTGCCAAGCACCTTTACCTGTGTAGCCAGAGCTGAGCACCAAGTCCAGGGAAGATGGAAGCACCAAATGACAACGGATCCAGCAGGAACTCAGGTGGGTGATTAGTGTAGCTTGAGAATTCTAGGGTAGCGCCCCTGTTGGGCACTTGTTGTGTTAGTTTCGTCTGTTCTCTCTGTGTTTACTTGTAGAAACTAACCCTTGATTGTAAAGGTAAGTTCTCTTTACTTCTGATTCTGGTCTTGCTCTTAAAGGATGGATTGACAGTTCTTTGCATAGTATTACTCTGGAAATGGGGGAATTAAGGGGGGTAGAGACCCTACGAGCCATGTTAGTAGTATACTCCTAGGTTGATCCCCTGTAATTCCCATTAGTTCTGCCTTTGTGCACAAGAGACCACCGAAGTCGTGGATGCTATGGAATTGCTTAGCACACCGGATAAGGGAGCCTTGATGGTGAAGTGGGGGGGGTGGGGTCTTGCCACGAACATAAAAGGCTCATGAGACTCCTACGGTGGGCTGGGCGACAGCCAGGTCACATAGAGGGCCGGGTATGGGTCTGACACTCCCTGGGTGCAGAGGTGTGACCCATATGGGGCACCCTGTGCTTTGAGTAGATTTAGGGTGAGTAAGTGGGTGCACGGATGCGGGGGTCACCGATCGCGCACGCGTATTCTCTAGCTCACCCATGGAACCACCGTGATCACGGAAGGGATGCTTCCCCGAGCACGCCTCATCGGACAGGGCTTCATGAACCCTGTAGTAGGCTCGAAGGGTGATACCTTGAGTCTGCGTGTCCGGAAGGCTATAGTGACGCCATAGCATGATTGGACTCATCTGCAAAGTGTGCACAGGAGGGGCAGATGGAGTGGACAACCCTAGCCGATGTTCTATGCCAGCCAACGCCATGTCAAGATTCGGTCTGCTGATCTCTTGAGACCTAGCCGTCAGTCGATCCTCACTGGAGTCGGAGCCAGGGTAGAACCATGGGTTTGGGTGTTTTCCTTAGTATTAAATGCATATTCTCTGTTGTTGTCACTTGGATGGATGTGCCACCCCTCGTGGTGGTAAATTATGATATGATTATGTTGTGTGCTAACCTTGTATTCACGCTTCCGCGACGTAGGAGCCCCATTGAAGGCGTGGGCCGAATGACCCCTCTGTGTCCTTCACTCGAGCATCCTCTTATAGATGGCCCGAGTTAGACTGAGGGCCCTGCTCATGGTGAGTTGGTTGCCATGGGAGGGGAAAGTCCCCGTACGTATACGTCCGAGTGTCGTATATGTTCAGGGAGCGTCACAGAGGCTATCTAGGAACATCTGCTACAAAGGCTTTTAGGGTCTCTACCCCCCTTCCCAATACACGGGAGAGCATAGAATGAATATCATCATCATCAAAGAACTGAATTGTAGAATAACATCTAATCTACCTACCTAAACATCAATAGTTAGGTTCATTTGTTAAGGCTTATGATTTCGGGATCTATAAGGCCTCTAAAGCTGAACTAACATGCTAAACCAGCTCATTGCCAAGTTAAAAGGCGGCTTTGCACAACAGAATGACTATTTACCTGGCGCCTGACTTGCTCCAGATCCTCGGAATGCGTCCATGCTTCTGATCCTGCTGAAGACGGCTGCTGCTCGAAGATCTGTTGTGCAAAGGCGGCTTTTCAGGCGAACTCGAGTCCTAGTTTGGCCAAAATGGCTCAGTGAAACCCTAAATGCGAAAGAAGGAAGGTCTCAAGGAAACCCTAAATGCAAGGAAGAAAGGTTTAGGGTTTAAGGGGAAAGCCCTTATATAGAAACCCTTAGGGTTAGGTTAATATTGGCCAAATGGGGTTTTGCCATTTGGCATGGGGTTTATAGTTGCATATGTTTATTAAACATGCACAACTTACGAGGTTGTCCCCCTAGGTGCAACCCTTTACGTCTCGCTAGTCTTGTCATGATGGTAAGTACGTGTTTGGGGTCGGGGTTCGGGAACTCCTGGAAGACAGCCCTCTGTGAGGACACGTGGATCTAACAGGAGAGTCCGGGGGACTATGTCACGCGGGATTTGCAAGAAGAGAAGAAAAAGAAGAAAACAGAACAAATGAGAGAAGGATGATAAGCTTCCTTGATATCAATGATGAAAATACATGAGCTCTAATAGAGAGAAAAATCAAGGAGACAAGACTCAAAACTCATCTAAAAAACTTATGTGCTAACTCTACTCATATATATAGTACAATGGCCTTGGGCCCAATATAGACACTCGTGATCTCGGTGCCGACTCACGGAAGGAGGCCCCGATTTCTTGAGGAATGTTGGCGGTGCCTCTTGAAGTGCCTAGAATCACGCTGTGACGTGACCGAGGCGGTGACGGGCCGTCACTTGTCTGGAAGGGCGCCTCTTGTTGATGACCCACGGGCTTTGATTTGCGTGGTCTGGCCGCTTGGTCTTCTCAAGGAGCCTTGGATGTCGACCCGTGGTGGCCGGGAGGATCCTTGAGCTTGACCTGGTCCGTCAGATGATGAATAGTCCTGCACCAGGAGGCCTGGGACTAACACTCCCCCCACCAAACGACACTTTCGAGTGAAGAAAAAAGGAGGAAAGCGTTTCGTGAGGGCGGGGAAGCCATCTGCCCGAAAGTGATCCTCCACGGAGTGAGGACGGGCACCATTATGGTACCGGGCTTATGAGATCCTGGCGTGATTGAAGAGCTTGAGGAGTGTTTTGGCCAAGGGCAGGATCAGCATCAATAAGAAAGCGAGAGCGTACCATGTCTTCAAGGGCAGCATGGGCGTCTGAGGAAATGTACTGACATTCCATGAGGAGACAGTGTCAAGGCCAAAGGCATCATTAATCGCATTGGATTGCAATGAAAAATGGAGCTGCCGATTTAAGGAGCTTAGCAAAATGCATTTGAGAGCAGCGCAAAATCCGGCTTGAAGATGGACAGAAGGATCAGGTGAGGTGGAGGCATGCTGCAAGAAGGTGTTGAGACCATGAAGCGATCCGCGGGCCGTTTGCCAACCACGCTCATTAGCAATGTAGATCCAATTGGTGGTGTTGTCGAGTGGCACCTTCTTCCCAATGTGAGCGGCGAACAAAACGTGGATCCCACAGGAGATCCGTCGAGATCCGAGGTGGTGTCCGGCTGCATGACCATCCATGACCTTGGTCCAAAAAGGAAGGCGCCAATCGAAGTCGGGGAACACGGGCGTGGAGGTACGCCCGAGGGAAGCATAGGGAGAAGGAACCATGCCCGTGGGCGTGGGTTCTTGGCGGTCTCCCCGAATTGACCGGATCAAGTGCGACACCAACGATCCCAAAGAGAAGCGTAGAGCCGAGAGTTGTGGGAGAGGGCTATCCCATCCCGTGGGGACCGTCTTGCTATCCAACGAGCTTGTATGGCGATTGTAACCGGCGAGGTGTTGCATATAAATTTGTGCATAGGGAAGATCCCGGGATGTCCTAGATACTTCGATTTGTTGCGGCGCTTCGGCTTGCGAGAGAGATAAATGATTTGCAAGCTCGGGCATGTACTCGATGAAGAGTTTGGGTCCGGCGGGGATCCGCAAGATATGGATTGTTATCTGAAGCACCCATTGCATTGGGGTCACCCCTGGAAAAGCTGGCGTGGCCCATTTCCAAAGTGTTCCTGTGTATCACCCGGATAGAAATCATGAAATATGTAAGCCATGGGCTGAACCACTCGAAGGTGAGAAAGTCGGGGATCGCGGCACGATTGTATGAGATCAAAAGGCGACAAGGGCACAAAGACAACCCTTTGTCTTCGATGGAGAGTACGGCGCCAACAGAAGAAAATCTGACCGCCGGGGAATATCCACGGGGCCATCGGCCGCATGCCCGCCGAAAGGAAGAGGTGGCGCCGAGCAACCACATAATCGTGATAGCGTGGGGGGGCTGGGAAGTCAACGGGCATTACGTGAAGAATGGCAAGATGGGCGATCAAGCTTTGCTTGAGCCTCATCGCCAGATGAATAGCTTGCTGCAGTTTGTTGTTCGAGATCACGGATCCGGTTGTCCCGTTCGGGCAAAGAAGCGTGGATAGTCACGGACCCGTTTACGAGAAGGGTTGACCGGGAGGAAGATTTCCCGGTGTATTGAGGCGAAGCACGGCAATCTCCGCGTCATCCGGTATCTTCGTTCGCGCACCTCGTAAGGCGATCTTGAAGAGAGGTGAGCCGAGAGGTCCGTGTAGAAAGTCTGAGCACGCAAGGAGGCGACTTGGAGCGCCCCGGCTGAAAGACTTTGAACCCGAGTGCTGAAATTTTCACGGTTCGGAGTACAAGGCATTGAGTTTAGCAATATCTCAAGGCCCTTGGTACTCAAGAGAGATGCTTTGGACTTGTTGTGCTCCAATAAAGTCTGAATTGATTTGGGCGAGCACGTTGATCTTCGAGTTGGCTGACTTGAGCTTGTGTACTTTTGAGATGCATGAGCCCTGTAAGAGAGCTTCATGCTTGTCTTGAAGTTTGGCCTCCAAGGTTGCAACTTGGGCGATTGCAGCTTGAAGGTCCCGTGTACCGCATCGAGGCTTCTAGTGCCCGTTGAACCCGCTCATCGGGCGTCTTGGGATTCTTGTAACTTGAGAGCGGCGCAGCTTGAGCATCCCGGCGATCTTGATACAACAACCGACGAGGGTGTTGTGGTGGTGGAGCTTCTTTGTTGCTGGTTTGGGATGTTTGGGAAAAATGATGTGAAGTGGATGGTGTAGCGGAGGAGGAGACGGTGACATGGGTGTGATGTGGAACATGACCAATGGAAGGCGGGCGTGAAGTGCCAACTTGGTGAGTGATTGGAAGGGAGCCGGAGTGGAATTATGAGAATTTGGTGGTGTGGGAGGAAGTAATGACGGATGAGGGCTTGAAAATGGCCTCCCACGAAACTTCGAGAAATGGAAGGGTACCTTTACCGGCGGTCCATTTCTTGGAGAAGACGATAGAACATCATTTGGGGCCAATCTATGTGGTGTTTTGGGTGTGTAGCGGTGAGGACCAGGTTATAGAAAGGCTTATTGATATGGGTGTTCTTGATAGAATACCCAAGGAATTTTCGCCACGAAATTTAACAAAGGTCTCGTGAGGCTTGTCGATATTGGTCGGGACGATGGACATTGGCATGATAAGCGAGGTGCACCAAACTCGTGACATCGAGAGATCGTATAGCGGAGACCATGATACACAAAGGGGTGTGCAAGGGAATATGAAATACCTCTGAAATTAAATGTTGAGTCAACGAAATAGTGGTGCCATCAACCACGGTGGTGTAACCTTGCGGGTGTTAACGCGATATTGGCGATGAACCGCCTTCATTTGGGGAGGATTTGGAGCCGGAAGTTCCATTTGAGAGAATTCAGTAAAAGCTGGTGTCGTTCGGCGACTTCTTTATTTGGGCCAACAAGGGCTTCACGGAAAGTGGGCGTCAAGAAGGATCTGAGATGCAAAAAGGGCGGATCCTTGGGGGCGAGAGTTTGAAGTGTAGAAAATTTTGGGGCAGCCATGGGAATGATGTGCGTAAAGCGAAGAGGGATGCCAAAGGCGGAAGGCGAAAAGGCGAAAGCAGGAGGACAAAGGCGCAGAGGAACGAAAAAGGTGTGTTTTAGGGCCATAAATGGAGGCTAAGAGGTATGAAGAGGGGCTTAAACTGGAACCGTTGATGGTGCCGGTGTCAAAAGATGCCAAGAAGGGTATTGAGAGTCAAAAATTTGGCTAAGTCCCAAAAACGTAAGGGAGAAGCAATGAACGGTGAGGATGAGACGTGAAAGAAAGATCGGATGTGACAGGTGGCAAAGGACACCCATTAATGTTCGACGGGCGTGAAAAGAAGGAATGGCATTCAATGCTGGCAACTCGAAGTGGGATATCATTAAAAGGAATGTGTCAGAAGGTACCATGGCTAGATATGCGGTGGGAGAAAAGATTCTCATTTTAGAAACAGCCTTGCATTGCAAACACGTTGGCGATGTGTGTGATTGGTCCACGTCGACAAGGAGTTCCTCAGTGGGCTATATAAGACGAACCGAGAGGAACGAAGGCATCCGATGGCGCTCAGTATGGCTGCTGCTGGCTTAAACGAAGATTGCACAATGCCCACTAACTGTCAGGAGTGGATCACTTGCAAGATGAATTGTATGCGGATCTCTGGTACGCCACAACCGTGGCATTGAATGGACGGGGTGGTGTGCGGGATGGTGAACATCCCGGCCGAAGACCAACGGGATGGAGGTGGTTTGCACCTTCATTTGGGATCCGGGAGCGGGAACCTCTACCATCTCCTCGCATCACCTACGCTCCGAACCCGGAGTAGAGGGTTTTTCCTCTTAGGACTTAGTAGATGGGGCTCGAGCCCGTTTTTGTATATAGGCGGTGCCCATAGCGGAAATAGTTGGGCTTAAGCCCACATTTTGTAAAAATCTCCACTATAATATAATATCGCCTTTCTAGTCACTTTTACGTGGTGTTTGTGTCTTGAAGCTGTCTACGTGTGTTGATGTTCACTTTACGTGTGATGAAATGCTTTGAGGCGAAAACCATTAACCAATGTAGGTAATGGAGTGCCATCTAACTTCAGCTAGTTGGAAAACGCTTGGTCTAACCACTTGAACAATTTGATAAGGGCCAAGCCAAGCGAAACTTGAGTTTACGGGAAAATTTTTGTACACGGAATCATAAAGAAGAACCAAATCTCCTTCTTTGAATGTTTTTGTCTTCAAAGCGTTTGTCATGTAAAGATTTTTGCAATCATGTTGTCCATGAAGAACACGAATATAAGCATCCTTTGAAGTTCATCCAAGCTGTTCTAATTGATAGACCCGTTCTTTGAGTGCGGCAGGTGGATTATGAGCGTTAGCCGGTTGAAAGCGGAGTGTTGGAAGGATGTATTCAAAGCGGCATGATGAGCTTCGACCATAAACCAATTTAAAAGGAGTGTGACCCGGTAGCAATCTTGAAACAAGTATTGTAGGCCCAAAACGATAGGAAGTTTTGTGCGCCAATAACTGCGGGAAGCGTCACAAATTTTCTTGAGAATGGTGACCCGAGTTTTGTTGGTGCTTTACGCCAACCCATTGCCTTGAGGATAGTAAGGTGTGCTCTTGTGATGATGTATCGAGGGAGATAATCCGTCGGCTCCTTGATAGTATGATTGATGAAATGAACACCACGGTCACCGACCAGCTCAGGTAGGGGCAGCCGAATCAGCGTGATAATTTGTTGATAGAGGACTCTAGGCATTGTTTGCTGCGGTGTTGTGCGGAAGTGCACAAGCTTCCGCCCATTTGGTGGCGTGGTCGGTGAGAACCGGAATGTATCGGACACGAGGTGTGCAGCGGGGAGGATCTATAGGTCCCACAAAGTCCATTCCCCATTCTTTGAAGGGAAGTGGGCGTGGCGGCCGGCGTCAAGGGAAGAGCGTCCACGGGTCGTGGGGCCCCCCACCCGCTGGCAAGCGCCACACGTCTTGGCGTGGGCGTGAGCATCTTTGAAGAGCGTGGGCCAATAATACCCGGCTAGAAGGATTTTGCGTCTGCGTGGTGTCACCATGAAAATGACCACCACCGAGCCCTTGATGAGCTTCTCGAACAATGTCGGAACTTCATGAGGTAGAACTTTCTGGCGTCGGAAGGATGGTGTCCTTACCCTTTTGTAGAGATGTCCGGCAACCATGGTGTAGTCCACGGACCTCACCGGAGAAATTGATGGCGGCAGGATTGTCGCTTGGCCGGAGAGAGGCGTCTCGTCTTACGGTGGAAGAGCACACGTGAGGAGAATGCTTGCTGAAAATCATGGAACCAATGTGGTGTTGCCGTGACTAAAAGAGCCGAGCATCGGGGAAAAGCGTCGAGACCCCCGGTTTCGCGGGATCATCTGTGTGGATGCGTGAAAGATAATCCGGAACAACATGAGATTTGCCAGCCTTATGAACGATTTCAAAAGGAGCAAATTCTTGGAGAAGAAGGACCCAACGAGCAATGCGGCCCGTGGGCGTGGACTTGTTGATCAAATAGAGAAGTGCTTGGTGGTCCACAAAGAACTTGATTTGATCGCTTAAAAGGTAATGACGGAAGCGTTGGACACAGAAAATGAGACCCAAAGCTTCACGCTCCGTGGCAGAATAGTTGCGCTCAGCAGAATTGAGTTTTCGGCTGGCGTAGCGATTTGGTTTGTCAGTGTGCGCATCATATTCTTGAGAAAGAACAGCTCCAATAGCAAACGCCGAGACATCGACATGAACATGAAAGGGCTTGTCCCATTGAGGAGGAACAAGAACCGGTGCCTGAGTAAGCAAAAGCTTCAGCTGTTGGAAAGCAGCTTCCGCCTGGGAATTCCAAGCCCAGGTGGATTCGTCACCCGTGAGTTTATGAATGGGATCTGCAATGGCTGCCAGTCCAGGTATGAAGGTGGAGTAATAATTGACCTTACCCAGGAAAGAGCGTGTCTCCTTGATATTGGCTGGTGCTTGAGCCTTGAGCACACAACCGATTTTGGCGGGATCGTGGTGATTCTGCCGCTTGCGACAACATGGCCCTAACGAGAACACCGAAGTGGCCTTAAAGGTGCATTTCGGGATTGAGACTAATGGGACTCATCACATTTACGGAAGGCGAGTTCCAATTTATCCAAATGGTCAGCCATGGAACTGTGAGGCGAGAGAAGTCATCTTGAAAAATTTGCAAGAAGGGATTTTCCTTCATGAAATCATGAAAAGCGGAGAGCATGATGCGTTGAAATGTTGAAGGAGAGTTGGATAATCCAAAAGGAACCACCTTGTAGGCAAAAGTGCCCGCGGGGTGGTGAAAGTGGTCTTGAGTTGATCGAGAGTCTTTGATGGAGATCGATTGTAGCTTGAGAAAAACCATCCATAAAGGAGTACATCTCATGTCCGGCCACTTCTTCGAACAGTGCGTGAAGGGAAGTGGAAAATGATCACGCTCAAGTGGCCCGATTGAGTTTCAGATAGTCCACACTGAGACGCGGATCTTACCATTGTGCTTAAGGGCAATGGCGATGGGGCTCACCCATTCAGAATGTTTGACCTCATAGATCAAACTGCGGCAAGGAGTTTGTCAATTTCCGCCTTGGCGCGATCCGCGGTAATTAGGGTTGAGCACATGCTTGTCGTTGCTACAGCGGTGGTCGTGCATCGGATTTGGTAGGAATGGTGAGTTCCCCAAGCTTTTGTTGATGCCCGAAGATCTTTGTAACTCAGCGAAAATGTGTTTGAATTTTTTGAGCGGCTTGGCGGCCCCTGTTACGATAAGGTCTTGGGAAGATTTGCGGCAATGCGGACGGAGGTTGATTGTTGCCAGCGTCCACAATCTCGACTTCGAGTACGAATATGGGGTATTACTTGATTATCTGGACAATGTGCGAGGAGGTTGGAGCATAACGGATGCGTGGCACTGCGTGGTGAAAAAGAGAGGTTGCTTTCGGTTTCATCTAGCGAGAGGTTGTTTCATGGCGGCGTGTACATCAACGGGGAGTTGCGGGGAGGTGCGGCATCTGAAAAGTGATCAACGCGTTGGATGCGATTGCAAGGAGCCGGTAGGGGTCAAGCAAGGCAGACCCACGGCTGGTCACGATCAAGAGTCATTTCTCCCCAAGGATGCGGCATATTGAGGTAGGATGACGAGAGGCATACTCGTAGGGAGGAGCCTGAACTTGATAAATATTACGAGCTTCTTGAGAATCGGTGTCGAGAGAGGGTTCCGCATTGTCAGCAGAAATGATCCTGCTGTTTGCAAGTCCATGGTGGCATTGAGATGACCATCGGTGATGACTAAGCGGTCCGTGGCCCGATAATGGATACTCTTTGCCCGGCGGAGAAAAGGTGCGCCTACCAGCATTTCATAGTCACCGGGATCTTCGCCAGCTTTCCAAACTCCAAATTCCATGGGAAAGCGGAGATCACCAATGTTGATGTGAAGAATAGGTGTGACGCCTTGAGGTCTCGTGATATGGCCATTAGCCAATTTGATGTCATATGGGGCACGAAAGAGTTGTGTGATGCCCATTTGTTTGCGGAGTTTATCCGTGATGAGATTGACTGCGCTACCTCCATCGATTTGAACATGGTTGACTTGCTGATTTCCCACCGTGGCATGGACCGTGGGTGTAGAGGTATACATTACCCCAACTAAAGCAGTTGGGAGTGGTAAGCGGTCCTTGAGAAAGGGGAGACGAGTTTTAAAATGGTGGCCAAGCTTAAAGGAATTTTGATCTTGGCGAGCTCCTCTTGGACTTCAAGAGGTACATGAGAAAAAGGATCTGCTGGTTCCACTGGTGCGGGAGTGCGTGGCAGAGCAGCAGCAACTTCTTTGAGTAAGTCAACCTCGGCTGCAATATTGGGATATGTCGAGGCGTGGAGGTTGAGATGTTGAAGGGTATCTTGTCTTTGTTGAGCTCTAGTGGTGGCATGAACATTTGCCAATGTGCGGCCTTCAGCAGCTTGCATGAGATTCAAAATGCTTTGGCGAACTTTGGGCATGACATGTGGCATGAGCTTTTCAAGTCGAGGTGCAAAGTGAACCTTTTTTCGTCCTCATGAGGAATGGTGTCAAGCTGCAAAAGCGAGGTTGCGTGCCCTTCCTCGAATAATAGTCAAGGGGCATGATGCCTTGGTGCGGCGTGGAGACTAAACCAACCCAATTTGGACAATTTGGACTGGAGGATTAAGTGCACGAAAAATTTCCTCTTGGGCTTGTTGATCGGTGAGGTTGATTTTTTGGAGGCGGGTTGATAGCGTGATTCTTTGAGGCGCTCTTGGTGGCTTCTTAAGAACTGGTCGCGGGCCTTGTTTGCCATTAGCGAGCGAGAGTTAATAGCCGTGAGCCCGGACCGATGTGGTACGATTTGTGCGGGAAGGCGTACACGAACTTGTGGAAGTTGAGGACCGCCCGTGGTGGTATGACCCCATTCTTGGCAGTGATAACTCGAGCTTTAGAAGGATCAAAAGGAGGGCGTTGGTTTGATCCCGTGGTTGGTCCCATTCTGGCGATAGAGTTAGCGTGGGCTTTTGAAGAGGTGGGCTGGCGATAGTGCGATTGTTCTTTGAGGTGTGGTTTGCACTTGATAAACCATTTTGTTGCGGAGCGGTGTGGGATGAGTGCGAGTGCACTCTTAAGGTGGCATGATTGCACATGTTGCATCGCTTGCAATGAGGCGGGCCATTGGTGGAGTTGCACTCATTGGCCAAATGGCCTTGGTATTTGCAAATATGGCACCAGATTTTGCTATGGCGTGGATTAGCGTGTTGAATTTGAACAGCCGTTTGTGGAACCATGGCAGGTGGAATGAGCGGGAGCTCTTGAAGAGCCACGCCTCGGGGAGGAAACATTGGCGGAGTGATTGACAAGATCGATAGCTTTGCTCCAAAGTTTTTGGGCCTTGGTATTGATCATGAGTCGAATAAGCGGGAGGAAGTCCTTGGAGAAACTAGACCAAAATCCGGCTCACGTGTAGGGTACTCCTTGAGCTTACTTAGCGAGAATGTGAAGTCGATCCGCCAAAATCCGGGCGGAGACTCAGGTGGGCTCTTGTTGAAGTTCATTGAGTTGCTTGAGATGAAGTTGATCATCATCCGTGGTCCCGTAATGAGGAAAAGCGGTCGCATTTCGGACCATCTTGTTTCCAATGGCTTTTGTTGGACATGAGCCATTGATGAGGAGAGCCTTCCAGGGTGGTGGAAAAAGATGTGGAATTCCAGTTGAGGTTGCGCGTGACCATTTAGGGCAGCTAGAGCCTCAAATTCTTCCATGTGGGCCTGAGCACTTTGGTCTAACGGTTTGCCTTTTCGTGTTGCCAAAGGTGGGATAAGTCGGTTCCGAGTCCGAAAGGTAGATGTGAAAGAATC
Organism: Isoetes taiwanensis; assembly: GCA_021234155.1. Taxonomy (NCBI): domain Eukaryota; kingdom Viridiplantae; phylum Streptophyta; class Lycopodiopsida; order Isoetales; family Isoetaceae; genus Isoetes; species Isoetes taiwanensis. Next base: position 1,394,896 of record JAJEKV010000063.1, read on the forward strand.
TTTGGGGGGCGACGGGAACATTATAGTGAGGATATTGAGGTTGAGGTGGATGTGGCATTGTGGCCTGACGGACCCGATGAAGGGGTGACTAGCGGTTGAGGCCGAAGTAGCCGGAGCATTGGTTTTGAGATCTGTAAAGGTTGTAAAGGGAAGAAGCCCGAGGGGAAACGTAGGGGAAAGGATATTCCGGTAGGTATAAAGGAGACCTGTGGATAGCCGTACCCACCCGGGGAGATGATGGTTGCGAAGGAAGAGGCGTATGGCCTGAAGAATGATGGATGTAGGCATGTTCCGGTGTGAAAGTACGGTTGAGAAGGTTGAGCCGGATAAGGCTCCCCGATAGTGATGAGGGGACCGAGGTTGTGAGCAATGTTTGCACGCTTTGGGCGGGGAACGGGGACGAGGCCCCGACACGAGGGGTGGGTATGGATCGGAGCCCTAGACCGAAGATGGCCTCCCTCTATGTCATAAGCGCAGATCCATACATGTCGCGGCAGGTTTCCCGACGCTGATGGCGCCCCGCGCAGAGGCCGCCTCGAGAAAAGGAGTTCTTCCGGGCGTGAAATTACCGGACGGACATGGCGCATGTAAGAAAGTAGGATAAATCGGACCGGCATCGGCGGCGGTGTTTGGGGTCGGGGTTGGGGAACTCTGGAAGACACCCCTGTGGAGGACCCGTGGATCTAACAGGAGAGTCCGGGGGACTATGTCACGCGGGATTTGCAAGAAGAGAAGAAAAAGAAGAAAACAGAACAAATGAGAGAAGGATGATAAGCTTCCTTGATATCAATGATGAAAATACATGAGCTCTCGCAATAGAGAGAAAACTGAAGGAGACAAGACTCAAAACTCATCTAAAAACTTATGTGCTAACTCTACTCATATATATAGTACAATGGCCTTGGGCCCAATATAGACACTCGGTGATCTGGGGTGCCGACTCACGGAAGGAGGCCCGATTTCGAGGAATGTTGGCGGTGCCTCTTGAAGTGCCTAGAATCCCGACGCCGACGCTGGCGGTGGCGGGCCGTCACTTGTCTGAAGGGCGCCTCTTGTTGACGACCATGAGGCTTTGACTGCGTGGGGTTGCTTTGCTTGGTCTTCTGCGGAGCCTTGGATGTCTGACCCGTGGCTGACTGAGGATCCTTGAGCTTGACCTGGTCTGTCGTATGCATGAATAGTCCTGTACCAGGAGGCACAGGACTAACACTACGTATGACGTGGCCATATAATATACGTATTTGGGGCATATATTATATTGAAACATCACAATCTCCCCAACTTGAATTGATGCTGTCCTTAGCATCGTGCGTCTCCCCACCTTGGAAACCTGCATATCCTGCAATCACATTCAATATATATACAATTTTATAATCAATTTCCTCAAGGTAATATTTTAATTTATCGTAGCACATCCTTGTTAAATATCGTACTATGGTGAGAGGCTCTTTCGTCCTCTACTTCATCATCTATTATTCACAAAAATTTTATGGCTTATACCATTATTATAAACATAGTTCCAAAATTTCCTACTTAAGGTTCCACATCGTTCCCTTACAACACATCATGACAAAATTATGTATTGCAAGTCTTCGCAGTGTGACCTTCCTGCCGCTAGAATCTCCTATTGGCCTGCAGGTCCAACACTACGTTAGTACATATTTAATTATTATAAAGTTGGTTGTTAGGGAACCACTCATTAATTACAATTTACATGGATGCAAGACTAATCTCCCAGCGTAGGAAGAGGATGCTTCTTCCATCGTGGCCGTGGAGACAGCGCCCTATCATGCCTAGGATGACACTCATGCCTACACCTTTAGTTGCCTTTTGACGTGAAGATTGGTGTCCTCCCCGTATTTGGGCATGAAGGATCCTTCCCGTGGTAGGCATTGACTAGAGGTGCTTTCCTATCAATGCATGCCTGAATGACCTCTTATCTCTCAAGGTCATCTACTTCCGCGAGACGGAAGTAGACTTTTTAATCTACCTTCCACTCACCTATCGGGTCGGTGTCGACTAATTCGGTGACGAGCCGACCCTTGCATTGCTCCATGAATTGGGGGTACTGCTTCTCCAAATCTGATTGTAGTACCCACGTAGCGTGTTCCATAGGCAAGTGCGTCCATTTCACAAGGTATTGGAGAAATTTGAATCTTCTTGTCTTCTTATAAGCCTGTCAAGAAGAACCTCAGGGACGATTTCAAGCTGGTCGTCCGTCATTTCCAGTAACTCGGTTGCCTCCAATACTTCCTCTGGATTAGGAGTGTGCCTCTTTAGGAGACTTACATGGAAGACCCTATGGATTTTGAGATGTGCTGGCAGGTCCAACTTGTAGGATTGGATACCTACTCTTTTAGTTATCCTCAAAGGTCCAGCCCATCTTGGAGCAAGCTTCTTGCAATTGCCGATGCAAAGCTTGGCCTACTTCACCTTGATCTTCAAGCACACATTGTCTCCCACCTAAAATTCTCTTACTGTCCTGTGCTTGTCGGCGATGCTTTTCTGCCTACTTCTTGCTGCTAGGAGGTATCCTCTCACCTCCTCCACCAACTGCTGCATATCCGAAAGCATTTGCTGGGAGACTTCTACCTTGGACACTGGATTGTACCAAGTATCCGGGGTAAGACACTAATACCCATAATTGATCATAAAAGGAGACATCTGAGATGACTCCTGCTTCTTACTGTTGTAGGCAAACTCTACTAAGTGGATGAAATCTCCCCACTTAGATTGCTTGTTCCAAACATAGCTTCTTAACATATCTTCGATAATCCTGTTGGTTCGCTCCGTTTGACCATCTGTCTGTGGGTGGTATGCTGTGCTCATGGAGAGCTTCGTCTGAATGGTGGTAAATAGGTCCTGCCAAAAAGCACTCATGAATTTAGAGTCCCTATCCGATATTATCTCCCTCGCCATGCCGTGGAGTCTAAAAATCTCCTTAGTAAATAGGACGGCAGTATCCAATGCTGTATCTGTTGTCCTGCACGGCACGAAGTGTGCCATCTTCGACAACTTATCTACCACCACCATCAGGGCATCCTTGCCTCTTGATGTTCTTGGGAGCCCTGTAATGAAGTCCATGCTTATAACTTCCCACTTAGCATTTGGCACTGGCAACCACGGAATAATTTAAGGGCTAAACTTAGCTATTTGGCGATTTTTTAGCACATTTTCGAAAACAATTGGCTAAAGTAAATGGAAAAAATTGGGAAAAAAATTAAAATTTTAGCTTAACTTTTTTCGGGACTGCACCAACTTTGGAGCTCTTTAGCCAAACGCTAGAAGGTAAGAGAGTGAAATTTTGTCTTGTTTAGCTAAACCATAGAAACTTTTAGAATGAATTTTGGGCTAGTTTAGCTAATATCGTTCTAGTTTATAAGAAATATATGATTACTAGTTTAGTTTCTAGTATTACAAAATGATTTAGTCATAGATTTAGCTAGCTAGCATTATTTTACAATGTTTTCACAAAGAAAATGACTAAAATAAGTGGAAACAATTGAAAACAATTATAGTAATTTGGCTTAATATTTTCCGTTGGCCACACCATAGAAATTTTGGGGATGATGTTTGGGTTAGTTTAGCTAAATGCTAGAAAGTATGAGAGGAAAAATATGGAGAGTTTAGCTAAACCACAGAAAGTTTTGGGATTAATATCGAGCAAGTTTAGCCAAAGTCATTCTGGCTAATAAGAAATAGGCGATTAGTAATTTATTCCCTGCTGGCAACGACTCCTGGGATTCGGAGTTGCTCCGCCTTTGTTTGCTGGCATATCTGGCACTCACGGATGTACCTTGCTATCTGCTTCTTCATGCCGGGCCAGAAGTAGCTGCTTCTAATCTTGAAGTATGTCTTCATAAACCCTGCATGGCCAGTATGGGGCTATTGTGTGTATCATGTAGAATTAATTTTCTTACTCCCGAAGATTCTGATATACACAACTTATTTTTATGGTATAGGAGGTTTCCTTCCTTTTTATAGTTCTTGAAGGCCTCTCTTTCTTTGTCTGTTCTTGCCTCCTTAGAGAGGCTTGCCCATACTTCTTTAAAGTCACAATCAGTTGGCAAGGTTTCTTCAATCTTCTTGCCATACTCACTTGTGAGCGTTGATATGGCGTTGTAATGCGTCCTCATCTTCAAGAGCTTCCTGGAGAGCGCATCTGCGATTACGTTCAGCTTGTCTAGCTTGTAGACTATCTCGAAGTCATATTCTTCGAGGAATTCCATCCACCTCCTTTGCTTCAAATTTAGGAGTGGTTGTGTGAAAATATATTGGAGACTTTGGTGATCTGTATCTAGTTGGAACTTCCTTCCCAACAAATAGTGTCTCCATATTCGCAATGCTCTTACAATGGCCAGGAGCTCTTGGTCATGAGTTGAGTATCGCTGCTCCGCATCATTCATCTTCTTGGAGTCATAGGCGACTACCCTTTCCTCCTGCATGAGTACTGCACCTGTTGCTATCCTGCTAGCGTCTGTTGCTACAAGCTTGTCCTTGGCTGGGTCTGGCAAGACTAGGACTGGCGCTGTTGTTAAGGCTTCCTTCAAAGTCTTGAATGCTGCATGGGCCTTCTTTTGCCAATGACTTGCCCAATCTTTTATCTTTCCTGCCTTGGTGAGGTCCGTCAATGGAGCTGCTACCTTTGCAAAGTTCTTGATGAACTTTCTGTAATATCCTGCTGGGCCGAGGAAGCTTCTCACTTCATGGGTGTTCTTTGGTGCCGGCCAATCAATCACCGATTCGATCTTCGCAGGGTCGGTGGAAATCCCTTCTGCTGTGATCACATGCCCCAAGTACTCCACCCTTTCTGTTGCGAAGTGGCACTTGGATAGCTTCGCAAAGAGTTGATGCCTTCTTAGCTTTTCAAGCATCTTTCTCAAGTGCTGGACATGCTCCTCTATGGATTTGCTGTAAACTAGAATATCATCAAAGAAAACTATGATGAAAGAATCTAGGAATTCACGAAAAACATCGTTCATGAGCCTCATGAAAGTTGCTGGAGCGTTGGACAAACCGAATGGCATCACTGTAAACTCATAGTGGCCATATCTCGTTCTGAAGGCAGACTTATGGATGTCTTATTCTTTGATTCTTATATGGTGATACCCTGACCTCAAGTCTATCTTGGAAAAGACTTTCGCTCCCTGCAACTGATCCATGAGATCATCTGATCTAGGCAAAGCATACTTGTTCTTGATGGTGTGCTTGTTCAATTGACGATAGTCAATGCACATCCTAAGACTTCCATCCTTCTTCTTCACGAAGAGTATTGACGCTCCAAATGGAGAGACACTAGGTCTTATAAACCCTAGGTCTAGCAACTCCTGCAATTGCTTCTTCAATTCTGTCAACTCCTGGGTTAACATCCTGTAACTCGACTCCTCTGTAAGGTGGAAGTTGCTCAATCTCATCTGGTAACAAATCATGGAATTCCTTCCCCAACTTTGCTATAGGCTTTGGGAGCTTGCTCAATGCTTTGGCCTCTTTCTCTTCCGCTGTCTCTTGCTCGTCAACTTCGAGTTTGAAGACATAGGCCACTTGCTCCTTCTTTAAGCATCTAAGTAACTTCTTACTAGACATGCATTGCATGATTGGGGTGACTTCTTTACCTGTTATCTCAATGATCTTGCCTTCTGGCGTTGTTAAGGTCACCTTCTGCTTCCCACAATCAATGACGGCTCCTGCTGGTCCAAGATATTCCATGCCTATTATCAAATCATATTTGCCGATGTTCATCACCTCAGCTCCCATTGCTACATTGATTCCTGGCAAGTCTATGTTGAAGTTGATTCTCTTTCCTGTTGTGTGTCTGATTGCTCCACTAGCCAATGCAACCGGCCTAGGTTTTGACTTCAAAGGCTTCAGCTTTAATGTTTGTACATCCTCGGCGAAGCAAAGTTATGGGTGCTCCTTGTATCTATCAACACTATGAAAGATTTTGCTTGGGCTTTCCCGGTTGTCGAGATGACTTGATACTGACTTTTGGCGTTCTAAGTGTCAATGGCGGCAAAAATATGGCACTCACCCTGGATATAGTCCGGTGCATCGTCCTCGTCAGTGTCCGTGGATGTCTCCCATCCCATCTCCGCTGATGCCGCGTTCATCACCAAGGGGCAGTTGTTTGTCCTATGCCCTGGCTGGAAACACCTAAAGCACAGCTGCTTTTCTATACACTCCTGCTTCTTCACTTTGGGAATGGATTGCAAAAACTGTTTTACTGCCTTTGAATAGTTGGAACCCCCTCCTTGCTCTTTGAAGGTCACCTGTTTCTTATCCTGCTTACCAAAGTTTGCATTGCCCTGCTTCCCATAATTTGCGTTGTATTGTGGTTTGCTAGCTTCTGGGCTTGCCGCTCTTAGGCTATAGCCTCCCGTGCCCTTTCCCTTATCCTGATAGTACTGCTGCCTCGGCCCGCTCTCCTGGGGTCCCGTTCCTTGCAAGCTTACTGCTTTAGATTCCGCTTCTGACATCGTCCTAGGGTTTTTTGCTCTTACTAGCTTCCGGATCTCGTTCAACCCTTCTATGTAACCCTCTACTGCGTGTCTTTCACTCAACTTCGGCACATAGAACCTTAGTCTCATGAATTCCTCCGTGTATTTCTGAACTGACTTATTGCCCTGTTGCAACCTGTAAAACTGCTGCATCATGTGACACTTGTGCTCCTTTGGCACATAATGCCGCTTAAATGCTTTGGCAAACTTCTTGAATCTGCAGCTATCCCTGCTTAAGCCATGGGCTTTGGCATAGCCCTTTCACCAAATCCTAGCTGCTCCCTCTGCCTTTGTCCTTGTCCTTCATGCTGTAGGCATTGCCGTACTCTCTCATTTCAAATACCATGCCTCTGCTTCCATCCCGGACCTGTTATCTCCCGAGAATTGTTCCAACTTTCTTGCTTTCCATACATTGTTGAGCGCCGAGTCAACCTTCTTCTGATAGTCGGCTTGTGTCCTGCCCCTATCACGGTTTGGGCCCTCCCGACGGTCCTGTTGCTCATCCTCATGCTCTTTCGATTCAGAGTCGGAGTCGGAACTAGAGTCTGAGGACTCCCTGCTGGGTGACCTCCTTCTTCGACTTCTCTTCTTTGGTTTAGCTGCTCGGGCGGCTGGTGTTTCTGGCAATTGTACATTCTGGTCTGGTCCCCCTGTTGCTGCTCCTGCCAGCAGTGCTCTTATCTCGTGGATGTCTGACCTTATCTGGGATATCTCCTGCTCCAGGGTTGGTGCTTCGAAGTCCTGGTACAGATTTCTTGGCTGGAACTGCCTTGGTGGAGTGCGCTCTTGCTCATGTTGTCCTTGTTGTTCAACATTTCTAGGTACTCTAGCTGCATACACATTAGATTACACTCTGATGATTAGTTCATTGTTTTGTCATTGCATTAGTTTGTTTGATGATATAATTGTGGGGACAAAATATATCAAGAGAACATTGTCAATATCACATTTATATTCATAGATATAATATGTTTACATTCAAAGGTAGTTATGAAAAATTAAAAATTTTAAATATTATTCTTGGAGTCTTTTGATATAGTCTGGGTTGTCCTCCAAGAATTTCTTCACTTGGGTTGTGCCGACTGTTCGCCCTAGGTTCCTCAGGATGTTGGTGGCCGTGCCTCCTTGGAGTGCGGTCACTAAGTCTTCAATCCTTCTGTCTGATGTATAGGCTGCGGTGACTGCCAATCTGCCCTGTCGCCTATAAGGGACCGCGAAGTCGAAGATGCTTAATGTTATTGTTCTCTTGACAAGGATGACATGGTCGATGTTTGGGGCCATACGAGCATGTCCTCCGAATCCTGAGAGAGCAATAAGCATAAAAACTCCTCTTCCCCCCGTGGGCTGAATTGGCGGTGTATAACCGCTATCCTTCCATCAATGAGCAGAGGTAGGTAGAACCTGAGGGCTTTGTCGTGCCCTGCCTCCTCGCCGGATCTGAATGCAGCCCTATGTCTTCCGGAGTATTCGTCAACCATCTCCCTGTAGTCGTTGTACATGGAAGACGTTAAGTTGATGATGCCTTCGGTTGGTGCTGGTGCCGCTGCTGCTGTTGAGCTGCTGGGTAAGAGTGCACTCGTTGACTTCCCCCTAATTCCCATCCGTTCTTAAATTGCTAAGAACTCCTCCTCTGTAGGCAACTGTTGCTGAGCCATCATCTCCCTGATGCCGGTGTAGGCTTCTATGTCCGTGGATGTCTGGCCAGTATACGTCCAGGCCTCCCTTATGCTAATGGAGAAGTCCTGTGTCTCCCGGTCGATGAAGTCATCGAGGTCTGGTTGCTGACGTAGGAGATGTAGGAGCTCGTCTATCCTGTAGCCCCTGTCCCTGCACTCTGGAAGGTTCTTGATGTCGTGGAGGCAACCAACGAAAATGCATCAAAAAACATAAAATCCCTAATAAAGGATGCCCATGCCGATCCCGTCCAAAGCAGGGGCCACCACGGTGCAGAGGACCAATGAAGAACTACCAAAGTAATACGAGCATGACACGCGGCCGCATGATGTAAATGTTAAATGGTGTCATGTTATTTATGTACAGTACAGAACTTGAGATGCAGTATTAACAAGTTATAAGAAATTATACAGTTCAGGGCAAGTTAGTCACTAAGAGAGGTTCAAGATCAACTTGAAGCAGTGAGCATGAAGATCATGTATGTTCAGTGCTTGCATGACTTAAACCTAGGTATGTTCATGAAGTTCATGATGGGAGCATGATTGAAGGTTAGGGCATGGTTAAGTGTTAACATTTAATCATAGCACTATTATTATGAAATGGGAGTTTAATGGTCGAAGCTCAAAGCGCATGTGGGATATTTTTAAGCTCAAAAAATATGGGATATATCGAAGATAAGGAAGACTTATATAGAAGTCCGATGGCCAAGCCTTGCCGATCGGATCGTGCAAACCGTGTAGATAAATAGATGAAGAAGAACAAGTAGAATATAGAGCAGAAGCCTGAGTGCCGGATTGGATCGAATTCATGTGAAATTCGATGCCTGTGCTGTCGAAAAACCCATTGCTACAGTAAATTGTTTAATGCCATTTGAACAGTGTTTTCCTATGATTTCTCTTAATGGTTGATAATTAAAACCTTATGTTGTGAAGATAGAGTTTAAGAGAAAGTTGTCTTTGAAATAATCTTATTCAAGTGTGCTTGGAGTAATATTGAAATCATAAGAATAAACTTGTTTTATCAACACTGGTATCAGAGCCATGTCAAGCAGGTTTGAAGCAGGTTTGCTAAACTCTATTGCTGTTTATGAAGGGGACCCAGGTTTTCAGATTTGGAAAGAACAGATCAAGAATGTTCTTGAAAATGAGTGGCTTTGGGAATTGGTTCAAGGGACCAGCTTAAGTGGAGATACAACTTCTGTGGTTGCATGAGGCAGTACCAGCTCTTCTGGAGAGTCTGGTGAAGTAGAGTCAAGCAAAAGTGGAAAAGATGAAGTTGTTAAGATACGTGAAGCATATGGTTGGAGCTTCAATTTTGTTGAAGATAAGGGGAAAGTCTCCTAGTGATATCTGGAAGTTCTTACTTAAGAACTATGAAGAAAAGTCATCTTCCTATATTGATGTCCTTGATAAGGCACTTAGGATGTTAAGGGTTAAAGAAGGTGATGACTTGCCAAAGTTTTTCTCTAAATTTGATAACATAGTAGCAGATTTAGAAGGAGCTGGAGTCTTGCTGACTGAGCAACAAAAATTATTGCATGTGGCAAGAGCTGTTGAAGGAAATAAGCAGTTGTCAACTCTGATTAGGAATGTAGCCAAAACTAGGGAATCTGCAGAAGAAATGATCCGAACAGAGTTCGAGCAAAACAAGGTAATGTATGATGATGATACTGAAGATAATGTTGGTGTTGTATGCAGGTAAGGGAAAGGCCAAGTTCTCAGGTAAAAGTTCAAAGGATAAGAGTGAAATTGGCCCTTGTTTTCATTGCAAAGCTAAAGGACATTTGAAAGCAAATTGCCCTAAGTTAAGGGAGGTTGAATGCTTTAATTGTGGAGGCAAAGGCCACTTTGCAAATAAGTGTTCAAGCTATAAAATAAATAGGGGCAGACCAAGCAGAGGAAGAAATATTTCTAGGGGTCGAGAAAGAAATCCTGATGGGCAAAGGTCTGCTATAAATTTGGTACAAGATATTGAAGAGGAATCTAGTGAAGAAGATGAAGATGTTGAGGTAAGTAATCATAACATTTTGGTTGTTTCAAAAGAAAATTCTAATAGTGATGATGAAATGCTAATATTAGATAGTGGAGCAGAAAAATCCGTGACCAGTTCAGCCAAATTCTTCAAGGAGGGGAAAGAAGGAAGAATTAAGCATATCAAGCTGGGAAATGGGAAATTACAAGATGTTCAATGCACAGGGATTTAGAACTGTTTGATCTTCAAGGAAATGTAGTAAACTTGAAGGATGTTTTATGTGTACCTTCACTAGTCATAAATTTAATTTCTGTTGCACAGTTAGTAGATATGGGATATACTGTGGTGTTTGACAAGTATCAATGTAAAGTGCTTTTGGATAATGAAGTCAAATTTCTTGGAAAAAGATTTGGTAATTTGTTTGCTTTGGATAGTAGTTGTGTGCCTTGTGTTAATTCTGTTATGATCCCTGACATAGACATTTGGCATCAGAGATTATGTCATATTAATCATAGCACTATAGATACCTTGGTCAAAGAAAACTTAATTAAAGCAAAAAGTGGAGTTGCTGGACCAAGAGTCTGCTTGGGCTGCATGTTAGGAAAACATGCAAGGCTGCCTTTTAAAAGGGCAAAGAGAAAAACCAAAGAAATATTAGAATTAGTGCATACTAACCTCTGTGGCCCTCTTAATGTCAAAGGAATATCAGGGAAAAGGTATTTCATTACCTTTATTGATGACTTTAGTAGAAAGACTACATGCATGTGTCTTAGAACTAAAGATCAAGCCTTTGAGGCTTATAAACTATTTGCTGCAGGAGTAGAATTAGAAACAGGGAAAAAAGTGAAATGTATTCGATCTGGCCGTGGTGGAGAGTTTATGTCAACTGAGTTTATCAAATTTTGCAAGGTCAGGGGAATCAAAAGGCAGTTTACATGTAGTCACTCACCACAAACTAATGGAATTGCTGAAAGAAAAAACAGGACAATCTTGAATGCTGTTAGAGCCATGATAAAGCACACAGGGCTGCCCAATTATTTATGGGAAGAAGCTGTCTTGACATCAGTAAAAGTTCAAAATATGTTGCCAAGCAAAGGAATCAATGGCATGACACCAGATGAGCTATGGTCAGGGGTTACACCAAACTATGAGAATCTAAAAGCATTTGGTTGTTTAAGCTTTGTTCATGTACCAAAGCAACAAAGGCTAAAACTGGATGATCGAGCTAGAATAGCTTTTCTTGTAGGATATGATCAAGAGTCCAAAGCCTACAGATTATTTGATCCACAAAGGAAGAAGATTTTAATTAGTAGGGATGTCACCTTTGATGAATCCCAGTGTTATAAGAACATCAAGTTCTTCTCTGTTAACTCTAAAGAAAAGGAGGTTCAGAAACCAGATGCCAACATTAATGAAAAGGATGTCATCAATTTTAATACTCAACAAGTTAGTCTTGCAAATGGATCAGATATTGCTACTGGTACTGCTGACAAAACAGTGGTTCAACAAAAAGCTGGCAGGAGGACTGCTGCACAGATATTACAACAAGAGGCCAATGTTGATCATGAAATGTTTGGCAGAGATATCACAGTTAGAAGCAGAAGGTTGCAAGGTGAAGTAGCAAATGTAAATCTTGTTGAGATTCTTGCCTTATTGGACACTGAAGTGCCTAAATCATATAAAGAGGCTATAAATGTTGTTGATACAGAAAAATGGAAAATTGCTATGAATGATGAGCTAGATGCTTTTAGAAGAACAGGAACATATGAGCTTGTGGATTTGCCAGAGGGTAGACATGCAGTAGGATGCAAATGGATATTTAAGCTAAAGCAAGGTGCTCAACCTCATTCATTAAAGCATAAAGCTCGATTATTAGCACAGGGTCATACACAAAGGAAGGATATTAACAAGTATCAGGATGTTGTTGGCTGTAGCAAATGCAAAGAATTTTGAAGTGCATCATATGGATGTGTCTACTGCTTTTTTGAATGCAGACTTAGAAGAGGACATATTTATGATGCAACCTCCTGGCTTTGAGCAAGGGAAAGCCAAAGTATGGAAGCTTAAGAAAGCTGTCTATGGGTTGAAGCAATCACCAAGACAATGGTACATGTGCATGGATTCATATCTGAGAGAACAAGGTTTTATAAAATTGAAAGATGATGGAAATATTTATTTGTTCAAAGATGGAAATGAAGTCTGCTATATTGCATTATATGTGGATGACAATGTCATGGTCAGCAGCAATCTTGATGTGCTGCAAAAATGCAAAGACATTCTCAAGAATCGTTTTAAGATGACTGACTTAGGTGAACTTAAAAAGTGTTTAGGCATTGAGGTGTTCAGAGATCGAAACAAACAGGTTCTTACCTTAACACAAAGTCAGAATATTGCAGACATGCTCAAAGATTCAACATGGAAGATTGTAAGGTGGTTAAAACACCCATGGTTCCAGGTAACAAACTTTCTTCAAATATGAATGGTGATATGTCAGAATTGGAAAACATTCCATATCAAGAGTTAGTTGGTTGCTTACTGTATTTATCTAATTGTACCAGGCCTGATATCTCATTTGCAGTGAATATCTTAAGTAGGTACTGCCATAATTTTGGGAAAGAGCATTGGCAGGCAGCTAAGAGAGTTCTTAGATATTTGAAAGGAACCATAGATTTTGGCATTCAATTTAATTCAGATAACATGGAGTTATTATCTTACTGTGATTCTGATTAGGGTGGAGACCCTGATGAGAGGAAATCAACTTCAGGAGTTATTTGCTAGGTGGAGGACCTATTTCTTGGAAATGCAGGAAGCAAAAGGCCATAGCACTCTCTTCTGCAGAAGCAGAATATGCAGCTGCAACCCTTGCTGCAAAGGAAATGATATGGAGTGAAAGGTTGTTGAAAGAAATAGGAATAGAACAAAGAAAACCTCTACAACTATTTTCAGATAGTCCTAGTTGTATAGGAATGACCAGAAATCCCATACAACATGAAAGGACCAAGCATATTGCACTGGAGATGCATTTCATAAGGGATCTAGTAAGTAAAAAGATTATTGAATTACAATATGTTCAGACTGAATTGCAGTTGGCAGACATCCTGACTAAGGCTTTGACAGAATTGAAATTCAATAGGCTGAGACAAATGATTAGCTGCAAGGAAAATAACATGAAGGGGAAGTGTTAAATGGTGTCATGTTATTTATGTACAGTACAGAACTTGAGATGCAGTATTAACAAGTTATAAGAAATTATACAGTTCAGGGCAAGTTAGTCACTAAGAGAGGTTGAAGATCAACTTGAAGCAGTGAGCATGAAGATCATGTATGTTCAGTGCTTGCATGACTTAAACCTAGGTATGTTCATGAAGTTCATGATGGGAGCATGGTTGAAGGTTAGGGCATGGTTAAGTGTTAACATTTAATCATAGCACTATTATTATGAAATGGGAGTTTAATGGTCGAAGCTCAAAACGCATGTGGGATATTTTTAAGCTCGAAAAATATGGGATATATCGAAGATAAGGAAGACTTATATAGAAGTCTGATGGCCAAGCCTTGCCGATCGGATCGTGCAAACCGTGTAGATAAATAGATGAAGAAGAACAAGTAGAATATAGAGCAGAAGTCTGAGTGCCGGATTGGATCGGATTCATGTGAAATTCGATGCCTGTGCTGTCGAAAAACCCATTGCTACAGTAAATTGTTTAATGCCATTTGAACAGTGTTTTCCTATGATTTCTCTTAATGGTTGATAATTAAAACCTTATGTTGTGAATATAGAGTTTAAGAGAAAGTTGTTTTTGAAATAATCTTATTCAAGTGTGCTTGGAGTAATATTGAAATCATAAGAATAAGCTTGTTTTATCAACAGTAAAACGCGGGGAACTAAGGATGGTGGAGGAAAACAAAAATTGTTAAAGAGGTGCCAATCATAGGTAAAAGCATCAGGGGGAATGCGGTGCGGTACGCAAACCGCGTATTATAAACTGGGAGCTTGTGGTTAAGGGGAGAGGCGAAACGATCAACATGATGCGGGCCCCACAAGGCATCAATATACCGAAAACACCATGGGGCGAGGGCAAACTCATCGGATTAAGGAAGGCGAGAAAGATAATCGGCCCATTCATTTTGAGAGTGAGGAATCCAAACAGGCTCTAAGGAGATGGAAAAGTGTAAACAAAGGAGAAAAATCTCTAGGGTGAGAAAATGAATATAAGGAGGAACCCCCTTTTCAGAGAATGGTGGCAACATTCAAATTATCCCCGCGAACAGTGACCAGGCGAGCATGGAGAAAAGGCAAGGCCGAGCGTAAGACTTGATAGAAAGCTAAGAGTTCACGCCAAGTGGAGGTACGGGAAAGTTCAGACTCTGAAAAAAGACCAACAAAGTCCAAACGGGTCTGACTTGGGAGAAGGAGCCACCCCAACCAAATGAACTAGCATGAAAACCAAGGATGGCGGAAGGACGTCGGGGTGGGGAAATGGGGCGAGAACTCAAAGAAGAGGCGATGGATTCCCATAACACGATTTTCATCCGGGCTAAAGAGGATAAAGAAATAGGGGCATCCCAGTGAAAAGGTTGAATAAGGCGATAGGAAAAGAACGTTAAAGCGGAGACAAGGGAACCGAAAACAATGCGAAGAGACTGAAGAAAACCCAAGAATTTGGCGAGGTGACATGATGTAAGGTGTGAAGAGGAGAGAAGCGAAGAGGAGAGTTGAAAAAACTTGGCTAGTTTCTTGGAAGATAAGCAAATAACCATGGCAGAAACATCAAGGAGAAACCCAAGGAAAATGGTGCGGTGCGACAAATGAAAGTGACATTTAGGCCAAGCAATGAGGAATCCAGCAGATTGCAAATCAGAAATAATGCGATGCTGAAGGGAACTAGGGTCATGATGAGTGTTAAAAAGGAAATCGTCCATATAAGGTGTGCAACGAATACCGGCCGCTCGCCAATGGGGACCAACGGGCGCATCAACTTGGTAAAGACAAAAGGAGCAGAGGCCAGGCCAAAGGCAACATAGTAAAGACAAAACATTGGTGGTCAAACTGAAAACCCAAAAAGGTGTGATGAGGAGGCCAGATGGGAACATGATGGTAACCGGATATTTCAAATCCAAAGTAAAAAGGAAATCATGGGGTTGAAGAACAGCCAAAGCATCGGAAAGAGATTCATAACGAAAAGAAGGAACAGATAAAAAGGAGTTAATATAGCGTAAGTCTAGAATCAAACGGAACTTGTGGTCTCCTTTGGGCACAACGCCGAGGGGCGAGCAAAAAGAAGGACAGGATGGGACTTGCATGACAGCGTCAGAACATAAAAGATCTTGAATGGCAGAGCGGGCAAAAGGAATATGTGACGAGAGAGAGGAAAGGTTTGGGCGAAGAAAGGGTTGAGGTGGGGGTTCCTGAGCCCAAGAAAGAG
This sequence comes from Isoetes taiwanensis, assembly GCA_021234155.1. Classification (NCBI taxonomy): domain Eukaryota; kingdom Viridiplantae; phylum Streptophyta; class Lycopodiopsida; order Isoetales; family Isoetaceae; genus Isoetes; species Isoetes taiwanensis. Next base: position 1,410,461 of record JAJEKV010000063.1, read on the forward strand.
CATAACCATGTTGGATCCAAGACAAGACGAGAGAATTTGCAGAGATAGAGCGCCAAAAAGGTAAAGATGCGGAGAGACGCCCACGCACAGATAAGGTGGCATAGTGGGAATCGAGAGCAACAGGATCAAAAGGGAGATGGGGTAAAGGGGAGGTAAAAACTTGACAATCTGCAAGAAAAAACCCGTCATAAAAAACAATATCCTTTATTGATAATCAGAAGGAAATACAACACATAGTAAAGAACAGACAACAACCAAATTAGCTCAAGAAGACCAAGGCGGGGCAACGCAGGCGGAGGAAGGGTCGGATGGTGTGTTTGCGGGGGAAAAGCCATCAATGGAGTAGGGTTGAAGGAAACGGTGGGAAAGGGGGGGAACTGCATTATGGAAGAACTGCCGACGAAAACAATTTTCGGCAGTATGCCGAAACCGACCACAAATAGTACAGCGAAGGGTGGAGGGGTTAGCGGGTGAAGAAGCAGAAGGAGAGAAAGTGGCAGACGAAGGGTAAGGCAAAGTGCGAGCACGGGGTAGGCATTTCTCTTGGGCAAATTTATTGGCTTGTTGCAAGCGTTTGGATTCGTCTGAAGAAAAATTCAAACTAGGGGACTCGCTAAATTGCAAGGCGACGTCGTATCCGTGTTGGTCAGCAATGAGGACAAATTTCATCTCTTGGTCCATCAAACGCTTACCTTCTTCCACCATCTGCAGCACATCGTCCAGAATAGCGACCCCCAACATAGCAAGACGTCCATGAATCCATCGGAACTGGGTGCCCATTGCAGAAGCAAACTCGTAATAATGCCGCATAGAGTCGCGCTCAAAGGAAGGGGTAGGTCGAGCGGCTCGTTCTCGAATATTCTGTTGAAGGTGTTCAAGTTGGGTCTGAACTGACAATTGCTGGGTCATCGATGTCTAGAGTGCTTGGATCATGGCCCGTTGCTGTTGAAGCTCATGCAATAATTGAGTATAATCAGGAGAAACTGGAGTAGAAGGAACGGGCAGGGCAGAGGCGGGAGAGGCATGTGGCAGGGAAGAGAAAAGAGGAGCCATCTGAGTGGGAAAAGAAGGGGCGGTGGCACCCGCCAGAGAAGAGAAAGAAGCAGCAAAGGCTGAGGGGGACCAAAAAGAAAAAATAACATATAAGAATGCATGCGCCTAATGCCAAAAATGAACCTCAAAAACCAAGGTCCTAATGAAAAATAAGCTTTTTTGTCTTTACGGCCACAAAAAAAAGGAAGGAAAAAATAGAAGAAATCATTCCCTAGCCTTATTGATTTTCTTCACTACTTTGTGCATGCGCGCAAGAGAGAGAGAGAGAGAGAGAGAGAGAGAGAGAGAGAGAGAGAGAGAGAGAGAGAGAGAGAGAGAGAGAGAGAGAGAGAGAGAGAGAGAGAGAGAGAGAGAGAGAGAGAGAGAGAGAGAGAGAGAGAGAGAGAGAGAGAGAGAGAGAGAGAGAGAGAGAGAGAGAGAGAGAGAGAGAGAGAGAGAGAGAGAGAGAGAGAGCTGAAATGAAATGTTTATAAATATCGCAGACCACCGTGTCTATGTGACGCTCAACCATACACTTACAGATTGTAAAATATATCCTCTAGTGCATCCTCTGAAAGAAATGCACTAGACCCCTCTAACTCATCCTCTTGTATCTCTTGAATGTTAAGTTTCCTCAGCATTATATCCCTATGATCCAATATTTTAACAATAAAGTCACCAATTGTACTACCTGGCATATCAAAGAAAGCTATCAAGTTACCACAAACAATATTATATGTATCTCTGATGCTTTTGTACTGCGGACACTGTAGAAGCACATGCATTTCATCCTCAACCACTCCCATCTTGCATAGCTTGCAAAGCCTCAACTCATGGGGAATATTGCTCCAACGCCCAACTTCAACGCCAAAATGATGAGAGCTAAGTCTCATTCTGCTGATTGCATGCCTTAACTTTACCGACACGCCTTCTCTCAGATATCTTGGAACCTGAAGCTGTGGACTGATATTCTGCCTGTAATATTCCTTCTTGACTTCTGGCACTCTCCATGATTTCTCCATAACATGTCCCATTACCCATTCCCTAATATCCGCATGATGTTCGGTCAATCCTGATACATCCAAACCCCACTTTCTCATCCAATCTTGTATGTCAGCATACCATCCCTTACATTTCGTTGCCTCTAAGGCCAATCGAGGTAAACTAGATACCGGCATTTCATGTACTTTGCATATATATTTAAGCGTTCGGCACAGGGCTTCTGCTTGCAATGACATCATCCCGCACTCGGCCAATAGCATGTCATACGGTGTCTGTGATTTGACACCCAGTTCTGTTCTGAGAAACTTCTTCTGTACCTTTTCTAACTTCTTCCAAGTCTCCTCAGCCAAACCCGGAGCCCACACCTCACAATCATACAACAGTACTGTTTGCACTAGGACCCCATATAACTGTTTTTTCAATTGAAAGTTCCATATCTCATTTTTTCTACTGTTACGCTGCATGCTATATAATGCTTTCAACCCACCATTTATCCTCTGCTCTACAGCATAGTTCCAACTTGGACTTTTATCAACCTGTATCCCTAGATATTTATAAGAGTCCACCAATTCTACCGATTCCCCTTTGTACACAAGGTGTATGTGGTCCACTTTGTTTGCCCCAAACACAATTATCTTGGTCTTTCCCATGTTCACTTTCATACTCTTGTGATCACAAAATTCAGCCAATCCATCTAAATGTTTCTGTATTCCAGCAATTGACCTTGACAAAAGCACTACATCATCCGCATATAGAAGTAAACACACCACAAACTTCTCCAAAACCATACCATCCCCTCCATTCTGTATTATCCAATCTTCTAGTTGATCTATGAATATCCCAAAAAGAGTGGGAAACATGGGACACCCTTGTTTTACACCTACATTGCTTATTACTGGTTCCTGGCCTTCACTAAAATATGGAAAGGATAGCTGCACAAGTACCTTCTCGTATAGTATCTTGACTGCCTGTTTTAGCTCATTTGGTACCCCCAGTTTTTCCATACGCTCCCATAAATTGTCTCTGTCCACCATGTCAAAAGCTTTTGTAAAGTCTATAAATACTATGTAAAGTGGTTTCCTTGTTCCTGTAACTGTATCCATCATCGCTCTCAAAGTAACCAGGTGATCTGTAGTGGACCGTTTGGGTCTAAAACCCGCTTGTCCCACCGCCCGTACACCCATGTCCTCTGCCCATCCGCTTAGTTTGCTATTAACCATAGTGGCAAAAAGCTTAGCATATATGCTACTGATCATAATCATCCTATAGTTGCTGGGATCTGATTTATCACCCGCTTTATGCAAGGGAACAACCCTGTTTATTTGCCAGTCTCGTGGGAAGCCTTCTCTCAATACCATATTCATCAATTTCAGCAATGTCTTGTGTATCTCCTCTCCCGCCCACTTAAACATCTCCACAACCAGCCCCAAGCTATCTGCAGCTTTCCCATTTGCCAATGCTTCTAGCCCCCCCTGTATATCTTCCATTGTGAATTCCCATTCTACATTGAGATCTACCAAAACAGTGTCTTTTACGCCTGGTACATTGTATATTTTCTTAACTTGACTAATTAAGGGTTCTACCTCAAACAGCTCACCCTGCTCCACTCTTGGCTTAAGCCTTGCCCAAAAATTTTTAGGATCTACCAGCAAATCTTCAATCATTCGCATGTGCTTTTGGTATAGAAACTTTTTCTTTTTCGCTTTCACTAGTAGCATATATTCCTTCTTAGCCATGAGAGAGAGAGAGAGAGAGAGAGAGAGAGAGAGAGAGAGAGAGAGAGAGAGAGAGAGAGAGAGAGAGAGAGAGAGAGAGAGAGAGAGAGAGAGAGAGAGAGAGAGAGAGAGAGAGAGAGAGAGAGAGAGAGAGAGAGAGAGAGAGAGAGAGAGAGAGAGAGAGAGAGAGAGAGAGAGAGAGAGAGAGGCCTCGGCCACATGTGAGCCGAGAGACTATGAGAGATGATGCGAGAGATAAAATGAGAGGAGAGATAATGAGAGGAATGTGAGAGTCCACTTAGTGGGCTCTCGCATTTAGAGGAAATTCGCCCCTAACTGCTGTTAGGGGCGTTTCCATTAATCAATGGGCCTTAAGCCTAACGCCCCGAAAAAATTATGGAGGTCGTTTTTGGAGGCCGAAAATTTCGACCTTAATTCCGGCCTCTGTTCAAGATGGGCGGGCTCCAAGAATCAGAGCTCCTAATTCCTTCCCTCCTAGCCGAGGATTCAGCGCCAATTGTCAATCCGGTAAGCATTTTTTGAATTTCTTCACTTCAATTCGTTCATTGCTTTGGTAATAGGCACTTTGTTAGCATCTAATAGCTTGAAAAATCAGACACAAATTGTATCAAGAACATGACAAAGGCAACCAGTTCCTCCATGCCGAATGCTAAGAAGCCTTTTGTTCCCCCGAGGACCGAGAAATTGGCTCCTAGAAGAACTAAAAGGATGATTGGATCAGTTTCCCAATCTGTGGCCATTGAGATAAATTCTGAATCTGCACGGGTTTCCAATTGTATTGCAAGGGGAAAGAAGAGGGATCAGCAGGAAGATGGATTGCGTGAGGTTCAATCTGAACCCCTCCCCAAGAATTAGCCTTAGTTGTGCACGATGACAATTCTGTTGCTCTTAACCCAGCCAAGAAAAGGGAAAACTCCGGTAGATTGGTCGGACAATGCAATCTCCACCATGCTTGCTTTGATGAAGGAGTACAAGGTTCATAATAATGGAAGTATTAATCTTTCTTCAAGCCAATGGCGAGAGATTATGGTGAAATTACAACCCACAATTCATGGGCTTGAAGATTTGAGACAGTTAAGGAACAAGTGGGATAAATTGCAGATAAAATTCAGGGATGAAAAAGAAGCATCTGAGAGAACTGGCTCTGAGCCATCTAGCTGGCCTTGGTTTGAAGCTATGGAAGATCTGAAACATGGAGTTACTAATGAAAGGGACATTCCAGGTGCAGGGGGTGATGGGGAATTTGGGGCCGAGGCATTTGAGGATGCTGGTATATTCTCAAACACCTACATGTCTGATGCATTCTATGAGACAATTGGAACAAATGCTTCATTTGTGGAGGAAGATTTTGTAAACATTGCAGATGATAACCCTGTGTCCCCTGTTGCAAATGAAGGAAATGGAAGCAAAAACAATTCAAGTGCTCATGAAAAAAATTCTAGCAAAGATACTCCGAGTGCTTGCAATCCTTCTGACACAAGTCCTCGGTCTGCTGCATGTAATCAGCCAGGGGTTAGTGGTAAGCCAACAACTAAAAAGAGATCTCGGGTTCACCCTGCTTCAACAAGCATCATAGCATATGGGGTTTGTAGCTTTACCCCTAACTCTGTCATGAGGAACTTTTTCTGTATTTTTTCTACCCGTTTCCAAGTATCCAAGGAAAGGCCTGGCCCCCATACCTCACAACCATAAAGAACAACCGATTGAACCAGTGCCTGATGTAATTTTTTCTTCAAGGTCCAATCAAGAATGTTTGCTTTCTTACATTTACGTTGCATTGTGTATAATGCCTTTAATCCACTATCTGCCCTCTGCTCAGCGGCTTTATTCCAGCTATAATTTTGATCAAGCAACAACCCCAGGTATTTGTATACATCAGTGATTTCCACCCGTTGTCCATTATAGTGAAAAGTATAGTCACGTGACCTCGTGCCAAAAATCAGGATTTTTGTCTTTCCCAAATTCACCTTCATTTCCATAACAGAACAAAAAGAGCTCAATGCATCCAAATGTCTCTGCATATCTTGTGCATTTCTAGCAAAGATGACAATGTCATCGGCATATAGCAGCAAGGTGAGTGCATATCCCGCAATTGTTGTGCCTGCACCCCCATAATTCATCATCCAGGATTCTAATTGATCTATATAAATGCCGAACAAAGTAGGGGACAAAGTAGGGGACAAAGTAGGGGACAAAGTAGGGGGGGGGAGAGAGAGAGAGAGAGAGAGAGAGAGAGAGAGAGAGAGAGAGAGAGAGAGAGAGAGAGAGAGAGAGAGAGAGAGAGAGAGAGAGAGAGAGAGAGAGAGAGAGAGAGAGAGAGAGAGAGAGAGAGAGAGTAAAATGTTGACTATTTCGTCTTTGAGATCATCAGGTCTAGAAGACATAGCAGTAAGAAAATATATACAATCGTCAGTCTAGGTGTCTTTGCATAGCAGCAACCGTTCTAGCAAAAAGCATATAAGAGCAATAATATAGTATATCCTGCAATGGAGGTACCATCTCCGCCATTGCGTCCCATCCAATCTTTCAATTCATCTATATAAAGCCCAAAAAGGGTTGGAGATAAGGGGCAGCCCTGCTTAACACCCATATTGCTAGTGACCTCGTCTTTGCATTTATTACTCAAAGGGTACGACAATTAAATTGTCACCTTTTCATACAACTGAGCAATCACATTTCTTAATTCAAGAGGTACTCCCAACTATTCCATTCTGTTATATATACGTCTCTTAACCATGTCAAAAACTTTTGTAAGATCTACAAAAGGCGCAAAGCATGGTTTCTTTGTCTTCTTAACTACATCTACTGTTGCTCTGAAAGTGACCAAGTGGTCAATAGTGGACTTATTTGGGCAAAATCCAGCTTGCCCTTTGGCTCTCACGTCATTTTCTTCAGCCCATGTGCTAATTTTTTTGCTCTAGAATGGTGGCGAGCAACTTAGCAAAAATGTTGCCTACCATGATCATCCTGTAATTACCAGGGTTATGTGGATCCCCTGATTTATAAATTGGTGTCACTCTGTTCACTTGCCAATCAGCAGGAAGGCCATTCATTAAAGCATCATTCATCATTTCTGTGATTTTGTTGTAAATTGTAAGGTCGGCCCATTTGATCATCTCTGCAACTAAGCCTATTGCATCTGCAGCTTTTCCATTGGAAAGTCTCTTTATCCCCAAGGCCACTTCAGTTAATGTTATTTGTAGCTTTGTCCCATCGTTAGGCATGGTTCCATCGACACCATCTTTATGGTATAGTTTATGTAGCTGCCTCACTAGGTCACTTATATCCAGGTCATAGGATTGGTGCTTCCTAGGTTTTAAGCTCGCCCAAAATCTCCTTGGATTAGCAAACATTTCATCTACCAAAACTTATTTGCCTTTGATGCATATACTTTTTTTCTTTGTAATAAGCTTGCGATATTCCCTCCTGATGCATATCCTATTTTCATTGTTTGCAGCATGCAGCTCCTTTCTTTTCTTTTTGCATTCTTCATCATACCAACTGTTGCAAGGGAGCCCTTAGCTTTGCGATGTGACATGAAGCATTGTTTAGCGGCCTCTAGAAGCAGTGATGTGAGCTTTGCGCTTATGCCATTGGCATCCCTTGGCCACAATGTTTCGGCTGCTTTCTTCTCGCATATGCGCTCATATGCTTCAGATTTGCGATGGTCCATGCACACCTGTGTTTGTGGTATCAAACTTGGCATTATGCCTTTCTTTGCTTGTAATTTGCATTTCAATGACAAGAGGTACATGGTCATAATCCCTAACATCGGCCGTGTAGAAATCTGAAATATATTGTGCCATATGAGCTTTTGCTAAGACAAAGTCAACCACACTAAGGCCTTCATCTGAGGATCCTTTTGAAGTGCATGCTGAAAATTTGGGATATTTATCGATCCCATTGTAAATCATCAAGACTAAACCGTTACACATGCTCAAAAGATGCCCACCTCGCGGTGCAATATGTTTATATATATCACTAGTGGTTCTAGACCATCCCATCTTTTGGATATCATCATCATCCAAAGCCTCCATCCACAAGTCATGTTATGTGTTAACTATGCTTGCTTGTTTTTCTGCTACCCTGCCATTAAAATCTCCCATTAATATGACATCTCCATGTGCCATCAAATCTAAAGTGTCCTGCTCTATGTGGTGGTATGGGTCATCTTTGTCCATGTCTTGTGTCCTATATGTAGGTGATTCCCGTGGAGGGAAATAACATCCAGCCACATATAGCTTTTGTAGATGTCCTAGATCTCCTGATATCTCAACCCATAAATATTGCTTTGCTTTGTCTTTTTTTATTATGGTAATCATGTGTGTAAATGAATTTCTAACATAGCATGCGATCCTGCCAAAACCCTTTCGTATCCATCCTTTGACATTCCAAACTGAATGAAGCAACTGAAAATCAGGTATATCTGGAAGTCTGTCTTCCTCATGTTCATGTGTTTGAAGAAAGAAAATTAGATCCCAAGATGCGAGAACATCTTCAAGTTTGGCAACTTCACGTGCCTTGCCATTAATGTTCCACGAGCATATCCTGATGGTCAGTTGTTCCTATTCGATGGTTCTTCAACGATAACTTTGCCATTTTTCCAGTAGGTTTTTCTCCCTTCTTGCCTTGCTGTTTTCATCCTTTGAATTTGTTCTTTATGCTACAAAAATTGCATCTGTGTCAAGTCTTCATTTATCCGTATTTTTTCCTTCAAATCTTTCAGTTGTGTCCTTTTCTGCATGACTCTAAATTTATAATCTCTGCTGGCAAATTTGACAACTACATTGCAAGTCTTACCATTGAATTTGCCTACCATGTATGCTTCAAGCACGCCACTTGTGCTATATTCAATTTTTGAGCAAAAAATGCATTAACTTCCTCTTTAGTGTTTTCTTCTTCCTTTTCTGCCAAGCCTGCAATGCGGATATTCAATGCCTTTTGCTGCCTCTGTTGCTGTTCCAGCATATCATCCATTCTCATATTAAATTTCTCTACAACATCCTTTAAAGATTCATCTTCTTCACCATGCTCTTTCACAGGGGAGTATTGTTTTTCACCTCTGCTATTTCCTGCTTTAACTGTGTATTTTCTTGCTTCAATTCTGCGAGATTACTGCTGATTTGTCTAAGTACATTCACTATTTCAGTATCTCGGACTGCTGCTTCTTTTTTGTTCCGTTCTAGTGTGTCAAGCATTTTCAACATAAGGCTATTCATATTTGTGACTAGTAGCAGAATCTGGCCGCTTTATCCTGAATCCCCTTGATTGAAAGTATGAACAGGAAAAGGAAAATGAGAGCTTACTTGAGGTCCCGATAGTAGGCTTGGGAAGTTCGGTTGCTGCAAAAACCCAGGTTGCTCCTGCAGAGTAGTGGCATGTTTTAGTTCTGCTACAGGCTCGGTGCTATCAAATTCTGATTCTGAATCCTCTGATTTTGGTTTACTTCTTATGCTTTTTGTAGGGCCCAATTTGGCAGGCCAAGTCTATTCCCAGTGAGCCAGAATGCCCATCTCTATTTTTTGCTTTCTTTATATTTCTTTGGCCTGATTCAGAGCCCAAGTATCCTGCTCCACCATCGATTTTATCGTGCATGTTCTTGCTTTTCACATCAGAGATGGGTTCAGATGCTCCTGTCTTTTTCTTTGCCATCGTTTTCAAATAATAGAAGGCCGAATAATAGGAGGCAGATTTGTTCGAGGTCAGATTTGTCCTAGCAGATGTGGCGGCCCCAGGCCCGATGAGCCAAACCTGGCACTCTACTGTAAAGCTCAGATCTCGACTTCTCTTCTCCAAGATGTGCCAGCCAAGAAATCTGATAAATGAAAACCTAAGAAAAGAGAAACACTTACGCCTAGGGTCGCGCCTAGAGAGAGAGAGAAATGAAATGAAATTTGATTATTACGTCTGTGAGACCGCCAGGTCTATAAGACGTTCAACTTGTACATTCAACATTATAAAACAAATCATCTAATGCATCCTCTGATAGTAATGCATTAGTTTCTCCTATCTCTAACTCACCTACTTTTAAGGTTCTTAAAACACCATCCCTACGCTCTAAAATATCAATGATACATCTCCCAATACGTGATCCTGGAAAATCAAAGAAAGCCATCAATGTGTCAGCACATATATCATACTTCTCTTGAATATCTCTGTAAGCATGGCAATGTAGAAGTACATGTTCCTCATCTTCAAGTATCCTTGCTTCACATATCTTACACAATCTAAGCTCGTGAGGAATGTCATTCCACCTGCGTACTTCAACACCCAGCCTATGTGAGCTCAGCCTCATCCTGCAGATGCCATGTCTATACTTTGTGGAATCCCCTCTGCCAAATATTTTGCCTCCTGCAATGTAGGATTAATATGCTGTTGAATTTAGAATTGATTATCTAGCTAGTACAATAGCACAATTTCAACTTGTATGAAATCAAACCATAGCAATAATTATTCAATGGTCGTTATTTCATAGAGCAAATAAACAATGAGTCCAAATATGAAACACTGTAGCAATGAACTTATCTCATTAGTCCCGACAACCCAGGCATTCATCCACGGATGAATCCGATCTACAAACCAGTACAATAATCACCTGCAATCCAATCCTTCTTATATTAACATGGTCGGCACCGATTCAGTAAGAATCGGCACCTCTTTTCTGAACGACGGTCATGCTTTGCTTTCTACTTTTGTTTCGAACTTGGCTTTGCCTTATTTGACCGAAAATCCTTTCCTTTTTCAAACCAAACCATAGGTCATTATAACCATAGGTCATTATAACCTTTGCTTTTAACGGCATCAAATAACATTTGTGTTAACCATTAACTTTCCATATCTTGTAACCATTGACTGTTGCTAGATTATCCTGTGCCAGATATGTGCCAGATATGCTGTGTTTCCTTTCCATACATTCTCAGATTTCTCTGTTATCACATGGATCAACAGAATATTTATTATAATATGAACATAACTTCTTCACTCTCCCTTCATATTATAATCCTTGCAGCTTATTTGATCCCTTAACTGACTGAACTTTACCTCAGCTAAAGGTTTTGTGAGAATATCTGCTAATTGCAGATTCGTATGAACATATTGTACCTGAACGATCTTCTTGTTTACCAAGTCTCTTATAAAATGCATTTCAAGTTCAATATTTATTTATTTATTTATTTATTTATCTTTGCTCGCTCGGGCCAAGAAGGCCATGGAGCCCAAGTACAATGAATCAGATTTTAAGCAGTAGAGAACGATGTTCATCTACAGCCTTAATATATGATCCTACTTTGAACAATTGCAACTGAAACAAAGATCTAAAATCAGCTACATGTATGTTGAATTTCTCTATAATATGCTTGGTCCTTTCATGAAAAATGGGATTTTTCGTCATAGCTATGCAGCTAGTACTGTCTGACAGCAAGATGAGTGGATCCTTTTGACACATTCCCAATTCATTTAATAACCTTCTGCTCCATACTATTTCCTTTGCAGCAAGTGTTGCAGCTGAATATTCTGCCTCTGCAGATGAAAGGGCTATTGCATTTTGCTTTTTACATTTCCAGGATATTGGTCCTCCTCCTAGCATTAAAATGAACCCTGAAGTAGACTTTCTTTCATCCAGGTCGCCACCCCAGTCTGAGTCACAGTAGGAGTATAAGTCTAGATTATTTGAGTTGAACATAATTCCATGATTTGCAGTTCCCTTGAGATATCTTAGCACACGTTTAGCAGCCTGCCAGTGCATTATTCCAAATTGGTTACAATATCTACTCAAGATATTTACTGCATAAGATATATCTGGCCTTGTACAGTTAGCTAAGTATAACAAACATCCAATCAATTCCCTGTACGGTAGTTCTTGAGCAGCAAATAATTCCTTTTCTGTTTGAGGACATTGTTTCTTAGATAACTTATTCCCTGGAATCATTGGAGTTCTAACTGTCTTGCAATCCTCCATGTTGAACCTCTTTAAAACACCAGCAATATTTTGACCTTGTGAAAGAGTCATGATTTTTTTATCTCTATTTCTAAAAACTTCAATACCAAGAAATTTCTTGAGCTCCCCCAAATCAGTCATCTTGAACTTACTTTTTAAAATATCCTTACACTTCTGAAGAATGTTCAAATTGCTACTTACCATGACATTATCGTCTATGTACAATGCAATATAGCAGAAATCAGAGCCTTCTTTGAACAGGTATATATTACCATCATCCTTAAGTTTGACAAATCCTTGTTCCTTAAGAAATGTGTCCATACATAAGTACCACTGTCTGGGTGACTGTTTCAGTCCATAAACAGCCCTTTTTAATTTCCACACCTTGTCTCTCCCTTGCTCAAATCCAGAGGGTTGTTTCATATAAATATCTTCTTCTAACTTTGCATTGAGAAAGGCTGTAGATACATCCATATGATGTACTTCCAGATCCTTAGCATTTGCCATAGCCAGAAGCATCCTAATGCTGGCCATTTTCACTATAGGGGAGAAAGTATCTTCATAATCTATTCCTTGTTTTTGGGTGTACCCCTGAGCCACTAGTCTAGCCTTATACTTTACAGATTTCTCATCAGTACCCTGCTTGATCTTATAGATCCATTTGCATCCTACTGCATTTCTTCCTTTAGGTAGCTCTACTAAATCAAATGTCTCAGTTCGATTAAATGCATTTAGCTCTTCTTCCATTGCATCTTTCCAAAGTTTTGCATCAGCACTATTTATTGCTTCTTCGTAAGACTTTGGCACTTCAAAATCAATCATTGCTAATATTTCTATTAGGTTTATTTCCCCTGAAATTTGTTTTAATCTTTTGCTTCTTCCAAATTCATCTCTGCCAAAAAATTCAGAACTAACCTTTGCTTCATCTTGAATAATTTGAGCACTTGTTCTTCTTCGATGTTGGACTGCTGGATTTTCAGATTGATCTTCCTCTATTGCTTCATGATTATTATTGACACCCTCTTCTAGTCCAGCTTTGTCTTTAGTTCCCTGCAACAAAGAAAGGTCAGATCCTAGTTCATCATCATCCAATATGTGATTGCTCTCCAGTTGTTGGATATTCTGCACTCTATCTTCTTGTACCATTACTGCAGATGGTATCTTCTTATCTTTATATGTTTGACTTTCATCAAAGGTCACATCTCTGCTGATAACAATCTTTCTTTTTGCAGGGTCAAACATTCTATATGCCTTTGAGTTCTCATCGTATCCTACTAGATAGGCAATCCGAGCTCGGTCATCAAGTTTCTTTCTTTGTTCCTTTGGAACATGCACAAAACCCAGGCAGCCATAGGTTTTTAATTTGTCATAACTTGGTTTAGTTCCTGTCCACAACATTTCTGGTAAAGACCCATTGATGCTTGCTGATGGCAATATGTTTTGTACTTCAACTGCAGTCTTTACTGCCTCTTCCCATAGAAAGTTAGGAAGACCAGCATGTTTGATCATAGCTCTAACTGCATTAAGTATTGTCCTATTTTTCCTTTCGGCTACACCGTTCTGCTGTGGAGAGAAAGCACAAGTTAGCTGTCTTTTGATCCCTCTTTTCTTACAATACCTTTTAAATTCATCAGACATATATTCACCACCCCTATCAGAGCGCACACATCTGATTTTGTTTCCAGTCTCGAGCTCAACTTCGGCAGCAAACTCCTTGAAAGCCTCAAAGGCTTCATCCTTAGTTCTTAAACATTTAACTTTAGTCCTTCGACTAAAATCATCAATGAATGTAATGAAGTATTTCTTTCCAGTTATACTTCTTACATTCAGTGGTCCACACAGATCTGTGTGCACCACATCTAGAATTCTTCTTGCTCTTTTGTTAGATTTTTTGAATGGCAGCCTCGTGTGTTTCCCAATAATGCATCCATAGCAGATTTTATGTTCATTCTCTGTGTCACATGTTTCAATTAATCCCTGCTTTACCATACTCTCTATATTCTTATTGCTCGTGTGGCACAATCTTTGATGCCAAGTATTAGTATCAGGAACCAAAATTGCATTCACGGATGGCAAATACTCATTGATTAGTCCAAAAAGATTACCAACTCTTTTGCCCAAGAATTTGATCTCATTATCAAGTAAAACAGTACATTTTAATCTGTCAAAGTTGACAGTGTATCCCATGTCTACTAGCTGGCTGACATAAATTAAGTTCCTAACTAATGTAGGCACACATAAGACATCTTTTAACACTACTGCTCTTCCTTGTAAGTCAAATAGCTCCAAAGTTCCAGTACATTGTATCTTTTGCAGATCTCCATTGCCTAGTTTGATATATCCTCCCTTTCCTTCTTTTCCATTTTTAAGCAAATGAGCTGAGCCTGTTACTGTTTTTTCTGCTCCACTATCTAGTATTAAAACATCATTTGCAACATTAGATCCTTTGTCTACAACATTTAGGATTTCATTCTTACTTACCTCAGCATCCTCGTCATCTTCACTGATTCCTTCTTCAGTCTCTTGAGCCAGATTTATAGCAGCTTCTTGTCTAGCTCTACCTCTTCCTCGATCTCTGGGTACTCCTCTTCCCCTGCTGGTTTTTCCTTTGCCTCCTTTTTTTTTTGGAACACTGTTAGCAAAATGGCCTTTACCGCCACAATTAAAACATTCCACATCTTTTTAGCTTAGGCGGTTAGCCTTTAAGTGTCCAAGAGCTTTGCAATGATAGCATGGCCCTAAGTTTCCTTTAGATCTTTGCTCGTTTGAGCTGTTACCTTTATATTTGTTTCTGCCTGCATACAAGACTTCAACATTCTCGTCATAATCATCAAACAAAACTTTGTGCTTTGCTCATATTACATTTCAGTATCATTTCTTACGCATTTTCTCTAGTTAAAGCTCACGTTTCGATTAGTGTAGCCGGTGCTTTATTTTCTCCAACAGCTCTAGCAACATGTAACAATTTTTGTTGCTCAGTCATCATTACCCCTGCCCCTTCAAGATCTGCTATAATATTGTCAAATTTAGAGAAAAAAATGGTCAGATCATCCTCCTCTCTTAATCTAAGCTTCCTTAATTCCTTGTCCAGAATATCAATTTGAGAGGAGGTTTTCTCCTCAAAGTGTTTAAGGAGATACTTCCAAATTTCTCCTGGAGATTTTCCCCTTACCTTCAAGAGAATAGAGGCGCCTACTTTGCTGGTCAGTATTGCATATGCTTCCTTCACCTTGGCTTTATCACTTGCCTTAAGGCTTGTACTGGTCCCACTAGTTGCAGTTGCATCTCCACCTTCTGCTGCAGATGTCTCTCCAGAAGAGCTGCTCTCCCTTCTTCCTGCAACAATACTGGCTGTAGCATTATTATCACAACCATTGTTCATATCCAACAGTTCCCATAAGTTTTCATTTTCTAACACATTTTTCATTTGTTCTTTCCAGATTTGAAAACCAGGACCTCCTTCATAAACTTTGATTCCAGCTAAAAGTGATGCTCCAAATCTGCTGGACATTTTAAACCTGATGCTCTGATACCAATGTTGAATTTAGAATTGATTATCTAGCTAGTACAATAGCACAATTTCAACTTGTATGAAATCAAACCATAGCAATAATTATTCAATGGTCGTTATTTCATAGAGCAAATAAACAATGAGTCCAAATATGAAACACTGTAGCAATGAACTTATCTCATTAGTCCCGACAACCCAGGCATTCATCCACGGATGAATCCGATCTACAAACCAGTACAATAATCACCTGCAATCCAATCCTTCTTATATTAACATGGTCGGCACCGATTCAGTAAGAATCGGCACCTCTTTTCTGAACGACGGTCATGCTTTGCTTTCTACTTTTGTTTCGAACTTGGCTTTGCCTTATTTGACCGAAAATCCTTTCCTTTTTCAAACCAAACCATAGGTCATTATAACCTTTGCTTTTAACGGCATCAAATAACATTTGTGTTAACCATTAACTTTCCATATCTTGTAACCATTGACTGTTGCTAGATTATCCTGTGCCAGATATGTGCCAGATATGCTGTGTTTCCTTTCCATACATTCTCAGATTTCTCTGTTATCACATGGATCAACAGAATATTTATTATAATATGAACATAACTTCTTCACTATGCGTCTTATAAAACTCCTTTTTTACGGCTCCATCTCTCCATGTCCTATGAAGAACATTATTTTGACCCACGTGCAGATATCATCTTTATGCAAAGATAAATCATAAATATGCATCCCCCATCGTGCCATCCACTAAGTGGCATTAGCAAACCAGCCCTTAACCCGTGTCTCCTCCAAAGCCAAGCGTGGTAAACTTTCTTCAGGCATAATATACAACACCTTATAGACATAATTAAGGAGTCTGCAAAGCGCCTCTGCTTCCAATGTAAGCATCCCACATTCTACTAACATCATATCATAGGGAGTTTGCATTTTTGTTCCAAGTTCAGACTGAAAGAATTTCTTTTGAACTTTCTCAACCTTTTTCTAAGTATCCAATGCCAATCCAGGACCCCATACTTCACATCCATACAAAACTACAGATTGAACCAGTGTTATATAAAGCATTCTTTTCAAGCTAAAGTTCCATATCTCTGCTTTGGCACATCTACGCTGCATTGCATACAGTGCTTTGAGGCCACCGTTTACTTTTTGCTCCACTGCTTGGTTCCAATTTGGACTCTTATCCACTAGTACTTATAGCTATCGGTAATTTCTACAAGTTCACCTTGATAATAGAACTTTAAATGATCAGTCTTGTTTGCCCCAAACACAATCACTTTGGTCTTACCCATATTAACTTGCATGCCTTTTGCGTCATTGAATAATGAAAGTGCATTCAAATGCTGTTACAACCCCTATGTGCTCCTAGATTGCAATACCACATCATCAGCATATAAAAGTAGCATAAGAACATACCCATTTATAGGCGTTCCATCTCCACTATGGTCTCGCATCCAGCATTCAAGTTGGTCTATAAAAAGACCAAATAATGTAGGCGATAGAGGACACCCATGTTTTACTCCCACATTGCTCTCTACTAAATCATTACAAGAATTTACATATGGAAAGGACAATTGAACCAGTACCTTTTCATATAGCTTTCCAACTGCTTGTCTGTATTGAACAGTAATGCTTAAATCATCCATTCTTTCCCATAGATCTTTTCTGTTCACCATATCAAAAGCCTTGGAGAAGTTCACGAAAGCAGCATATAGGGGTTTCTTTTCCCCAACAACAGAATCTATCATTGCACGCATAGTGACCAAATGGTCAATAGTGGACCTTCTGGGTTTGAACCCAGACGCGCACTTGACCATAGGGGGGTCATGGTGAGGTATAAGTGATCATGCGCGATGATGGGATCGTGAGACATTCCCTAGCTTAAACCCTCACGGGCATGAGGCACTATGGGTGTACTCGACAACGGGTAATGGAGTACAAGATAGCACTTGATCATGGGCAATGATAGGATCATCTTAAATGGTCCTTAAGCTCAAATCCTGATAGGGCCATGATCGAGTGCAAGGTAGTAGGGTAACCTTGAGCTAGTAATTCGGCTCAAGGAGGTAATTAGGGGGGTGATCTCCTAAAACCACAAACTTATTAACTAAACTAACGTGTGCTACTCGTGCAGGCAAGTGAGAAGGGAGCATCGAAAAGGAGCGCATTACGTGGAGATGAGGAGCCATGATTTAGACTTAAATTATGAACCCTAATAACTCTTGTAATAATGTTTTGACTTATTATAAGGAGTAACATTGTTAAGGCTATATAATTTTGTATAAGTACAAATATAGCCGATATTACACGTTAACTGTTTAATAGAAAGTTGATCATTTCAGTTAAATTGAAGTTGTATACTTATGTTGTTTTGCAGGAATAGTGTAGGTTCGTCACCTTAGCGCAATGCTGAGGACAACATTGTCCTAATGGGGGGAGAATGTGACGTTCCAGGGAAATATACGCCATAAATACGTATATTTCCGGGTCCGTCACTATACAAGCCTACTTCGTAGCCTTATACCTTAGTAAGTGGCATGGGTGTATATCTAAGTTATGTATATAACTTAGATAACCTTAGGATAAGGCCCCTTTTCCAAATGGCCCTATCCTATTGGGTAACCGCCACATGGCCATGTTCCATTGGAGCCATGTGTCATCCCATGTGGACCCTAACCTATATTAACCTAAACCCTAACCCTAGACCTCTTTTCCTGGCCCTAACACCCTGGGAACCTTCTTCGCACTCGAAACTCCGTTTCGAGCGTCGTTTGCTGTGGCATAGCCTAGTGCAGCAGCCCCCAGAGTGTGTGCACGATCTTGGAGTGAGCACGGCTTCGACCACTTCGAGGAGCTTGGAGACGCCAGGAATGGGAGGGAATGCTTCGGGAGCAGGTATTTGGAGTAGTTTCCATAGTAGTTCATCTGGAAGTTAGCACTCCAGATGAGTCAGTATGTTATATCTAGAGTAGAGCCATCCTAGAACCCTTATTCAACATCTTGAACCCTAATCAAGGAACCCTAACTATAAGTTAGATATGTATGATTAGGTTAGATGTTATTCTGATGATTATCATGATATGATGTTATGTGATGTTGGTTGATCATGTTTGCTCCTCTTGTATTGGGAAGGGGGGTAGAGACCTAGTAGCCTTACTTAGTAATGCTCCTAGTTAGACCCTTTAGTTCCTATTATTATGCGGCCTGTGCATAGGAACCCACCAGGCTAAGGGGGCTATGACGTGACTCAGCACTATACAACGGGGCTAGCGGAGATACGGAGGGAGGGTCCCTGCTAAGCGTGGCTACTGGGGCCCCATAGCGGGCTAGGCTTATGGCCGGTCACTTCGTGTGGGCCGGGCATGGGTCCGACACCTCCTGGGGCAATGGTGTTGCCCTGCCTCT
Organism: Isoetes taiwanensis; assembly: GCA_021234155.1. Taxonomy (NCBI): domain Eukaryota; kingdom Viridiplantae; phylum Streptophyta; class Lycopodiopsida; order Isoetales; family Isoetaceae; genus Isoetes; species Isoetes taiwanensis. Next base: position 1,429,086 of record JAJEKV010000063.1, read on the forward strand.
CAAGAGTTGCAGGTGTTGGTCTGGCTCTTGTTTTGGGGGGTAAGTCGGGGACAAATCGTTTGTCGCCATGATTCTCTAGCCGCCCGTGGAACCTCTAGACCTGGGAAGGGGAGATGAAACCCTTCCTACCTCGACGGACCAGGGAGATGCAACTTGGAGTAGTCCCGATGGGTGATACCATGGGATTGCGTATCCGGAAGGCTAGAGTCATGCCAAAGCCCGATCTAGCCCATCTGCAAAGTATGCACAGGAGGGGCGGATGGAGTGGTCAACCCTAGCCATTGTCTATAGCCAGCCCCGCCATTGTTATGACTCGGTCTGCTCTATCCTGAGGCCTAGCCGTCAGTCTACTTTCCCAAGAGTCTGAGCCTTGGGTAGGAGCTCCTCATGTTTTACGGTATATGTTATCTCTGATGTAGCTATGGATATGTGGATGTGCTACCCTTCGAGGTAGTGTGATGTATTGCTATTGCTAGTTCTAACGATGTTTATACTTCCGCCGTGATAGGAGCCCATAGGGGAAGGGCGCGCAAGACACCTTCGTGTCCCCTTCACGCACTAGGGATACCCTGGAGTGCGGGATAGACGGAGGGCCCATGCGGTCGAAGGACCGGATGGGGGATTTCCTATGAAGTGTACGGCCGGGCGCCGTTTGTTTTGTAGGGAGCGTCACAGCAGATTTGCTGGAAGAAGAGGCAGCTTCCATGTCTGATTCCTTGCTTACACAGGCGCTTGCAAATCGAGAATAGGGGTTTGTTGGGCTGGGAATTGTATCAGGGGATAGTAAGATCCTCTAAATACTATAAAAGAAAGGTGTAAGTAAGAATACAGTAAAGGATATTGAAATAACAAGAACAGTTAAAAATAGTGCTAAAAACTTACAGAAAAGAACCTCACTTTCTTCTTAGACAATAGCAGCCTTTGGAGGACTCAATCTGCGCGAAAACTTCGGCGCTGGATGCATCACGATCCGTCGACCAGGCGGTTGTCATAAGATCAAGTCGCAGAAGTATTCGTCGGTCGATCGCCTAGCAGGAGTTCGAGAGTTCGAGAGAACAGAGGAGGACGAAGGACACAGGATTTTGAGAAAACAGGGGAGGATGGATCGGTCGGGGAGGGAAGAGAGTGCAGTTATTTCTGGCTGCAACCTCGAACCTCGTAAAAGTGCCATAATGAATGTCTCGCACGTGCGGGCCATGTCATCCGTGACGTGGGTGTGCGGCATCCGTGACGTGGGTGTGCGGACTGCTGACATGGCCACGTCAGCAGTCGCTGACGAAATGCCACGTGGCCACAATAAAATATTTAATGTTAAAATGTTTTATATATTCTATGGTAAAATGTTATAGTTTTAATATTTTACGTTTTTAATGTTATAGTTATATGTATGGTTATGATAATTGACATATGGTTATATGTACAAGAAATTTATCGCGGCGGCCTTGGCCGCCGCGAACATTTCTTTTGTTTGATTCGATGCAAAGGCTACCTTGTGTATAAGATACTCAGCTCAAAAATTATCGGTTATCGGGTACCTAGCATTGGAAGATATCGAATGTTTTTCCACGTGCATCCATCCAAATAGATGCATGCAATGAGCACATATTCTATAGCCTGATGAGGATCTACTTCAACAAATCGACGAAAACACCACATTTCTAGGTGTACATTAACATAGATTATGGAGGTAGCAAGTGAAGATGTCTGACTGCTATTCGGCATTTTTCGTGAACTGGAAACGTTTAAAGGTTGAAGAGGGCAAAACACATTTTGTATAGACATGGCTTTCAATATTATACAATATTGGAGCCATATGATTCATTCAGGAATGCAAGCCTGGTGGCCATGCCAAAAAACATCTGTCGAGCTTCATATGTGAAGCCATATGCTTCATTAAGGAATGCGAGCTGGGTGGCCATGTCAAAAAACATTGTAGAGTTTCATATGCTAGATGTTAGGCAAGTAACAATTAAATAATAGTAATAATAAACATGTTGTTTATTATTACTAAGATCGCCATGCACAAGATGACATCTCTTATACATTGTGCGGATAATGTTCACCATCTGCAGCAAGACAATGGAGGTGCCAATATGAATTGTAAATCTTTAAACAATCCTATGTTTGTATTGTGATACCTCAAAATAGCATTCCCTATATTTTGATTCTGAGAGTACATCTTTCAAACGAGGAGCAGCCCATCCATCTCTACCTGAATATTACTATTAGATATGCAGCAGGAAATAAGTTACTACGCCAGTTTGAACACCTAATAATGTATGTACGAGGAATGAGGACATTCAAATAGCAAACAACAGATTCTATGATGCCTACCAATAAAGGACATCACTAACATATGCAAGCGTAACAGATGTGGTGTTGGACTCCGAATGCCAGCAGCTTGCAGTCTGTAAATGCACCAAATTTTTACAAATAAGCCAATAAGTGAAGAATTGAACCAAAACATATGACACGCACATATTCACTGCTAGAATGAGCGCATTTCTTCTCAAGCGATGATTACTGCATGAAAACTTGCCTGGCTAGAAGTCTGTTGGTGGTCAAAGCAGATGCCATCTACTTCTACAACAGTCGCATGCCCTACCTCTTTATACGACTATTACCAGCAATACATGGCATAAAATGTGATAGTAGCATTTCACGAAATGCCCATTATATTATATTTTGAACTCTATGTATACCTTGCAAGATTTCTCATTTCTTTTTTAGCCCATATTTTGACCATCTTACGAGGGTTATGCTTGCAATAGCCATGCCATCACGGATCACCTGCATGAATAAGATAGCAATTTTGGGTTTCCAAGAGAACATTGCCTTAGCATCTTTTGTATGCATGAGCTGGAACTAAGGCTATCACGGATCAGATTTTGATGCTCACCTTAAGACGCATTTATGTGCTGGCAACTTCAAACTCCGAATTACAAAGAGTTGCGCAAGTAAAAATTGAAATCTAAACAAAAAATAAGATTGTCACACATGATTGCAGTTGAAACAATGCTCACCACTCCGCTTCATACCTGAAGAAGCCCTATATTCCATGCCCTAAAATCCACTGTCCTGATATCTGTATGCAAATAAGCAAGGTTTTGTTTTGAAAGAACAAAAATATAAAGGAAAAAAGGATGACATTGTCGGACCAAGAACTGAAGAACTGATCGGGATTAACAGCCAATGCCTCTCAAGCACAGAATATACAGAACAGAAAATTATAAGCAAGCTTAGAAGGCAGGCTATGGCTATGATAGGGATTTACCCAGATCAGTTGTTGATGCTCTGTCGGCTAAAAAAAAACCACAGCGAAGGAGCTCGTGAGGGCATATGGAGCCTACAAACGTGCCATTGCTAACCCCTTTTTTTTTCTATCAATTGACGAATCCATTCACGAAGCCGGAAACCAAGCGTTAGCATGTAGCTGGAAATGACACGTACAACAAATATAACATTGATGTATGATTATATATGTTGTGATATATGGTTTATATTTAATGTTATATGGTTACAAGTTTATATGGTTATGATAATTGACATATGGTTATATGCTTATATATTTACATGGTTGTATGGTTTATATTTAATGTCTATAATTATATATGGTTTATATGTTATATGGTTTTATCTTAATATTTTATTGTTTATTGATTTGTAGTGTCCATGGCTATATGGTTTTAATGTGTGCTCTTTCATTTAGGAAGGAAGGAAGGTATTTTTATCGTCCACGGAGACCAATCGGTCTATGGGATCCAATAAAAAAGCGCAGCGAGCGGATTACTACCCGGATTAAAAAACCCCCGCCCCGAAGGGTTTTCGAGGGAAAAACCGTGGCAGCAATCAGCCTGCTGACAAACTGTTCAAATATACAAAATGCAAAAACACACAAATACATACACTCATGCACCGCACCCGTAGTGCCTGATCAGCGGGCAACCAGGCGGGGGCAAAGGTGAGCTCGCAGATCTAGTACCTCCTGAATGTACAACCCCAGAGCACGTACTGACGGTGTGTTCTCATCAGCAAATGTAGGGGCAAGTCCGGCCGTACTAAGGGGCGATATCCCGGATCCGATCCCGAATCTTTGGGCAACTCGGAAAGTGTGAGACTCATCCTCAATGGCACCCGTTTGGCAAAGACCGACAAAGCTTTCGTCTGGCGGGGCTCCCCAATCCACCCTGCCGTCTCGATGCGAAGATGGTGGGCACACAATGGCGAATGGAGGCAATGAGTACGCACTTTTTGGGGGGGCGGTGGGAAGCAGCGGTAGAGCTGACACGGAGTTGATGTGCTCCTTGTAGTGGGCCGTTTTGACCTGCTCTAGAGCGCCGGGGAGCATGTGAGATGAGCAGAATGGAGCCAAGGAAGCCCAACATAGGACATTGCCCTAGGCTCCAATGGAGGAAGATGGCCTGCTTATTGTTGCACCCGTACAACGAGAGGTCTTTGCAGAGGGCATCATAACTACAGTTGATCCTTTTGATAGTGTGAATGATGAAAGGCTGGGAGATGATTATCTTGGAGTTGGCATTGGGAAGCTTCTTATCCAAGTTGATACAATCATGTCCCAGGGAAGCTTTAGTGACTGCATTGTGTGCTCTGGGGTTGTTGGAGTCCCAAACTCAGTTAAGATGGCCAATTAGGTATATTGTACACAAGAATGGTGAGAACTTGGAAGGCCCAACTGAACTACATACCCCAAGACCCACCCCAGGCAATCTGGAAGATTTGGTGGTGGATGAGCATCCTTTGATCACAAGGAAGAGGCGCTACATTTTTCATAAAAGGCTGCCAAGGGTGCCCAAGAGGGCTATAAGTGACAAATATTTAGAAAGGATGGAAAGTATGGCCCCAACCAAAGAAAACCTAGAGGCAATTAGGGGACAAGAGTGTTGCAATCTAGATTGCACAGTTCAGTACAGTGTGGATGACCTCGTAGAGATAAGGTCCCAATACATTGGATAGCTTCAGAAAGATAGGATTAATTTCATCTACTCCTTGTATAGAAATTCCAGCTATGATGAAAACACAGGAAGGTTACTTTATCGATTGAGGGGCCTGAAGGCATGTATAAGAGCATTGAGATGGATTCTTGGCGTGAGCAAGTCTTCATTTTACAGATACTGGGAGCAGGTCAGAAAAGGGCACATGGCAATGCACTGACTTTGAAACCTAGAGCAAACACTTTGAAGGCCATTGCAGTCTTCGAGAGCTTGTCTCAATCTATGCCCCACAAGTCGAAGGTGAACGAGCACGGTGTGCGAGTGGTCCAAAGGGTGTTGCCACAACATTACATCCAGAAAGAGTGCCTTAAAGAGGTCAACTCCATCCTAGAAACTACTGGAGGTCGGCCTCTTTCTCAATCACATTTCAGCAAGTTATAGAGAACTCACTTCTCAGACGTGTGTGTCCTGCAACACATGCCATTTTCAAAGTGCAACACTTGCATTCAACTGAAGGATACACTTGCATCAACTGCAATAGAGAAAGAAAGAATGGCAATTAGGGAGCAATTTGCAGATCACCAAAGGGACCAAATATCATGTAGACAGTTGTATTGGCAGTGGAGAACATTTTCCCAGATGCAGCCTGACAGATTTTTGTGTATAATTCATGATAAGATGGACCAACACAAGACTTTCTTGCCAAAGCTAGATCCTTTGCCCAAGCGTTGTCAGAATGCTTTTCAGATGAAAGTAAGTCTGGCAGGTGTGTTAACATATGGGCATGGAACTAGAACCTATGGTCATTTTGTGCTCGATCTATGGAGGGATGATCCAAATTTTCATGTGAGTTCTATTTTCAAGTGCTTGAGAACACTAGAGAAAGGATCGATAGAAGGGAGGAGGTATTCTCCACCAGCCCCCATTTTTTAGGCTTTGATGGATGATCAACCACTCTGTTACTAAAGGCAGATAAAAGAGCTCACATCCAAGGTATCGAAAGAATCAAGGAGGACTTGGGATGATTTTCCCTTACTTGAGAAACAACTGCCAGAGGAGCTATGTGTTGGACAGTTGTTGGAAAGAAAACTAGAATAGATGGATGTTTGGGGCAATGTCATAGTTGACAGCAGTGGGAGTATTTAAGGTTGTGAAAGTGGGGTTCATGATGGTTGGGCATACGCATGATGATATAGATGCAGGGTAAATTTTAAGGGCCTAGATATTTTTAAGGGCATATAAATGTTGGCTAAACCTGTGAAAAATAAGGATTCATGCTCTTTTTTTTGGCGAAATTTGGTAAAATAAGGACCTTCAATTATCTTTCAACTTGGCTAAAATGCAAAGTTGAAATGCTTTCGAAATTCTTTTGTTGGCGAATTTCCCTTTGTTCATAGCTAAAGTGCACCTACTTAACTAGATTTATCAATTTCACTAGTTAACTACTTGTTACACCTTCATGGCGGCTATTCTAGTTCAATAATAACGAGAAGATGGCAATGGGCTAGGCCACGTTTCTAAAAATTTATTGTGTTGTGTGCTTCAATTTTTATGAGGTATTTTCATTATTGCATTTGAAACATATGCTAGCACTTTACCAATTGCCCTAATTCAAATGTATCTTAATTGTTAGAAGTTTGGACTTATTTGTTACTAATTTGTCTTATCTTAAAAAAAATCATCTTATCTTATCTTTGGATTTGTGTAAATACCAATTTTCCAAAACTTTTCAAAACATCCCTAATAGTTCTATAAAATCTACACAAATTTAGACAATAACATAATGAAGAAAGGGGTCTATGCAATCTCAATACTTACGATCACTACTCGGCACCCACAACACAAAAAACTTGCTTGTACGTCACCACTGGACACTATAATTTGATTAATTGTGTACAGTAAACAGTATTTAGTTGCGCTGGCCAAACACTGTTCATTGACCCTTCATATAATCTAAATTGGATATATGAGTTGTTCAAGAACAAAAAAAGAAAAAAAGAAAAAAGGAAAAACATGGGTAATTCACCAGCATGGCATTAGACCTTGGCATTTCGAATTAGACCTTGGCATTTACAATAGCAAGAACCCTTGTTCATGGCTTTGGTCTCTCCATCACACATTACCAATGGTCCTATAAGTCATAAAGCCAATGGTTTGCATACCAATGGTTCTACAAGTCATAAAGCCATGAGGCCGGACATGAGCTCTTGAAATATTTTATTTTCTATAGAATAGTTTTTAATTTGTACAACTTTTTATTTATCTACCAATATGGCTTTATTCCATGTGAACAGAGCCGACTTCACAACATTATTTAATGCCTATTGCTTAGAACAAGCTTTCCCAACCTTTATATAGGCTTAAAGCAATTGAGTCCAGCCCAGTAGCATGGCCTTATTCCTTGGTAATTAAAATATCCTTGGCAATCAAAAAACATATCGTGGAACCTTATCCCTAAATTCGAGTTTATCTCTGAATTTTTTGTTCAATAGCAAATGTCACGAACTTATGCATCAAATTTCTACGTCTGTACATCTCCAAACAAGCCGGATTTGATCATATATGCAGTTTAGGGTCACGGCAATGCATCAATCCAATCATTTCTGTTGTTCATGCCTTCTGCCGACTTCTAGATCTGTGTCTACAAAAGCACCTATCCGGTGTCACTGTTCACCTATCCGATCTTCATATCATTATATTTATATGTATTTTCTATATCTCAGACCATGCACTTCATGAACGATGACTTTCATCAAAGGTTTTCTTCCATTCAGGGAAAAATCCATTTACAGGTTATGGTGCTTATTCACATGCAATTCTTCTAACTTCAACAAGATCTATGACCTGTTACAAAATATAACCTTAAATCATCTACAAGCAGATGAAACCAATGTAGAAACAAATGCAAAAATGTAAGAAACCTACTGTAAGAAATTGTAAGAAACCAGACATCAAATGCAAGCATTGTAGGTAACCTACTGCTTGTAGGAGATCATTGTAAGAAACCAGACATGTCTATATTCTGGAAGCAAAGTACAGTAGAGAATTCTGTAGAAGTATTACTCTTGTTGACAATAACTACTTGCTACAGAGCTTGCATGAGTTGGCAAAACTTTGGCCATAAGCTTGCAAAACTTTGGCCATACATGCCACACATCCGTTGGCTTGCAGAATTTCCACCAGGCCAAATAACTTATATTCTTTCATATGTAAACCTTATCCACCGGATCAGAGCAATACGACACTGCAAAACCATCCGACTCCTTTTCTGAAATCAACATGCCCACAAGAGAATATATGTTACATACATTCCAAGATTGAATTCCTAGTAATGCAATAAGAATTCTAAACATCTTAAATTAACATAAGATGCCTAACCCTGACTGTGCAAAACACTTGCAAACAAATCAAGATAACCATGAGTGATGTTTTAAATTCAATGCTATGGTGGTCTGCAGAAAGGAACAGAAATATCAAACAGCTATAAACACGCCCCATCAGCAGTGACAGATTAGTTATGCATACCTTTAATTGAGTTCATGCATAATTGACTCTGGGTGCAGAAAGGACTAGGAGCTATTTGCATGGCTGGCAAATTATAGTACAGTTATTAGAGTGGAGGTAAGAAATTTTGAATCCTGTACTCATCCTATCCCCCAGCCATCTCAGTTTTTGTTCGCAAAAAGAGATACACGAGTCCATGACTTGCCTTTTCTGTCTGGATATGGGAGTCAAGAGGTATGACTTCCTTATCTTTACTGGTCCCTGTTTTGGAAAGCAAATTTTGCATCATCTTATCTACAGGCGTTTTGCCTCTGCTCCATTATGTGGACTAGAATAGAGCTGCATTGCTAGCATAGCAATTGCTAAGTCACATTGCTGCAGCTTTGGAGGTGGATAATGCGCCCTTAAATAAGGGGCGTCCAGACGAGGCACATATCATTAAGTCCCAGATGGATTATTATATGTTGAATACCTCTATTCCATGCGGGTTGATGACTAAGCACTGTGTTGACATGGCAGAGCACGCAAATTAACATAAGATGCCTAACCCTGTGCAAAACACTTGCAAACAAATCAAGATAACCGTGAGTGATGTTTTAAATTCAATGCTATGGTGGTCTGCAGAAAGGAACAGAAATATCAAACAGCTGTAAACAAGGCCCATCAACAATGACAGATTAGTTATGCATACCTTTAATTGAGTTCATACAAATTGTTGTCATGCTGCAGATTATATCCACATTCATTGATGTTGCCTTGGAGCTTTCCCTTACGCGTGCGTGTTTTGAAACACCACGTCGTTTGCAATCATCCTTCCACAACTCATAAGCCTTTCATATGGAAAACTATCTAAATCATAATCTGAACTGTAGATTCTCAAAGCTGCATCTAAGCTGCCATCTAATCTATTCCTTAGCTTATTTAAGAAAGTCATGGTACTAAAACACCTCTCGTCCTCCACGCTACCAAGTATCATGCATAAGCATATTTTTGCTAATTTAAAATATTCTGAAAGAGAGACCTGCAACACACTATTGGAGCCTATCTTACGTCGGGAGGCAGTGGACTCCAAATTCTAGAGGATCCTCAAGCTCTTGAAACTGTTTATACATTGTTTCACCAAAAAGTTTTGATTGCAGCTTAAGCTCTTCCCAATCTAAGATACCATCAATTGTCTCACATCCAATTGTCTTACGCGAACGAAAATGCTTCTGAATAACTGCTGACTTCTCCACAAAATTCTTGGATACCACAGAATTGCCCTGCAGATTATTCCAGAATTGAGGAAAAACAATACCAATTGCTTCTAGGATGTCCACATGCGGAAACCTGCACACGTCCATAAACATTAGAAAAATATCTTACCAAATACCTACACAATGCAAAAACATTAAATAGGACTCACTTGTCTCATGTGAGCCTGAACTTTATCCATGAATACCTTCACATCAGAATTTTTAAAATCACATTTTCGGTAATGACCGCCTCTCCCACTATTTTGTCTAACATGCATTCGAATAAATTTACCTTTCACATGAATGCAAAGGATACCACTAGGGCATATCGCAAAAAGCTTGATGATGTCTCAATAGCTGCCATTTTATTCCACAAATGAAATATGTCTTTCTTAGATTGGAAACAAGACTGACCTGTCTTTATGTTATCAGCATACAAATTCTCAAGATCTGTTTGCAACATTTTTCGAGCCAATGTATATTCAGGTATGAAGATATTCCTGTCTTGTGAAATTTTAATCAACAACTGCTTCAAACCTAAATCTGGAAATGAGCTCGAATCACGCCAGAATCGAATTTTTAAGCTATAAAAACTACCTAACCCTGGACTCCCGCTCTTAAGCATCATATTAAGCCTAAATCTAAGCCCTAAGATGCCGGAATCATAAAATTCAAACTTATATACCAGGGGATCATTGACAGAAGTTTTTTGAAAGTCCAGAAGCGCTCAAACCTTACAGTGAGCATTCCTAAGCAGGACTTGAAGGATTTGTGAAGACTCTGAGTATTCCCCAATCGGATCCAAAGAGATTTGGTTGAATTTATCTTTAAAATTATTTGATGACCTGAAGTTGATATTTTCTTGCATTTGAAGTACTGAAGTACCACTATCCACTATTATTATGATTGATTTACCTCCACATCAATGAAAATTTGATGCCAAGTTGAAGAAATTCAATCTGATATGATTCTTGACAATTCTGTCTTTTCAAAAATCCTACAGAAAATTCCCCTATGTTCTTAATTGTTTTTGGTCCAGTTGCACTCAATCCCTGAGACATCTAAGACCCATATGCTTTGAAAAAACCAAAAAATTCCATTTACAACTCGAGTTAGCAAAATTTGCATTCTGTTTTGACTGTTCTTAACTGTATTTTGCAAAATCCTAATGCAAAAAATACTTATGAGCATCCAAATGAAGATCTGATATCATGCCCACACTCCAGGATACCCTTTTGATATATTGGCTTTGAAATTCCCAAAAAAAGTGGTCAGAAACTCTAGTTCCATTTTCCTGATCACTGTTTTACAGTTTGATTGCCATTGACCAATTTTTGACTCCACTTTAAGCTTGAATATCTCTCAGGATAATGATCCGACTTGGTCACGGATTTTACCATTAGCTTTTTGCAACTTTTTTGTGCCAGTCTAAATTGTCTGACCAAAAGATTCAATTCATTATAGACTGCTACACCAATTTGAGTCAAGATTCCATTTTCTAGAAATGGGAAAGGTATGAAAACTTTGAGTTTTTGACTCTTTTGATATATTTATCTTCCATAGACTGATCACCTTAAGTGATCTGGAGGTCCTAACCCCAATTTGGGTTTATACTCAAGTTGGCTTATTGTGGTTGACCTTTGAAGCCAGGTTGAGGGTCAACATTTTGGAGGTCCTACCGATATCCTACCTGGATCTTGAGAACTCATGGCTTCAAAACAGAAATTTCCAGCAGAACAAGAACCAATGGAAGACCAAGAAGCTTCAGAACCCTGCAGAGATAGATCTCTTCCCCCAAAATTTTCAATTAGATTACTTCAGAGTATGCCTTACCAGTTTAAATTGAATGTGCCTACTCCATTGCCTACTTTTGATTCCAGCATGAGTGCTAATACCTTCCTAAGGATTTTTGAAGATTACTACAGAGATTATGGCTTTAAAAAAGGATGCAAGTTGTCACAATTTCAAAAGTGTTTTAAAGAGGAGAGTGAAGCTGGTGCTTGGCTGACTTATGAGAAACTCATGGGAACCACTTCCTGGGATGATCTTGTCACCAAATTTTTAGACAGGTTTGGAAAACTTGCTGCTCCCAAGGATCTTGTTAATGAATTGCAAAATTTCTCTATTTATGCAGGTGAAAGTGTTAGTCAATACAAGGAAAGGTTCAGCACTTTCATGAATAGATGTCAGAAGGGCCAAGTTACCATCCCCACGCTTTTCTTGGTATCCTCCTTTATCAAAGGCCTATCTTCTAGACCAGAAATTCAAAGAAAACTTATCAAGATTCAAGCTGCAGAGGGTTTTGATTCCATTTACAAAGTCTTTGCCAAGACAACTGAGTTGACCAAAATGCTTTCTATCCTGCCAGAAAAACACAATAGCTTTCATCATGACCCCTTCTACCCTGATGCCATTGATGGTCCTTATGAACCTCACCATTCTGTTCCTATCTATGCCGTGCATAAAGAAAAGAAAAAAACCAAAGATGAAGAAGCTGATTCTCAAATTTCAGAGGTTAAAGCAGACTTGACAAAGGTAACTGAAGCTTTAGCAGAAGTGACCAAACAACTTGTAGAGCTCAAAGCAAGCAGGGCAGGTAGAACTTATCCTGAATGTATTCATTGCAATAGAACTTCACATCCAGCTGACATTTGCTATTGGCAAATATGTCCTAAATGTAAAAAAAAAAAGGTCATTTTGGTAGAGAATGTCCAGTTTGTGCTTTTTGCAAGGAGATTGGTCATACTGACCTTAGGTGTTCTGTCAAAGAATATTTTGCCAAGCAAGAGAGAGAGAAAAAACCGGAGGCAACTCCCCATGTAAGGTTTGCTGAATCTACTAGTTCTATAAGGTTTGTGCAGGCTACAGAAATGCCAAAGACTGAGGAAGTAACGGTGGTACAAACCAGAAGCATGGGAGAGGTCCATAGACCTGCTGAACCTAATAAACTTGTTCCAGAGCATTCAAGGAGGTCAACATTGCCACCACCTTCTGTTACAGAAGTTCCTCCCCAAGAAATAGCTCCACCTCCTCAACAAAAGTATGGTAAGAGAGATCAAGATCTTGATGAATTAGATGTGTTATTAAAAAATTCTAAAGTAAGTGTGGATTTATTTACTTTGTTAAAGATTGCACCTAGTTATAGGAAACCTTTAGTGAGGCAGTGGCTTGTGTAGGCATTGCAAATGAGGAAGATCCAGGTGCATTTATGTGTTCAGCTACTCTAGGAGGGTACTCCTTTTCTAATGTGTTGCTAGATGGTGGATCACCCTTCAATATTATGCCTTATCATGTTATGAAACAATGTGGCCTCGAGATAGATAAAAGATCATCTGTTTTGTTAAAATCCTTTTCTAATGCTAAAATAGCACCAGTTGGTATTGTGACTAAAAGTTCCTGTTAATACTGAAGGCATTGTTGTAGCTGCCAACTTTGTTGTTGTTGCTTTTGAGGATTTGGGAGAAGATGCAGATATATATGATCTTTTGCTAGGAAGAAGGTGGATGGCCACAGTTGATGCTAGGCCAATCTGGTCTGAAGGGAGGTGCACCATTTCAAATGGTACCCAAGTGGCCACAATCTACAACCAGGATGGTTCTTATGGCTTCAAGGATGAGGTACACTTTATTAAAGAAATGCTTATAGAAGTGCCTCTAGGATCTTATAGCTTAGCAACCTCTAGCACAAAGAAAATTGATTTGATTCCCTTGATTAGGGAATGTGCATTACCCTCTTAGAATGGTAAAGAAGGTTGTTTATGGTTTGATGGAGGGATTTCAAAGAAATTAAATGTAGCTTCATCTACAGCTATACTAAAGGATACTTCTAATAAACTCTTGGCTAAAGTAGGAAGGATTTTTCCTCAGATAACTTCCAATGTAGCAGAGTATAAAGCTTTAATTGCAGGTCTCCAAGAAGCTAAGGCTATGGACATTTCAATCATACACATTTATGGAGATTCTCAATTGGTTTGCAGACAGGTTAGTGGTGAATATCAGGCCAAGAATGCTGACATGAAGTCTCTGAGAAACCAGGTAATGGGAATGCTTGCCTATTTTACTTCCTGGAAAATCACTCATATCCCAAGGGAGCAGAATTGGGAAGCTGATGCTTTGTGCAGAGATACCTTAATGACTTATTTATCTGAAGGAGCTATACCAGAGGAAGATCTTGATGAGGACGAGGCTAAGGAATTTTGCCCCATATTAGTTATAAATGCATCACAAGAAGAAGCAACCAATGAAGTTGTTATTAATAAACATGGCCAGCAAAGAACTCTGTTTGTGGGAGATCTCTTTGATACACAAAACAAGGAAGAGATTACCAAATTCTTTGAAGAAAGAAGTGATGTGTTTGCTTGGGATTATTCTGAGCTCATTGGTATCAAGGAAGAGGTGTGTCAATTTGAAATCAAAATTAAGGAGGGGTGTAAACCCGTTTTCCAGAAGTTAAGGAGGATCAATGCTTCAATTTTAGATCTAATCAAAGATGAGGATGCAGGTGTTATTGTGGAGATTATTAATCCTGAATGGGTGTCATGCATTGTTCCAATGGAAAAAAAGAATGGTGCTTTGAGAATCTGTATAGATTATCGAGACCTGAACAAAGTCACCATAAAAGATTGTTATCCTTTGCCTTTTCTAGAAGAAATTCTATATGCTGTTGCAGGGAAAGACATGTACTCATTTTTGGATGGTTTTTCAGGGTTTAATCAGATCAGTATCAAAGAGGAAGATCAGCCAAAGACTTCATTTATCACTCCCTGGGGTACATATGCTATGAAAAGAATGCCATTTGGCCTAATGAATGCCCTTGACTACTTTCCAAAGGGCAATGGATGTTATTTTCAAAACCATGTCTTTGAAGAGTTTAGGGTGTATCTAGATGACCTTTGTCGGGTTCTCACTCTACTAATCATGTGGAATTACTTGCAAAAATTTGCTCTTTATGCAGGAGTTCATGAGTTAATCTAAATCCAAAAAAGTGCATCTTCTTTGCATCAAAAGGACAACTTTTAGGACATGAAGTATCCAATCAAGGTATTCAAGTTGCTCAAGATAAGATTGAAGCCCTCAAAAAGCTAGCACCCCAAAATTTAAAAGCGGGTTAAGAGCTTTATTGGTATGACAAGTTTCCTTAGAATGTATATTCCAAATTTTGCTCATATCTTGAGTCCCATTTCTAAGTTGACCGGGGGTAGGTAAATTTTCTAAGTCCGAAAGCAAGCACATACCTATCACATGGACTTGAGAATGCCAAGAGGCTTTTGACTTTCTCATTTCATCCATATGTGAAGCTACTCTTTTGAAAAAACCGGATCTAAGCATGCCATTTGAAGTTTATATCCTTTGTTACTAAAAAGGCCATAGGTTTAGCCATTTTGCGGGGATAAGCATACCATAGTTTTTTGCAAGTTAACAATGGTGCGCTCTTGAAGAAAGATAGACCAGAATAGAAAAAAGTGCCGCTGCTCTCATGTTTCTTATTAATAGACAAGGACATTTGCTTTTGAAAAGCCAAGTCCAAGTCTACAGCAAAACCCAATGGGTTTGCTATTTGGTAAGGCAACTAATAAACCAAAGATCCAGAGATGGGCTTGTAAGTTGCAAAGTTATGATATTTCTGTAAAGGAGTTGCGTTTGGCACGAAATCCTAGCCTCTACTTGCCTTACATATTTTTTGACCATGAAGATGAATTGGATACTACTGACACGTCACTTGCAGTGGCACATTTAGAGGTAACTCAAGAAGATTCAGCCAAGGGAGGATGGCAGCAACCTATTAGAGATTTTCTACAATATGGGATCATCTCTCCAAGCTTCACTCCGAGTCAGAAAAGGAGATTCAAGGACAAGTGCAGACAATTCAAGCTGATAGACAATGTCTTATGCAAAGTTAACCGAGATGGGATCTTGTTGAGATGTGCAAATGAAGATGAGTCTGCCTTGATTATTAGGGAGATGCATAAAGGTATCTGTGGAGGACATTTTCTTTGGGGATACCACCTTTGCAAAAAGATTCTCGAGTGCGGATATTATTGGCCCTCTTGTTTTTAGAGATTGCTATGAGATCATAAAAACTTGCCATCAATGTCAGATTTTTAGCAAAAGAATTTTATTGCCAGCTGCCTTGAATCCTATCATATCTCCAGGACCTTTTCAAATTTGAGGGCTAGATTATATTGGCCCCATTAATCCTTCTTCTACAGGTCAACATCAACATATTATTGTGGCTACAGATTATTTTACTAAATGGAAGCCATACCTTTGAGGCGAGCCAATGCCTTCACAAGCTGCAAAGGTTTTTACATGAATATGTTTGTTCTAGGTTTGGTATTCCTTTCGGTTACATTCGATAGAGGTACCCCTTTTGTTAATGAAGTCATTGCTAACTTGTTGAGCATTTTGAAGGTCAAGCATACCAAAAGCTCTTCATATTATCCTCGGGGTAATGGACAAAATTTGAAGCTACTAACAAAGTGTTGAAAAATATTTTTTGAGGAAAGGCGGTTGAGGTTAACAAGAGGGATTGGCATATCAAAATAGTGGATGCACTTTGGGCTTATAGAGTCACTATCAAAACAGCTACAAATCACACACCTTTCAATTTGGTATATGGCATAGAGGCAATTTTACCAGTAGAACTTGAGTTACCTTCCTTGAGATTAGCTCATAAATTGTGATTACCTTTTGAACATGCCTTCTGAGGGAAAGATTGGGCCATACTGTTACATCTAGATGAGTATAGAATGGAATTTGAGAATACTAGTTTCTTTGAAAAAGGCTAAAGATCCGTTTGCATTCAAGGTGCGCACACAAAAATATAGGGTACTTTTAGAAAGGGAGAGCTTGTCCTCAAATGGAACAAGTCAAAGGAATATTCAGCTGGCAAATTTGATAATATTTGGGAAGGACCCTTTGTAGTGCTAGAATCTGCAGGTACCAACTCTTATTGGTTACAAGAGGTTGCTTCAGGAATGCCATTGCCAAACCCTATCAATATCCTGCATTTGAAAAGGTATTGGGACCAGCATGCTTGCTTGTCCCTCTTTTTACATTAAAAAAAAAAAAAAAAAAAAAGACTTAAAGATCTGATGTAGGTTTAGAGTAGTTAGATCAATTTGACTTTTGAGCGATTACTCTAATAAGTTGGTTTTATGTTTATAGGATGATGCGGCGGACAAGCGGTACAAATGATCTCAAGAAAAGGGTTGTTACTAATGATTACCAAGTGTCATATGCAGGAGCATCCTTCTTCCATTTTTATTCATCTGCCTCAAAGCATTCCTACCATCCATTCAGCCTTCTATTCTTTTCTTCCATACCTTAACAGCACTCTGCAAAATCACCTTCACCATCATAGCAGAGTTGCAAGGTTTTGAGACTAATTAGTTTGTGTATTTCCATGACAGGTGCACTCTTCTTCCATTTTTTCATCTGTCATAAGTAGCCCTACCTTCCATTCAAACTTCTTATTCTTGCTTTCATTCCCAAAAGAAGAAAAGCACTCTGCAATTCATCTTTACCAACATAGCAGAGTTGCAATTTTGAAGGTCAAGAAGAAGACATGCATTTTTCTTGTTTTGGCGAAATCTCAATACTTGCACACTCACTTCATCTCCATTCCATCACCATCCTGTCATGTTCACATTCACTCCTGCCTTTTTTCACTCACCACACTCCACTCACATCATTCCATCACCACATTCACATTCATTTCATCAACATCTGCACTTCACACTTTCACTCCACCACTTAGGCACCTTGGCACAAGTTGAAGACCCCTCCCTATATTCACTTTTGGTACTATATGGCTGAGGGGACCAGCCATTTTCTTGTTTTGGCGAGATGTTGCCCCCAAAGGGCAACATGCTAATTATGGTCTATGCATTTAAACTAGGTCAAATTGCTTTGGAAGACTAGGTCAAAGATTGGAAGACTTGGTAGTCAATGTTGATGTGGAGGTCCAAGAGATGCTTACTTTTCAAGTCAACAAGTACTCAAGTTAAAAAGTTCACAAGAGATTGGAAGACATCTTTTGAAGATTGGAAGTTAAGAGTTTGGAAGACCCCATGGTACTTGATTCCACCCCTTAGCCATTCTTATCCATTTTTATTCATATTCTATTTTTATCCTTTGAAATTTCTTAGCCATTTTTCCCTACACCTATATTATCTTTTGTTCACCCTTGCATACCCTATCATGCTTTGCCCAATTCCTTCTTTTCTAATGCATCCTTATTCCCCCATAAGTTATTCCCACCATTGCCACCATATCTTTTACCCTTTTACTTCCTATGCCACATTCTTGCAAATTCCCTTAGCCTAAACCTTCTTGCAACTTCTTATACCCTTATGCCTATCTATCATTGTACCATAAGAAGCCATGTTATATGTATACCTTATGGAATATTCCCGATTATGATGCCCAAAACTTGTCATATCCCCAAAACATTAGGGTTACCATTGCTTAAATGATCCACTTCTTCAATTTTTTTCATGAGTGACCCCTTAAACCATGGCCTAGCTTTTCAAAACTATAAAATACGGCATATTCCTGGTTTATACTTCAAGAAATACGGTTACCGTATCGCGCAAATTCTCAGAAAATACAGCTGCTTCAAACCTAAATCTGGAAATGAGCTCGAATCACGCCGGAATCGAATTTTTAAGCTATAAAAACTACCTAACCCCGGACTCCCGCTCTTAAGCATCATATTAAGCCTAAATCTAAGCCCTAAGATGCCGGAATCATTAAATTCAAACTTATATACCAGGGGATCATTGACAGAAGTTTTTCGAAGGCCCAGAAGCGCTCAAACCTTACAATGATCATTGCTAAGCAGGACTTGAAGGATTTGTGAAGACTCTGAGTACTCCCCAATCAGATCCAAAGAGATTTGGTTGAATTTATCTTTAAAATTATTTGATGACCTGAAGTTGATATTTTCTTGCATTTGAAGTACTGAAGTACCACTATCCACTATTATTATGATTGATTTACCTCCACATCAATGAAAATTTGATGCCAAGTTGAAGAAATTCTCTCTGATATGATTCTTGACAATTCTCTTTCAAAAAATCCTACAGAAAATTCCCCTATGCTCTTAATTGTTTTTGGTCCAGTTGCACTCAATCCCTGAGACATCTGAGACCCATATGCTTTGAAAAAACCAAAAAATTCCATTTACAACTCGAGTTAGCAAAACTTGCATTCTGTTTTGACTGTTCTTGACTGTATTTTGCAAAATCCTAATGCAAAAAATACTTCTGAGCATCCAAATGAAGATCTGATATCATGCCCACACTCCAGGATACCCTTGTGATATATTGGCTTTGAAAATTCCCAAAAAAAGTGGTCAGAAACTCTAGTTCCATTTTTCACGATCCTTTGTTTTTGACGTTTGATTTGCCATTGACCAATTTTTGACTCCACTTTAAGCTTGAATATCTCTCAGGATAATGATCCGACTTGGTCAGGGATTTCACCATTAGCTTCTTGCAAGTTTTTTGTGCCAGTCTAAATTGTCTGACCAAAAGATTCAATTCATTATCGACGGTACACCAATTTAAGTCAAGGTTCCATTTTCTAGAAATGGGAAAGGTATGAAAACTTTGAGTTTTTTACTCTTTTGATATATTTATCTTCCATAGACTGATCACCTTAAGTGATCTGGAGGTCCTAACCCCAATTTGGGTTTATACTCAAGTTGGCTTATTGTGGTTGACCTTTGAAGACAGGTTGAGGGTCAACACATCTCACCCACTCATCTCCATTTATAATGGCATGTTCAATGTAAGGAAACTCAGTCAGCCAATCTTCTCTGAAACAACGACCAATAACATATGTGTTCTTTCTTTTCTTCCGCAAACTTCTAGAAGATTCAAAAGGAGCATTGTCTGAAGGTACAACATTTGGTTGTGCATTTGGTAGTGCATCGATTGAAGCCTCCAAATGAATATCACTGCCACTTGTTGTATGCGTTGCAGTATAACTGGGGTGTACATCCTTAGGTACACTTGCGTAATCACTAATTCTTCTTTGTCGGGACATTCTTTGGTGTAAGACAAGACAAATGCCACACATCAGCCAAGTCAATCAAGGAGTAAATAGAATTTAAAATAATTTGAAAGTAATGCAGCTGGACCCAAAAACAAAAACAAAAATGCACTAGCATTATCTCTCGAATAACTTTTGGGGTGGGGTCTTTAATACAGACACTAATACAGTAATATGTCTATTGGGCTCTCTTTTTTTTTTTTTTTTTTGTCTCGTAGGCCCATTGGTTTCCCGAGACCCCCCCCCCAAGTTCTAGATGAAAAAAAAAAATCTCTCGGCCATAATAGATCCCATTCTTGCCGGATTCTCTTCATCTATTTTGTATCCTCTGTTTTTTTTAATCCTCTGTTTGTATTATGTTTGCGTATTGTCCTTCTGCTGCATAGATGCCTTTCTATAATTCAGGCTCTCTGCCCCATCTAAGTGCCCAAAACATGGGCGGTCATTCTTCTGGTCATGGTGGTGATCTCCAACTATCTTTTGGCTCTTCCCTTTCTAAATATAGTGCGTAAAATCTACTGTAACTTCTTATTTTTGGCGTGTAAATCTACTGTGTAGCTCAATTTAACAAAAATGATTAGTTACCTGCCAAAATTTTTCCTGAAGGGGGGTCCAAAGAGTCTGGCTCCGGTGAGAGGGAAGCTTCGCGTTGACGACGAGAACCTGCGGCGCGAGCGAGCCGTGGGGGAGAAAGCGAGCTCGATGAATGAGGATAGCAATGCACCCAATCACGAGGAAAATGAGCGAAATTTGGTTGTACCTCCTCGCTCTTGTCAAAAATACTTGAAAAAGGATAAGGAGAGTGAGGATTTTGAATCTTTGCTTAAAAATTCCCAAATTAGTGTGGATTTGCTGACCTTCCTGAAAATTGCTCCATCTTATAGAAGAAAGATTATGAATCTAACTAAAGAGAATGAATTTGCTCTCACAAATCACATTGAGGAGCATGTCTTGACTCAAGAAGACTATGATCCAGGAGCTTTTACTTGTGCTGCTAGAATGGGCAAAAATATTATCCAAAGTGATGTTAGATGGAGGATCACCACTCAATGTGATGACTCATCATATCATGAGATTATGTGGCCTAGAAATAGACAAGAAAGCTCCCATGATGTTAAAATCCTTTTCTAATACTAAAATTAATCCTTAAACAATGTGCCAATCGATGTAGAAGGAATTGTTGTGGCTGCTAATTTTGTGGTTGTTGCATTTGAATGGATTGATGAGAAGTCTGACATCTATGATCTGCTATTGGAAAGAAAGTGGTTGCCAACAATGGATAGCTGAGTAGTCTTAGGTCCTGGCTGCATTCTCTTTTTGGAGTATCTTTGGATAGTCAGCACTTTCTTTTGGGTATTTATCCAAATCAGTGGACTGCTTCTAAAAGGATTGCATTTCACATGGCAAAGTCTTGGCTAATATGGAGTGTATGGAAGCGAAGGCGAAGAAAGGTCTTTTATGATAAGCGTATTTCTTCTCAGGTGGTGCTTCAAGAAATTCGTAAGAAGTTGTATAATTGCTTTCAGATCTCCAATTGGCCTGATCGTATTAAAATTCCAATATGGAGTGATCATCTAAAAGTGATTGATGCTTCTGGGACATTTCTTACTTCTGGAAGTACTTTGTAATATTTTGAGTGTATAATATGAAGTAAATCACGTTCTTCAAAAAAAAAAAAACAATGGATGCAAGATCTGCGTGGTCAAGGGGAGAATGTACCATATCAAATGGCAGCAAAAAAGTAACTCTTTACTCCCAGAAAAGACAAGATATGCTCTTAAAACATCGCAATGGTGCCATTGACCTTAGATCAAAGAAATCAGAGTTGCTAGTCATTTGACTAGAATAGAGATAGACTCTATCTAGTTAGACTTAGATTATGCAATGATGTGAGCAGAGATAAGGCTCTCCATATATAAGTCCAATGGTGCAGAGTTTAGCTCTCTGTGTATTGCTTTTTCAATGCTTCCCAAGTCTTTTTCATGCAAAAACTGTGTCTTAAAACTTCAAGGATGTGTCTAGATGAAGAAACAATTGATGGCTCCTATCCTTCATAAAATGACACGACTGCTTCGATGGAATTGGTTCAAATTTTGGAAGAGCGGGGTTTAGTCTTCATTTGCACATTTTTGGAGCAACAACAAACTCTCTAATATGTTCAAAAGCTGTCAAAATTAATGTTCGAGTTGAGATTCTATTTTTATTTGAGTGACTAAAACAAAAAATTGGGGTCAAAAATCTAGTCAGACTAAAATGGAAGGAGAGCATGATGTAATTAAAAATATTGGAGTCCTATATGGAAGAACTTGAAGTGTTGTAGTTGTAATTAGTCTAATGTGGAGCAATTTGCTATTTTGAAGTTCAAGTCCACGCCAGAGTGTTCCTATGCAAATGACTTTGCTAGATGGCCACATCCGAACCTAAAAGAAAACTTCGAATGTTTTACAAAAAACAAAAGGGATTTTTGAGAAGTCCGGTCTGCTATCCCTATATATCTTGTCCAAATCCGACTGATCACATGGGAACGTAGCCGTAGATAGAGGGAATTTGGGAATTATGGAATTGTAGTGGTGAATTGGGAAATATAATTAATAACTTCAAGGGAATATTTTGAAATTTTTCCTTCTCAAATAGGATTAGTGATATTTTGTACTTAATGACATTTGGGATGTATTTCTCAACATAGGGTGCTATAGCTCTCTTTGTAGATGATTAACAGTCCATATAGTGAGTACGTAATTCCACAACGTCGCTTATAGTCCCACATAACTCCTTATAGTGAGTATGTTTATAATTCTACATAGTCACTTCTCCTAGATGATAAGTTTTGCCAATCTTGCCATCAATTATAAGTTCCAAAGCTTAAAACTTCCTCTTATGACATATATATCACTCAAAGTCATTTCCTCACCAACATTTTATTATATTAATCCGACAAAATTTATAGTAACATAGCAAAATTCCATGATCTAATCACATGCACATACCTGGGTCTATCAAAACTAATTGTCAACCTTATTATGTAACCAATACATTAAGTTGAATCGTACTAATGTGGCATGTGCTCATGCTAGTTGTATGAGTATATGCTCGTGGAATTATAGTATAGGCAATAAAAAAAACCAAAAAGACTTTGGGCTTGGCTTGTCACAATTCAGAGTATCCATTATTAGTATTAAACCACTGCAAAATCTAACAAACCACTATATCGTTGATAAGTAGCTTTAATACCAATATCATAAACCACCATGAGTATTGAAAAACCACTATCATATGTGGTTTTCTTCCATCAAGTAAATTTGTGCAAAAAAAACCACATAGATGGTGGTTTTTAGTAGAAATAATACTAGTTAAATATAGTAGTTCATTTTTGGGCTCCTTGTGAATAAGGTGGGAGAATTTGAAGCTCTAAACTTCATTGAAGAACATATTTTGGTGCCAATTTCCTGTGGAGAATTTGAGCTTGCTGCATCTGAGCAAGTATCAGAACCAAAACTTTCCATTGAGGTGAATTTGTCTAAAAGTGAGAGTTTTGCTTATTTATGATTTGATGGTAGTGTTTCAAAAAGGTTAAGTGTAGCCTCCTCTGCTGCAATTTTCAAGGACTCTTCAAATAGATTGTTTGCCAAGGTAGGGAGGATTTTCCTAACATTACTTCCAACATGACAGAATACAGAGCACTGACAGCAGACTGCAAGAAGCTAAGAATCCCGGTATGAATAATATTATCATTTTTAGTGATTCACAACTTGTTTGCAGACAGGTGTTGGGGGAGTATCAAGCAAAAAATGAAGACATGATCTTACTGAGGGACAAAGCTCTGGAAGAATTAGCAAACTTTGAGTCTTAGAAATTATGTCATGTGCCAAGAGAGCAAAATTGTGAAGCAGATGCATTGTGCAGAAGTGTCCTACTTGAACATCTGGCTAAAGGAGCAAAAAAAGAGGAAGATTTCGGCAGCAACTTTATCCAATCTTGGTAATTAATGCAAGTGAAGACAAACAGGTAAAAGAGGTAAAAGTTCATAGAGAGGGACAAGATAGAACATTATACGTTAGAGACTTATTCAAAGAGGAAGATGAATCTTTTGTTGCTAAATTCTTTGATGAATGGAAATATGTCTTTGCTTGGGATTACAATGAATTGATTGGTGTTGACAAGGGCGTGTGTGAATTTGAAATAAAAATTAAAGAAGGCATGAAACCTGTTATGCAAAAACTAAGAAGAATAAATGCATCTCTGCTTGGCCTGATCAAAGAAGAATTGTACAAAATGAGAGATGCTGGCGTGACTTCAGAGATAATAAATCTAGAATGGTTGTCTTGCATAGTACCTGTTGAAAAGAAGAACAAAACAATTAGAATTTGCATTGACTATAGAGATCTGAACAAATCAAAGATTGTTATCCTTTGCCTTTCTTGGAGGAAGTGTTGCATGCTATTGCAGGTAAAGAAATATATTTTTGCTATGTGTAGATAAGATAAGATAAGATGAATTTTTACGTCCACGGGAACCCAACGGGTTATGGGACGGCACATGCAAAGGCAACAACCCATCTAAAACCTGGAGACTAGGCCCCATCACCAAACACAATAACCAAATATTACAAGGCTACCAATAATAAGATAAGATAATGCTAATGCTAGTGGTAAATTTATGCTTCTAAAATTATCTAGACATAGCCTAAATCCCAAGAAATGTGTATTCCTATGCTCAAAAGGGGATTTGCTGGGACATGAAGTGTCTATCAAAGGTATCTAAGTTGCTAAAAATAAAATAGAGGCCTTGAAGAAGCTTGCTCCTCCCAAAACACTCAAGCAAGTGAAAAGCTTCTTAGGTATGACCAGTTTCTTAAGAATGTATGTTCCTCACTTTTCACAACTATAAGTTCTATTTCTAATCTCACAAAGGTTGGGAAATTTTCAAAGAATGAAAGCAAACACATATTGGTTGATTGGAATGAGACATGTCAAGAACCCTTTAACAAAATTATAGATGCTATATGCCACTCTATTTTGCTGAAACCTCCAGACTTCGAAAAATGTTTCAAAGCTTAATATCAGTATCACAAAAAAGCCAATTGGATTGGCATTGCTTCAATATGACAACATTATTTCCTTTGCAAGCAAAATGTGGTCTGACACTGAATTGAGATACCCTAGACTTGAAAAGAGTGCAGCTGCATTGATGTTCCTGATAGATAGACAAGGCCACTTGCTGCAAAACAATCATACTCAAGTTTACATGAAGCAGAATCCCATGTCTCTTCTATTTGC
Organism: Isoetes taiwanensis; assembly: GCA_021234155.1. Taxonomy (NCBI): domain Eukaryota; kingdom Viridiplantae; phylum Streptophyta; class Lycopodiopsida; order Isoetales; family Isoetaceae; genus Isoetes; species Isoetes taiwanensis. Next base: position 1,454,111 of record JAJEKV010000063.1, read on the forward strand.
AAAAAAAACAGCCAAAAGCTAAGCTGTGTAGATGGGCTTGCAAAATTCAAGCTTATAATATCAGTGTGAAAGTGGTGAATTTAGTTGAATATCCTAGCTCTTACCTACCTTATGCTTTATTTGAGCATGAAGATCATGAAGGATTAGATGAAATTGATTATGCTACTAACTTGGTTGCTTCATATGAAAAAGCTTTGGATTGGCAGTTTGATATCAGGAATTATTTGGAGAACAATGAGGTGCCCAAGGATATGACCAACACTCAAGAAAGAAGATTCAAAGAAAAATGCAATGAGTTCAGGCTGATGGGAGAGGTCTTGTGCAAAGTTGACAAGGAAGGTGTGTTGCTGAGATGTGTAGATCCAGAAGAAGCCAAAATGATCATTGAAGCATGCCATGAAGGCATTTGTGAAGGACATTTTGCTGCTGCCACAACTGCCAAGAAGATTTTGGCCTATTCTTTTTAAGGATTGTTATAATGCCATTAAATATTGTCACAAATGCCAAATCTTTGGCAAAAGAGTGTTGCGACCAGTTCCCCTTACTGCCATAACCTCTCCAGGACCATTTCAAATATGGGGACTTGACTTTATAGGTCCTATAGATCCTCCTTCATCAACTCAGCATCAATTCATCCTTGTGGCTACAGATTATTGTACAAAATGGGCTGAAGCTGTCCCACTTAGAGAGGCCAATGCTTTTACTACAACAAGATTTCTCCATAAAAATATTTCTGCTAGATTTGGAATTCCTTTCAAGATCATCTCTGATAGGGGAACTCAATTTATAAATCAAACCATTGCATTGCTGCTAGTTACTCTTAAGGTCAAGCATACCAAAAGCTCAGCATACTACCCTCAAGGAAATGGTCAAGCTGAGTCAACAAACAAGGTGTTGAAGTCAATTGTAAAGAAAAACATTAGTATCTCAAAAAAGGATTGGCATTTGAAATTACATGATGCTCTATGGGCATATAGGACCACCATTAAAGCATCTACAAAACATATACCTTTAGCCTTGTTTATGGCATAGAATCCATTGTTCCCATTGAGCTTGAGCTGCCATCTCTCAGGTTGGCCTATCAGATAAATTTAGAAATAGAATATGCACTAAAAGAAAGATATGTGAGATTAATGAAGTTGGAAGAGCACAGGTTTGAAGCTGAAAATGCAGTTCTAATTAAAAAAGCCAAAGACATAGCAGCATTCAAAGCTGCTCATAAGCTTCAATGTACTCTCAAAACAGGTGAATTGGTTCTTCAATGGAATAAAGCAAGGGAAGATGTAGCAGCAAAGTTTGAGAATCTTTGGGAAGGGCCTTTTGAAGTGATTGGAACAGCAGGGAAAGATTCTTATTGGTTGAAGGATGTCCTTGATGGAAGAGAATTGCCAAATTCCATCAACACTCTGCATTTAAAAAGGTACTGGCAACAGCATGTTGCCTTAATCTTATTTGGTTAAAATCTAGTTAGAATTTGTAGTTAGTCTAGTTTAGTTTACTTTTGAGTTGATCATAAGTGCAAAATATAAAAAACAAAGAAATAAAAGACAAAAAATGAGTGTAGAAGTACTTCGAGTATTAGTTTGAGGTCATTATGCAATTAGACAAAGAAAATGATTAAATTAGTGTTATTTATGCTTAAGTGATCTACTACTGAAACAAATGCATAAATGGAGATGTATGCAGGTTCCAGCTTATACAAGGCCAAAATTCTGGATTTTTATTGCTAAAGTCTTTGCTTTCCATGCAGGAGCATCTGAAGAATAGAATAGAATAGAATAGCATCTGAAGGATAACCTCACACATTTCATCTTCACAAATTCATTTTATATTCTTCCAGATTTCTCCAGATTTGATGCTGCTACCATTCCTGCCATAACAACAGCTCATTGTACTAACAAGCATCTTGTCACATGCAGGATCATCCTTCACACATTCATTTTATAATAATCTGCTCAAGAGTTGCCCCTGATCCATATAAGCCACTTCTGTTTTATTATTCCCTATCAGATTCATTGAACTGCTATCATATTTCCATCCAGCAGTTCTACTTGTTCTAACTACAATCATATTTGCCATGCAGGTTCACCTGTTCAAGACATTCATAATCATATACACCTCATCTGGCCCACTTATTCTTTGCTCTCATCCATTGCAGGATCATAGGTTGCCAACCATATCTTCATATTGGCAACTAGCAAGAACTTCAGATTATTCATCTGCATCCTTTTTGTTTGTCATGATGCTGCCACATTTTGGCAGCATAGAAGAGCTTTGCACATAATGACATATCTTTGCTTGCATATTGACTTAAGCATTTGAGTACGAGTACTACAGATTTGAAGACACACATCCCTGAAGATCACAAGTAGACACTTGCTTGAAGAGCCAAGGAAAGGACATTCATTGAAGATCACACAAGCAAAACAAGGAAGAAAGATTCAAGCAAATCAAATTAGAATTTGAAGATTGGAAGACCCCATAAGTAGACTTGGTATGTGGCTAATTTGAGTTCTTGGCATGAGTGCTATTTCACATGGTTCACTACTTGAGTTCACCACCTTATTCCTATCCAAGATACTTTGCTTACCTCATATTCCATGTCTCCCTTCATCTCCCTTAGCAAATTTGGCAAATAGCCTTTTCTCTAGTCAAAACATATCACTCATGCACCATTCATACACTACAACCACACAATACCTCCACCATCTTGAAAAGGCAAAAAACTCCACTCAATTTGGCCTATCCCATGATCTAAGTTCATATTCTCTCTTTAAAAATCAAAGTAGAGAGAGAAAGTGCACCATTTCCCAAGAAAAGCATGAAGAAATCAAATAGTCGAGTTAATGCATAAGGGTTGCAAACTTATGTGCACTAGTGCCAAATTGATCCATGCCACCATCTAAAGTTGCCAAATCACCACCACAATATACCATGCACCATCCACATCACCACCAAGCATGCCATGTCATCACATACATGTCACCCTTCATAAAAATTCATTCTTTCAAAATATTTGACCTAAGAAAAGTCATTTCGACACTTAGGGGAACATGTCATCATTACATTATGCCACATCATCACTAAATGCCTCCACATCATCCTACACGTGTCACACACATCATTTCCACCTCACAAAAAAGTTTTGACTAGAAAAAAGACATTTTGCCAACTCACTTGACACATCATCATCCCATATTGCCATGTCATCTTCCATTTGCCAAGTCATCATACTAACTTGCCACTTCATCAATTTTATCCCATTTTGAAGCAAAAATGCCAAATGTCCTTTTGCAGAAAAAGATTCTTCCATGTCATAGAACATAAAAAAAGATTCTATGTGAAAAAAAGAATTTTCAAAAAAGACCTTGTTTTGACCTTCATTTTTGAGTTATTGTGAATCGTGCCAAGGTTCAAAAAAATAAAAAAAAGTTCCTATCTACCCCTCCCCGGGGCAACCACGGCCTAGTCACTCATTCCATCCAGTCTTCCCCCGCCACGTGGTGCCTCTGGGCATGTGAGCTGGCAACGTGCCAGACATCACGTGGAGACAGTATGTAGTTATTGAATATACGCGTCAAACCATGCTATATATACCCGATCTACCAGATGCAAAAACGCCTGTGGGATATATCAGCAAGAATCTCAAGAACCCTAAAATATCTGTCATGCCAAGATATGGATTTCTTCAATGATCTGGCTATCTAATTATTGCTAAATGCTCCCGGATTGACTTATTATATGCCAAGAACACTCAAATTAAGAAAAAAGACAAAAAATTAAGCCAGATTTGCCAAGAACGGACCAAAACAGAGGATTATGGAAAAGGGGAATTGTTCACAGAGAATCTCGAGGGCTTTGGGCGCATGAACTGATCGAGATCACTCATTTTGAGACCGGTTTGAATGAATGCTGCTTGAATTTGCCTTCCTTGCTTCAGAATCCATAGATTACTTGAAGCAACCAGATTATTTGTTGTCTTGAAGACTATTTTGATCCTGTGCCCAAGACTACAGAGTTTGGGAATCTCTTTTATGATTGTGTGATATTGATTTGAATGAAAATCTGACCCTTGGTATTACAAGTAAAGTTCAATTTGCATTCAACTTACCAAACAAGGTAAAATAAAAGGTAAAAACGATATTTGAAGGTAATTTGTTTATCAGAAGCATATTATAGATCAGGTCACATTATATCTCATTCTGTTGATCAAATTTCATAATAAAAACTAGATTAAGTTGCATTCAAAATCAAACAAAGTGAACATTTGAGAGGTTTTGTGATTGCATATAGAGCAATGCATAAATAGAGAGCCATTCAGTAAGTAAACAAGGTGCTGCGCACGGAGGGTTGCCCTCCATGGCCAGAGGGTATTTTTGCACAATCATACCTATACCATGTCGCAAAGAGCGGGCTTGAAGTCTGTCCAGATGTGGTCGAGCGGCGTCGCGGAGCGCATGGCGGCTTTGACTTGTTGGACTTCTTGGGTTAAAAAAAAAAAAGGGAAGGGGGATACAAAAGAATGGAAAAGCGGAGAAAGACAAAAGATAAATAAATAGATAGAATAGAATATTATAAATAAATAGATAGAATATTTGATTAGAAAAAAAAAAGGAAGGGGAAAGGTATAGAACATTTAACATCCGACCAACTAGGAAAAATGGGAAGGGGGAAAAACTCAAACGTTTTAACAGTGGAGTACATTTAAATTATTAATGTTCTTTTCTCTCATTACTACTATGTATGATTTACCAGTTTAACTTATGCCCAACAACAGTGGCACTGTTTCTAGTCAAAAATAAAAAGAGACTCTTAGAACACTCTTCTCAGGTGCCCCCAACCTGACCTCAAAAAAGAAAAAAACAAGGAACCAAATCGAAGCTTGTTCTAGATGACGATCTCAACCTCGTTCAAATTTTTAGGGTGAGAAGCTTCTTCACATGTGAAGGTAGCCTTATTTTGGTGTGCTATCAATAAGGATTTCAAACATAAAAGAAAACTTAGCGGTGAGATCCAAAAGTAGTTAGTAGCACAAGCCGTCGACATTTAAAGGCAACATCATGAAGTCGTCTTCCATACCAACCGCCCCGCGTTAATATCTCAATTTCCTAGCTTGATGCTAACAACTAGTTATGTCAATCACTAAGAAGTCTTGCATATCTTCTAATGCTTTAATGGAACATCATACTAGTAGACCAAGTACCAACAAGGGGTTTGAGTTTTTAGTGCTCAATGGTCCGGAGTCTAGGGTTGCCAAAAGAAAAAATCAACTTATAAAGGGCGCTGCCCACTGGCCACGTTTGAATTTTCAAACTATTGAAGACATTTCTCTTCCACACCAGCCTCTTCAACAATGTAGGGACAGAAAAATCGGTGTGAGAGGAAAAATGCCCCTATTTTTTTGTCTTCAAATTAAAATGCTGATATCACGTCTTCCGTGATCAACCATCACAACATGGTCGATCACATCATACGTGATCGCCATTTTTACATCTTCGCCGCTGCAGCATGCTACATAGATCCGTTATACTGCGGATCGCTTGTTATATCCGACACCGGGTTGATCGGGATTTTCCCCGCTCTTTTTGTGTAGCCCGTAATTCGCCGTTCATCAATATCCGCATTGTTCAAAAATAAAGTTTCAATTTGATGCGATTTGAGCTATCGAGCAATCTATTTTGCAATAAACGTAAGAACTTGTCTTTGTATATATCAATATCACATTACATTATGACCACATCAATTAATTCATCCCATGCAAATCATGATCCCTAGTACTTATCATTAAATCCCCGCTTTTTTACCTTGACTTGTAGCTGCAGAAACTTCACGTAATTAATAGCTTTCTCTAGCATTGTCACTAAATCAACACCGCAAAACGGCCACCCAATGCATGTTATAAATCAGCGGGCTTATTCTTGATGTAAATGGATGCATAATTAACGTGGAAATCGAAAGGACTTGCCTTGGATCCATTGAGTCGTCGGAGGATGCGACCTAATAACTCCAGAGCTGAACGTAGCATCCATTCTTCCGGGAGCTTCGTGAAAATAACCTCGGATGCATCTAGCACAATCACATCGCATTCTAGGACTCTACAAAATACAACTCTTCGAAGCATATTCAAAGCAAGTTTGCAAGTAGAATCTTGTATCTTCTAAATAGGTCCGCACGCCTTTTTTCGCTAACTACTGACTATGCCGTGAGGTGTGAACTGTTGGAAATGCTATCGGCATGTTGGAATGCGATCAACATGACAAAGATAACATGAAAAATTAAGTAGAATATGAAGTAAAATATAAAATGAATCTGCATGGCTACTTACTTGTCTTGTTGCATATGGGCAGAAAACCCGGATGTATATCAAATGTATTCAGCAACTCAACTTGAATGTGCAGTCAAGATTGTAAGATTGTAAGGTGGGATCAAGCTATCAAGGCAACTCGTGAAAAAATAAAAGCATGAATAAATAATGCAGAGCGAGAAGCACATGGAAGCATAGAGAATGCAGAGCAAAGGGCGATTCTAAGAAGGTATAAAGCCAAGAGCCTATGCACGCATAGAGAATGTAGAGCCAAGCTAAGCTCGACCATTGCGAGACATGAACAATGCAAACTCACAAATAGTGGAGCCTATAAGCGTAAGCGGATGCTAACAGATCCCCGATCCTATGTGCATAGGCTATGTTGCCAAATGTAAGAGAACATCTTATCTCATTAAGCCACCAAAGCTAAATTTTGCACGTGATGCCGTTATTTTCTACTTAGAAGCCAGCAAATATTTCAAAAAGGAGCCAAGCTAAGCTCAGCCATTGCAGACATGAACAATGCAAACTCACAAATAGTGGAGCCTAAAAAGTAGAAGCGGATGCTAACAGATCCCGATCCTAAAAAAAAGCGGGGAAAAAGGTCGATGTGGACATCCGAATTTGAACAAGATCAACTGGGGCAACGCTTTCGGGCTATGGCATAAAGATTTGTGAAACTCGTGACTACTACTCGCCATCTTTGATTGCTTGATTCAAGCCTTCCTATCAACGACTTTACGCCTCTTGAAAGCTAAAATTTGCCCTTGCTTCCTTTTTTTCACCGCACCACGGTCCGTGGCTGCCTCTGTTGCCTGATAAGTGCAACCTTTCAACAAAAATTTATGTCTTCAGTTGCATTTTTTCTGCATGACACTGTTGCCCATCGCCTGAAATTCGCCCATTTACCTTGCTTAATCTATGAAAAATTCTAAGGATAACCTGATACTCTCTTTCCCTCTATAACCCCAATTCATAGTTCCTATCTCCGGCAGAAGACAGAAACTTGGGCCAAACAAACACAACCGCCATAGCTCTGCTTGTGCTTTGAGCCGGAAAGGGGTTGCCGTGAAAAATTCAGACGCATTGATTTCGAGCAAAAGTGCTGACTACCCAAAAGAGTTTGCGCAACAGGCCAACTGGGTCGGAACAAAAAATTAATCTGGAAGCAATCTGATGGAATTCGCAGTCAAGGCCGAAAGCCCTGGAGCTGTGCCCTTGTTTTATCTGGCTTTTCCAAACAAACACAGTCGCTATAGCCTTGCTTGTGCTAAGGAAATGTTCATCCTCTCTGTAGCCTAAACACACACTGCCTATTACGTCTACAAATTTAACTAAGCAACCCCTGAAACCCGCAAATTTATCCTTGGTGCAGCTTTGTGCTCTTTAGATTTAGAGTTCAAAGGGATTTATACAGTTTTGTGCTCTCTAGAATTACAGTCAATTCAATTTAACGATGGAAGCGTACCTGGGTTTACCTGGGTCGTCTTTTTTATTCTTGGCCTAGCCTCGGCAAAGAAGGCGTTATTCTGCAACGCTCAAATCGTAAGGGTAATTTTACAAATTCTTGTCGACTTGAATTCTTCGCAACATCGGCTGTGAATTGCCTTCTAACAGTTATTGCCTGTAGGTTACAGGCTCCAGGTTCCCAATTTATGAATTTGCACAGCCTCCAGGTTACAGGCGCACCAGGCAAAAGCATCTGTGCTTGCCTTTGAAAACCGAAGCAAAGGCTATATGCCCAAAGCACTCAAAGCAGAGGTCGCCAAATCTGTAAAAATACAGAGCTATGGAATAGAACAACCACAAAGAAACTCCAAGCTCGGCTAGGTTAGCCGGTTTGCACAGCATCCACCCGACAACGCTGGCGACCTAACACTTACAGGCACCAGCCAGTTTTTAGCAGTCACCAGTATATGCTAGGCATATGCCGGCATATACCTGGATATGCCCATATACCCACATAAACGAGGGTTTGCCCCCCTAGGGGCAACCCAAAAAGCATAAAAATTCGAAAAGACATAAAAAAAAGGGGCAATCTGAAATAGCCTGTTCTTGATTTTGTTATATAGCATAGCAATTCCTAGGTAGAAATTCCATCTAGAAGACTCCTCCTGTAATTTTGATCAAATAAGCAGTACTCCCTTGATTGCAGACCACTAGAAGTTGTAAAGAATCTTCAAAGCTCAAAAAGGATTAGCAAAAATTAACTTGCAAAAAATTGCTTGCTGTTTTCTCACTGTGACAGTCAGTTTGCAAAAAACTTGAATTTCAAGGCTTTCCTGCATCCGCTTTTGCAAAAGGATTATTTGATCCTTGTGTACAGACATCTCAGAGAAAGAATCAAGTGTCAGAGCTCAAAAAAGATTCATACCCTTCGATCTGCAAAAAATTGCTCACTACCAGGGATATTGACTCATTTTTGACCCAGTCAGAAGTGAACTTTTGAGTGATCTCTGCAAATCTTTTTGCATCTGACTTTTAACCTTGCATTCCTTGAGACTTTGAGCAGTCTTATCAACTGAAATCATGATTAGATCTCTCTCTGCTTGCAAATGGCATCATTCTTTCTGAGGCAGTCATTTTTCTGATTTGGGAAAGCCGTACTAAACTTGTGTTCAGGCTTTGTTATTGGGATTTTCTCACACAGAGTGCTTGCCTTAAGCAACCTGGAGGTTCTAAGCCATTGAGGTTGAAGGTTTGCCAGAAACACCTTCAACAACAGCAAAAGGGAATTGAAAAAGAGGCGAAAAGGGAAGGCAAAAAGGGCAATGAAGAAAGGAGAAGATGGAAACGGTGGGGAAAAAGGGAAGAGAAAAGGGGGAATTGTAAAGGGTGGGGAGAAGGGAATGGGAAAAAAGAAAGAAAAAGGAAGGGAAAACGGGGAAAGAGAACCTAGGAGAAAGGGCATGAAGAAAAAAGGAAGAGGAAAATGTGAAAATGGAAGGGGGAAAGGGCACAAGAAAAAGAGAAAGAGGTAAAAGGTGAAGAGAGTGAAAAAAGAAAGCAAAAAAACACCATAGGAAAAAGGAGAAAAGAGGATGAGGAAAGAGGGAAGGGAAGGGAAAAATGACATGGGGAAAAGAAAAGCAAAAGGGAAAAAAAAAGAAGAAAGAAAAAAGGGAACGGAAAAAAGGCACCGAAAAGGGGAAGAGGGAAATGTTGGAGAAAGGAGGAAAAGGGAAGGGAAAAAGGGGATCAAAAAAAAGATGGGGAGAAGGGAAAGGAAAAGGGCATGTGAACAGGGAAAGGGAAAGGTAAGAAAAAGGGAGGGGGGAAGGGAACCTAGGAAAGAGAAGTGGGAAAATGGGAGGAACGGGCAAGGGAGAACTTGAAAGGGGAAAAGCGATGAAAGGGGAAAAGAAAGCGAAAAAAGAGCATGGGAACGGAAAAAAGGAAAAAAAGGGGAAAGAGGGAAAGGGTGGAAAAAAAAAGAAATAGGGCACATGAGAAAATTGTGGCATAGGAAAAGGAAAAGGAAAAGGAAAAGGGGAAGGGGAAGGGAATGGAAGGGGAAAGGTGTAAGAAAGAGAGTTTATTTTATGAGTTGCGGCCTTATCATAATGCTTCTCCATGGAGTTTATTTTATGAGTTGCGGCCTTATCATAATGCTTCTCCATTCTTAAAGGGATTGTTAGATTCCTGGCACACAGTCAAAACTTTATTTCACATCAGTCAACCGCTTGTACAGTTTGATCGCACCTTGTTGGTGGATCCTCTCGTAGACAATCAACCACTTTGCTTTACAAAGGCACCCATTGACTCAAAGACGTTGAAAAAGTGCTGGAATCTTAACTATTGCAGCATGGTATGACTCGAACCGATTGGTCGACATGGGAGGCTTTTCATTAAAGTTTCTATTGGGGGCGATGTGATAGAGTTCTTTGGCAAAAAGTTGCCGATTTTCTACAGACCTCTATTCTCGCCACACCAAGAAGATATTTTGGTATGGGTTTGTCATGAAGAAATTAAGGAGTGCAAACTTGTGAACTCTATGTATCGCTTGTTGCTTGATAATCGATATTCTTCCTCCGTCTAATAAGTGGTCTCTTCAACTTCCTCCTCTTCAATGGCGTAAGGTGTGGTCTTGGGCATGGGACAAGCTACTTCATCCTAAAGTGGCGTTCTTTGGTGGCAGATTCTTCGTAGGTGTCCCGGGTTAATGTGCTTGTCCATAAGTTTAACCCTAGAATATCAAATCGGTGTCCAAAGATGCAAGCGTGGATCCGAGAGCATTGTTTTTTCATGTGTGAACACCTTAGGCGTGTATGGGACTGGTTGTTTTCCCTTTTTTCGGGTTTCACTAACAAGTCAACAACCGCTTTTGGCAATTTACCCAAGTACTGGACGAGTTACAAGGCCGGGCTTTTCATCTAGCGGCGGGATGGTTGCTTTGGACTATCTGGAAAAAGACGAAGATTGGTAATCTTCAAAGGTGCGGATGTGGCGGATAATCGTGTTCTCCAAGAAGCTCAAGGTTACATTGTAAAGTCGTATCATTGTTCTTCACTTGCCTCTCGCAAGAGGCGATTGATTTTTGAGGAGTTTTTGGATGTGCACTCTTATGCTTAGGCAGGTTGCTTCACTCGGTGGGTCTCCGCTTATCCGCTGAGATTTTATTCCTGTCTCTGCATTTATACTTGTATTTGACTCTTTGATTGAATAAAGTCTGACGTCCTTCAACAAAAAAAAAAGAAAGAGAAAAAGGGCACAAAAGGAAGAGGAAAAGGGAAAGAAAAAGAAAAAGTTTATCAAGAAAAGGGAAAAGGAAAAGGGAAGGGACGTGGGGCCTGGGGAGGGTGGATGTCGAATAAAGAAAAAAAAGGAAACGTGCAAGGAAAATAAGGAAAAGGGAAAAGGAAAAGAGTAAAAACCGGGTAGACAAATGGCAAAGGGTACATAAAATAGTTAACAATGACGTACTTTTGGGTTATTCTCTCATTGCTACAGTGTATCATTTACAATTTTCCAGCTTATGTCCAGCAATGCTGGGCATCGTTCCTAGTATATACATAAGGAAATTTGCAAAGCCCATCAAATATCGGAGATAGTGAAGAACCGCGAAAGAAATGGTACAATATTAGTGCAACCACATCTTCATATACAGTTCGTAATGTTGCAGAGGCAACTACAACAACATCAATAGTTCCTCAAAGCATTGACTTATTGCAATCTCCTCAATAGTTTGAACCTTTGAATCTTCATGCAATTGTTCAATAAAATGACCATCGAGCATTGTGTAAGCTTACTAATACAAAGATGCAAAGCATCAAAGACAGTTGGAAGGGAAACTATAGACACTACGATAAAATGTGAATAACTTGTTGAAGATCCATACAAATTATTACGACCATGCTATGTATGTTGCATCTGTTGCTCTGTTATAACTCTGCAAAATGGAATAGATCAAAATGGCTAAGAATAAACATTTGAAGAAAGCTTTTTGATACAAAAGAGAGATGAGATGAACAGAATACATTAGCAATAGGACATGATGCATACACAGTATATTCAACTAACGTCTAGGATTTGCTGAAAGACACAAACTTGGAGTATGAAACATGGATTGCGCCAACAGTTGCTTGTCGCTGCACATAATGCTATATAGAGCCTGCATATTTATGCAAACAATATTAGCTTTGGATTTCAAGACAGGAAAAACAGACAGACTACAACATACACTATGTCAATTCCGCTACTCACATACTGTGCTGATTCATTGACGTCCACTAAATTGAAGATTCATATACCAGGTCCACTACACTGAGAAACAACAGTAGTAAGAATCCCAACATGCTAAATGCCGTTTAGGCTCAAAATTTGCAAATTGGCTTTAAGCTAGTAAACTTTCATCTAGTTTAAGCTCTAGAACCATAGTAACTTTATGTTTGAAAAAATATCAGTAGTATCTTGTGCAAGGCAGATGACCCGGCCCTTCTAATCTACCAAAGTAAATGTTGCAGTGGATACCTATTTGGTGCATTACATTATTTCCCTGATGCCATTTTAGAGCTGTGGAGAGTTCATTACGCTTTTCTTTGATGCCCTTTCAAAGCTTTGGAGAGTGCAAACACCGTGACAATGCAACCATCAATGTTTGATGCATCACAATGTTTAGCTGGTTTCCCAAATCATGAGATGTAAACTCGTCACTAAAGCGAGCTAAAAGGGCTTTCTTTGGTTTCGGGTCTGTAAGAAGCACAGACTGCTCCGCAGGAGTAGGGCAACATCTGAGGGAAGCACAGAGGGATGAAACATCCCAGATCTCGCTGATGGATTAGAGCGTCGACCATGCCCCTAACTCAATACAAACCACAGACAAAATTGGGAAAAAATAACCTTGCATATTGCTTAAAGCTTGAAACCCTGAAATAACTGAATCTGCAGAAAAATACGTCATACTAAGAATGCGAAATTTGGGATGCAAAAATATGGACTAAAACCGTTATCTGCAAGTTACCTTCCTTTTTTGTTGGTGCAATAAATTGCTTGCTTCAAAGCTCTGGTATTTGCATGAAGCAACTTGCTTCACATACAAATGCTTACTTATCTGCACGCTGAAGTTGCACATAGGAAGCAGATGTACAACTGGCTTTTTCACATGCCATCTGGATTTTTTGCTGCATTTTTAAGGGTGCCACTTGGACTTTAGATCGATGTTGACCATTTAAACCAGCAACATAATTTTAATACATGTTAGAGATATGTTATTCATGAACTTGCAATGTTTTTTGCATTTTTTTTTCCAAACTAGGAAAATAACATCTCCTATAACACATCAAAACAAAAATAAAAGCAAAGCAGCTAGATTATAGAATGGAAAAAATTGGGTCAAATTATATTTACCCTTAATATAATGTCATGGCAAAATCATGAACATTGGAGATTTTGTGGAATGGAATCACCAACCGTTGGGATTGTGCCACATCACTACATAAAGGATAAATTTAATTTCACCCGAAAAAGCTATCAATGGGCAAAGGGATGCACTTTATATCTATTTTAAAAAGGGTGCATATACAAATGGCAAATGATACTATTCAAGGATCTCTAAAACGATATGACATTTCTTGGAATTGCAAAGAAGATCGCTAAAAATACTAGTTAGTTGGATGATAATGATTTTTAAGTGTAAAGCATAATATCAAAATCGTGGGCATGCACATGTACTATAAATGTAGTCTGACATCCAATTGCATTTAGAAATGATAGGACAGCTACCTAATTCTTTATTGCGAATATCTTCACCACAACACTAGATATAACATTATGGGCTTTGAAGGCATATAACGAAGGTAAATCTAAATGGGGGTATAGGGTAAACTTAGCATTAAAAATAGAAATTAACTAGAGGTGTACATTATGATATGAGATACAATTAGTAGGGTATAGGATAGACAGATAGATATGTGGATAGTATTTTTACGTCGTTCCACATTGGCCGCATCCATGAGAATATATGACGGAACACAAGATCTTTTAAGTGCTAACTCAATGGACTAGCCATTAAAAAATTAAACAGAAGAAGGGGGCAAAGTTAGCGTTGGGAATATTTTAAAGGCATTTGATATTAGGTAAATTTAGTGAAAAGATTGGAATATTAAATTCTAAAGACCACAGAGTTGAATTAGCGTTTATTGCCCATATGAAGAACATAAAAAGGATGAATATTAAAGCTACCGATATTATGGTTTTTCTTGTGTATTATGGTTTTTCGACCGTTTGATGACGGCATATTGCACAGAATATGCCGCCTACAGAAATCCAAGCCGCAGGTGCAAAGTCCACCAGGGGTCAAATTGACCCCATAAAATAGGGGCACAAAAATGCCCCTAAACCATTGTGCGTAAACGTGACCATCCCTTAGTTCAATCGCATGTAAAAATTACAAACGAAATTACAAATGCCTATTAGAAGGGAGGGCAACGGAACCGATTCCCCGCCAGCCAGATTCGGCAAACATCAAAGTAGCTCTCGGTCGCCGCCTCATCGACCCGGCACTGGCCGCTACTTATCCGGGGGCCTGCTATAAACGTGAGCATGAAACATGAAATGCTTATAACAAGAAACGTGACCATGAAGCATCAAAACCCTTGTAACAGAAACACTTGTTACAGAAACCGCCATTCATTCATTAGAAACAAGAACACTTGTGACAACACACAACCGCTCTTTGTGAGCACAAAACCGCCATTAATTTATCATAACAAGAGCATTGCTGATATGCTTATAACAGAAGACGTGAGTATGAAGCATCAAATGCTTATAACAGAAAGACTTGTTACAAAGACCAAACCGCCTTTTTCCAAAGAATCATCAATTTAGCTCGCGGAAAACAGAGAGGCCGAGAATCTTGGCTCCACGTAAGCTGTGAAGATTGAAGAGAAAGAGCAATGCAACACCGACAACACAAAAGGAGACACAAGAATTTAACAAATGTAAACTTCCCTATTCGAGTGCGGGCCCCCAAGTTCTGCCCGAAATTTCTAAGCCTGTACAATTCTCTCAGGCCGCAAACATCTCCATTCCAGAGATCCGGTGCCCACAGGAAGACCCTGCTGAAGAAATCCGGCGCACAACCAAAAGCCGATAATATGAATGGCGGATTCGCAAGACCTCCGGGACGACACCTGCACGAGCCGAATTTAGAAAGAAGTATGGCTGTGTGCCAGGTGCCTAATCCATCACGCGCTTCTACCTGCGGCTTCACCTCTAACAAAAAACCCTATACTGTTTCTTCCTAAAACCGCCCTGCCAGCGTCATCTTTCTACGTATAATAATACGAATACCTCAGAAAACAACTCAAAATCATATGTTATAAATATACGGAAGTTGATCGTGCACACATTATAAAGTAAAGTATAGCGTTGGAAACAAGATGTTACAACAAACTCAAAAGTATATACCTATACGCATTTATGAAAGCATGGGAAAAAAGCTCCCCATGGTCAAAGGTCTGCACGTTATTTCTACTTTGAAAAATCGAGGATGGCTGCACGTACACGTGGCAGGTAGATTTGACTCTGGATTGCCAGTCTGGATTATGTGGAAAGAAGATACGGTGACGTGGCAGGCCAGGGAGCTGGAAGCAAAGACAGAAATGGTCGGGCAGCATGGCACAGGATGGCGCAAGGCGCCGGAGCAATCCTCCGTCAACAGAATATCGAGCTTTAATTCGTTGTTAAAGCAAAGGCTCTATTGGATTGGAATCAACCATCCGCGGAGCGAGGTACTTAGGTTAATCAATAATTTTACTTTCGGACCTGATCCGTCACAGTCCCATTCCTCATCTTGTTCGTGTATTTATAGTTGCGCTTTGCATCACATGCTTTCTACTTCAACGCAGCTCAATTTTGCTTCCAGCTTAGGTGATTGAATCCGGTAATTTGACTTGCAGGTTTGGCCCCAATCCCTTCCCAAACAGTGCTTTTTGTCTTTATCTTTTTTTACAAAAATTACGCATGAGTGATCCCTGAGGAAATTGTTGAATTTTGGAGAGTACTTTATCAGGACTGGTGATCTAAAAGCTTTAGGAATCAAATCATGTCATGATAATTTCGTTCCCTCTGGATGCATCTCCTCGCCTGTCGAATATTGGAGGACAGACCACGGACCTGAGCTTCAATGATGATTTTTTACGTCCTTTTAAAGCCCACGGTTCCTTTTTGTGATGCCTAAATGGAAATACTATCGGCCCTGATGCATAGGAGGCCTTTCAAGACAAACTGCAGGTATGAGTGGCGCTCCTGGTTCCTTGTCGAGATGCTTTAAAGGGAATACTACAGGGTGGCATTAGTCCTAATGCATTGGAAACCTTGAAGTGATAAAGGCACTCACCCATCCTGTTGCCACTTACTGTCTTCATAATCTCAAACAGGTGGAAACTTGGTTCATGTAATAGAAGAAGGGCACATTCTGAAAATTTATAATAAAGCAACATTTTGGATTTAAATTTAAGTGAAAATACTGTGGATACTGCTTTTTAGGAGCTCCATAGTATGATAATTCCCAGCGCCATTTGCTGTCCTTGTTTTTGAATGTGTCATTAGTGGTCTTTGCTTCTAGAAAGCAGCCAAAAGACCGTTAACAGCACGCTGAGAGTTATGCTATTGTGGGCTCGATTTTTTAACATTACTCAGCTATTCAGAATTAGCTGGTTATTGATTCCATCAATCAAGGCACAGTACATGGACACTTTAAACATCTGGCAAAGGAGCACATACAACATACAACAATGGATATTGTAAGCGCATAGAGTACTATACAATGATAAAATAGACAAAATCCTTGATAGACATACTAAAACATTTGATCTTGTTAGATTAAAGACCTGAACCTACAAAAAATATGACTGGCTGAGATGATGACACGTCAGCATCTGCCAGGCCATTATGATAATGGCGTTTTATAGGCCATATTACCTCAATTGTTCTTTTCACCCTTTTCCCAATAGAATAGAGTGACATTGTTGTCTACCATTTCATTCCTCTATTATTCCTAAAAGCTAATACTTTATCTCGAATCCATAGTGTAAAATAATTTTGCAACAGTAATTTGGCGGTACACTAGGATCAGATAATGATTAGTGCTTCGATGTTTATTTCAGGAGTTAATTGTAGGCAAGTCAAGAAACATATAGGATGGCATCTGATGCTGAAGGAGCCTCAAACGGGCCAGAAGTGATTATCCTGTTTGTTGGTTTGTCCTTGTGTTTGGGAATACTATCCCGTCAAATTTTGCACAACACAAGGGTCCCATACACAGTTGCTCTATTGGTTTTGGGCATAGGGATAGGAGCTCTAGGTACGTATGCTATTTTCTGTCCTTTCTTTCTTTTCATTGTTGCATTTCAAGTTTACCTAAATAATAAAATGAGTCTCTTTTTTGCATTTTTTGAGGTGGTAGCATGCATTGATCATACTTTTAAGAAAAAATAATCTTTTTCAATTACTTAATGTCTGATTTCTGTAAATTGCAGAATATGGGACCAGCCATGGTTTAGGTTCTTTGGGTCAGAGTATTCGCTTATGTAAGCAGCTTCCATTCTACTGACAATGGCACTGCAGGCAATGTTCATAAATTGACTGTTTTTGGTGTAACAGGGTCAAAAATAAATCCAAACCTTATTATATATGTCTTCCTGCCAGCCCTTCTGTTTGAAAGTTCATTTGGCATGGACGTGCATCAAATAAAAGTAAGGATATAATCCTTAATCTGCCAACTTTATTAAGCATTAATTGTAACGAATCAAACATTCATTCCGCTCTTTGTGATTATCTGATCTTTAAGTAGTTCTTGGGCTGTCACTTATATCTTGTCTTGATATAATTCCTATACATGAGTTTATGAACTAACAGTCGCCTTAATCTATTCACAGAGATGCATTGCCCAGATGGTATTGCTTGCTGGACCAGGCGTTGTTATTTCAACATTTTGCTTAGGCGCTTTCCATCATGTATGAACAGTTATTTCTCTATCTCCTCAAGTTTGAAATAGAAAAGTCATAATCTGTCAGTGTCACAATTATGGTTACAGTATATTTTTCCTTACGATTGGAACTGGAAAGCATCATTGTTGCTGGGGGGGCTGCTTAGTGCAACGGATCCTGTTGCTGTAGTTGCCCTTTTGAAAGAGCTTGGAGCAAGCAAGAAATTGAGTACAATAATTGAAGGCGAATCGCTAATGAATGATGGGTTTGTGGATGCTGATTACTAGAATTTGATGGGTTTTAAATTTGTCAGGTTATTGCAAAATGAGCTAAGTGGGTTGTACATGCATGTTATGTAGAACGGCCATGGTTGTCTTTGAGCTTTTCCTGGAAATGGCACTTGGCAAGCATTTCTCTGCTGGGGAAATTGTGGGGTTCCTTTCTAAAGTTGCATTCGCGGCGTAAGCTTCCATCTGCCACCTTCGATTTTTCACTTGGAAAATGAAACATGGTCAAATGTTTTTGCAGAGTTGCATTGGGTCTAGCATTTGGAATTGTGGCTGTTCTCTGGCTTGGGGTCATGTTTAATGATACAGTTATGGAAATTACGTTGACTCTTACTGCGAGCTATCTGGCCTTCTTTACTGTAAGTTCTCTTGTTGACTTCTGTAACATGATTTTTTGATGAAGTATCCTGTACAGTTCTCACTGTTCTTTGTTAAAGGAATTTTATTGGGTTTGAGAAGAATTTATTTGGTGAACATGTAGCATATCCTGGTTTTGGAACAGAGATCTCTTTGTTGGTTTATTTTAGATACACTTCTGCACATTTCTGATGGAGATGGCGTAGCTTGCATTTCTGATCTAGGCTGAGTTTGTAACACACAAATAAGACTGTTTGAAATGCTGAAACTAGATTATGGATTGATTTTATTCTGTACGTTCTGTAATTTAGTCACACGTGTGTGACATGGAAGATAAAGAAGAGACACACCCCTAACTGCCCCACCCCCAATCAAATAAGTATCTGGATAATTCTAACCCTATTTGTGCCACCAATCCTATGATGCCAAGTCCAGGTGCAAAGGAAGGGGTATCATTGTTTGTCTGATGTGACTGATGCTTCCTGCTTGATAATGATGCTTCTAAGTTGGCTGAGTTCATGGATCATCAATCTTGTCCATTTTATTTCATAATATACTGGGAAGGAAAGGGAGTCCGCTCTCCAGTGCCACAGTTGAGAGACTGTCATCCAACGCCTTTGGTTGTGCCAACTGAATGTCTCCAATTGGGTCCATTCATCTTCTATTAGATCAAATCCCATCAAACTTGTGTGCTGTACAAGGTTAACTGGCTTGATCGAAATGTCAAACAGGAAAAACATGATTACGTGTTTGCTGGTGCTTTCAAACTCAATACGGGACCTGAGGACTGGCTGCCAGCAAAGGATTTAAAGATTGCTTCCTTCACGGCTTTCAAGACAGATAATGGTGCGGAGTATGTGTATGTGACTAATGCCTCGATGTGTACTTGATAAATGGTCATGTGATCAATGGGGGCTGACCATAGTATGTGCATATTGAAATGGGAACTGCGTGAGCTGTTTATAACGAACTTTCATGCTAATGGTAGTATTTCTATCTGCAAGGTTCGCCTTGGTAGACAAGGGAGGAATGCAGCAGGCTTAAATGTTGCTTCAGCTGTCTACTGCAAGAACGATGTCGCATTGAAGAGTTGATCTTTAACGGATTTTATGCATCTGTTTATAAAAGAAGTTATGGAGCACAACAGAACTAACAAGGGCAAAACCATCTTGTATGCAGCTCAAGAAAAGTCGTCATGGTCGGAAGCTAGCCCCAAGGTGGTAATGCTGAACAGATTTTGGTTATGCATTGCTTCAAGAGCCAAATCTGTATTACGGGCGGAGAGGGGAAATTTGCATCATCCTCTTGTTTGTAGATGTCATGGCATTGCCGGTAGCAGATCAAGTTCAAGAATCAAGTACATAATATCTCACTTAACAACAAAGTAGGTTAGCGTTGTTCACACGTAGGAATGGCGTCAAACGTCACTTTGATTGCGCAAGCATTTGGTGCGATGCAACCACTTTACAAGGATCCTGATCTCCTTGATTAAGGCATCATGCATGCAGTTGAAATGGTAAGCAGGCTCTTGTATTAGCCACTGGACCATGTATGCTTGCATACTTCAAAAGAGCTCATGGTGATGGCATCTTTCATCAGCAGCAGAAGGAACAACTAGGTCAATGTTATGACCCAGTGTGCCGAAGAAGCAAGCAACAATATCTTTAAGCTTCTAAGAAATATAGGAACACGAGCTTCAGTTGGAGGAATGGTACGATGTAAGGCTAATTGCTACCATACAACTTAGCATGTGCCAGAGATGCCAAAGCATCATTCCAAAACCAAGCCCTTGGATTTGGGGGTATGTTGGCCCGGGGAATTGTTAGAGCTTGTCACTTCTCAATATCAATAGCTGTACTGGACAGCCAATTGTGGCACCAAGTTTTTCAGAATGAAGAATCGGCTGAAATCCTTGAAGCTGAAAAAGGAGAACAGACAAATAACATGTATTCGAGGACCAGAAACCTCTATAAAGTCACCTTAAGCTGATGATTAAGTAGACATTTATGGTGCACAAGCGACTAGGGCAGCTCTTTATGGATCGTACTTGTATGGTTCCATATGCTGAGGCAATCCTTTCTTTCAGGGAATTTGATTCCCATTTATGACGGGCCTTTTTATCTTTAGCAACGTGCATAAGTTTTAACATTCAAAAATCTTGTATATGTTATCTTTGTTACAAGAGAATGTCAATAAAATTATATTTAAAAAAAAACAAGCAGTTCTTTGTAGCTTAATGCATTAGTTAGTCACAAGAATATTTTTGATGTCAGGCACAAAGCGAGTTTGAAGTTTCAGGCGTATTAACAGTTATGACAGTTGGCATGTGAGTTTCTTCAATGTTTTGGAATATTTATTGCATGAACGCTTTATGGCTGTATAGCTTCCCATAACTAATTCTTTCTTTTATATATGGTAAGTTTCTTTGCAGCATTTGCAAGGACAGCATTCAGAGGTGAAAGCCAGCAAAGCATGCATCATTTCTGGTATGTTCGATACGGCCTATGTTGGCAGTTTTGAAGTGGCTGTTTCCCTTCTTGTTCCTTCCACCTCTTTCCTTCATGCTCTTTTACTGAATGAACTGACAAATTTAATTTGTTTATTGTGCGGAGAATTATGGCATCTTGCTGTAATAATGTTTGTCCTGATATCAGAGGTGTGATTAAAGATATGCAAAACATTACTGGCAGGTTGTATAGGAGTTTTTTTTATGAGTGCCCTCTATTTGGGCAGCCTATTTTGTGGAGAAGAAATGCCACTGCTTACCCCACTTTCTCCCAAATCTTGCAACCATTGCATGCCTTAGAGCAGCCAATACCAGCCTGGAGCAGAAAATAATGACGCGTTTTATGGGGCCAACAAGAATCTGCGGATTCTTATTAACCATTTTTAGCACGTATTTGCTTGTTTCCACGCTTAGTTGGTTTTGAACATGGTATCAGAGCGATTTTCAGCAGATTGGGCATTTTGAAATGACAGATCAAGATTAATGCTGATTTTTAACATTTCTAGAGTAGATCTCTTTTAATGGTTGGATTTTGTTGTCAAGGACTAGTTTTGGTGAGAATTACAATTGATTAGTTCTTGCCAGATTTAGTAAATTGACCGGATGTAGTTAGATTGATGCCCATTTCTAAGCAGTATTTACTCTAGAACGTTTATTGGCAAATTTTTAGATCAGGCTTTTGCAGAAAGGAAGTTTTCAGGTTGCCTAGTTCAAGAGTTGCATCTGAAACTCTTATCTTAAGTAGCATTGTCGGGTCTGACCTTAAATTTGTCGATCTGAATTGATTGCAACTCATTATCTGTTCCAAAAAAAGAAGGAGAAATAGTGCTTTCCAGATACGAGTTTTCCAAATGAAGGGAACGGAAAAGTAGATTTGATGCATAAGGGGCTAAAAGGCATGCTAGATGAGAAGATGAAAAGCCACTACCTGCATATGAGATTCATATTTTAGAAGATGCCATCTGGAATTGATACGGGAACTCCATGAGTGGGTCACGGTTTGAATGGGGGGCCCAAATCCATCCACAAAGTTGTAGATGTCGGTCACACACTCCAACTGTTCAAATTCAAATTTACCTGAATGATCAAGCCAGTGCTAGAATGGCATCAATAGATGGCAACAGAAATAACAGTGAAAGAAAAATCAGATTTACCGAAGGGGTGATTGTATCAATCCTTAACCGCCCCGGACAAACCAATTGGATAAAACACCTGAGTCACAATGAAATATGCAAATATTGTGGGACTGCGGATTTGACTCTGCAGAGGGATGTTTATGGGTATTCCATCCCACCACTTATCGTAGTACTGGGTCTTATGTTCCTTACAAACACATTACTAGAATCTCCTTCAATGGTGCCATGGGCCATTACAATGCTTTTACACGAGATCAAAAAGCTAGGAGGATAAAAGAATTGATGTACTTATTTGATCTCATAGTCATTAAGTTAGGAAGCGTTAAGAGCAAAGAATTGCACTTGTTTGGTCTTGTAGACACTAGCAGTCTCTACTAGGTCCGGGTTCTTTCTTGCATGCAAATTGTCTCATTATGAAGTTGAATCTGAAGAGCACATTGTGCCCATTATTCTTTTGATATGAGGTAGGTTCTATTGCCTCGCTCATGAGCCTGCATTACTACCAACATATCGCACCTTTATCTTCCACGAATGACTCAACATGGAAGAAATTGCTAAAGACACATAAATGTAGGAATTTTGATCACAGAAATGGCCCTACAGAAACGGAAAACATTTTCTCGATTTATGCGTGTCATCCTTGCGTAGGGGCCATGCTAATCTTCTGTGTATCATTCCAATTTTATCGGATGTCCCGAGGGACATTTTCTTTTTATCAACGATGACGTGAGCAACCAAGCTCAATATCTAGAGGCATTTTCATGAGAGTTTTAAATGAATTAAGGGTAGCAGTGGAAAAGCATAAGCAGACCTTTTAAAAAGGACAAATCAGATATCAATTTTTATTTTACACCAGGGAAAAGGCCTCATGGGCCCATGCAGGCTCGGCAGACGTTAGTACAATTTTTTTAACTTCTTTCCTGTAGAGCAGTATATGTTTCCTTTCTTCTTCTGAGTGCTTCTCTACTGTTGTAGGTTCAGTAAAAGGACAATAAATTTTCTCTTAAAAGGGCTTCAATGGTCAGCTGATGCTAAGAACTTAACAGTTTTCATCCTGCAGGTTTCACCTGCCAGAACCAGTGACCTAAAGTTTTAACTAGAAATAAACTGACATGATTAACATATGGTTATTGCATTCTGAAGCCCAGTGTATTAAATGACTGCAGTTATCCTTGTAAGATTCAAGACGAGATAAGCTTACAATGAAAACCAGGTTAAAGGTCCACACTATTTTATGAACTCTTTATGTGTAACAACTTCTAGCCAAGACAGTTCTAAATCTGGTTGATGAGGCCAATAGCAAGTAGGATGTATTAAAAATCTAATGCTTTGGAAGTATGTGTCTCTTAATTATTCTGTAATGCTAAAGCTCCTCCAAATCAGTGCCTGTGGTTCTTTAATTTACATTGTTCTGTTGTGCTTCTTAGGAACATGGTTGCATACATTGCGAATACTCTCATCTTTATTCTAAGGTACTGCTCTAAATGCTGTCTTTTGTTGTCAGTTTTTGGAGCAAAAGCTATTGGAAGGAAAAAGCATAGGTTGACCTTTATGACAGAGTCAGAGATAGCCTTAATGAATCCACTATTAAGCTCTTCTTGTTGCCTGACTTTTTCCGCAATAAATAGTATTCATGTATACTTAGTGGCACTATTTTAAGGATTGTAGAATCAGATGCTTTTGCTCTTTCATATTTTATGATCATAAGAGAGGGAGTACGGTTCCCGAGCTTTGTGAATGTGACTAGTTTAATTATGGAGAGTTCAATTCTGTGACAGCGGTGTCGTCATTGCAGAGCAAATCCTTACCAGTCATGAAATGATTCAAGGTCAGTACCATTACTGAAGGGAATTGTTGGCATTAGGTAATATATAAAGGTTGCCTTAAGGCATTTTGTTTAAATTTCTCTCCACCTCACCCTCTTTGGAGGGAATACTTTGCTATGGCCATCGTTGTTGAGACCATATGTGATGTGGCCTTTTATGTGATGTTGGCTCATGTCCTCTCATTGCACAAATTTGAGCGGGTACACCATCTCTGATTCGATAGGGCAAAGCACGTAACTTTTATGTGATCTCGGCATCTGCATGTAGTACTTGTCCTCTAAGACTGATTCACCACACAATTGTCCACTCAATTTGAAGTCCTATACTTGGTTTTGTGGGTGCACTCAATTTCTGTACTCTCCATCATTCCTTTTTAGCAAGCAATTGCATTCCTTCACATATGGTATCATATGGTGTCAGTTAATGCTTCCGCATGTGTGGCAAACAAGGGTCTTTAATATCTGCGCACACATAACATTAGCATTTGGAATGACAGAAGGTCGAAGAACTACAAACTTCAGAATCATTTTACATAATTGTTAATTGTGCATCTCTTCCAACTTGAAATTTTTAGCATTAACCAGTTTTTATTTTTGTCTCTCTCCCATTGTTCATGAAGACTATGTCATGGAGATGAGTGCTCTATAAAGACATCTTTCATTTCCGTAAGAGAAAGATGCCCCAAGAATATCATGAAGTTTTGGAGCATTGAATTTCAATTGCAAAAATCTTTTTAGTTTGCAATCATCCCCACGTTAATAGATTAATATTGGTGCTGTGTATGTGTCTCATAGACTACTACTTGGTTGCTAGCGGTCTTAAAGAAATCCTCCTCCTCCTCCCCCCCCCCACCCCAAAAGGCAGATCACTCTCTTTCTCATTGGAGGGAATAATGATAATAAACGGAAGTCAGGTCCCCTTCCTGGATCTCCTAATCCGGTCCCAAGAGGGGTATCCATGAAAATGTCAAGAAGAATAAAACGGGCTGTAAAGGACAAACATAAGCAGTCCTTTCAAAGAGAAAACAAGTCTGACATCACTTCGTACTTTAAGCCAGTGGCCAAGAAGACAAAAGCTTCATGATTTCATCGTTTAGTTTTCTTTTTTTCATTTTTATGTAACATCTCTAGAAGGCTGCAAATGCGCCCCTAGATGCACATGATTGCTGTATAAATGGTCTCATAGACCCAAGCGGTCTTTCGTAGACGTTAATATAACCTCCTCCTCCTCCTCCTCCACTTGTACATAGCATGCTTCCTGTCACTTAGATATGCAATAAGTACCGTCATATAACTCGCTCAACCTGTTTTTGATCCAATGAATTTGGTTTTGCTCCTTGAAAGTGTAGTCCTCACCAAAGTCAACAACTGAAACATTGGCAACAGAGAGAAAACTATCCATCCTGAGTTGTTTTTGTTGGCATTTGTCTAGAAGTATGCAAAGTTACTCTGCTCATCTCTCTTCCCCCCCCCCACAAATTTCTGTACCAACAACCTAGGCAGAGTCTCCTTGTACTGGTGTTGTATTTTCGTTTTTGTCTTGTCCACTCCAGAATTGGCATAGTTGAATACTCCCACTTTGATATCTTCATTTGACTCAACTCCATAACCTTATAGATATAGATATTTATGCCAGTCCCATTAATACATTCCTTCAAATGGAATTCTGCATTTTTCTCTTTAGGACTATGGACTGCCAAATATGGCTCATCTATCTCTCTATGTCCTTAGCAAATCTTTCTTGCAAGTATAGTTGGCTAGCTCTTTTGGCAGGTGCTAGGTTGCTTCTTGAATGAGTTCTCCTGGCAGGTACTTAGAAGCTGTGCCTTTAGTTACAGTCACTTGAAACAGTTCTTGGTCTCAAAGCTATGGCACTATCTACATGGAATGGCTTTTTTATTTAACATCCTTTTGAGGCTGGAGATGATGCTTCAAGCCAGGAATTTCATACAAGAAAATGAATCCTATGATTTAAAACAAAAAGAGTTCTGCCAAGTGTAATACTTTGCGGTTCATCTAAGAAATGATTCTTGTATTTCTGTTGTGCAGGCCGAGATTGGGGATATCTCTTTCTTTTGTACGTCTTCTTGCAGCTATCCCGAGCCATTGTTGTGATTGTTCTGTACCCTGGCTTAAAATTTTATGGTTATGGATTGAATTGGAAAGAAGCAGTCGTTCTTGTGTGGGCTGGTCTACGTGGAGCTGTTGCTCTTTCTCTTGCACTTAGTGTTCATGTAAGGTCACATTTAGTTTATTTTTTATCAGGAAATTATTCTGATTTTCTTTTTGAAGCATATTTCATGCCTTCATTTAATTTGACATCTTTGTTAACTGTTTCCAGAAATTGCCAGCAAATGTTACCATATCCAGCAAGACTCAGGCTCTAGTATGGATTTTGCAATGCTGTGACTTAATTGAGTTTGCTGCACATGTATTTACTTTTCTCTTGCAGTTTGTGTTTTTTACAGGAGGGATCGTATTTCTAACACTGATCATCAACGGTTCTACTACACAATTCTTGCTTCACCTTTTACGCATAGAAAAGACATGCGAAACAAAGGTTTGCTCTTTTAGATTTTAGAATTGAGAATGAAGAATAAGGTGATCGTTAGGAAGAATGAAGAAAGATACAAGAGACGGAAATGCAAGCTAACCACTGCTAAACAGAGAAACATTTAACATGATGCGCGAATATGACATATTGTCATGCATGTCAGCATCAAGTAGATCACTCAGCATGCATAGTAGCATCCCCTTTAAGGAAGAATAAACTAACAGAAATATGAGATGGTAACTAGATGCTAACCTTCCCCCTGGAATCAAACACTGCTTGTGGGATAGGGCAAGGAGCATGGGATAAAACTTGATGCTGCTACATTCATATGTGGTCTTTGCAGCCATGCCAATCTAGTTTCCAAAGGAAAAGGATTTATTGGCAATGCAACAAGATTATGATATTCAGACCAAGAATTGATCACAATGTAGTGAGTGTCCACTTTCACAATCTGAATATGGCTCTGACCCATTTTCTTTTTACTGCAGATGCTTGTCCTAGAGCATGTTAAATATGAAATGAACAGGAAAGCCGTTGAAGCATTTGAAGAACTTGGTCAAGATGAAGAACTTGGTCCTGCTGACTGGATAACTGTCAGAAAATACATCAGCTGTTTGAACAGATTTACAGAAGATGTAAGACCTGTGCATCCACACCTTGCAGAAGCAAATGAAGATGCAAAACGGCAAATGCAACTACAGGACACACGTATACGGTTTTTAAATGGTACAAATATTATGATGTAGAAATGAAGGCTAGCAATAAGATCTTTTGCATGTGATGCTTAGATTTATACTGAGTCCTCAAATAGCTAAGTTATGCTACTTTAGAAGTCCAGCAGCCTTCCTCTTATTTATGAAATAAACTGTCAGATATTGCTACTACTGAAGTAAGGGTCAGCTGATAATTTTAAACAATGTGTTCGTCCTATTTATGAAGTAAACTGTGAGATATTTATGCAACATTACTACTATTGAAGTAAGAGTCAGCTGATAATTTTAAACAATGTGTTAACTCAGTTTCCTTTTCAAAACAGGCATACAAGCTGCTTATTGGGAGATGTTGGAGGAGGGAAGAGTTACGCAGACTGCTGCCATTATTCTAATGCAGTCGGTAGATGAGGCACTTGATGAAGTGGCAAAACATCGGGAGCTAAATGACTGGAAGGGTCTCAGGCCTCATGTTCATTTCCCTGGTTATTTGAGACGTTTACAGTCTGGAAGCGCGTATGTTTTTCCACAGAAGCTGCTTACCTTCTTGGTGGTTGAGCGCTTGGAGCTTGGTTGTTACATCAGTGCAGCATTTCTCCGTGCCCACATTTTAGCTCGTCATCAACTTCGTGACTTTATAGGTACCTTTTCTAGTTAATCCTTACAAATGTCCATTAATTGCCACTGATCTTCTGGCAAGCTCCCCTTTCGCAGATTGTCTTATTGGTAAGAGGGGCAACAATCACTGCTCTAATATTAAATTGCATGCATATCTTTGCCGTCATTGCTGGCATGTTCTGGCATTTTGTGTGGGTACACCGAGAATACTTTCTGCTGAATAGGAATTATTTTAGAACTAATTGATAAAAAAGGAAGATATTTTACTTATCTATCCTCCTTGAGAAAAAAATTGATTCAAACTATCTCAACTGTTTCTTGCGGCACAAATATATGTAATGTACTGCATTTATGTTGTATCTGGATAGAGGAGATTAAAATAAAGCGTTTTTCAATATGTCCATTGTGTCTCTCTTTTCAGGTGAAACTGATGTTTCAGAGGCCATAATAAGAGAGAGTGAAGCCGAAGAAAATGAAGCTAAGCAATACTTGGAGGATGTGCGGCTGGCATTTCCACAAGTTTGTTGAACTGCTTTTTCTAATTTTGGCTCCTAGTTTTCAAATGTAAAGGATTTGATTTTTATCGATAAATACAGGTTCTGCGTGTTCTGAAAACAAGGCAAGTTATTCATGCTGTCTTGGTGAGGCTTTCTGAATATGTCCAGAGTCTTGAAAAGGCGGGTCTTTTAGAGGAACGGGAGACAATTCAGCTTCATGATGCCGTTCAGGTAGAGTACTTCCTTAGTATGCTTTTTACTTGTTAAAATTTGTGCATAACATGTCCTGAGTGTCCGTGCAGATTGATTTAAAAAAGCTGCATCGGAATCCTCCTGTAGTTCAAATGCCTAAAGGATCAGAAATTTTAAATGTTCAGCCCTTTATTGGTGCACTGCCAATCAATGTTCAAGTGACACTGTCTAACTCTGCAAAAGAGTACATGAAATTACGGGGAACTTCTTTGTACAAGGAGGGATCTAAGGCAGATGGTATATGGTTAATTGCCAATGGCGTTGTGAAGGTAAAGCTCTCACTTTTTCAACATCCTCACATTGAGCTATGCAGGTTAAACAATTGTTTATCTGATTGCAGTGGAAAAGTCAATTTTCTGGAAGTGGGCACCTAGTGCAACCAACATTTTCACATGGGAGTACTCTTGGTCTTTATGAAGTGTTGATGGGGAAGCCTTACTTGTGTGATCTAACAGCTGATTCCGTAGTGCATTGCTATTTTATTGATGCATCCAAGATTGTCGGAGCACTTCAATCAGATCCCCAAGTAGAGGACTTCTACTGGCAGGTAACTTGAATTCAATAGATTGCAGATTTTAGGTAAATTAACACGAAATGAATTTGTTGCAGGAAAGTGCCCTTGCTGTTGCGAAAATCATCCTACCACAGTTATTTGAAGCAGTTCCAATGCAAGAGATGCGGGCAATGGTCATGGATGGTTCGGTTAACTATTCATTTATTCGT
The DNA here is from genome assembly GCA_021234155.1 of Isoetes taiwanensis. Classification (NCBI taxonomy): domain Eukaryota; kingdom Viridiplantae; phylum Streptophyta; class Lycopodiopsida; order Isoetales; family Isoetaceae; genus Isoetes; species Isoetes taiwanensis. Next base: position 1,483,309 of record JAJEKV010000063.1, read on the forward strand.
GGGGAAATCATTGAACTACATGCAGGTGAAGTTGCATTACTGTTGGAAGGGTTTCTAAAACAAGAAGGGAAGGATGAAATTATAACAGCACCTTCTGCACTTATCTTCTCAACTGCAGATTCTTTTACAACACTTCCAGGTTTCTATTTGTATCTTGTTTGCTGTGCAATTCCTTGAAGATTGTGATGATTTAGTCTATTTTACAGATACTAAGCACACGAACGAAATCTACAATGGTAGTTTGTTCCACGCAGAGACACGTTCTCGCATAATGATTCTGCATTTAACACCTGAGCAGCTTCGAAGACCAACTGGCTCACTACGTTCACATAGTCTATTACGGAAGCACACAGGTAGCTTTCTAGCACCTCGGCAATGGAAGCGCCGTAACTCGGAACAAGGTTTAATATCAAAAGGTTCAGAATACTCAAGAGGCTCTAGCAATATGATGGCAAAGGCTACGGAGCTTGGTCTTTTTGGAAGCATGGTATGTTCTTGCTCGGAAGTTTGTAACCATCTGATGGTAGCATTTCATTTTCTGTTGACCTTGTGATGAAATTTTAGGTGCACGTACTCAGTAGCGATCATAGGAGAAGTACAGGACAGCTGCCACATGCTCCACAGCCAAACCAAACTATGGCTATTGTGAAGAAGACATCTGAAAAACAAATCATAACTTCCTTCATCTATCCCCGAAAGGATGAAAATTTGCGCGTACGACCATTTTACAGTCACGGAAACCTAACTTCTCTTCCTGTAGCTACTCTTCCTCCTATAAGAACAAGAAGAGTTCAGGATGTAGACTCTAGTGATGGATCAGATGGAGATGATGATCATATTATGGAAATAGAATCCCCTAGTAACCTCTTTCGAAACCACTGATGCTTGGTATAGTGTGTTACTAAAGGGATCCTTGTATCATATTATTCATTCTTTATTTTTGTAGACTATCCTGCAAAATGCGATACTATTTGGCTCAATATTGTGATGCCAATAGTAGATGAGCTTGTATTGCATGTGCAAGTAGTAATAATCTGGTGAATGGGCATGTCTTTGCATTTGCATCACACCACCTGTAAACAGCTGGAGATATAGCAAGCAGGACCTTTTCCCAGCATTTTATAAATTGTTTTTTAAGACATTTTTTTATGACAGGCATGTAACAAGATGTAGATGCTCCCAGCAAAAAACATAAGGACTTTTTAACGGCAATAAAACTATGATAAAGCTTTGGATGAATTTACAGGAGGCTGTGTACAGGGGGGATGCTATACATGATATAAGGCCAAGGGCTATGATATAGAATGGCCCAAGGGCTACGATGTTCACGCAGCAAAAGTATTCCATTGGTTCCATCAATCCAGCTTGGATCTTCTGCCAGCTGGTGAACATACAGCCTGTTGGACTCTTACTTGCCTTTGCCATGATCCAGGTGGGTGGAATAGCATCAAGGATCTTTCTTCCTTGGATTTCTTCTTACCATTTTGGTTGGAGGAAATCGATTGAATCGTGCAATTTGGTATTACAGCAATTGAGTTAAAATCTATGGCAGGCAAGGAAACTCTAGAATAACTCGCTTTGATGCAGTTGCATTGCAATATCAGCGCCAAATGACACTCAAGCAGCAAATATGCCAACATTTATCCTGACCACTATTACACAGACTCCATCCTTATCTTGGACATCCACTACCACCCCATTTCCGGAGTAGCAACCACATTGAGAAAAAACTCCATCTGCTATCATCCCATTTAAGAAGCAGCAATCAAGAGAAAATTAATATAAGAAAAAGAATAAGGCTCTTTAAATGGCTAGAAAATGCCATACTTTAAGGAACATTTATACCTTGGCGCTTGGGAAAGATTATTCTATTGCATCAAGTTATTAGAAACTTGATGGACTCATGGTAAACTCATGCGCGAACATGATAACTTCCAAAGCTCCACACTTGCTAGTCAATTATGACCAAGTTAAACTACTACATAGTGTTTTGGAAAAAGCAGGACCATGTGAAGCAGAAGTAATACACTTATCATGAATCTACAGACAAAATAAAGAAACTATATTGGATACATGATTTATGCAATGCCAAGAACGGGAGAATCCCGAGACAAAATAAATAAACACCACGAATAGACAAACTATATCTAATACATGATATGTACAATGCCGGGAAAGGTAATGGGAGAATTACGTTGTCATGCGCCAATGAGAAAACAAGAGAAATATGCTAAAAAAATTGAACAATAATTTAGTAGCAACTAAAAGCAGGCGCATTGATGCATATGAGATATTGGTGCATGTTCTCAAGTATTTCACAATATCTACACATATATAATCGAGACACACTAAGATTCGATTCTTAGATTCCTGGGTGGGGAAAAAAATCGCGAGAGAAAAATATTTGGGAAAAAATTTCGAACGATTGCCACGTTTTTGTCCTCATCCGCTTGGGAGGAATCGGCTCCGTCGAATCCTCTCCTTTTAAGTTCTTGCGTTCTCTGGTAACTCTGTTCCATGTGCTCTCGCACACCGCCGCCATAAGGTAACACAACATTTTGTGTGCTGCATCAATTGGCTATGGCAGTCATTTTTGGTAGGGCAACCTCGCAGCGGATTAGCAGACTTCTGAGAACAAAGGGCAGGCCGCAGCAGGGTTTTTCGCCCATTATCACAGCTCAGATTACCATAATTCTCACAGTAACTCAAACAGGATGATCTTGCCAGGAAGCCGATGGGTTTTTTCAAAAACAGGATGTTCTGTAGTACAACAGTAGATTTCTTGCAGTAGACACAAATATCAGGTATTATAACTGGCTGTGTATTGCAATCGGTTCTACTTACAACTAATGCTGACATAATGATTGCAGCTTCGAAGAGTTGGGTGCCCTTTTAGGGATTGGACCACAAAAGGTACAGACTCCTTTGTTAGGAATTTTGATGCCTTTTGCCATTGAATTTCAATTGTAGTTGGTGACTTTATTATCCAGGCAGAGAAAATTGCAGCTCGAATGATATCTGAGGACTGCATGCGAGGTTCTATTGATCAGGTTGGTTGGTCTATATGATAGTCTAAGTGCCGTCTTTGAGATGCTGTCTGGTTTTTTCATAAAGCTAATTGCAAACTGCATCATTCTGGAAGGTGGAAGCAGTCATTCATTTTGAGAATGATATCGAGGAGTTGCAGCAGTGGGATCAGCAGGTAATGCCTGCCCATGCTTTAGAAAAAAGAAACAGAAAAAAAGGACAGATGTAATACTCCACTAGATTATGAAGAAGAATAAGACATGGATAGAACCAGTCCTGCACTCAGCAGGCGGAGCTCTAACGTTTAATCCTTTGTTAGGGACTGAATTGTTTTTCGGTTGGTAAATACAACCTTGGTTTGTGCGAGTTCCACACATGGGGCATAAGATGGGAATGATGGATTCAGAATTTTGAGGCTACTGGAACCATGGTGATGCCAATTGAGAAATGACCCAAAACCAGTCAGTAAAAGGAAGCTGCTTTTTGTACGACAATCATGCATTCTTCAAACTTTTTGTCTTTACAGGTATTGAAGTCCCTGTGTATTATGGATGTAAGAGATTCATCCTCCTCCTAATGCGGTCTCTTTCTCCTTGCAGATGTATGCTTCATGATAAATCAAGATCGGGTGCAGTTGGCATAAGCTCGTTGCTGAAATTCTGCTGATTTGGTTCATGCAAGCTTTGCTCCTAAGTTCCTTTTTCGGCCCCAGTACGTTTCTTGAGTATACTGGTATAAGTTTGCATTAGCTTGAACCTTGAAAACATGTGGAGTTCCATTCTATTTGCACTAATTGCTCAAAACATCTCAATTCTATCTCATCTTCGCCATATGTTTTGCAGGCACTGAGCAATGTCATCCATGACTCTTTAAACGGAGGGCATTTCCAAGTTACAAATGTTTTACGCCCACGATAACTGTCCTGCACGTGCAAACAGGTCAACCATGCAAGTATGTTGATCTACACTTGGGACAATTCCATATTCTTCTGTCATCCTTTTAAAATATGTTTGACCCTCATATATAAGGTTAGCATGATTGCATGCAGTGAGAAGGCAAACAAATGTTGCACCATCTGGATCTATTCCATGCTCTTGCATGTCCTCGAAACACTGAACAGCCATGCTACCTTGATAGTTCATGCCATATCCTCCTATCATTGCATTCCAGGACGCAACTTCTTGAACACTGTTGTCAAAAACTTTCCGTCCATCTGCAACTGAGCCACATTTAACATACATGTCAACTATGGCATTAGCGACAAAAGGATCTGCTCCAAGTTCTGTTTTGTCAATTTGAGCATGTACATCTTGGCCTTTTCTAAAGCTCCTATGCTTCCACAAGCCTTCAAGATGCATATATATGCAATGTCATCAGGGGACACACCTTCTAACTGCATCTCATAAAAGCAATTTAATGCTTCATGACCATGCCCGTGTTCAGCATAAGCTTCAATAAGGGCTGTCCACGGGACAACGCTTTGGACTGGAAGGTTGTTGAAAACTTTTCTTGCCTCTGTGAGTGAGTTGCACTTGGCATACACGTCAATTAAAGTGTTACAAATGATAATATCTTGCCCAAATCCATTGTCCAAAATTATGCTGTGTACAGTTTTGGCCTTACACATGCTGCCTAGATCACTACAAGCTTTTAACACCCATACAAATGTAGCAGCATTTGGTGACACACATTCTAGTTGCATTCTCTCAAAACAATTGATAGCTTCTCGACTAAGTCCGTTTTCATAATATCCTGCTATCAGTGCATTCCATGAGACAATGTCTTTAACTAATAGATTCTCAAATACTTCTCGTGTCCCTTTGGTGGGAAGGAAACATATTAGACAAAATGAGATGCAAACAATGGAGAACAATTAACAGAAAGCCTTCATTTGCCCATTTGGCTATACATTTGTTTAATACAGGCAGGTTTATTTTGCAGATTGTCAATATTTGCCAAGCATTAAATGACGTCCTTGACAGCACGGTTAAGAAGGGCATTCCAGTGACTGTATAAATGCCCAGAGGAATCTATTTTCTTCCTTCTTTTGGATGAAAGAGAAGGCTTCATTTTTGGTTTACTAGCATGAGCTCATCGCTCACTTAACGCCCAATCCTTTTGTTCAAGAGCTGCTGGAAGTGGGGGAACAGTGTTGAAGCTCAAATTTTTTTCTCAACATCATGTGGTGACTGTTTCCTTTGCAATCGTAATTGCTTTTATACATGATTGGCTTATATTGTTGGATGTTACTAGCATTTTTCTTAATGCTTGGAAAACCACCCAAAATTTACCTGGGTCAATATTACTACAAGTCACAATGGATGTGTTGACCAACACCCATTTATTATATTGACCAAATTATTGACCCGAAATCATATGATTTGGGCTCACCAGATGCAAAAATCTGGAATTGGTTTCGTTTTTTAAGCAGTGATGCATTTGTCTCCACAGTTTTGCTCAGATCGGACGAGTGGCTACATATTATATGTGGTACAAATTGGTTACTCTGGTTTATTATAGGTATTAGCTGGCAAAGGACAGACTACAGTAGATTAACTGACTAGGGTACTCTGGTTTATTATAGTTACTAACTGACTAACTGAGCGAAGGGCAGACTGATGTCCTTTGATAGATGAATTTAATATTAGTGAAATCTTTCGCTAGGTTATCATTCTTGCTGTTTTGTTCTGTAGTACAATAGATTTCTTGCAGTAGATTCCAGTAAGATTTCTTGCAGTAAATCTGACCCCTCTAGTTAAGTATTCCAATAGATTTTCTTGCAGTAGTTTCGCAACTGCAACTTGGGCCTTTTCCAATTGCCAATGTTTGTGTCAAGGATACCTAAGTATGTCTATAGTGGAGGTAACTCTGTATATCGACATGAGGTACTATGTGATGGGGTTAACACTAGCAATTACCAGGTCGATATAATGCCAGTACTTATAAGAAATATAATTTGATAGATGAATTTAATATTAGTGAAATCCTTGGCTACGTTATCATTCTTGCTGTTTTGTTCTGTAGTACAGAAGATTTCTTGCAGTAGATTCCAATAAGATTTCTTGCAGTAAATCTGACCCCTCTAGGTAAGTATTCCAATAGATTTTCTTGCAGTAGATTTCGCAACTGCAACTTGGGCCTTTTCCAATTGCCAATGTTTGTGTCAAGGATACCTAAGTATGTCTATAGTGGAGGTAACTTTGTATATCGACATGAGGTACTATGTGATGGGGTTAACACTAGCAATTACCAGGTCGATATAATGCCAATACTTATAAGAAATATAATTTAGACTTTCTTATTGAAAAACTTTCCATGTGATCCTTTCAGCAATATTTACTGCTTTTTGTTGTACATCAAATGTCATCTTCTATGTTGCGTCTAATAGCTGGTGCCTGCTGCATTATGGTTATAGCAAATAATACTAGTGGTGCATTTGCACTTCCAATTGGTGAGTATAATGATCAAAACTCAAATTGAAGTTTAGGTGCTAATTCTGGAATGCTTTCACAAAAAGAATATTTAATTGGTGGGTTTGGGGATATTGGGCATTTCCCCTAATGTATGCTCAAAACGTAATAAGTGTGAATGAAATGCTCTCGCCCGAGTGGAACAAGGTATTTTCATTTTTTTTCTCAGTAGGTTGATATTTATAAAAAGCTTGCATCATAAGATAATTTTATTGTAGTTATTTAGATATATTAATCTTATTGAAGTAAACTACTGTTGAGTTGCTTCTTGAGTCATTTCCTTCGTCTTTACTTTCTTGAGTCATTTCCTTCTTCTTTCTGAAGGCACAGGGTATTGGAAGTACTGGTTACGTAGTGCTAAAAAGTCGTGGTGAAGCATACTGGTATCGGATTGGTATTGGAGCTCTTCTTGAATTTGTTCACATGTTCAATGTGCTTTTCACATTGGCCTTAGCTTACTCAATCGCATGTTGTTGCACCTTATAAGACTTTTGGTTCATACTTTCACATTTATCCTTAATAGTGGGAATCTCATGGTTGTCGACCACAGCATCCACTCTAAGCCTTCTAGCATAGGGTCAAAATGTGGTCCAAAAGTTAGTTGCCTAGCGGGGAATTTGTGACCGTTAGGAGATCCAATTGAACAGGTTAAGAACGAGAGAAACGTTCGCGGCGGCCTTGGCCGCCGCGATAAGTTTCTTGTATAAATAATGTAGAACTTGTGCATTGCGCAAGAGACTTGCCTTGCAATGTTGAAACTTATTTTATGCCATCTTTTTGTGTGATGACTATATGATGTGCATATGATCGTCATAGCATCCTCTCCAATGATGATGTTTCCACGAGATGATTTGATATTCTTGATGCATTATAGAGGTTGTGGGGACAAGGGACAAGGGCCAAGGGTCATTCATATAAGGATGAAGCTTTGTATATTTTTACATATATAATGCATGTGTGTATACTGATGGGGTTGTTTCTGCTTGTAGTGTAGAGTTCTATTACAAGATATACTCATTAGACTCTATGTTATTCAGCGTGGTAATCACCTTAAAGTTACCAACTTTTCAATGCAGGAATATCTTTCTCCTCCTTAGCTTTGCAAGCATAAAAAGAAGCTACACACAGAAGTAATAAAGTGGATTGGAATAGCTTGATATTGATATTGAGTTTACAGGTGATCAGAAAGTGAGGCGACAAGAAAATGGGCAGTATACAGTGGAGGTGCAATATTTATACTAGACCATTGACCATCCAATACTTAGGTTGGCTAATATAAGTAACATGAAATTTTGTTTATTTTATGTTTTTCTTTTGGCCTTGGTGCCTTGTTTTAGTCATGTTTAGGCCTTCTTTTAGGCTTCTTACTACTTATACCTTCTTCTGACTAAATCTGTTGTTGTGAACGTTGTAGATTTACATTCTACTCTACTCATATAAAAAATTAGGAGTAGGCTCTTGTCATTGACAGAGAGGCAGACATGGAAAGGGTTTGATGCTTCTGATGATGTGAAGTAGGTTATTTATCAAAATAGGCCAATGTTCTAGGAGAAATAAGATCGTCATGGTCTTATTGTTTACTATAATAGCATCATAATTTACATTCCTAATCTCAAATTTTCTTCTCTGTTTTTTTTTTTCTCTCTCCTAGTAGGCTTGCCTTTTCTGAGGTGCAACAATTTCTTAAGTTCTAGCCTATCCACGTTGCACTCTGCCTCAGCAAATTCTACCCTCTTCTATTAGATCTTTTAATTTCTCCATCGTCAACAGCTAGATATTTAGAAAACCTAGAAAATTGCCTCTCCGTCATGCTGGCTTCTCTTCGAGCAGCAAATATTTCCCTCGATTACAAGCACGTATTATATGCTACGAGCCCATATTATATATGCTAATGGCATGCTCTTCTTGAGCTCTTTGAATCCACCAAAAAAACAAATCTCAAAAAATTCTGAAATTGTCAATCCATTACGTAGAAAAATTGGCATAGGCAGGCCCTTACACAAGACTCGGGTATAGCAAGCCCACTCGGACATGCACACACTTACTCTGCCCTGTGTGACATGCTTGCGCCAATATCTCTAATTAAAGTAACAATTATTAGATGTTTCTCTGATGCAAATGAAATTGTTCTCCATTTTTATCAATATGAGTGCGCAAAACAGGAGGCCAAGTTTGGATGCAGGTAGGGTTCACAAACCTCAGATGCTATCAAATTCTTGGAACTAGTAACGGGGGTCTGTTATCCATCAGCAATGTGCTTGAGAAAACCACATAATGGATGTCCTGGCAAGGAGGAAAACAAGTGGTTATATTGAAGGGTCTATACATATATTTGGGTTTCCAAAATAACTATAGATATTCACTCGGATCTCAGGTTGTTATGAGCAAAATGACATATGTTCTCCACAACTTACTATGTATGAATCACTGGCTTTCTCTAGTTAATTGGACACGAAAATGTATGAATCTTTCAGTAAGTATTAATGCAGACAAGAAAATGGTAATTACTTTCTTACTTTGATAATGCAGACATCTTGTCTTAGTCACAAGTTTGTTGTGTTGCAGCATTTTGTTAATGAGGTTATCGACTTGGTCGAGCTCGACAAATTAAGAGATGCAATTGTTGGCCTGCCTGGTGTGACTGGCTTATTGATTGAGCAATGCAAAAGATCGACCATAGATGTATAGTTGGTTGCAAACACATCGATTATATTTATGCCTGAGCCTACTCCAGTCTAGATGCAAAGACAGTAGCTATTGTGGTGCAGACAATTTGTAATATTGTTGATACAGGACGAACAGTAGCTTGCACCATCCATCAACCCAGTATTGGCATATTTGAAGCTTTTCATGGAATATGTCACTGGCTTCTTTATTTTTACTTCTTTATGTTTTCATGCATGCGCACTACTAAGATGTCTGTTGCAGTTATTTTTGCTTAAAAGAGGAGGTCAAATTATATATATTGGTTGAGGTGCATAAACTTGCAACCTACTTGATAAAAGACTCCAGAAGTATAGATGGATACAGCCCTGCCACATGTTTCCATCAAAGAACATTGAGAATTGCCATTTGTTTCCTTTTCACTATGTAAAAAGCCCTTTTTACACAGTTAAGCAAATTTCATGGTCACTTCTATGTAACATTTAGTAAAAACATCTGTGTTTCATATGCACACGTTTGAATTTTTCTAGTTTCATTTGTACAATGCATCTTGGTATGACCACAATATAACCAAAATCTAAACAAGTGTGGAGTCTTTGTTTACAATATTGACTATCTAAATGCCATAGTTAAAGCAATTTACTAATATCTGATGTGTTGAGTTGTACTCAGCAGACTCTAAATAGGATAAAAAAATCATAACTATTATTATGTTCACGCCCACAAAAGACCTTGAAGGTCATAGAGCGACAATGTACATCAGGTAATCATTCATAACAAGTCCCCTATATAGCTCAACCTGATAGAGAAAATGGCTTAAAGTACTTGTTGGTTCCATTGTCAACAGCAAAGGGGGGCATATGAGCAGCAAAGTTTCTAACATTTGAGGTTACGCATCAATCCTACGATTTCTAACATTTGGACTAAGCTTGCAAAGTTTCAAAACTTTCTATTTAGACTGAGATGTTACTATTTTTTTTACTGAGCTGCTTATCCATGAGTACATAAAACATTCTAGAACTATCTAGAGTATCCTATTTTAAGTTCTTGCAATTTTTGTAGAAAACTTTCTAATTTTAAACTGGGATGCTTATCTATGAGCATCTAGAACATTCTAGAACTATCTAGAACATCCTATTTTGAGCTTTTGCAACTTCAATAGAACTTTCTTTTTTTAGACTAATTTGCTATTCTTGGCATTACACTAAAGGTGCCTACCCATGAGCATCGTTACGCCATCATTGGGGTGGTGTAAAATGGGGCAGGTGAGTAGCACGGTTTCTAACATTTGGGGTTACGTATCGATCCTATGGTTTCTAACATTTTGACTGTGCTTGCAATATTTCAAAACTTTCTATTTTTCGACTTAGGTGCCTACCCATAAGCATCTGGAACATGCCAAAACATTCCATTTTGATTGTTTGTAAAATTTCAAAGACTTTCTATTTTTGGATTGAGCTGCTTGCTCATGAGCATTTGAGTATGTAGAACATTCTACTTTGTCGTTTTGCTTTCTTTCAAAAAAAAATTCTATTCTTTTACTGAGATACTTATCCACGAGCACCTAGAACATTCTAAAACTATATAGAATATTCTATTTTGAGTTCTTGCAACTTTTCAGAAAAAAACTTTCTATTTTAAATTGGAGTGCTTATCCATGAGCATCTACAACATTCTAGAACATCCTATCTTGAGCTTTTGCAAGTTCAATACTTTCTATTTCAAGAATAATTTACTATTGTTGGCATTAGATTGAGTGCCTACGCTTGCTCATGAGCATCTGGGTACCTAGATCATTCTACTTTGCCTTTTTGCATTCTTTCAAAAAACTTTCAATTTTTTGACTAAGGTTTTATCTATGAGCATCTAGAATATTCTAGAACTATTTACAATATCCTATTTTGAGTTCTTGCAATTTTTGAAAAAAAAAACCTTTCTTTATGAGCATCTAGAACATTCTAGAATTTTTTAGAACTATGTAAAACATCCTATTTTGATTTTTTGCAAGTTTTGATAAATCTATTTTTAGACTAATTTACTATTTTTTGCAACTTCTATTTTAGAATGGGGTGATTATCCATACTTGCTGACCAGTCAAAGTTCAGTTTAGAACTTTCTAGAATATTCTAAAACTTCTCTAAAACTATGTAGAACATTTTAGAATATTCTAGAAATTTGTAGAGCATTCTAAAAGTTCTAGACCATTCTAGAATGTTCTAGAACTATCTAGAATGTTCTTGAATATTCTACAATGTTCTGAAACGAAACATTCCACAATTTTTTGGAAAATCCTAGAATTTTCTAGAATATTGTAGAACTTTCTAGCGAAGAACCAGAATGCCTATACTTATTTGGATAGCCTCTTTATATACTGGTAAAGGAGGTTTTTTTTTGCATCTATGCATATGGAATATTTGTGTATGCCCTAAATTCTAGAACAATCTTAAACATTCTAGAAACATTAAGGTTTGAGTACCCTTAAGTATCTATGAAATACTATTTAAAAAAATAATAATAATGCTTGATCTAGTGGTTAGAATGGGGGGTTGGGGGGCAATGGCATGAACAATCTTGAATGTTCAAATCCCTCAACAACATAAAAACTTTTAAAAGCCTCTCCTTAAAGTCTGAGCATGCAACGTGTAGGATTTTTATCAATGGGCGAGATCGCGCCACGTGATGAATCTGCCAGATCGACGATCAAGATCGAAATCAATGTGGACTGTAAGATCTTCACCTCATCTCAACTGACGGCCTAGATGCACCTAAATATGTCAATCTCCACTATTCAATCTGGATCGTCCACCTCATCTCAAGCGACAGTCTAGATCACCCCAAATATGTCAATCTCCACCAAGCAATCTGGACCGCCCATCTGGGCCCTCGACGGCCAGGATTGCAAATTATATCAAGCACTCTGGACCACCGATCTGAGTCGTCGACGACCATGATCGCAAATTATATATCAATGCGTGAGCCTGATGTAAATATATATATACAAGTTACGCATCGATCCTACGGTGCATGTTCCAATTTTAGCATGTTCTTATTTAGGTGGTTGGGGGGGAGGGGCAGCACTGTTTTTAATGTTACACATTTTTAGATTATATAAAGATTTATCTAGGTTTCCTAAGACTTTATGGAGTTGCTAAGTTCCCTTAGGTTCTTCTAGATTCCTTTAGCATTTATGAGATTTCCTTAGATTTTGTTAGATTCCCCTAGCTTCTCCTGGGACTACCAATGCGTTGCTGCAAAGGGGGTAGGCACAAGAGGTGAATGGCGAAGTTTTTGCCATGGTGATTGGTGCATAGAAGCGTTTGGGTAGCAAGGATTTTTTCACTAATTGTGTAGAAGGAAGATAACATTGTGTTGTAAGGTATTAACGTGGAAGCAGTTGAATGAATAATAATATTAAGGTTATTTGTAATTATTCCATGTAGGTATGTTGGTGATGCTTCATGTGTTGCTTTTGGGGGGGGGAGGGGAAGTTGGTTGGGTCTAGAGCAATAGAATGCGTGAGAAGCTAAATAATATGTGCAAGGCATGTGTACAACTCATTGTTTATGTTTAGTCTCATTGTTAATCTTCTAGCAATTAGCGGATGAATGCAGGGATTAGGGTACATTATTTATTGACAAATTATGGAAATGCAATGATTTAAAAGTTTCAAAACGGCAATGAATATAGAAGAAAGGTTGTTAAGGCTAGGGTTGATATATGTTAATCAAAGGTAAAGGGCAATATGTTGTTGAAGCCAAGGGTGAAGTATGATAGGCTTTTTGGAGGAGTCATTACCGCATGGGCGTCTTGACTTTTTATTTTCACCAAGTGTGTATGAAGATCAATAATACATATTTTGTGCACTAAGATACACTTATAAGGATTGCACTATATTATTCTTGTCATGTAGATGTAAATTGTCGCCCAAATGTTGGGACTAAATCATTCTTAGAGACCATATGCAAAATTCTAGCTTCAACCTGTGACCAGACCAAGCAAAGAGGAGGGAGATCACACGAAGGGTTACTCCGGGCAACGAGAGCTGTCGGATGGGCATATTTGCCCTTTATTCCAAGATCTGGACCGTACATAGCGATCCTCGTTTGTGGTGTATGCATGTACAAGTTTTTGTATACTGTATATTAAAGTTTACAAAATACTATAAGGTTTGAGACAATGTACTTAATGGTGTTAATTTTGTACATGTATTGTAAATATATTTTTTGAGCTCTCGCTGCCCTACGTAACCCCCCGTGTGAATATGCACCCAAACCAAAGGGGGTTTAAGGGGGATTTTAATTTAAATGTGTTAAATGCAATGGTTTGTGTTAATAATGTTAATGGTAGTTGTGTGTTGATTGTTATATTAAAAAAAAATTTGGGCCCTTCGGGCCCTAATAAAGCAAACATAGGCACGTGAATTTGCGGTATGTTTTTTCCAAAAAAAAAACCATTTATTATCTTCATCATTATTGATGCCAACTCTCTCTTTTTCTTTCTAACCTGCCAAAGATTCATATTAAGTCAAAACTCAATATTAAACTCCACCTCTAGTATGCAAAAAATGAAGTTTCATTCACGGCCAGCGCTTGGAAAATGATTTTAAATGTGAACCCAAGGCACTGTTGCCTTGTTAGCATTTTCAATAACATTCAGGAAAGTCCGTTACAATGACCAACAGAGCACAGCCAAATTCTGGAAGAATAGCTGCAGATTTATTTATTGTACCTCTGCCAAAAGCCCATTTTCGGATCTATTAGGCCTCTTAGATGATAATACATCATTAGGGTCTCAGACTTTGAAGTCGGAGGCGATTCTTTGCCCAACATATGGATGGCCTCTCTTTAAATGTTGGCACTGCATGAGATGAGCTTGTGAATCCATTGTGGCAGGTTGAGTCATACAACAGACCCAATGCTAAGATACTAAAAACAAAGTAGCACATGGATATAGACTAAGCATCCATCTTGGACATTATTGCAGACCAGTGTGAAGATTCAAGATTAACATTGAGAATTCAGAAACAGAGAATGAGGTCCAAAGATCTGTGCTGGTATATGACAACCCAGTTGAAAGGAAAAAGGATATTTAGGCAAATGCAGTCACAATGGCCATTAAAAAACAGAGCAAAGACATCTATGAAGTAAAAACTTTACCACAAACAGGCTTGCATGAAATCCAAGACCATCATGGTCGCTCATGCGACCTGCTAAATCATGTTCAAATGCGACCTTGAAATCATCTCCTTCAAGAGCTCATGTGCTTTCTCAATTCTACCAAATTTTAAAAATCCATCTAACAAAGTATTATATGTGAAAATACCTGGTTTGCAGCCATTCTCACTCATGGTTCTCAGGAGCTGAAAGGCATCCTATCTAACATATTACCAATGAGTCTATCAGATCAAGACATGTCATCAGCCACTTATGGCTCATTATCAAAGGCCAGGTATTCTATAGATGGAATATTCTCATCTATCAAAAGGCCCATCTCTGTAGATGAATCTCCTATATCTTGCATTTCACATTCGTAGAGCAATACTGAAGATCTAATACTGAAGATCTAAAACATCCTCTGCTCTCTTATAATGCAGAATTAATACCAGGTGAATGCGACTTGCATCTTTAGTCATCTCTATTGCACCCCATGAACCTGTAACTGGACTGATATTAGCTAAAGATCCTGTAGGAAATGAATCAATCATACATCACATCATGTTTCTGGAAACATAGCTATCAAGTTCAGTCATGCTGAGGCTACGCATAATTACCCCTGTAATTTAAGTGGGCATTGTTGCAAGACATGCAAACCTTTACCATAGAATACCTTGTCCAGTTATATAGCATAAACGCAACAGCTAAAATGGATATTTTGCCTATAGCAGGAATTGGATAAGGTGACTTGAGTCTACTTACCAAGATGACAAGCAGCACGCTTTTCCTCCTAGCATGCCAAAAATAGATCAAAGAGAGACCCACAGCTAAATATCTAGTATTCTGTAAAGTCTTGAAATGGTTCCAGATGTTCCTCCGTATGATCAAAGTTTTATCTCCTCTCGCAGTATCATTTGTAGCCTCCGAATCCTCTTTCAAAAGAAGCTTTAGCTTCATCCCGCCAGATAAACTTAGAATCTATGTGTTGTCGAAAGCTTCTGCACCCTACGTCAAAAATCTACTAGATCTCAGTGATTCGCACAATTACAGAGGCACATCCAAATCTGGATGAATGCTGCTTTCTACCATTTCTGTCAGAAGATCCAAGGCCCCATCCAGTTTAAATAGTGCCTCATCTGACTTAGCCAGCGTTGCAGAGCCCTCTAATCAAAGTGGTGACGGTGAAAATATCAGGCTTGTATCCCCTTTTGCACATCTCTGCCAAAACCTCATGCGCCTTCTCCATTTTGTTTGCCCTGCAGAGGCCATTGATGAGGCTGTTATATGTTATATGTAATCACTGTTGGCGGATAAATGGGTACAGGAAAAAGTGGTCCCATATTACCCAGCAACTGATATCAACGCAATTGTTGTGGCAAACGAACTCCTGTCGGATTACAGCAAAAAATCCGCCTGGACCCAACTGGTCCCTGCGATGAAGCATATCACAACCGCCCTCTTGAACCAAAATCTGAACAAAATTTTCTTGAAGCCGAATGCTGAATCTTGAAGCATGTTCAAACCCTGCAGCATTGTCTTCTTTCTTCCTAACCCTAAAACATGATCCCACGATGCTTGCATGCAAAACTCTGAAAATGGCAACTAAAATAAAAAGAGGGCTTTTGTTGTGAGCCCTTGGATGTTGGACCATTGAAAAAAAAAAGCTAAATCAACGACTAAGAAATGGTGCACTCTAGATGTACGCATTAGTACATCTATTCGAATACGCCATGAAATCTTAGGAAAACCTTTGTGAAAAGCGTACAAAAACACAAAGAAAACCCCCTGTTATTATGCTACATATTTAAGCTGGGGTTCACGACGCCAAAATAGTTGCAACACTGGATCATGTTCATGTAAATAACGACGCCTTATCCAAGCTGGGCACTGTCACAAAACAATCGGTGGAACTTTCAAGTAAATTGTCACTCTTAAATAGTAAGGGGCAGTTTAAACGTGGCAGTCTTTTCCTCCTTTAGATCACATTATTATGGATCTTATGACAAATAATGTCTTACTCCCCATCACACAAGAAGACCATTACTATTAAGACCTTAAACATAAGAGACTCTAGATATCTGATTTGAGAATGTAACTTGAAAAAAATGTTTGCTTTCTAAGGATGGTCTGACATGTTTTACCAAATTTAACACCTTAAAAGTAAAATGACATAATATATTCCCTCTTCTTCAATATAGTTTGCTAGTTCATGAAAGCGTATGTTTGTAACATATGGTTTCAATGGTTTTAGGGTTGTATTGTATGTTTTTGAGTATGGATTTAGGGCAAAAACGAATCTTTTTCTTTCCTGTATTCTTGGAGTGGCGTGGCTGGGGTCGAGGAGCTTCGTTCCATGGTTTCATGCAGGCGCCAAGTTTAGAAGGTAGAGATTTCTATTTATAGGAAGCTGATACTGCATTACATGGCGAATCCGGACCAGATGGACTATAGAAAACAATTCCGGCAGCTTCATCATAGGGTTGTGTCTGGATGCGTTCTGGGCAGAGAGTTCCATAGGAGGCATTCTTGGACGGATCTGGAAGGTAAGGGATGCTTCATTTTCTTGGTCATGATCCATTCCGGTGTGTAGCCTTGGCTACGGTGGCCTCTCAGGGCGATTCCGGGCCATTCAGGGTATTTCTTAAGTCATTGATATGGCTGTGCTCCAGAGGTTTTGATAGATAACATTTTGTATTCACTGGTATACAGTGCCGAATTTAGATGCCCTGGCTTCTTTTTGCTCTTCATTGCTAAGTAACCCGAATTTGAGTATCAATCTTTTTAATTTGGGATTTTCCGGCCTGGAGGAAAACATTTTTGGAATTTATTTTAAGTGATTTTTATAAGGTTTCAGGGATTCTGGCAGCCGGAAAGAAAAACCAATATTCCAAAAATCAGGAATGGTGATTTCAATTTAGAGTTTCTATGTCGAAATTTCTCCTTTCACGGCCTGCATGCCACGAATCTTCTCTATTTCGGCATTTTCGTGCATTCTGAAATGGATTAGATTTGCACTTTCTTGGCTTGGGAGGTTCGTGGAGAATCCAAAATTTTGCTTTTTTCCATGGAGCATCGGTGTCCAAAATTTGTCTTCGCCCTAACCTTATATAGTATGATTTCAGCGGAGGGGTTTCTTCTGCGTTTTTTCTGGGAGCATGGCGTCTCTGCTTGGAGGAACAACGGTATTTGTTCAGTGGGTGGAGAGGATAAGATTTAGAGCTTCATCCGGGCTGATGCTAAAGCAAAGATTTATGCCGCTCTTATTGCTGCCCAATATAGAGCTTTGGGGTTGCATGCCGTAGCTTCTATTGCAGAAATTGTGATGGAGGTAAATACAGATTTCATGATTTCTGCTTGAAAAGTGGGATATTCATCTCTTTAATAATATTACAACTGTTTTGGAGCAGTCGAAGCCTCCTCACAAAATTGAAGTTGGCCAAGACAAAAGGCATAGCAGAACCATTTTATGAAAACACTTGCCTAGATAACCTGATTCAAGTTCCAGACTTTCTGATATAGCAATTAAGAGAGAAGAGGAGAGTTTATGCAAATGATCTGCATACTCTAATGCAGCCTCCTTGAAAATTTATATGTAGGAAGGATAAGAAAGGCAAGATTTACCCATAACAGGCTGGCTTGTGAGGTAGTAATTCCACAAGGGATGGGATGAGAGAAGGATTCTGGGTTTAGAATTTGGCTGCCATGTATATGATCTTTCCAGTAATCTTCAGATTTGAAATCTATGTATATTGGCACTCAAAGGTGTTGGTATTCATTTAAACTTTAATTACTTTTCACTTTATTATTATTTGAGTCTATAAATTCTAACGTCTAGGTATTTCAGGATTTGGTTTGAATCAGACAAAGAGCTAAATGAAGCTTCTGTAGCAAATTAAAGCTGGACACTATGCTTCCTTTGGAATAATATAAATGGAGTTGGCAAGAGTACAAAGCATTAATGGTATGTTATCTTTCTATACATGTCACATGCATTTAGTTAACAGGATCTTCCATTTGCTAGATATTCCACCACATGTGAGTTGATTTTTGCTAGATATTCCACCACATGTGAATTGATTATTACTATACCATTTGGCTTGATTGGCAAAAACATGTCGGGGAGCTTGCAACTTTGCAAATGAGAAAGATTCAATTGCTGGATTTTGTTACAACGTTATTTCTGTGATTTCAAGTTGGGGATTGGCATAAAGCCTTTTAGAGGCAGGGTTTAGGTAAGTCTGGGACTGGCACATTGATTTTAAGGTTCTTTTCCTTTTGATTTGCTAGAATCAATTCAGATGGAACGAATATTTCGGTTCAACAGTGTAGGTTCGATTTCAGCCTTAGATATTCTAAATTGTTGGCTTTTACTCTGGGACTGGGGCGTTGATTTCAATATTATTTTGCTTTTTATTTGATACGTCTTTGTCCTGATCATGATATTGTAAAATACCGTTTATCTTGCATCCTTGGAGTGTATGTATATCTGATTCTTTGCAATTCAACTTAAAATACCTTCTGCTTATGACAACTTCTCAACTTTGCAGGTTGGCATGGAAAACTTTAGTTATGTACATCATGTCCAGCATGGCATATCCAGGTTCTTCTAATTCCTATATGGAGACATATTATAGATCTTTTTGAATGAGTGTCTTATACAAAAGTCTCGATTTAGACCCAGCAATTGCACACAATACATCATCATGTGCCATGTTGACTACATGTTGTAAACCAATTAGAGAGTCTCCAGATAGAGATGAAAGCCTATAAATCAGAATATAACAAGATGACAATGAAAGCTTCGACTATCAAGCTGGGAACTGCAAGAGGGATTATGTTTTCGAGAATGGAAAAAAGCAGTTAGCTATAGTTTCAGAGGTTTTTTTTTGGATCAGCAAATGAAAATGAGCAAGGTTGTCTACAGCTTCAGGAACACCAAAGTTTAATAGAAGAAAAGCAGGTAACGAGTAAGTCGAATGCATCGTTCGATCTAATAAACCTACTATTGACGGAAGAGAATAGTTACTTAAGATCTTAGTTGCTCAATAAAAATGATGTTATTCAAGAGTTAAGGAAGACAGCCTCTGAAAAGGAAATGGCTCTGAACAACTCCCAACTCTTTAGAATACATGACCTACAAGAAAAGTGTCTCACAACTGCTGGCAGAAAAGAGTGACCTTGATGATATCATGCTCTGTAATGAAAGTAAAGCACAGAGTCTACAACAAACAGCTGAGAGGTTGATTAGAGAAAATGGTTTACCTGAAGGTAAAAATAAATTTGCCGTTGAATAAAGAACTACTCTGCAGAAGGAGTTGAACAGTGCTCAAGAAGAGGGAGAGGCGCTTGGAAAATTGTTGCAAGCAAAGACAGAACAGGTATCTGAATTGGAAAACATTATCAATGAAGTGCATGAAAATCTGCAGAAACTTTAACCAAGCCATGATAGAACCAGTGACCATATGGGCATTTGATTGCTGCAAATGCAGTGAGGACACAAATCATGATGATGTTCCTGAAACCAGACTTTCCTCCTTTGAGCAAAAATGTATATTTAGGAAGAATGTATTTTGGATCATCACTTTTTCCCTTTTCTCATGCTCATATGTTTCTATACTTCGAAAAATGTTGTCTGTGTGTAGTTAAACTTCTAGAAAAGAACAATCGCTATTTATCTCAGAATTGAACGGCAACCTCCACGAGAAACACACCTAGAAAGGTCGAGGTAAAACTCTCTTTTGAGATTTCTGCCTTTCTATGCTTTTGTAGTTTGTTACTCGACCGAATACTCATGGATTTCATGATACTAATGAAGCAGTTGAACTGTTTTTCGCAGAAGCCATATTTGGTACAAAAAAAAGGTATTTTTTTACATCGGTTAGTGATCTATGTAGTATGCAATGGAAGTGGTGCAAAATCTAACAGGCATATTAAAAAATGTAGCAATTGTGGAGGAAAAGCTCGATCAAGTTTATGAGACAAAACAAATGGCCTTTGGCAGTTCTTTCCAGGTGCAATTTGTGAATACTGAATAATGTACTTTTGAGATAAGCTGATAAACCAAGTCTGTCATTAAATGCATATATAATGTGCCAGAATGAAATAATTTGCCATGACTTTGTAAGATCAACAGTCGTGAAGGAGAATTGGGCATTTTAGTGATATGACGACTTTGGAATGAACAAATATGATCCAGGCTTTGTAGTTTGTAAATACTCTTTTGCTTAGATGTTTTGCAAATTTCTAGGTGTCCAACCTGTAGAAGGAAAGATTTTTGAGTATTGTTCTAAGTGTTATGGTAAAGGGTGCATTGAGATGCAGTAGTACATGTGCAAGTATGGAGCAACCAATGACACTGGAATTCAGGTTTCAGGTCAGGGCAACATGGGGCAAAATAGTGTCTCTTAATTTTTACCATATGTCTGCGCTTCCATGTGGCACATAAGAAACAGAAACATTACTAGAAGGTTGCAAAATGAATTGATCTGAATTTGAAAGAGAAGAAATACTTTGTATTTGGCCTGGGCTAATCTTGGTACCCTTCGAAAATGGTGGCAAAGTATTGAAAAGACTTTGTATTTGGCCTTGGCTAATCTTGGTACCCTTCGAAAATGGTGGCAAAGTATTAAAAGTTTGCATGTTTTAAGTACCATGGTTGAGTCCACCATGGGCAAGCCATATAACACAAATTATGGCATATGCTAGACAAAGAAAGTACAGTGTGTCTCTCTAGATGTAGGACCATTTGAAAAACACCAAACTGTATAATGCGCATAGATTTTCTAATAGAAAATGATAATGTACAATTTGCATAAGCTTGTGGGTCTCTGTATTCCTTTGTCACACGTGGCATGCCTGCCACTTGGTGGAGATAATTTGGATGGCATGAATTTTTTTTGGATTTGAGTTGTTCTAAGAATTATTATGATCTAAGAATTATGTTCGTTCAAGTTGTTTGATTTGCTAATGAATTGAATTGAAGTTCATATTTCATATGGTTAGCTAAAGCAATTTACATTGCATATGGTAAAGAGGAAATAATATACTACTCGGCAATAATTGTTAAAAGATTGGCTACATGGATTAGACTTCATGTTTCACGTGGTTAGCAAGAAATTCACATTGCAGATGATCCAAGAGGAAATGTTCTAGAGGAAACCTCATGATGATCCAACAAAAATACACCATCAGGTTCATATTAAGTTTTGACAGTTTTGAGAACCTCTGTCTCAATCAGGTACGCAAACTTTCTAAGGACATGCACTAATGCAAATTGCCAATAATTTGTATTAATGTTTTAACACATAACACAAGCTAGGTAATGCATATAAATATAAAGTTATGCATGCATGGCATCATCCTAACCCCATGATGGACATTTACAGGCTTTCACAAATCTTGCAGTTTATGCTCCAATGCATTCTTTTCTAATATTGTCCCTTTCCAGATTTAATAAGGTATTGTATGTGCCTACAAAAAATCCAATAGAATTGTAGTTCAAGTAGAGGGCATGGATGTGTACAAAAATACATCCCCAAAACATTTCAAACATCCAAACCCATCCATCTACATCCATGCATAATAGATGATCTTTATATGGTAAGAAATTCAACTTAAACAACGTCGAAATCTAATTGGTTTCGCTCTGTGTAGCATCATCTAATCAATCCAACCACATGCCTCGCATATGACTGGCAATGCCAGGCACCCTTACTAGATGGAGATGCTCATTATATTATTAGAGAGGAGACTTCAAAGTAATTAGATTTCCTTTTTCTATCAAACATGTCTTTTAGGTCATTATATTACATCTCGACCACCATATCAAATTGTAGTAAAGCCCGGCAACGCCGGGCACCATAACTAGTGTAATCTTAAGTTCTGCATTTTGTGCATTAGCAATTTTGCACAGATATGTTCGGCAGGCCGCTTGGAGCTGCGCAATGCGCAGGGGGTTCGAATCCCCCGGTTTGTTTCTCCATTGTCTGAAGAAGGCTTGGGCATTGAGGCCTGGCAAATTGTTGTCTGTGTGGCCGAGTCGCAGCTGGTTTGCTGTTGGGCTGCTTAGCTATTGTAGCAGGGAAGCTTGTGGCACAAACCTGACTGTCTATTAATTTAGAAGTATGATCCGGTCCTGCTTTAGTGCCTCCAATAGTGCGTAGCATGCCTTGGAATAGGGACTTGCTATTTTGAAGTCAAATGACATTGGAATCCTTTCCAATGGCTGTCAATTGCCCTTAGGAATAGGGCCACATCAGCATTTGACCCCATCCCCCGCTGAGGTGTAGGGATGGGATCGCACTAGAGGGAATATCCCTCAGAATATTCCCATATCTGATGGCCGGGAATTCACTAGAGCGCCCATCAGCCATAATATGCAGATATTTCAGAAAGCCTAGTTTTGATGTTGAGCCTTTTGAATCATGTTAGTCTGACAAATCTTGACTTCAATTCCCCAGCCAAAATGGCTTTGCATCATAGAACTCTACAAATACTGACTCTATTTTGACCTTCAAGTCCATGTTATGGAATTTTAAGGCCACCACAAAATAGCATATTTTGACGTTGGTGTAGAGCTTTGAAAGCTCAACTAACATTTTCATATGTGGCAAATATCACGTACCTATTCAAAAGCAGACCTTCGTGGAAAAGAATTCAAGTACTAACCATTTGCAGATGCAAGACATCATAAAGCTGGGATTTTTTATGTTGTTGGACATAATGTAGATTCAACATGAACAGGCTATGAGCCTTACGAGTTGCATATTTTGATGTCTTCGTTCTTCAATGTTATTTTATATTAAACGCGTATACATTTTCAATAGATGTAGGAGGAAGTGCATTTTTTCTGGGAGGTGATGAAGTAACGTACCTATCTATATATCCCACATTTGAGCATTGGGAGGGAAGGGCTGTTTAAATGCTATGCATGAAGACAAAGTAGGGTAGGTACATGAACCTTAAGGATTTGGTGCAGCCCAGGCTATGGACTAAAGTTAGGTAGAGGTTTGATATGAATTTATCACAAAGAGGCTAAAAGGTTTGATCATGTTGTTCTCTCCTATTTTCATTTGCGCTGTATCTTTCTGTTGTTTCTCTCTTATTTTCATTTGCATCACTTCTTCTTATTGTTTCTCTCTTACTTCTATTTGCACCGGTCATTGCATTTTAACACAAAATGAGGAGCTAATTGTTAATGAATAAACATAAATCCAACCGAATACCATTTTGGTTGTGAGCATATGTACAATTGGATTTCTTTTGATATGCTTCAATTGTTATGCCTAGAAGATAACCACACCAATCAAATTCTGAATTCAGTCACAAAATCTGGTGTTAGGCAACTAGGGGTCCCTATAATACGTATCATTGCTTGATTAACATGTATATCACAACATTCCAATCCCATTGATCTGGATGGCATGCCATAAACTTCCGAAAAGCATTCCTTGTTTCTTTATTTGCTGCTATAATGTATGGTGTCCTTCCAGCAACATCTTTGGCACATGGGTCTGCCCCTTGCTCTAAAAGCTCCAAAACATGCTCTATATTTCCAACTTTTGATGCTTCATGAAGTGGGGTTAAATCTGCTTTTGTAGAACTTTTTTCTTCTCCTTTATGGCCTTCTTCAGTGTGTTGTTCTACATCAACAAGAGGTACCTGAACTATGTCAGATCTACTCCCATGGAAGTGCATCTTTGTTTTTTCTTGTTCTTCTGCTTTTGTCAACAATTCGCCACATGGTAAATCACGAAGGGGAAGAATGCTAGGGTTTAGGAGCGGCTAGGGCGGCGGCAGGCGGCCGCCCGATCCCTTGGAGACTCTTTTCTTGCATCTTGGTTGCTGGACGAGTAGCCAGTGGAAAACCTGGCTACTGGCTTCTTCATTCGGTGGCTTCTTTGCAGATTTACTGAAGGTGGACGCAGCTTCAAGTCTTGTAGCAGAGGCATCTTGGGTGTTCGCCTAAACTTCTAAAGATACCTGTCCAGCACAAGACCTGAGGTCAGAAAGCCTTCTGGCTTGTTCTTCTGTGATCAAACCAGCTAGTGGAGTCGCCATTCTGCATCAATCTTTCTTGCTTTCGGTTGATCTTTGCCAAGGAGTTCCAACATGGGGTTCTATGGCAACGATTTACATCCTTCTCTTTTGTGGGCGCTTGGCTAGTTCTTTCATCAGGTTCAGGTCAGGATTAGATAGATAGATAGGATTAGAAAGGAAAGGCTGCACTCACTGCAGGCAAGGAAGTTTATTGCACTCACTGCAATTTGGGGGCTTTGATGTACTTCGGGTTACAGCTCCTATCTTGGAGAGGTGTATGCGTGCCATAGTAACGATTGAGTTTTCTTCGGTTTATGAACATGAAAAGAAAATGCTTCTTTCTTGGCCGACGAGGTTAAGGCATCGGGACTAGTTGGAGCGCAACTAACTTGAACTTGGCGGTGTGGCCTCTCATTGTTGTCCGCTAAGGCACCGCCGTAACTTGGGGTATGGCATGTTTCTTCTCTCGACCGCAGTGATCATTGAGAGATTGGTGCTCAAGACATATTCGGCCCAAGCATCTTAGGCACCTTTATTTTGCAATGATTTTTTCCGAGGTGGCGGACTTGTGTTGTATTTAGCATCTTAGTTCTTGTGTTGTCCCTTTGTATGAAACTTTCCGGTGGATGCTCAAGGAGTGCAAAGCGACTTACAAGAAACAGGTTGCCTTAGCTTGGGTGTTGGTGAGGTCATGGAAGGCGTTGGTGGAATGTGGCAAAGATTATACGCTTGGTGCTGATTCTAACAGATTTTGGATGCCCTAATATTGTATCTTGAAGGAGTTTAGTTTTTTCATGTTGGCTCACTTCTATCCCAGCTAGAAGAAGGGTGTGGTTGCAAGAGGCAGCATTATGAAAGAAGGCCATACTTAAGGGAAAATCCAGAGGCATTTGGATCGGGAGGACCAAATGCATTCACCGGCCGCTTATCGGTTAATTTGGTTGGTTGAGTATAATGAGGATGATGCCCAAGCAGGTGACTAAAGGTAGAGGCAGAAGTAGTAGACCACCCTTTGGGGAGGCCTCTAGAAGGCATTGGCTTTTGGAGAAGATAGTGAGACAACTTATCTCCTAGTACAGCAGGAAAAGAGTAAGCTGCCTCCTTGTAGTATCCTTTTGCAGATGTGAATTTTGGGGCCAAGTTAACGCGCGGGAAGACACCCCTTCGCCTCTACATTTGTCTACCTGTATTTTCGGGTGGTTTTTTAGGTGGCAGCATCTTCATGTATTATTGGGATATTTGCTTTCGATGAACTTCTGGAATGGTTCTGTTTTCTGCCGCCACACTTGGGCTTTTGAGCACCCGTGTTGACACGTTTAGGCTATCTGGCTATTTTGGAGCCTTAAATAAATGTATTTACTACATACTATTAAAAAAAATAAAAATATCTTGCCTTCAAAAAAAAAAAAAAAAAAAAAAACCTTTTAAACCTGTCTCCAGACTTTTATCTCGTTATACCTTTGCAAGGAAATAACTTGATACAATAAGCAGCCCTAAGCTTAGTCAGGTGTACTAAACTTAGGCCTAGACTATGTTACTTTATTCGACATTAACTATGAGCCAGAAAGAAACATTCCAAATATTCAATGCCATGTGTGCTCCAAAGTAAATTCTTCCTTATTAATATTCAAAATCATATTGTCATTTATACAAACCGAAATATCCATTATTTAGCACTATTTACATCAAACCATTGTATTGTAGACCGAGTAGTTCATTGCAGCTCCGCAAATGCACTCTTCGATTTCTTCGCAATCTTTTAATATGTATCCGTGGTCTTTATCCAGCTCCACTTTTTTTAAAAAAGGAATACATAACAATGAGCAAAAGATCCTGTTACCTGCACCAACATTACAAAAAACAAGCATTAGAAATGGTTGCCTTGTACATGGTAGCAGGTGTCATGGGATCTTTTGGGGTCATCCCCCTTCACACTGCCATGTAAACAAACAAAATAGCAAACAGAATCTAAAACGACACCATTAGACAGTGAAAACCAGATTTAATCTAATGGACTAAACCAAGGCAAATGCCCAATACCCATATGTGTACCATCCACCTGTTCAAATAACATAAAAAACAGTCTGTATATGTGTATATCGGCATCGTTTAGAGAGCACATTAATTAATCTCCTATCAGTCAGCTTGTTCTTCTAAAATTGTACCATATACAGGCCAGAACTGTTCATGTTTCCTATATCCTAGAAATGCTTAATTTTATGTGTCCATGTTTATCAGTGCCAGCCATAATTCAGCCTTCATCCAAAGCTAGCTTGTATGATTTGAACTTAAAGTCATAGAGCACCTTAGATTTCCTATTCTGCTTTATGCTGCAATTCTTCTCAACCTGCCTGCATCCTGCAGTGTCTAACTTACACCCTTACTCCGTATTATGGAAATAATTTTACAAAGTAGGCCATGTCTCTAAACGGCATATAACTTGCTGCATGGCTTGATCCTATTGGTTCAGTAACAAGAACTTAATATCAGCATGTAATGGGCTCAGAACCCTGTCACAATGAGTTCAATGCAGCCGCAATTTAGCCAGATCCCTATCCCTATTGCACAAACAATTACTGCATTGTTAATCAGAGCAACTAGAAGAGGGTTTTACATTGTTACAGTCATCCCGCAAGACCAAAAGTGATGTACCACATGGTACAGCCATCTGGCAACATCACATAATTGCAAATAGCTCAAATGAAGTTCATAGGCATTTCTAGCCTAGCTAACAATATTCTGGCCTCCAAAGTCAGACATCTGAAGCCAAATATCTGTGCATTCAAGAAATATAGCTTTCTAACCCTTGTTATGAAGTTCACTGCTGAAAGTTTCAGTCTGCCTGACAACTAGTGTTAAAACATGCATTACATTTTCTTTAAGCCAATCTGCTCTAATGCAATCTTTAGAATCGCACAATAAGCATAGACTATTAGATGCCGAATATCTGTGCATGCAGGAAGTATAAGTTTCTAACTGTTATGACATTCACTGCTGAAAGTTTCAGTCTGCCTGACTACTAGTGCTAACACCTGCTTTACATTTTCTTTAAGCCTCTCCTGCCCTAATGCACTCTTCAAAATATTATAATAAGTATAGACTACTATACAAATGCTGCAGTGTAGTCCAGTGGATCAATACCTAGCATACAAAGGTTAGTCTAGCCCAGCTTAATATTATGCTTTAAACTTAATGCAATACGCTGTTTATACCTATAATTTCCAAGAATCCAAATGCCCAAAAACAAGGCGCTTTTCCTAAGTCACCAAAAGTAACATAGAACTGTGGCAATTTTGTAGCTGCATGTCTACAACGTTTTTAGAGCTAATGCTTCTCAACAAATAACGTTTTGTAACATAGAACGTTTTTAGAGCTAATGCTTCTCAAAAAAGAAGATCTAGAAAAGAACCAAGATCTTCCCTATAACAGTGCCCATGCCCATAGAAATTAGTGCCTATGCCCATAGAAGATTATTACCAGATCATATTTAACAACCATTAAAGCATTAAAGACATCAAACCTTATTAGGACGGTTTAGGCCAATTGGCGTATTGCTGGAGTCGATCCATGTTGTAGCGGATTGCAGCCTTGTTAAAATTGTTCTTGTCATTGCATTGGCCTTGAGCAGAAGCCACAGACACTTCCAGCTTTATGTTCTCGCCAGTACTAGCCATTTCCAGTATGAACAAGCAAAATCTCATCACTGTTACTGATTTCAGGTATAGCAGCTCCTTCTCAACCATAGCATTCTTGTGCTTTGTTCCTTCCCATGAGCCGCGGAGGCAAATGCTCGGAGCAATAACTAAACCCTAGATAAGACAATTCTATCCTATCCTTTCTTACAAAGAAACCCTAGATAAATATGCGGGGATAATACCGTCAGTTCCAAATAGGTGCAGCAAATAACTTTTCATTGGAGTAGTACCATGTTCTCACGTTGCCATCACTACAAGCCAGCCATGTCATCATTTTGCTGCATAAGATCATCGGCCATTTTGCCCTAAAATGTTAGATTCCAACGAGCCAAAAATTGCATAGTCCACCACAATTGGTAAATTGTCATAAATTGAACTTTTTAACTAGCAAAGGTCAAGACCATTTCATCTCAAATTAATTGAGGTAGCAACAATCTAGCTGCTTGCCCAATACTTTCAAACTTACCAAATGCTTTTATTACAAGTCCATGACCCGATATTTTTAAAGCAATGTCTAAGCCGTATACAATCAGGCCTTTTATACCATTATAACCAAATTGCTTTAGAGTAATTCTAAGCAAGATGTATCTCTCAAATCTTCAAGAGTACCGAAAGGACTCATATAATCTAACTAATAAAAAAACCCTGCCACCTACCGTAGGTCAGGGGGGCCAAAGTGAGAACAATTTCATAGCAACAAGGAGAGTAGGACCTTGTTGCGCCAAGGCCCTACCCTACCTATATTGCTCGTACTTTTACACATGCATAATTTATTCATCTTAATAACATTGTATATGATAATTGGACATACCTCATTCTGCATAATGCTGAGTATAGCTCCTTTGATGTTTTTCAAAATGTTACCATCTTTGCTCAATATATTCAATAATCCCCTCAATGCCCAAAACCGCAGCTGCCCAGTCAGAATGTGAATACTCATATGAGGCATGACCATAAGGTCTAGCCATGTTATATCCGAATGGAATCGATAGCCTTTTCAATCAATAGGCTTTTCATAGTTTAAGCAAATGCTTATTGTCATGTGAATCATGACTTTTCTGCCCTCGTCCATTAGTTTTAACCATCATATATTATTGGTCTCATTCTTCTCATCCATTGCCCTTTCCTATATTATCAAACAACATGTCACTGTTAGCATGATAGAATTTCACCTGAATTTAATGCAACATAGTCCAGGTTATTGGTATAACCAATACACTGAGTTAAAGAACAAAAAAACCTTTTAAACCTGTCTCCAGACTTTTATCTCGTTATACCTTTGCAAGGAAATAACTTGATACAATAAGCAGCCCTAAGCTTAGTCAGGTGTACTAAACTTAGGCCTAGACTATGTTACTTTATTCGACATTAACTATGAGCCAGAAAGAAACATTCCAAATATTCAATGCCATGTGTGCTCCAAAGTAAATTCTTCCTTATTAATATTCAAAATCATATTGTCATTTATACAAACCGAAATATCCATTATTTAGCACTATTTACATCAAACCATTGTATTGTAGACCGAGTAGTTCATTGCAGCTCCGCAAATGCACTCTTCGATTTCTTCGCAATCTTTTAATATGTATCCGTGGTCTTTATCCAGCTCCACTTTTTTTAAAAAAGGAATACATAACAATGAGCAAAAGATCCCATTACCTGCACCAACATTACAAAAACAAGCATTAGAAATGGTTGCCTTGTACATGGTAGCAGGTGTCATGGGATCTTTGGGGTCATCCCCTTCACACCGCCATGTAAACAAACAAAATAGCAAACAGAATCTAAAAGCGACACCATTAGGCGGTGAAAACCAGATTTAATCTAATGGACTAAACCAAGGCAAATGCCCAATACCCATATGTGTACCATCCACTGTTCAAATAACATAAAAAGCGAGTCGTATATATGTGTATATCGGCATCGTTTAGAGAGCACATTAATTAATCTCCTATCGGTCGACTTGTTCTTCTAAAATTGTACCATATACTGGGCCGAACTGTTCATGTTTCCTATATCCTAGAAATGCTTAATTTTATGTGTCCATGTTTATCGATTGCCGACCATAATTCAGCCTTCATCCAAAGCTAGCTTGTATGATTTGAACTTAAAGTCATAGAGCACCTTAGATTTCCTATTACGCTTTTATCTTTGCAATTCTTCTCAACTTTGCCTGCATCCTGCAGTGTCTAACTTACACCCTTACTCCAGTATTATGGAAATAATTTTACAAAGTAGGCCATGTCTCTAAACGGCATATAACTTTTTGCGCATGGCTTGATCCTATTGGTTCAATAACAAGAACTTAATATCAGCATGTAATGGGCTCGGAACCACATCACAATGAGTTCAATGCGCCGCAATTTAGCCGGATCCCTATCCCTATTGCACAAACAATTCTTTGCATTGTTAATCGAGCAACTAGAAGAGGGTTTTACATTGTTCAGTCATCCCATAAGACCAAAAGTGATGTACCACATGGTACGACCATCCGGCAACATCACATAATTGCAAATAGCTCAAATGAAGTTCATAGGCATTTCTAGCCTAGCTAACAATATTCGGCCTCCAAAGTCGGACATCGAAGCCAAATATATCGTGCATTCAAGAAATATAGCTTTCTAACCCTTGTTATGAAGTTCATCTGCGAAAGTTTGGTCGCCTCGACAACTAGTGTTAAAACATGCATTACATTTTCTTTAAGCCAATCTGCTCTAATGCAATCTTTAGAATCGCACAATAAGCATAGACTATTAGATGCCGAATATATCGTGCATGCGGGGAAGTATAAGTTTCTAACTGTTATGACATTCAACTGGCTTTGAAAGTTTGATCTGCTGACTACTAGTGCTAACACCGCTTTACATTTTCTTTAAGCCTCTCCGCCCTAATGCACTCTTCAAAATATTATAATAAGTATAGACTACTATACAAATCTTTGCAGTGTAGTCCGGTGGATCAATACCTAGCATACAAAGGTTAGTCTAGCCCAGCTTAATATTATGCTTTAAACTTAATGCAATCTTTGTTTATACCTATAATTTCCAAGAATCCAAATGCCCAAAAACAAAGGCGCTTTTCCTAAGTCACCAAAAGTAACATAGAACTGTGGCAATTTTGTAGTTGCATGTCTACAACGTTTTTAGAGCTAATGCTTCTCAACAAATAACGTTTTGTAACATAGAACGTTTTTAGAGCTAATGCTTCTCAAAAAGAAGATCTAGAAAAGAACCAAGATCTTCCCTATAACAAAGTGCCCATGCCCATAGAAATTAGTGCCTATGCCCATAGAAGATTATTACGGATCATATTTAACAACCATTAAAGCATTAAAGACATCAAACCTTATTAGGGACGGTTTAGGCCAATTGGCGTATTCTTTGGAGTCGATCCATGTTGTAGCGGATTGCAGCCTTGTTAAAATTGTTCTTGTCATTGCATTGGCCTTGAGCGAAGCCCGCAGACACTTCCGGCTTTATGTTCTCGCCCGATTACTAGCCATTTCGGTATGAACAAGCAAAATCTCATCAACATTCTCGATTTGGTATAGCAGCTCCTTCTCAACCATAGCATTCTTGTGCTTTGTTCCTTCCCATGAGAGCAGGAGGCAAATGCTCGGAGCAATAACTAAACCCTAGATAAGACAATTCTATCCTATCCTTTCTTACAAAGAAACCCTAGATAAATATTGGGGATAATACCGTCGGTTCAAATAGGTGCAAACAAATAACTTTTCATTGGAGTAGTACCATGTTCTCACGTTGCCATCACTACAAGCCAGCCATGTCATCATTTTTTGCATAAGATCATCGGCCATTTTGCCCTAAAATGTTAGATTCCAACGAGCCAAAAATTGCATAGTCCACCACAATTGGTAAATTGTCATAAATTGAACTTTTTAACTAGCAAAGGTCAAGACCATTTCATCTCAAATTAATTGAGGTAGCAACAATCTAGCTGCTTGCCCAATACTTTCAAACTTACCAAATGCTTTTATTACAAGTCCATGACCCGATATTTTTAAAGCAATGTCTAAGCCGTATACAATCAGGCCTTTTATACCATTATAACCAAATTGCTTTAGAGTAATTCTAAGCAAGATGTATCTCTCAAATCTTCAAGAGTACCGAAAGGACTCATATAATCTAACTAAAAAAAAAAAAAAAAAAAAAACAATTCGCCACATACAATCTTGCTTTCCTTTTCTACAAATGCAAATGACACTAACATCTCAAAAACCCTTTTTGCTTCCTTAAATGTTGCCCTTTTATGGAGAACTCGTGGATCACCCCTATCTAAGGGTGGACTCTTGCCTCCAAAAAGGTTTGCGCATTACGAGAAGGGACATGCACAAATATCTTATCCGCATTTTGCAAGTGTTGAGCTGGATAGCAACAATTGAATGTCCTAAATATCCACTACAAAGACGAGTATCACAACACACGACAAAATTAATGACAATGTGATGATAAACAGGGCATTGATTTGGAACCTTTTTTCTTCCCTCAAAATGCCATTCTACATGTTCTATATTAACATTTTCCATATGTAATCAGAAAAAAGCAACAACTTATAAACGACATGAATGCAATACCAAAATATTTATGAACAGCAAGTAGTATTCCTTCATGTACATGTTATTTTATGATTTTGGATATGTGAATGAACTCTGACCTTTTGAAGAGCATATTCATTGTAACGTCTAAGAGATGCACCAGCTGATTTCGGTGCTCTGCCAGTTGCATCCTCGTCATCTTCTGATTCTGTTTCAGATCCAGAAATGCTCGGTATATCACTATCTCTTTCATGTCCTTCTGCAAAGGCTTCAAAATCTTCCTCGCTCAGAGCCCTTTTCTTTAGAAGCTTCCATTTTACCTATATCGTAAAATATAAACAACTTTTAACACTGTATTAGCTATAACCCCTTTTTTTTCCATTTGTTCTATAAAAAACTAACATAAGATATCTACAATTAAGACATCTTCAAATATAAACACACTTTGCCATCCAGACCTGTAGTGAATGCATTGCAGAACATGAAATAGCAGTCACTGATTAAGTTTGATCAGCTTGATTCTCAAGCTTTTAGCAAATAAGCAGTCCAAACATACTTGCAAATTAGATCCAGCAGCCACACATGAGTCTGAATCTTTATGGGTCAGCAAACAAATATTTAGGCAGTCTAGCAAATTGGACCCATTGGCTCCGGGGAAATAAGTAGGGGCCAGCTAAGGAAGAAATGCCCTGATTTTTTTTCCTGAGCATGGTCACCATAGAGAAAGACAGGGAAGATTAATATTCACAAACAGTCCGTCCATGGATGAAAATCTACCAAATTTCTCATTCGTCACCTGTAAAGATTAAGAACCTGCATGGCTTAACAGAGATGAAATAACACCATGCTAGATGATCGAGTAGAATAACAGAAGATTGGAGAAAGACATGGCAATCAATGTCATAACATATAGAAGGCTATTAAGAGCTTTTACTGGCATAGACTTTATAATCAGTGCAAATATCATAATAACATGCATCTCACTGAACATAAACATCAATAAGGGACACGGGAAATTAAAGTATGGGAATTATCTTACCCAGACGGAATTCTTCAGCCTTTTGCTCAATCCATCCCATATTTGCAATAGTTGTGAATCGTTGATCTGTAATATTTTTTCTGGTCAACAATACAGCAGCTAAGAGGGGTGAGAAATATGGAAAGAACACACATGTAGGTTACTGCAAACTGAAGCTCTGTTAGAGTTGGGAAAATCGACCTGCAAATCAAGAACAGACATGTAGCTTGCTCCAATCTTTATTCAGCTATGCAAGTCAGTGATTTTCCATTCCCTGGGCAGAAGGATTAATGCTTCAATTAGGTGCAAACCAAGCTCAAAGCTTGTTAAGGATGATGTAACGGACCCATGGGAGACTGCTCGAGTAGATCTTGGTGTCGCGTTCCCGAGTCACCGGCATAAATGTGTAGAAGCGACTACTCATAAACGTCTAGACGGTTTTGCCCAGTTGGTTAAGGGCATGTCGGTTAGGAACATTACATTTGGTATCAGAGCAGGGCTCGAGTTCGAGTTTCCATGGGGCAAGTATGACCCGAAATACTGTTGGACGGTAGGTCATGACTTGGTTTGTGATGCTCGAGGACGAGCATAGTCTAGTGGGAGAGATTGTAACGGACCCATGGGAGACCGTTCGAGTAGATCTTGGTGTTGCATTCCCGAGACACCAGCAGAGCATAGTCTAGTGGGAGAGATTGTAACGGACCCATGGGAGACCGCTCGAGTAGATCTTGGTGTTGCGTTCCCGAGACACTAGCATAAATGGGTAGAAGCGACTATTCATAAACGTCTAGACGGTTTTGCCCAGTTGGTTAAGGGCACGTCGGTTAGGAACGTTACATTTGGTATCAGAGCAGGGCTCGAGTTCGAGTCTCCATAGAGGCAAGTATGATCCGGATTACCATTGGATGGTAGGTCGTGACTTGGTATGTGATGCTCGAGGACGAGCATAGTTCTAGTGGGAGAGACTGTAACGGACCCATGGGAGACCGCTCGAGTAAATCTTGGTGTCGCATTCCTGAGACACCGGCATAAATCTTGGTGTCGCATTCCCGAGACACCCCGGCATAAATGGGTAGAAGCGACTACTCATAAACGTCTAGACAGTTTTGCCCAGTTAGTTAAGGGCATGTCGGTTAGGAACGTTACAGATGAACAGTGGGTAAGGCAACACATCATCTGCAAGTTCAGCAAATCTTCTGAGACGATCAAATCGCATAGTGCCCACTAACCGTAAAACGGATCAGGGAAAAGAAAGACTCAAAATTTGGCGAAGGACTGCTATTCCGGAAGTTTACCTGCAGGAAGCAAGAAGGAAAAATGGCATCAAAGACCATGCTCTAGCGAAGCCCTAGGTTTTAGAAGCCATAATGGCATTGCAACTCCTCCCCTCACCATAGGCGCCCCAAAATCTGCCACGAGTTTTGGAAACGGATACTGTGTTGGGCTGAGGCTTCCTTGTCAGAGCCATTTCTTCGTGCAGGGCTCCTGCTGGGAAAGGTCGTAGAAAGATATGATAGCTATTTCCAATCTATGGCAACTTAGGCAGTCTGCTTGCATATCAATCTATACTCTGCTTTTGTTTCGACCCAATTGGCCGCTTCCCATTTTACTCAAAAATCACAGAAACCCATTTGTGCTTACTGCTTATGGGCACTACATGCCAAATAATTAAGCACAAGCAGGGCCCTCTAGAGCTTTTGCTCAGCTTCTAAGATCTAACGGCCAATACTTCCGAACACCATCGAGCTACTGTATTGGATCTACCTCAACCAAGAATTTCCATTCTATCTTGTTGCTTCAAACTCTTCGTCCTTGCTTTCATATAATTTCTTTCTGTAGGCAGCATCGTAATGAAACAGAGAATAAAGGGCAGATTTGATGAGAGGAAGAAGTAATAGAAACAACCGGACTCAGCATGTACAGATATGAGCCCTTTGATTGCCTCTCAAAAACGACTCTTGTATCGAGGAAGATCCATGGCCGGAGGCAGAGGCATCCCGAGCCAGTTCGTCATGGCGCCATGCCTATCCGATGCTCTGCGATGCATCTCATCCGTCCGGTATGCCCCGTCGGCATAAACCAATGGCCAAAATGGCCCCAATTATCAACAATTCTCAATTAGTGCTTTTATTGAATCTCAACCGTTGAATTTTATTAATGACAATGACTCAATGGCCATGATTCATTTGGTCGTGAAGCCAGACAGCCCTCTGTAAGAATATATATAAGGTAGATAGTGATATTAAAGAACAATGGTAACATCACTCGTCGACATAATGGAGATTTCGTTTACAATCCATTTCATTCTTCAACCATTCAATTCTCTCCAAATCTAGAGTGCTGGAGGCATGAATAAACCACAAAAATCAAATTATATTTTTCGCAGCCATACAATCTTGGTTTAAGAAATTTCTGAACCATTTAGCTGATGCTTTCGGATATCTTTGTAGTTCGCTCTGAAAATCCACATAATAAAGACCAAATCTTACAGTGTAGCCTTCAATCCACTCATAATTATCAAGTAAACTCCAAACAAAATAACCGCGCACATTTACTCCATCTCTGGAAGCCATCATATCAAGAATTAAGTCAAAAATTTGTACGAACGACTATAGTCTTTATCTCCATTGGAGATCAGACATACAATTATTGAAGAAAAACGAAGTAGCAGAAGAGAAAGCACGCATGCACACGCGCATAAATATAGAGAATCTACATAGTTTACCTCATTGCTGCAAGTAGTTCGGAAAGGTATGAATGGTGAAACTCAATCCGTGCTTGATCATCTAGTGCTGTCTCTAATGGCATGGAAGAATTGTTGTATTCATCAATACCTGCATTCATGGAGTTCAGACAAGGAGCATATTGAGCAGGATAAACAATGCTTATCTACAACGGTAAGAATACTAGCATGCAAAGTGTACAAGGGACGTGGCCAAAACACAATCAAAATCATTTATATTGTTAGTTAATCTTTTGATAAGACAATAATGCAATATAAATTAAGAAAAATCACTCTAGCACAGCATTACCATTTTCTGTTATCACTATAGTTGGATTTTGGTAATGCTCTTTGATGTAGTTCAAGAGTTTCCGCATTCCCCAGGGCACAACATAAAGCCAATCTGAAGCAGCCTGCAGCGAATGGAACTTAGCCAGACTATGCAGAACATAATTAACTCAGACCTTGAATAGGCATACCCGCAGTCCAATTGGAACTCCATTCCGAACAGCTGCAGTTTACACATAAGTGTCAGACTCCTGGTTGACATCCTCAACTAGGTGCTTCTCAATAATAACATGGCAGTGGAGGTCAAAAGGGTTATTTGCAGAAAAACCTTTCACATGATCGCATCATAAGACCGTCCACAGTTCCATGACCTCTATTAATTGTCTAAGTTTGTTTTCTTGTTTTTTAAGGATAGTTTCAATCTCCCACAACCAAGTACGAAGATTAAATCCAAACGGATACAAATAAATATATCACAATATACGCCGTCACATTGCAACTTATGACATTTTATGAGATTCTTTAGTATCTTTGGGAATATCTCCACTGTAATTCGCCAATTTGCTTACAAAAGATGTCTAAAATGTGGATGTACCATATTTGTGTCCACAGTGAGACGTTAGGATTTGTTACGATCCCGTTTATCATACCTTAACGTCCTGGTCCTCATCCTTTCACTCTAGGTTTTAATCTCAGCCATTCATTCTAAAGTGCTATATCCAGTAACATTATTGTGGACTAATTTGTTATGGCCATAACAAGCATGTTATGGCCATAACAAGCGTGTTCGAATTTGCTGGTACCTATTATCCAAAAACAGAGATTTCACAAATAGGATACAGAAGAGGCGGAGATAGGATACAGAGGCGGCCGGCAGCGGGAAAACAAGCAGGGAAAAGATCATTCTATGGCAGCGGAAAGATGCAGGAAAAAGATCATTCTATGGCAGCGGGCAGATTAACTGAGATTTTAGGCGAGGATTAACTGGAGGTTGCTCTTAAATCTGCGTGCTCTTAAATCTGCCTGCCGGTAAAAATATTTCTCAAGCCTGCAAAAGTTCGAACATAAAGTCCTGTTTTCTTTCACCGGAGCTAAAAAAAAGCTCTGTTTTCCTGTTTAGAAGGATGATCTTAGGGATCTTAGGCCAAATCTGCTGTTAAACAGTGTTTGCCGGATCTGCTGTTAAACAGTGATTGCATTCTTGCCGGATCTGCTGCCAAACCATAATATGGCGTTGGATCTGTGAGCCAGCCAGCCTCTATTCCTCTTTGTCTCTGCAAAAGGACTCGGCCCAGGACGTTAAGGCCGATAACGTCCTCCCCTCGGAGTTATGGGCCAGGAAAATGGCCTCGTGGCCATGTGGCCACGAAATTCCTCGGCCGTACTGCCGTACGGCCTCGGAATTTCGTGGCAACATGGCCATTCGGCCATTTTCCTGGCCCATAACTCCTCGGGAGAGGACGTTATCTACCCCATGTATAGTGCTTTTTCTAAATTAATTTAGTTCCTCCTCCGTTTCTTTTGAGGTTCCGCTGTCTGGGAGGGCTGTTCTCAACGTAAATGCCTCATTTTTAGAGGGGTCGCTAAATTCATATAGATAGAGAGAATGAATTTCCCTATGCTCAGAAAGCCAAAAAAATATTGCACTAGCAAGCTCACCTCCTTTACTGTTGCATCAAAATATGAGGGAATATACAGGTGAATTTTAGTAATGCTTACCTGGGCATTGTACATGAGAATCCCACACGCAGTTTGGCTCTTGATCTAGCTCTTGAGAAGTGTCAATTGCATAATATGCAGTGTAGTGGTTTAAGCCCAAAAAATCAAATGAATTTAACAATGCCCTTGTTTCATTTTCCTTGAATATTGGGAGACGATCACCTACATACTTCCGCATTGACCGTGGATAATCACCAAAGACCAAAGGATGCAAATACCTATGGTCCATAACCCATGGTGCAAATGAGGCAAAACACAGTACCAGGAAAAGAAAAAGGAAGAGAAAAGATTCAAAAAAAAGAAAGAAAACTTAACCATCCAACATTACCATCCAAGCATGAAATCTGTAGCCCTCTCCGCAGCTTCCATGTCCGCAGAGGAATTTGAATATGGTTCAAACCAGTTACTATTTAAAGCGATGCCAATGAGTCCCTTTTGCTGAGCCTGTTACTTTATTGTCAAATGTGCAAAGCTCTCCATGTTGCTAACCAATGAAGGCCCCACTAACCTGGTATTTGTTCCTGTATTTTGTTACGGCAGCTGCATGTGCAAGGAGGACATGATGTGCAACAATATAGGGTTCTGTAGATGAGTTCCCTTCTGAGCATGTACCTGTGGAGCATCTTCCTGGAGCATGGGTTCCAGTACAATACCCTTCCGTCACAAAGGAATGTGGTTCATTGAATGTAAACCAGTTTTTTACACGATCACCAAAGGCTGTAAAGCAAGCTTCCGCAAAAGCCGCAAACTCATCCCTAGTAGCAACAAAGTGTTAAGAAAGTCAATGCATGTGCAAGAAACTTTTTAAATCCATAAACATAAATGCCTTAACAATCTTGCTGTGAAGTTGCCAACAGATGACGTAGTCAAAAGAGTCACATTCATTATTGTTAGATTGCATATCTGAACTGGACCTCTGTCAGAGACGACTCGTGATTGCGCCATGTCTTCATGCTGGTAGCGAAGAAGATGAGCTGATTGTCTTAGCTGCCTGCTGATTTATTGAGTGAATAAAGGGAAAACTTGTTTGAACTCAAGGGGTTCTTGCTTCAAGAATCAAAGACTTTCTTCAACTATAGAAGGTGTAAATGGCACCAACAAAAAAGCCTTCAACCATTTGAAGACACAAGAAAGACATTTAAGGCTCAAATCAGCTTGGATTATGTCGAAGAAACCAGCTCCAAGGAGTTATGGCTAGTTAATGTTCTGTTTCGGAATATGAATGTATGGGTGCAATTGACACTAACTTTATACATCGGATACGAGTGGTATTTTCATTATACAAGGCCATATAGCCTTCTCGGTTAGAATGAGTTAGTGGTTCTAGGTGCTGATATTCTTTTGCCCTATCAGGTATGGAAGTAATAATTCAAGATGTTAGGGGATGCAAAAGTCTTCATAGACAGAAAGAGCATGCCCTCTGGATTTTAGCGAACACTCTGTGGTACTTAAAACTCCAACTTTGGAAATGGTCATGTGAAATGAACCAGGTCTTCAAACTAAAGCTTAACACAGGCCACTACAATTACTTTTACAAGGTTATAGCTGGCGTGAATCTTACACTATCTTTGGACTTAGCCATCCACCAAGGGTATCCTCAAGTATTTGTGGCATGTCCCAATGATACAAGGTCACATATGGCTCAATTCCTGTAGATGATGGCATCAGAGGAATAGTTGCATCATGAAGACATTTGTAACAACTAAATATTTACCATGGCTGAGAAGACCATTAATAAGAGAATTATAGTGCGCCACCGCATCTAAATTAAGTGGAGATCCACAACCACCTGAATATAAACATCTCTTTAGGCCTTAATACAAATTACAAAGTCGGAGACAAATTACAGGAACTTTACAAACGCCATCAGCAGAGCAGTCATCGTTTGCATATATAAAATTAGGAAAAGGAGACAGTGGAAAAACATTGATATGATGAGTTTCCACCATCGTAATTTCCAGTTGAAGCCAAACTTACTAAGATGACATCTATATGAAAAGAGTTTCCTCGTCCACATGAAAATAATCAACATGTGGATTCCCATTTTCACAAGGTTTCAGATTTCTTAACTGACTTGTAAGCCAGGAACACAGCGTATCATTGATAAACGTAGAATGAGCTGTTAAAGGCTAGATAAGACCTACGCCTTTCTATGACTACAACATGGAGGAGAATAAGAAGAAGACATCTAGCTTCTGGTACAGTATTCCCTACCTTTTATGAGGACAAAAAGCCTGGACTATTTCCCTATGAGAAATTTCAGCTGTTTTGACAGCCAAAAGTGTTTCGAATGATCTGAAACAAAGTGAACATAACAGAGTGATATGCACCTGGGTATATTCTTGACCATGAAATGGAGAACCTATAAGCATCCATGCTCAAGTTTTTCATCAACAAAATGTCCTCCTGCAGTTTGGACCAGCCATTAACATCTTAAACTTGTTAACCTAATAAATTCATGAATGTTGATAAGGTGACCAAGAATTTTCTATCTCAGAAGATTTTTACTATCATGAAATGAACTGATCAAGGTACACACAACATGAATCTTGTAGTTTACTGCATTGAAGTGATATAGAATTAGCATTTAGAGTATGCAAGACAAATTCAAATTTTATTTATTCCACTGCTAATGGCAAAAGATGATTTTCAAAAGCCAGCCATTCAGATTATACAGCTTTGACTTCTACCGTTATTTGGATTTATCATATAGAACTAAGTGTGCTCGAGAGCTGTATAATTATGTTTTCTAAATTTTCTCCCATATTCTAGAAAAGAAATATTTGAAGCTTGGGCCAATTCCTAGAAGAGAAAGATCAATTGTCATATAATGAAAATAACAATGCTTATGAGAGCTTAATAGCAGAAACTCCTTTAGCACTTAAGAATTCTAATTTAGAATTCTAAAATTCATCTTGTAATTATAGCATGAATTGAACCCGATTGCATATGATAAGTCTGAGAAACCACCTGTTTCAACTCAGTGCAAATCAAGAGACATGCAGCATTGTATATGTGAAAACAGCAGAGTCATAAGATGAAATATTAATACACATGAAGGGACCGTGCACAGATTTCACGGACTCTGTTTAATTGAGACAAATAAAGGCAAGGAAGACATACTTGATAACGATGATACTGATCATCTGCGGTGTCTCCATTTGACCCATCAGCTATCTTGTTTTTCACCTGATGAGAGAATGTGTCCCAGATGCTCCACGTTCGTCCTTCAGCTGTTACAGCACCTTCGCACTAGCAAGATTGACGAACTATATTAATACTTATCCACAAAGATAGTTAAATTACAAAGAAACCTCTGTCATATCTCACTTCTTGAAACAACTTAACCATGACCTTTCTAGAAATTGAAGCAATGTGTAAACTTAATGGATTAAAGTAGAACTCCACATAAACATCAATTTGAACATTTCTATTCTGTCATCAGGCAAAAGTTTTACCGTTGATTTTTGGAACAGTTTTTCAAATGCTTTTAACACTTGAATTAACAGGAAATTCAACGAACCTGGTAAGCAGCGGTTGCAGTGCCAAACACAAAATGAGGAGGAAAACTACACCGATTAACTTCAAGAGAATAAGCATCGTTGCAGCGGACGGATCGAACCCAAAAGAGGGTCAACAAAAACAAGAGAATCAAGGGGTAATGCGCCATGACTTCTCTGCTGAGACAAATTGTTCGAAGAAAGACCTATGTCAGCAAGGCAAAACTTGAAAAACAAGATCTCGAAAATATTGCATAATGTACATGTTCCAAGAGAAAATCACAGATACCTCTAGTCTCAGACACCAGGAACATTTGCAACAGGCAAAGTAGCGTCACGGTTTGCATATACATGCACTATTCTATCATAATGGTAAGTCTTTCTATGATTGTCATGTGCTAGGCGATGTACTGTCGGAAGTTGAAGGGGTCGAATCGATAGATATGCATATACGTGCATTATCTATCAGAATGGATTGTCTATATGTACTCTGGAAAGTTGAAAGGGTCGAGTCATGGGACAAGAAGGCAAAATATCTTTAAGTTGCTTATAAGAGATATAGTATTTTTTTTACGCTATACCACATGGCATCATCTCTCGTAGGTTCATAAAGAGAGAGAGAGAGAGAGAGTATTTTTTACGCCATACCACATCGCATCATCCCATAAGAGACATATGATAGCCCCCAAATTGTATTTTGATGCAATCCATTATTGGATTTGAAGACAATAGTGTGAAAAAATGATGCCATATGTTGTAGCTCATCTATGAACAAGCGAATGAACGAATGCTCCTTCATGTAATAAGCTTCTTGGTATTTACGCTCCTCCATGGTCTAAGAGGTGTGTAAGCATGCATTCTACTCTTCATTACTCATGTTCATTTGGAAGAGGAGGAATAGGCATTGGCTATCAAGTTCTTTAAGATGCACATGATAACATTGTCAAGATTGATACTAATCCTCTTTTGACTATTTCTTATGCTAGGCAGAGTCTTTTTTGAAGGTCATTGGATTAGTTTAACTGGAATTATAGTTGTGTCTATGCATCATATTTAGCAGGCTTGTCTAACTCCCTCTACAACAATTTCTCAAATTCTAGCCTATCCACATTGCACTCCACATCAACAAGTTTTAATTTATGTCGTTAGATCTTCAATTTTCTGCATCTATGACCCACTAAATTAAAAAATTGGTGAAATTTACTCCGCCTATCCTCGATGCCTAGTTCTTTCCTTCTGTTTTGTTCTCATACATCGTGTTCCTGATAGGATTTTGTTAGCCAATTATCTCCAAGACTCAAATTCTTCTAGCAAATCCACACTTAACCTTTGACAACTTTATATTCAACCTTTAACATTTTAAACATGCATTGAATACTGTTACTATTGCAATGTTCAGCACTGTAGCAATAATGCTAAAGGAATATATGATAAAATGAATTGGAAACAAACACTTATAACAAAGGTTTCTTTTCGACAGCCCAGGCATCCATCGTGGGATGGATCCGACTCCAAAGATGTCTGCATTACTTCACTGAGCATTTCATTCATCTTATAGATTAGTTTAGCGGCATTGATTCATGTTGAATCGGCACCAAATTCGGCTCTGGATCCTCCATTTCAAGTATATCAGTGCAACCTGTTAATGCATTATTTGACTGAGATAATTCAATGGTTAACCATAATATTTAACCATTGGATATAAGCATTAAATTTAAACCTTAGGCCCTTTAACCTTGAACCTTAGGTTTAGTTATTTTCAAGTTGAATAGGCATTATCTCCTATGCCTCTACACTTCATAAATCCCGAGCAAACAAGTAATCCCTTTGTACTCACTGCAAACCACTGCTACTGTGAAATTATTTCACTATTATAATATGAACAATATCTTTTCACTCTCCCTTCATATTATAATCCCTGCAATTGATCATATCTCTTAAATGGCAATATTTTATCGCTGTCAAAGGCTTGGTAAGAATATCAGCCAGCCGTTGGCTTGTGTGAATGTATTGAACTTGTATAATATTCTTGTTTACCAAGTCCCTGATAAAATGCATTCTCAACTCTATATGCTTAGTTCTTTCATGCAATATGGGATTTTTTGTCATGGCTATACAACTTGTACTATCTGAGTTCAAAATTAGAGGATCCTTTTGACTCATTCCTAGTTCATTTAAAAGTCTCCTGCTCCATGTAATCTCCTTAGCTGCAAGTGTGGTAGCTGAGTATTCAGCTTCAGCTGAAGATAATGCTATTGCATGTTGTTTCTTACATTTCCATGAGATTGGACCACCTCCCAACATCAAGATGAAACCAGAAGTAGATTTTCATTCATCAAGGTCACCACCCCAGTCTGAGTCACAAAGACTTTGCAATTCTATATTTTCTGAATCAAACCTAATGCCACAATCAATGGTCCCCTTAAGATATATAATCACTCTTTTTGCAGCTTGCCAATGCATTGTTCCATAATTGTGACAGTATCTACGCAAAATATTCACTGCATATGAGATATTTGGTCTGGTGCAATTGGCCAAATATAACAAGCAACCAATTAGTTCACGATAAGGCAATTTATCAGCCTCTAAGTTCTCCTTTTCAGTTTGGACAATCTTCATTAGACAACATGTTTCCTGGTACCATAGGTGTCTTAACAATTTTGCATTCTTCCATTTTGAATCTTTTTAGCACTCCAGCTATGTTTGATCCTTGAAAGAGTGTCAAAATATTTCTGTCTCTATCTCTGTAAACTTCTATGCCTAAAAATTTCTTGAGTTCTCCCAAGTCTGTCATTTTGAATCTGCTCTTCAAGATATCTTT
The DNA here is from genome assembly GCA_021234155.1 of Isoetes taiwanensis. Classification (NCBI taxonomy): domain Eukaryota; kingdom Viridiplantae; phylum Streptophyta; class Lycopodiopsida; order Isoetales; family Isoetaceae; genus Isoetes; species Isoetes taiwanensis. The sequence goes on from JAJEKV010000063.1 coordinate 1,527,979, forward strand.
GCACTTCTGCAGAATGGTTAGATTACTACTGACCATTATATTGTCATCAACATATAATGCAATGTAGCAGAATTCTGAATCTTCCTTAAATATATATAAGTTAGATAGATAGATAGATAGTATTTTAACGTCACGCCACTAGGCAGCATCCAACTGGACATGTGACCACACACCACACTACATTGCTCGGTTGGGCCCTGCCCCCAACCACCTTACATTGCGTCGGTTAGGATTTGACCCTCAACAGTACCGAGTGCGATTCTGGGCGGTCTCGAACTCGAGACCACATTGCTAAGGAACTAGTGTGTTACCATCATCCTTGAGTTTGATACACCCTTGTTCTTTTAAATAATTGTCCATGCATATATACCATTGTCTGGGTGATTGTTTCAACCCATATACAGCTCTTTTTAACTTCCATATTTTGTCTCTCCCTTGAAAACCTTTCGAGGCAGGGGTTTTTTAATCCTAGTAGTAATGATTGTACTAGCCCATTGTATGGGTCCCATGACCTATTGGTCTCCGTGGACGTTAAAAAAACTATTCTATTCTATTCTATTCCTTGCTCAAAACCAGGGGGTTGTTTCATGTAAATATCTTCTTCTAATTTGGCATTGAGGAAAGCTGTGGTAACATCCATATGGTGTATTTCTAGATCCCTAGCATTGGCCATTGCTAATAACATTCTTATGCTTGCCATTTTTACAATAGGAGAAAAGGTGCCCTCATAATCAATTCCCTTTTTCTGAGTAAAACCTTGTGCAACCAATCTGGCTTTATATTTCAGAGAATGTACTTTTGTTCCTTGTTTGATCTTATAAATCCATTTGCATCCTACTGCTTTTCTCCCTTTAGGCAAGTCAACTAACTCAAATGTCTCAGTGCCTTTAAATGCATTCAATTCTTCTTCCATAGCTATTTTCCATTTTTTTGAATCTGTACCTCTTATTGCCTCATCAAAGGTCTTAGTTACTTCAAAGTCTATCATGGCCAATATCTCAGTTAAATTTATTTCAGTAGAAATATGTTTTAATCTCCTACTTTTCCCAGATGAATCCCTTCCATATAGTTCAGTATTTACCTTTGCTTCATCTTGTAGAATTTGAACGCCTCTTCTTCTTCCATAATGTGTATCTGCATTTGTATCCTTTAGGACTTCTTCTCCTGTATCTTGACTAGAAGCATCCTTATCTGTTTGTGCATCAATTTCTTCATGCCCCTGCAAAATAACAGAGTTAGTGTCACTGTCATCATCATCAAAGTCGCATTTAATTAAAGTGGGTCAGATCTCGACATTTGGGACTCAGACTGAAAATGGGACTCATGCAAACAAAAAGTACGTTGTTATTGAACCATTATTAGATTTTTCTTGATAAAATAAAAATAACATTTACATACGACAATCCGAGAAAATGAAGAATAGAATAGAATAGAATAGTTTTTTTAACGTCCACGGAGACCAATAGGTCATGGGAGAGTGGAGAAAGAAGAGTAGGAAGGAAGGGAAGACAGAAGGACGGAGGGAGGGGAAAGGCATAGGAGCACGAGGAGGGCAAAAGGGCAAAGGGGAGGGGCCGAGCAAATGGGGAGGGAGGGGAAGGGGAGGAGGGAGAAGAGGAGGAGGGGCAAAGGGGAGAGCAAAGGGGCAAAAGGGGGGTATAGGACATAAAAAGGGCATGGGTAGGGGCAAAATGGCTTGGGTATATGGGTAGGGGCAACGGGGCAAAAGGGGTGGGATATGGGGAGGCTCAAAAGGGAAAACATGAAAGAAGGGAGGGAGGGAGGGGGGGTTCCATGGCTAAACAACCATTAGCAGAAATAAAAAGATTCATTAGACAACTTAAATAATATAATTAATAATTGATTAATTAGACAATAAATAATTAAACAATTTAGACAATGCATAATTAGAGAAGTTTTTTCTCGCCTCACGAGGCGAGAATGGGCATGATTCCTCTTTGTGCTCCCCAGCCTTTAGCTATTCTAAACGTATAAAACTGGGGCCTTTCTTCACACACTCCTCCACAGCAGCTGCAAATCCATCATCCCTCCAAAGCAGCGCAAAGCAGTTTCATCATTCAAAATATAGGGGCCAGAAAACGCCCTGAAGCTTCTAGATGGGGGCAGAAAGCATCTCGAATCTTCTGGAGCGCCCAAGCCCAGGATCCAAGAGCCCAATATTCTGTGATATTTGCTGCCCAATATTTTTAATCCATCGCTGCAGGCCGGAACCATACCTGTGGTATCAGAGACGACAATTTTGAAGTAATCTGCTGGGGCAGCAATACCCTGCAGCAGCTTGACGCGTCCAAAGGAGCCCAAAGCAGGTGATAGTAAGCTTGGCCGGGATGCAGATTCAAAGGGCAAAGGGCCGGGATGCTGCCATGGTCCGACCATAGCTCCATACAATTCTCAGGTAAATCTATATCTCTTGCTTTGTTTAAGCTGTCTATGTTCTTCTACTTGATGCCTTCTGGAGGATTCTATGGTATTAATCTAAATCAAAATCGTCAATGCATGCAGTGCAGAATAAGAAGCTTAGCAAGAAACGGGGATGACTTCTCAAGAAACAAGGCCTGTAGATTTCCAGGTTTTCCCTGCTCCACATCCACACCAAGACTCCGAATCAATTTTGTCGGAGCTATGGCTATGGCAGATTATGGCAGCTTCTTCCGGAAATAGAGTCCAAGTGGTACAACGGTATCTCCGGCTCAAAGGTGTGTGTACCAAATTTCAAAATTCAAATATGGGTGGGAAGAAAAAGCGAGGTATAGAAAACATTGGAAAAAAATATCATATAGAAAAAATAAGAATGTACGACATAATTTGGTGTTGAAATCGGTAATGGTAGGCTACATAGATATTGATTTTAAATTTTAAAGTTTTAGTCCTTGAAAGAAGATTGTTTAAAATAAAATTAGAAACTTCCTTAGTAATATCTTCTTGTCATCTAAAATATGGTTGCTGTAGGCTTCTTTGTTGTAAACTCCATAGGATCATTCTTGGGGTATGTTCTATGGGTATGTTCTATGTTCTATGATGCCTTGGGTTTTTTAAAGGATGTGACCATTGAGATATGTGTCTAGGGGTGACATAAGAAACAATGGCGCCACCCCGCATGTGCCAAATCCTTTCCTTTTCAAAAGTATATGCCCCCCCTCCCCTCCTTCCAATTTCAACTTTTAACCATGGATAGAGAAAAAAATGGAATATAGAGTGCACTTAAGAAAGGGGTGTCGAGTGGCCATAACACACTCGGTTAGGATGAGATAAGTCGACAAACTTATAAATGATTAAAATGTTAATGTAATTTTTTCTCTCTTAGAACTGCATTTTTCGCTGTTAGCTTCTTTTTCTCGACCCGCGAGTCGAGAAAGGCCCCAGACCTGCGTTTTTCATTCTGACCTGCTTTTCTCGACTCGCGAGTCGAGAAAGGCTCTCAGACGTGTAGTTTCCCAAAAATAGCCTTCAAAACCTGCGTTTTATACTTTGAGCTGCCTTTCTCGACTTGCGAGTCGAGAAAGACCCGCAACACTGCATTTTTTCCTCTGACCTGCCTTTCTCGACTCACGAGTCGAGAAAGGCTCTCAGATCTGCAGTATCCCAAAAATAGCCTTTAGAACTATGTTTTTTTTAATGAGCCACCTTTCTCAACTCGCGAGTCGAGAAAGGCTCTCAGACCTACAATTTCCCAAAAACGACCTTCAGAACTGCGTTTTTCACTCTGAGCTACCTTTCTCGACTCGCGAGTCGAGAAAGGCCGTTAGACCTGCATTTTCTAAAAATGGCCCTCAGAACTGGGTTTTTATTTCATTTTTCTTGCCTATAGCATCAGTTGACTAACTTGATTCTGTCTTCTGCAGTCCTTATCCCGACCAGATAATACATGCATCAATTTACCAATATGTTATACCACTTTGACAAACTCTAAAAAGAAACCATTTCATATTACCATGCCATAATACCAGCCTCATAAACCTTACAAGAGAACACATTAGTTTAGCCACATATGGTTTTTAATGAAATTAACCCCCAAACACGCATTGGTTTTTTAGAATGCTTTTCTAGTCATAACCATGGGAAAAACCATATAGTGTTTTAATTTTGGGTGCCTTGTGTGACATCAACACATGGCATCAAGGGTTATGTCATACCAGCAATAAAAACATTGAATTTATGATTAAGCAGGGATTAATTGAAGTAAGAGAATGTAAAGAAGATACCAGGACCTGTTATGGATGCATGGTGGGAAAACATACCAGACTTTCGAAAAATCACAAACGAGGGCAAAAGGAATACTGGATATTGTACATACAGACTTATGTGGACCACTTAATGTGAGGAGTATTGGGGGAAAAAGGTATTTCATCACTTTTATTGATGATTTTAGTCGAAAAACCAAGATTGCATGCTTGAGAACAAAAGATGAGGCCTTTTAAACATTTAAAATCTATTTAGCAGAAATGGAACTTGAGACTGGAAAAATGAATAAGTGCTTGAGATCTGACAGGGGAGGAGAGTTCATTTCTTCTGAATTCAAAAAATATTGCAAGATCAAGGGAATCAAAAGACAATTGACATGTAGGTTCTCACCACAACAAAATGGTGTGGCAAAAAGGAAGAATAGAACAATTTTAAATGCTGTCAGGGCCATGCTCAAACACACAGGTTTGCCAAACTATCTGTGGGAAGAGGCAGCCAAAACTACTGTAGAAATTCAGAATATGTTACCATCTTCGAGTATTAATGGTGCTCTACCAGAGATGCTTTGGTCTGAAACAACACCTAACTTTGATAAGTGAAAAGTATATGGATGTCTAGGTTTTGTTCATGTTCCAAAGGAGCAAAGGAAAAAGCTGGATGACAGGGCTAAAATTGGATATCTAGTAGGATATGATGAGCAATCCAAGGCCTACAGAATGTTTGATCCAACCAAAAAATTAATGATAAACAGGGATGTAACATTTGATGAGTATCAAGTTTACAAAGACCATAAAACAGTTGTTACTGCAATAAGACAAGAAGAAGGAAAGCTGCCAAAGATACCACAAAGAGAAAATGATGATATCATTGATAAGTCGCATTTAATTAAAGTGGATCTCATGCCATTCCCACTTTTTTTTGGAACCCTCTTATTTTACAAGAAAAAGGATGTATGAAGTATTTTGGGGCTTATTTTTCATTCAAAATATGAGTTTTTTTGTGTGAGGGCGAATTCCTTTACCAAGACATTTTGGCCCTTCTTTCTTGAATGAATAGGCAAGAAATCACAAACTCCAACAAAAATTAAGCAAATTGTTTACTTAATCACCAGAAAATGCTAGTTTTGAGATACTTTATATTTATGAATGGGGTCATCTAGATATATATTACAGTGGGTGAAGAAAAAATAATGGCCGTGTTGTCACCATGGAATAATTTAAGGGCTAAACTTAGCTATTTGGCGATTTTTTAGCACGTTTTCGAAAAAAATTGGCTAAAGTAAATGAAAAAAATCGAGAAAAAAATAATAATTTTAGCTTAACTTTTTTTGGGATTGCACCAACCCTGAAGCTCTTTAGCCAAATGCTAGGAAGTAAGAGAATGAAAATTTGTATTGTTTAGCTAAACCATAGAAACTTTTAGAATGAATTTCAGACTAGTTTAGCTAACATCATTCTAGTTTATAAGAAATATATGATTGGTAGTTTAGTTTCTAGGATTATAAATTAATTTGAGTCCTAGACTTTGCTAGTTAGCATTATTTTAGAATGTTTTCACAAAGAAAATGATTAAAATAAATGGAAACAATTGAAAACAAGTATAGTAATTTGGCTTAATATTTTTTGTTGGCCACATCATAGAAATTTTTTGGATGACGTTTGGGTTAGTTTAGCTAAACGCTAGAAAGTATGAGAGGAAAAATGTGTAGAGTTTAGCTAAACCACAGAAAGTTTTGGGATTAATATCGAGCAAGTTTAGCTAAAGTCATTCTGGCTAATAAGAAATATGCGATTAGTAATTTATTCCCTGGTTGTCACAACAATTCACCCTCCACACACGGACCACAAATGAAAATGTTGTGTGGAGCACTCTCCGAGCCACGGTGCAGACGATAGAAATTTGTAGAAGGGAGCCTTCATGGGCCACGCACTGGTTTGTCCAACCAATATCACCACTCTCTTCTTGTCTTCTTTCTTCAATGAACGGGTCTTTGCATTGCTTTCATGCAGTGTTTTACAGATATAGTTTTTCTATGTGGTTAAATATAGTGCTTTATTCATGTGACCTGTAACGTGGTTGATCGTTGCTAAATCTCGTGGTCAATGCACATGGTTCGTATTGTGTTAGATGAAAATTACCATTCTTGTTAGTAATTACTTGTTCGAAATATGCATGGTTTTGTTATGCATAACTTCATGGTTATCATTTATAAACCAGTAATGATAACTAATAGCGTTTTATTGCTTGAAGCATTTGAAGCTTAGTAAACTAAAACCAATAACATTTTGTTGTTCGAAGCATTTTATATTTTGTCAACTAAAACCATTAAGGACTGTGAATGGTTTCTTATATATATTGTAGTATTTATTATTACTGCTATATATCGCTACATTTTCTTTCATCAAGCTCCTCACTAGCAATAAAAATCAGGGAGCAAGGGGATTTGAACCCCGACCATTGCCAAAACTAGTAAACAATGATAAATGTATTTACAAAACAGGTTTAGTTCAAATAGAATCCATCTACTATAGAAAAAAAGTAAGTACATAAAAATCAAATATGTTAATAACTAACATACAAGACCTCTAGTTTGGTCCCGTGATATAACAAGGCCCTAGAAATTACACCTATGATATTCGACCTGGAGACTTGAAGATTACATCCGAACAACTAGCTTCAGCTTTGAAAAACCCTTGACGCAGGCGGTGTTCGCCATAGCTGGAAGAGTAGAAAACAAGAAAAAGGTGGTGTCAAAAAACAGGGCAAAGGCAATTGCATTTGAAGCATCTGATCTGACCGCAAGCTACCAAGTATCATCCGTAATTTGGCTCCAGATGCCGACCAAAATCTCCTGCATAACAAACAAAAACAAAACAAGGGAGTCTGCTTAAAAACTGTAGCTAAATAAATGGCATAGGAAATAGAGCTTCTACCAATTTATGTGCAAAAGTGACGAACAGGAAAGAAAACAGCAGAAACAGAACGTAAAAGCTCAAGTACAAACAAAAAAACCAGCCGGATAATAGATGCAACAACCAAAGCAAGTAAAGACAGCGAGAAAAAAGAAAACCTTTTTAGTTCACCAGACCTTTGGAGGTCGATTTAGCAAGAAAAAAAATATGTGCAAGAATGTATCAGGTAGCGTCAGCGTCAGCGGCAGCGCCCTCGCAAGCGTATTGCTTTCAACTACTGCCTCCAAATTCCCAGTACACTTTCTATGTTACAGTTCTTAACTCTTAAAAATTTGAACCTTATCTAAATTGTGGCTCCATCCAACCATAACACAAGAATTAGCAAAACTGCACAATCTGATTAATCATCTCAAACTTTGAAACACTTCTCTTTTAATAATCCATTCTAACCCAGTGAGAATTCTTATCAAGCTATTTCTTCAATACCCTTAGTTCAAAATATTAATTCAGGATTCTTTAGTTCAACACAAGATCAAACTAAGAACCTTAAACATCCCCCGCCCTTGTGTCCTTGCTTACAAGTAGAGCTCCATAATTCCCTTCAGACCCAGAGCTCCTCCTTCACAGCAAAAAACCCCCAAACCCCCAAACCGATCTACTGGTTGATGTTAATAAATGGCCTCTTTATGTATAATCTTTCCATACATACCAGGTATATATCTGTCAATGTAATAATCGATTTACTGACCACAATAATGAATTGCTTCTCTGTTTTACAAAACATCAAATACCTACATTGGCATGCCTGCTGACAAAAGAAAGAGGAGAGAAAGTAACCCAGACAAACAAAAAAATTTATCACAGACTCACAGATCGATCCAGACAGTCTCTTTTGTGCAAACCGCAACAGATTCTGCAAAGAGGAGGATACACAACTGTTGAAAAATCCGACCTGCTGGAAACCCTCAGCTTCTACTTGCTCTGCAATCCGTGCGCTTTCCTCAGCCAATCCGTGTGCTGGAACACCTCTCTATCCCTGTGGTAGACCTAGAGTACCTCCGGCCGCCATAGCTATCGCGTTGGCCGTTGCCCTCTCCACGCCTCTCTATCATGATGATAGACGTTGCCGCCTAAAAATGGAATCCAAGGAAACATAAAAGCTGAATAAATTGTTTTAATTTTTAAAAGTAACTTTTTTCATTGTCTCTCGTCCCTTTTTGGCATAAGGGATTTTTGGCACGACTAAAAGGGTAGGCGACAACACATAAGGCATTGAAATGCCTACCTATGGACCTTTTGACAAAATAAGTTACATACCTTTTTGTGCTCCCTTCGGAACTAAGGCCAAAAGGTGCACGTAAGTCACAAAGGTATAAAATGGCTCATAGCTTTAGCTACAAGTAAAATACAAGTAAATACATGTAAGCTGAAAGGTTATAACTACAAGTGGCATATGCAAATCTTGAGTGCTAAATGGAAAAAGTCCACATGCAACCTATGAAGTTAGAATTAGCTGTGCTCCTTGAATATTATATGCAAGCAATGAAGTTAGTAAGAGTATGAATTTTCCATTGCATCTCCGCCCTTATAACACCCTTGTAACATATAAGTACCATTAACATTAATTAACACAACCATTGGGTCCAACACATTTAAATTAAAATCCCCCTTAAACCCCCTTTGGTTTGGGGGCATATTCACACGGGGGGTGACTCCGGGCAACGAGAGCTGTTGGATAGGCATATTCACCCCTTATTCCTTAATCTACACCGTACGTAAAGTTCCTCGTTTGTGGGGTATGCAAGTACAAAATTTGCTATACTGTATAACAAGATTTGCAAAATACTATAAGATTTCAAGCAAAATACTATATGGTGTTGATTTTGTGCGTGCAAAACATAATTATAAGGGCTCTCATTTGCCCCTACGTCACCCCGTGTGAATATGCCCCCAAACCAAAGGGGGTTTAAGGGGGATTTTAATTTAAATGTGTTGGACCCAATGGTTGTGTTAATTAATGTTAATGGTACTTATATGTTGGTTGTTGTACTAAAAAATTTTGGGCCCTTGGGCCCTAAAAAAAAAACATAACGTAAAAAAAACATGCAAAACATGTAGCAATATGTAATACATAATATGTAATACGTAATGGTAAAAATAATATGAGTAACACAAGCTTCTAATACTAATATCTAGCATTAGCATAATGGTAGATAGATATTGAAAGGAAGGGTTATTAAATTTTGAAGTTTAAAGGATTGTAGACATTCAAAGGGTGAGATTTTTAAAGTTTCAACCTTTGATGGAGATATAACGGAGGGCGAAGTTTTTTAAGAATGGGCATTGCTAGATATTGGTAGACATTGAAAGGAAGGGCTATAATAATGGTAGATATTGAATTTTAAATGGAAATAGTTCAAGGAAACAAACACGAATAACCATGGGATTTTCAAGCGGGCGGATATTAGGTTCACTTTAGGGTTTACGCATTCGATCATGGGAACTTACCAAAAGCGGATGTAAAACCAATCGGATTTGGCGAATCTAAGCTGTCTTTGTTCCTAGATGTTGAGAAGACACAGGCTGATTCGGATGTCCAAATTAACCATTGTGAATTTGTGAATTAAACCACATTCGAATGACATATCACGGAGTTTCGTTGATGAAAGTGGTTTGGAGACCTAAGCAGGAATGCCATGCCAGAGCTTGAGCATGTCGCTTACTTCTAAAACAATTATGTTACACCACCAACAACAATACATTTCACATTGAGACCACTTCGGACACAATGAAAGGATCTATACATTTTCCAACCACATCCACAAAGCAACTGAAGTTCTGTGCAAATTATGTTGAAATCCCACCATGCCAACCATGTGCTTGAGCAAAAACCAGAGGTTGTGTCGGGTTATGAGCATCCACGTCACGTTTGGCACATCCGAGGTGTACATTCTCATCAACCACATCCATTTCATCCTCCTCTTCCATCAGCATATTGTCATCTTCTTCCATGAACTGATCTGTAGGATTCCCTGCAACCGTATTAAGCCTAACAATTTGCACTTGAATTCATTGGTTGCCATGCTACTACAGCAAGATCTTTATCCTCTTTTTTTTACCTCAAAATCAATGTCCGGAAAATCTTGTCACGTTGACAAGTACTCTGCTTTTTTCAAAATAACCAGCACCGATATGATTGGGAAGCTTTTGAAGCTCACGAAGCTTGGGACCTGTGAATAATGCATAACCATAGGATCTATTCTTCAAAACTCGGAGCATGTTAAGCAAATAAAAAGGCACTCACCTTTGGGAAAAATATTGGAATTAATCCATATAGGTAGCTCCAAAGATCCCATTGTCGGACCACCAGGAAACAAGGGCTCGTTAACAGGCTTGTACAAAACAATAGCTTTCTCGTCATTTGCCGGCAAGATTATTTCCGAGGAATCTCTTGGCAATCTTGGCACAAGCTCGATACTATTTTTGAAGATGTCAAATCTGCACAACTTGGATTTCCAACCTCCAAAGCATTAACTGAATTCCAATTCTAAAATCAGAAAACCCTATTTCATTACTATATGGTCCCAGCATATAGCTAAGCGCGTAAATCTCGGAGGGTTTTGCAGGGAAAAAGCTGAGGAGATCTGGCTATGGCAACACAACTTTAGGGTTTCAGCATTCGAACATGGCAGCTTACAAAAACAGATGCAAAACCGATTGGATTGGGCCGAATCTAACTCAGGACACAGGTTCCATGTAATTGTCTATGAATGAATCTGTTTACATATACTTACAGGAACCTCGGTGAATGGTTTGACGTGCAAGCCAGCTGGGGAAGTAGTGTCCATAGATTTCTTGTCCACCAGGCTAAGAAACCCAAGCGGCATTCAACAGGCTCGAGTCTGCAGTGAACGGATTAAATGTACAGACTTTTGTAGGGCTGAACAAGTTAGGGATCTCGTTGGCTCTTATAAACCCTCCGCATGTTTTCATATTCAATATTCCTGCGACCTCGTTGCCAAGCTCGGGCCAATTTCACCACTTAAAATTTGCTCACATGACAATAAGAATATCAACACTGCTTTGTTGCCTTGAAACCCACCGGACCATGCCTTGGAAACTTTGAATATGTAGCACAAAGCTCTTTGAAGCAAGCATCCGGCCGCATCATCCTCCGCACTAAAGCTTTACGCTCTTACGCACATGCAAACCAAATGAAATGCTTGTTCAGATACGCTTCCACTCCAAATCTGTTTCCACTCTGATCAGAAGAACATTAATTTTTTGCAAGAATGCCATGCTATCCACGAGGCTTGCATGTTCAGCCCCTAAAATAAAAAGAGGGCTTTTGTTGTGAGCCCTTGAATGTTGGACCATTGAAAAAAAAAAGCTAAATCAACCACTAAGAAATGGTGCACTCTAGATGTACGCATTAGTACATCCATTCCAATACGCCATGAAATCTTAGGAAAACCTTTGTGAAAAGCGTACAAAAACACAAAAAAAACCCCCTGTTATTATGCTACATATTAGAGCCTCATGTATTACAAAATCAAAAGGATTAAGAATTTTGCCCCCATGAGTACAAAAAAATTAATAATGGGCCAATGAGTTGTGTCACATGCATCCCATTGTTAGTAAGTGTCAGGATCTAATTCTAAAAATGGGAATCCACTACACAACATTGTGTGGGTCTTTAATTACACTAGACCTAGACCGTGACTATTCATATGTATTTCAAATAAAATATGTCCAAAACTTAGCATGTAATGCATTTACGCCCAAATTTTAGTAGATCGTGAGCAAAATATGTGTATACGACACCAGTATTCTCCACCTAGGTATAGGTGAGAAACCAAATTAAAATATGAAAGCAACCAGAATGGACCATCTACCAAATTAAAATATGAGAGCAGCTAGAATGGACTATCTATTGACAACCTGTATGAGGGATGTGTATGCGCCATCTCTTATTTGAGTATGCACCCAAACAAAAAGGGGAAATTTATACAAAATCTAGATTAGTACCAATTTCTACACAGTCCAGCCTAGCGCCGATTGAGATTTCTGAAACCGAGTCTAACCTTGATCCATTCATACCATTTGAGAAGGCTAATTAACATGTAAGAAGTAACTACCAGAATTGAAAAAGCTAAAAATCAATGGTTTATATCAGGTGGGCGCACACTATGCAAACATAAAGAGAATCTGAACTTCTAGAGACCCATGACCATGTTGACACCACGTTATACTTATATACATTCTCATGCATTGCCCTAGCTACAATGCATACTACCAACACCTGAACAGATATATGTGCATATGTCAATATACATACCAAAAAGTAGCAGTATAGATAGAAGATACAACAAATAGTTAGTAACAAAATCATTTCTTCGAAAATAATCTATTTGTCTATTAAGAAGCAAGCATTTTTGAAATATCTGCCAATGACTTGAGTTTGCACTTGATCAAAGTATCCACAAAAAAACATGTCTCTTCTGTTGTGTTTCCCTCTGGAATATCTAGAACATAAAACTTTATGCCCGATATGTATGAGTTGAGAACAAATAATTATAATCATTCTCCGCATAGTTTCTAAAAACATATAAAGTGCACCATCTTGAAATGGAAGAGAGATGTTCCAAGGTTTATTCAAGCAACACCTTTGGAACTTTTACCACAAATCACTAAACAAACATTGTGGCATACACATGTGGCTGAGAAAGAAAAAAATGTCAGATGAAGGAAGAATGCTTCTTGTACGAAGACAAACATGCACAAGTCTTCTACAAAGAGCTTGTGCTGTATTTTGCAAATAAAAACTGATAGAAACCACTATTATATGTTGGTTCTCTAAAGATAAAAACAATTTATATAAGATCAAACAATGAGAAACTACAAAATAAAAAATTTACAAAAAGACCATATCTATAGTGGTTTTGATAGTGCTTAACTACAACGACTGTTTTTTGTGTGCCTTATGAGCAACGGCTATGGATAGCCACATCCTTTAGGTGATACTGGTGATACTTATGAATAATTACCATGACAATTAACTGAGTATGAAACTATAATACAAACTACAACCATTTTATATATACATTGTGATAATAGAAAACTAACATAAATAACCACCATAGCATTTAAATTGACACAAAAAACCATGCCATAAACTACTTCAATTTTGTGATAATAGAAAACCTATATAGAAAACCATTTCTATATTCAAAGTGGTGTTGAAAAACCATGTCACAAACCACTGTCCATTTAATAACCATACTACGTTAAAATACCAACATGAATGCCCACCATTAATGCAAGAAACAATGTAATAAACTAATATCGGTTATAATAAACCACACTATAACAAAAAATCAACATGAATAACCATGTACTAGATGTGAAAACCATTATGGTATATGGTTTTGATTAGGAATGAAATTTTTAGCATAAAAAACCACATCTATAGTGGTCTTTCAATGGTTTATTATAGTGGTTAATTTTTTGGGTGCCTTGTGTCAGATGCCATGATAGCATCTACTGATGGTAAACAATTATTATCTAAACCAAAAAGATTCCCAACTCTCTTTCCAAAAAACTTGATTTCATTGTCAAATAAGATAGTACATTGCTGCCTGTCAAAGTTGACAGTATATCCCATATCTACTAATTGACTGATGGAAATTAAATTCCTAACTAAGCTTGGTACACACAAGACATCCTTTAATTCTACTGCTTTCCCTTCCAAGTCAAATATAAGATGCCAGCACATTGCACTCTTTGAAGTTTCCCATTTCCGAGTTTGACATATCCTTTTCTTTCTTCATCTTTATTTTTTAGTAGCTTTGCTGAGCCTGTCACTGTTTTCCCTGCTCCACTATCTAGAATTAGTAGATCATTTGTGGTGTTAGTTTCTTTGCTAGAAATTGCAAAAGCATCAGAAATGTTTACCTCAGCATCCTCATCCTCTTCACTTGTTTCTTCTACTTCTTGGGTCAGATTTACTTTAGAGCTTTGTCTTTTAATTTCTCTTCCTTGACTTCTGTATGATCCTCTCCCTCTGTTGCCTTTTCCCTTTCCACTTTTGCTGCCCTTAGATTGGAGAGGCCTTCGGACTTGTGTAGTGCCCACTATTCCACTCGTAAAAGAAGGGTTAGTCGAGTGGCACTTGTATGTGTAGCCATCCTATGGGCTGGAATTGTTATTTTAATGTCCCAAACCCCCGCTTTGGCTTCATGGCCATGCAGGGGGCATCGTTACCTAAGGCTTTAAGCCAATTGTTTGGGTTTAGATCGTCCCATGTTTTTACACTCCAAACTGTGGTTGCTCTTTATTCATGCCAGTCTGTGAGCTACGTTTTTGCATTTCACATTTTTCTTTAGCAAACTCTCGAAAATTGCTCACCTATCCAGTTCGGGACAGAAGAACTATGTTTAAATTCACTGCGATATGATAAAAGGTACTCAAACTGCTTATGATGTTAGGATATGCATACTCAAATTACATAAAAAATAACATAATTTATACAAAAATTGGTGTCGAGCAGATGTCGAGTCACCTTCTAAGCAGATCATTTTAAAATAAAAGAAAACACAAAACACACAGCCGAGGAAACACAGTTGGAGCAGGAGGAGTGATTTGTAGAAGGCCAGTTGGTAAGACACAGTCAGAGCAGAAGACATGGTTGAAGCAGATAATCGTGCGCAAACCAGTTGGGATAGACATGTCGACAAGTTATGGTAGCTAACGGAAAAGCATACCAGTTGGGGTGGGCCGGAGAGGAACCATTCTACAGCAGGTTATGCCGGCTGGGTATGAGATCTGCCCTTAGCCCATTGCTAAATCATTCTTGTTGGTTGAGGGCTCCCCGGATTTTTTTATTTTCTCGGTCCCCCTTGAAATAAGCACCCTACATACCTACTCGAGCGGATTTTTTTTCACAATTATTTACACAGACCTTTGCATAGTCGCCTACCAGAAGCACATATTGATTCCCTTTGATTTTTGGAATTTTCCCGATTGATTGTAGGAGATTGAAATACTTCAATGTCCTTTCTCTGTCATCATGTCTTACTGTATCATTTTTGTCGCTCAGAATTCCCATTATTTCTAATAGTTTCAGATTATAACCAGAATCCTGATGCATGATGTACCCGATCACAATGTAAACAGTGCACCCTCCCACAAGCCACACATGAGTTCAACCCCTTTCCAGACAAAGGCATGACCCGTTACACAAGCACCATGGTCCTATATATTTTAATTCCTTGTTGTAGAGAATTGTTAAATTGCCAGGCACCTTGGACTTTCTTCTTTTCCTTGCCGACCTGTCAATTTGGGTTACTGCCTCCATAATTCTCTTACCTTTGTCCATCTATATGATACGAATCTGTAATCTCCAGAGTTATTTTACAAAACCATCGTCAGAAAATAAGACAAATAAACCCAAATCCACCCCTTAAGAGCAAAGCTCAACACCCAATCGGGCTATCTTGAGCAGGTCGCAGATGTCCTGTAGCATCCAAGAGTGTCGCCAATAGTATCGCATATGGTCGTGCATCCAAGTATTGGATGTGGCCTCCTTATATAGATAAGGCCTTTTTTATAAAGGCCTTTAGTTTCTTACCTTGCCTCCCTTATAATATTAAAGGCCTTTTATATTTTTGTAAAAGGTTCGATGCCCCAAATATAGATCAATACATTTTCTTTATTCGTATCCCTTAATAATAGCTTTAAAAAGTCCACATCTTTGTTAAAAGGTCTTGGCTCTTTCTCATTTTCTTGCCCCCATAGCCACTCCCCCGAGTGCCACCATATCACTATAACTATGCCCTTTCCGAAGGATATCTGATGTTGTGTGTTCTAAGGTATCTCTTTCCTGGTCTGATTATGTTCATCTTTATATTTATTTAGGGTTTACTCTTCCACTCTCCGGCAATCTCTTCACATACGTTAAATTGAATGAGAAAGATTTACCTGTGTCCGGATGATCCTATCCTTATTATATGCGGATGTTGATTTCTTACATGCGCCTTCTCTTGTCCTTCCACGTGGTCCATCCCATTCTATGGCCTGCCTTTTCCTTGCCAGCTTTAAATATATCCGCTTATCCTATTCTAATGCTTTAATTATATACGCTCAGATCCTATACTCCTCTTTGTACAGGTCATCTTTTGATTAGACCACTATGGTTTCTCTTGATCTCCATTTGCTTAGCGTTCATGCCTGCCACTCTAGAATATTCGGATCCTAGAAGTCTCCATTTTTAAATACCTCTATTTTCTAATGATAGCAGTCATTAATAACTTCCATGTTTAGAAATCATAAGATGTGACACGTCTATCTATTGTCTATCGGCGTGTTAGAAAGGCTAATACTAGTATTTTAGAATTCACATATCGATTCCAAAGTCAGTTATTTCAAAATTTCAGACAACGTATATTATATTACGTTAAATAGTCGCTATATCCTAGTCCATCAGTTGTATATCTGAGAACTTCTTGTACAAAAATTACCATCCACATATGCTCGGATAGTTGGGTGCCTTGTTGTTCTCATTCTGACTTAACCTGGGTTGTATCCTTATCCCAGATTGCCCCCTCTGTTCTCTTCGATCAATTTTTCAAGAGTCAATGTGTAATCCAGATTGTTCCCAAATATAGCCAGTAATTTGTCCGGCTTCTTGGCCGAGAACTGCGTTTTATCCGAAAGTAGCAACGCATGCGCTTCCCTTTGTTGCTGGAACAACTGATAATTTGTGATGAAATGAGATTTCAGGTCATTTGCTATCCTTTTTAGGAGCTTTTCTAATGCTATGCATCTAATCACTTCCTTTTTAGATAATCCAGTCTCATTTTCCCCCATGGCTTCCTCTTCTTTCTCTACTTCATCTGTAGGCAGTCCTACTTCCATTAGGCACTTCACACAATTTACGAACTCTGGCCTGTATTTCTTTTTGAATTTTCTAAGTACCTCCCATTGCGTTCGTCCAGTATCACTTGTATTCTTGCTCTCTGCATCATTAGGCCATTCTCCCACCTAGAAGCCTATTGATCATCATTCTCATGTCGCTGTCGCCTACCCTTTTTTCTCTCGTGGCCCTCGAAAACTCGCTTTATTTTGTTTTCTCCTTCCCATGGAGCTAACCGCTAATTTTCAAAAAGGTATGTTCATTTTCAAAAAAAGTTGCCATTGTGCAGTGTACTGATGCTTGTGTTTTTGAAAGTATGACAGTGTGTGATACTATCCCATGGAATGTTGTGATTGGAGCAATTTCTACATGTATGGCGCACAAGCATGTAGCCAGCATCTTGCTATCGGCGATGAGGATGGACATGGGATCAATATAGAATAATGGAAGGTATCGCAAAGAATGATTACAATTGCAAAAGTAAAAAAAGTAATTGTACTCATCTGGGATCGCCCGACACCCAATGCCCATCGCCCATCGGGCATCACGCATAGGCCATCGCGCATCGTCCAACAACTCTCACCATGCGCCTAAGCCACCTATGGGAACCTCAGACTGCCTCCAAATGCACGGTAAGAGTCCCCCAAAATGTTTGATCACTTTTGCCTGACCAAATTAGCCCCAAATCAAGTGAATTTTTTGTAGTAGGTCTTGTAGAAGCTCATGCACGTTCCTTATAACTTAATCCACCGTAAAGTTGTTAAATATTTAACTCAAACAACCTCAAAATTCTCCAATCCTGAAACTCCAAACATAGTGTTTTATCTTGTAAATTGGCATTTGACCTCATCCCCTCTACAATTGCTCTCCAAGCTCCAACCTGATTCTTTTACTCCCAGAAGCACTTAGGCATCCGTTTTGTTATTGTCAGATAGTATTTTGACGTGACAATTCAAGCATTCAAGCACTGGTACATCACCTTTGCTCATATCAAAGAGGTAGAACTTGACCTAAGTTTTCCATGTTTTTCAAAGTGAATTTATTAGCTCCAATATTGTCTGCCACTCCATATTACCAAATATCAAGAAGGGATTCCGTCACAAGCTAGATTCTAGGACTGTTCACAAATCAATGTGCGCACTGATCCAAATCAAAATGATCCAAGACCTTAGAGCATCTGTCAAACATAATAGAGGCCTTACAAAATAAAGCCCAGCATATGCCAGATTACATGATCATGAACTTTGAAAATGATAACCACTTCTCTGCTAACGCTGTCTTGGCCATCTTCCTTTCTTATAGAGCCACCAATCTAGTAGGTGAGCCATTCGATCTGCAACCATTATACTCTAGGGCAGATGAGCGTCTACGTTTGGAGTAAGTGGCAAGAGTGACCGAAGAACAAGACACAACAGATAGGTTCCTCGAACACCTCGAAGACCCAGTCGACGAACAATCATGTGAGGAGGAAGAAGCCGATGGAGAGATACAACAAATGGAGGAAAAATAACAAACACCCCAAGCAACAACACCAGTAGGGTAGACCATCATTATCTTGTTCGCAATCTTCATTCGCGGGGTATTAAGCTAACCTAGTTATCAACGACATTAGGAAACTTCCAGAATGGGCTACCGGATTGATGAGCTTTGCTCCCTTATATGAGCATGAAGACCTCAATACCTTCGTTGACATCAATGATCAGGAGTTCCAAATGGAAGTGCAAGAAGCAGCAACATACAGAAGCATAAGCATGTCATGTGAGAATATTGTTCAGCTCACAACTTTATATGCAGTTATCAGAGCTTAGAAGGTTGCATGAATATTGAGAAAATTAGTCTGACAATTAAAGGGGAACAGAAGGTGCAATGGATCTGCTGCTTGTGAACACTAGGCTCCATACAGGTCGAATGAAAGTCTAAGTCTAACTGTCTGTTGAAGGGAGATTTAAGTTGAAGAAGAAAGATGAGAAAAAGCTTATTGAAAGTTACCTAGGTTATGAATATGGGATATTCATAAGTTAAAGTTATAACCTAAGGTTGAAAATATGAGAAGTATGAAATTATCTTTATTATATGATATGAACGGCATCGAAGGGCTTGGAGCCAAAACCGTTGTTCAAAAGTAGTAACTTCCTGTGAACATGGATTCCGGAAACAGATAAGGAAAAAGAAGGATCCAGAGTATTTGGGCGGTTCCATCACCGTCGGAACTGCTCATTATAAATACAATGAGAAAGCAGAAGTTGTTGACTTGAGGTTTTGGTTCGATCACAGCTACAGGGTTTTCCTGGAACAATAGGTCTTCGTAAGCTAAGGTAATGGAAGGAGTTATTTTATTTTAAGGACCATTGATTTTATCTTCAATGGTTGACTAGTGAATTTACATTGTTAGATATTGCCATTGATTTTATCTTCAATGTGTGAATATCTCAAGACTTGATCATGTTGGAAATATGATTTGTGAGCAGTATAATCCTTAAGATCATGGTGTCATACTGTGATAACTGTTATCATTTGCATAGTGTCTAAGAAATCTATGAACTAGGCATCTTTGTTAATAACTAGAGTTGTGAAAATAACATTGATTGCTAACTTTTCCAACATGTCAGACATGGATGGCTACCTTAGCATCATGAGCTAAGACTAGAGAGCATAATCTTCAGTCAAAAGAAGATTTCATAGCGACACAGGAGCGTATAACAAGAGGGAAGACCACCACGGCAAAAAGGGCAGTCAAGCTATTCAATTATAGAGCACCCATGACGAGCTTCCAGCTCTCTTGCACCAGTAGAAAGAACTTCATGACTTCATCAGTTCGAAAGTCAGTGTTCATGATGAAGGAACGAGAGAAGACTTATATTATGGGAGGAACATCTCTGACTTGGAGGTCTATGCCGGCATCAAGGACAAGATCAATGAGGAGGAGTCCGAATAAGAGTTCCAAATCCAAGAATGCCTGGGAACTAAAGGAAAGACGACTTCAGCTTGAAATATCAAACATCATCGTGGGAGATAACGACTTCTAATCAAGAGACTCCATCACTTTGACTGCCAAAAGGATGATGCAAAGAAGCAGGTCAAGATCAAGATTCAACATTCATGTATTGAATGGAAGAGCAAGTATGATGGAGAACAACTAGAGCCCAAGCAAAGCTTCTACTTCAAACACTTTAGAAAGTGCCCTCAAGCAAAAGACTGCTCGTCCAACGCAATGTCATGTTGAGAGACAACGCCAGTCACGTAAGGATCAATAGTATCCCACCATGTAGAATTAGTATAAGGGCATCTTTGGGATGCAACTCTAGCTCTTGTGGCAGTGGCAACACTTGATAACCTCACGACAAGAGTGCTCTCCACGATAGATGGAGGAACATCCAGACATCTTGAGGAACCTCTGCCATGATCTCAAGTAAAAAAATGTGAAGAATTCCTCAAGATGACCCGACATCAACAAAACTAAACTTGTTATCATTATACTAAGTCATATAAGGGATATAAATTATTTGCTTCTATAATGTTGTTACTTTAATCTTCTACCCATGCCGTGAAATAACAGAGGAAGCAACATCTCGAGAACCATAAATTCACCTTGTAGTAGTGATGTAGTGTGATACTGGTGACATGCTTGATGGATGGGGATCTGCACTGATGAAGGGTACCACAACAACGGGTTATGCCCAAAATCATTCAACAAATGGGTGATAACTTTGTCAAGTACTACTATGAGTAATTACAAGTAAAGAAGGTGCACGTGTCTCCGGCGGGAGGGACCTCAATGTCCGATATAGAAGCATTCGACACCTTAAGAACGATGATAGCAGCTGAAACATCTTCGACAAAAGAAGAGCTCAAATCAATAGCCATGCTATTCAAGAACAAGAGTACATCTAGGGCAGAAACTTCTTCAATGCAAGAGTGAAGCTTCACAGATATATGGATCTATAGTCCTTGATAGCATAGCCATTAGGGAGCAGAACCATGATGCCTTATTCACCATGAAGATGCATAGGTAAAGGAGGGACAAAGGCCAGAAAACAGAAGTTGGAGAAGTGCTAGCAATCGACTAATTCCACGAGCTCCCTAGAGGCAAAATGAGGTTTGAAATGGGAGGAACGTCATCGTGTGGGACTTTAAGGGACAACAAGGCAGCATAGCACCCTAGAAAGCAGCGATGTCCAAGCCATGAAATCGAGGGGATCAAGGAATAGGATTGCAATATCACACATGGAGAAGCAAATAGGCACATCGTCAACATACACCAACTTGCATGCAACTCGGCGAATTCAAGAATCGAAGATTCGAAGATCAATTAATGAAAAGAACGACTCCTTTGGAGTCTAGCCAAAGGAATTGCGTAAAACTCAAGAAGCACCTCCAGATAACGTTGAATATGGTGGAGGGAGATAATCATTGTCCAGGAACAAGATTAGAAAGCAGGCCGGAACACCGAAGCATCAACAACCATTGCATCCTTAGTTAGAGTGCGAAGCAAAAGCGTGTTGTGCCGTAACCAACAAGATATATTGGAGAGTTCAACATATTGCTGAGTCTTATTGAAGTACGAGCTAGGATATAGATCTTCAATAATTGCTGCACTAGGAGGAACATCGACAACACTACCATAGAATATGTGTGCACCTCGAGTAGAGGCACTAGGGGGCCTAATAGCTTGAGTTGTAATTATAATTATGCAATCTATAGACATTACACGTATACTGAAGCATACATTCAAGGAGACCATAGCCTCAAGCAACTCGAAAGAATGTTACCTTGTTATTTCAAGTAGGCAACAAGTAAGAGAACCGACCAATCCAACTTGTTCCTTAGCCATAGAACACCTATGAGGATGGAGGTGAATCACAAGCCGGATCTGATTCAAAAATCTGCGTAGCTTGAACCTGTACCATCAAACTTCTCTGGCAAGCTGATCTCAGGCTCTGATGGCCTCAATCTAGAGCTAGAGATACCCCCCATCTCCTTATTATCTAATTGCAACTGCTGATACACTTGCATAAGCTGCTGCATCTGCTGTAACAAGGATGAAATTACTCCATAGGTAAAAACACCAAAAATGGATAAAAAAATATTTAGACTCAGGAAACACAAACTGGTAATGGATTCCGGCTCAAACTGTCATGAACCTACGTGAACATAAAAGGAAATATGCGAGAAATACATAAAGAATAGGTTGGAATAGTCGAAATACTTGATATAACTAAGTAGAATAGAAGGATTAGAGCTAGAAGGCTCAAGACCGGCGTTGAACTAAAATGGTCAACAAGAATGAGACTCCTCTATATATCCTTAGATCATTGGTCAGGATCACACCACTCGGACGAGATTGTGCCAAATGTTGCACATGCACCTAGATTCTGAAATGTTCCAAAACCTCCTAGAAACGGATACGCATATGAGGGAGATGCAAGGTAATATCCTTAAGGAATCTAGATAGCTCAGTTGGCAAAGGTATATATCTTGCAACTACCTTTTGGCCTTGTGCAACTACCTTTTTGTCATAGAAACTGCCGCTTTGAGATGAATTATGCTATGTAGCATAATAACTGGGGGTT
Source organism: Isoetes taiwanensis (assembly GCA_021234155.1). Lineage (NCBI taxonomy): Eukaryota > Viridiplantae > Streptophyta > Lycopodiopsida > Isoetales > Isoetaceae > Isoetes > Isoetes taiwanensis. The sequence continues at coordinate 1,550,577 of JAJEKV010000063.1, forward strand.
TCAAGGGGATCTAATTTGGATGTATAAGCGAATATACTTGAAATCATAGACCATACCTCTAACACAATTGAATAAAAAAAGGGGAAAAGGAAAGAAAACTAAATTCAACAGAAAAAATAATGGTGTTACCTTGCTAGTTGGATTACTCTTATTAGGACATTGAATTGATTTGATAGAGGTTCGAGTTCTCATATTTTATATTCCAAAAGATTAGGTGCACCATATTTCGTATTTCAAAATCAAAACAGAGGCCCCAACATATGCTCTGAGCTGTAGGATTGAAGAATCTGACGAACAAGGTAGTCCAAGGCTCATCTTCTTTAGTATGCAGCGAAATCAAAGGCTATGGTTTTTAAGGTCCAATATAATAGATGCAGTAAATGCATTACTAGTTATGATAAAGGAACTCCCACCTCAAATGGCTTTCGAGAAAAAAACTTCATAGTAATGAGCCTACTGAGGAATATGTACACATCAAATTGCCTACCCTTGGGGTCTTAGTTTAAGCAATTGTGTATATTTCTCTAGCACCATCAATATATAAGATGCTAGTGCAACCACTTCATATGTCTATAGATGATAACCCGGGTCTTGCCCATTGATCCATTCTTCTGGTTTAGAGCAAGGCGATGAAAAGAAGACATGCTTAAACCTTGGCCAGCTTGCTTTCATTCTTTAACTCTTTTAGAATAGCCAACAACGATTCTAGTTCCTCCATGTTTGGTTTAGTGGCTAATCCATTGAGTTAGCAATTAAAAGATCTTATGTTCAAGTCTCTGGGGGTTTGTCATATATTTTTATGTTCTCACGAATGCTGCCAATGTGGCATATGTTCTCACGAATGCTGCCAATGTGGCATGACGTAAAAATACTATCTATCTATCTCTTTTTTCCCCTTTTTTTCCCCCTCGCTTTGGAAGCATCTTTGGCCACTTGCTTCTCATTCTTTACTCTCTTAGAATAATCAACAACAATTCTATTGCAGGTTGCTTTTGCTTCAATACTAGTTCTTTAAGCTGCTGTATTTTGTGGTGCTAGTGAAGTGATGACACCAGCACCTACCTTGCTCTAGGATAGTGTTTCGATATGGAGATGAGATGTTGTGGACAATAGCTTTTTAGATTTGAGAACTCAGTTTTGCTCAATCTTGTGTTGTCCCAAAAAAAAAAAAAAAAATCTTTTTTTCCTAGCGCTTTGGAGTTGGATGACAAGCATTTCAAGTTGGCAACCTAACCAGGTATGTATAAATTTTCTTTATTTTCTATCACCATCTTCAGATTCGATTCATGAGGAGCATACTTCATGTATTTTAATATTACTATATATAGATGTAAAGGTTCCAATTCCAATAGCTATCATAAGCATTGTGTATTTTATGTTTTTAAGTTTAGGTTTTAGGTGTGTGTGTTTTATACACTTAAATCTTGATTTTTAAGGTTTTAGATCTACAGGTTATCATGACTTGATCCCTAGAATATTCACCATGATCTTAGACCAAATGGGCCAAATCTAACTATAATGGATTTCATAAGCTCAATTAAAATTTAAACTTGAAATTTCTACTAATCAGCCTAAAAGATGGCCAAGAAAGGACTATGCTAAGATGGCAAAAAAACTTTAGTAGCCCACCATGGCTCATCCATAAGGGGCGTTTAAATCGCTTTTAGAAATGGCCCATCTAAAAAGAGCTTAGAATTTGCTTTTACACTATCAGCCGACTATGGCCCATCCCAAAAGGGCTTGCATATTTAGAGTTTGGGCCATATATAAGACACTTATGGCCAAGGTTTGGTAATGAGCTCGAGGGGTATCTTTGTGGTTGGGAGAAGACTAGGATTTGCTGGTTATAACAATAAACTCGAGGGCATTCAATATGAGTTTTGCTTGTGATTTGAAAAAGAATGTCTCAATCCCTAAAACATTCACCATGATCTTAGCTAGAAAGGCCAAATTTAAAAGTGACGGATTGAATTCAAATTTAAACTTCTGTATATAGGGAAGGCAATCTACACCATGATCTTAGCTAGAAAGGCCAAATTTAAAAGTGATGGATTGAATTCAAATTTAAACTTCCGTATAAAGGGAATGCAAGTAGATTGCCTTTCCTATTACATTACATAGAAAACACTTAAAATCATTCTACGCCCATAAAAACCTTCAAAATGCAAGGTATGTTCTTGGAATGCAGGGTAAAAGGGCCGAACTGTAGGGTAAATCCTGAAAATGCATGTAGAAACGTTGCAGCAGCCCACCGTAGTAGCTTTGTCGTTCAGCAAAATTTTTTACTTTGCATTCTTGTTTTGAAACACCACCACATGGCATGCTTCTACTGGCAGATGCGACAGAATGATTCTTAAGTGTTTTTTACGAGTTACAAACATCTATGCATGTTTCCAAAAATATACAAACAAACATGCATGTACACTCTTCAGCTCGCATTGATCTTTTATCTAAAGACTTAGGTTGACTTGCAAGACCACTTCATTGCAAGAGTTGGCTAAAAAACTTCATTGAAAGCATAAGATCCTTCTAGCTTTCCCAATTATTATTCAGAAACAAGTTTACACATTTTTTTGGGAGAGCCTCTTTGAAGAGGCTCGATCAATGACATATAAACATGATGATCAACATTAAAAAACAAATATGGTAGAATTCCACTTGCCAAATAACAACAATCAGCCGGCCTCTCCAACGCTTGCAGGATTGTCCACAGCTGATACATGTACTAGAGTTAAGAACTGAATTAAATTGAAACAAAAAAAACCAATAAAATAAAACATAAAATAGAAAAGAACTTATATGTACCATGTTCAGCCTTGGCATCTTTGCCTCTGTTCTTAAGTTCAGGGACACCAGCCTCTACAGCTTTATCCCCTCTAAAATCTTCATGGAAAGGATTCGCATCCGTGTCGCGATACCGCTGTCCATAAGCTTCATCAGAACAATGGCTAGCATATTTCTCACCGTATGCCTGGTGCATCTGATCAGTCCTAAAATACCCAAAACCAACATCACAAATTATGACCCCAAAAAAAAAATAGGACGAGATTCTACAAGCATGAAAATTGAAGCAGAGCCAGATCAAGAAACTAAGATGCAATTCAAGAATTGGCTGTCCATAAGCTTCATCAGAAGAATGGCTGGCATATTTCTCACCATATGCCTGGTGCATCTGATCAGTCCTAAAATACCCAAAACCAAACATCACAAATATGCCCCAAAGAAAAAAGTTGGGACGAAATTCTACAAGCATAAAAATTGAAGCAGAGCCAGATCAAGAAACTAAGATACAAGCAAGGATAGCAGAAAAGCTCGATGAAATACTTACCCAGATTTAGGGGGATCCTCGTCTTTGGGGATGCCTTCTTTAGGCTTATCTTCTTCCATGCCTGCGCTACAAAAGGTGCGGCTTTGCTGTGCAAACGCAATGCCGCTTTTTAAGCACAACAGCTTCCTATTTTGAGCGAATATGGCAGCGGGCAATACAGCAGATTTGATCATGCTTCCCTTTCGTGTAGCCCAAGAAGCCGCTTGTGTTAGAGCTTTGAAATTTGTATTGCGTGTTTCTTTGCATGCTCGACTTGTGGCCCGCTTTATCGGACGGCCCTGCTTGCTCCTTGAATAACATAGATAGATCAACGTCTTAGAATTACGAGCATATTTATGGTGACTTTTCTCTATCGTAAACCAACCTTTTCACAATTCGTTTGGTATTTGAGAAGGAAGTATATTTTAATATCCGCGGAGGCCAAACTTGACCTATGAGACGGTACATGCAGTACACAAAGCAGATAAAACCACACCAAAAAGACAAATGCTACTATACAATGTGTCCCTACTACTGGGATGAAAAAAACCCCACATGGGAGGAAAAACCCTGGTAGTAGGCTCTCAGATCCCTTGTCCTGTAAGGGGTTCTCTGACGGTAGAGACTTGCAAAATGTAGGATGCGAGACGTGCAACCATTGGCGATGCCGGCAATTGAATTGATGCGGGTGGTGCGAGAGCATCTAAGATCGGCATGTGTTGCTTTCGAATATGCGTATATATGCGGACACTCTTGCGAGCATGGTGCTCATCCCTCTTGTCGCATGTGGCAACACCGGGCATATTCTCTCATCTTGGGGATTCTCGCCCTCCATCGTAGTCCAACGACTGTTTCAATTACGAGATGATGGGACCCCCGTCCTCCACGGAGGCAATAGCTCTGTTTCTTCATAGATATATGCGCTTTCAAATCTTGGTGTGGGCCATGTTCGGTGTTGGATTAACTTGCGTGTGGTAGTGCTGTTTTAGGCTTTGCACGAGTGGGTCGCATCCCGAGTGGTGGCAAAGCGCTCATTGGTGTGTGCGACTGTCCACGGGCATCGAGGCATAGCCACAATCTGGCGGTAGTCTATAGACCACGTTGCGAACCACCCACGACCGGTGCTCTGCCATACCCTCTTTGGTCGTTGTGGCTCTTGTGCCAATAACAAAGCCCTCGGGGGGAAGGCGTTGTGCATCCATCTTTGGTGACCTTGTGGAAATATGCAAGATGTCTGCGCATAGCGGAATGTTGCAGGGGCCAGAACCCAGTCTCATATAGCATGTCCTTGATACCTAGGCTGTATGTTAAGAAGGCCTTTTGCACCCTCTCTAGCTTATCCCAGGTGTTCTTGCTAATTGCTGGACCCCAGACCTCTACCCCATACAACAATCTTGGTTCAACAAGTGTTACGAGCAGGTGTGCTCTCGTGCCCGCCATTACATAGGTCTGATACAGTAGCGGCTATTACGCATAGCATCTGAGGGCTTTCCATCCATGTTGACCCGTCTTTCCACACAGTCATCCCATAACATGTTAGCGCAAAAGTCGATTCCTAGATATTTGAAGGTCCTTACAACATCCACCTTCTGTTCTCTGTAATAGAGATCTGGGATATCATGCTGCGAGGAGAGGACTGCGGGGAGCTTAGTTTTCTCGCGGGTTCACCGTCATTCCTGTTGTGTCACAGAACCCACTAAGAGCGTCCAAATGCTGTTGCATACTCCTGGCTGTATGGGATAGCAAGTCTACATCGTTAGCATAGAGCAATTCCCTTATCTTTGTATGCCTCACGGTAGGCTGCGGGCCACCCCCCATGTTCTTGCATCCGGTCTCCAACTTGTCAATGTAGAGACCAAAGGCGTTGGAGATAGCGGACATCCTGTTTAACCCCTATGGTGCTAGCAACTTCGGCCGATCACGATGCGGGCAATGCGGCATATATCCCATCATAGAGTCTATAGATGACATTTTGTAAGTCCTGTGGGGCATGCGGCACTGCAAATCTTTGCCACAACAGTCCCGAGGGACCGTATCATATGCCATTTTGAAATCTCACGAAACAAAGAAGACAGTCACGCCGGCGCATTGCGTAGTAGCTTCTATAAGGATTAGAGTGAATATATGGTCGATTGTGGAGGGGGCGTATGAAACCCGATGCGGCCAAGCAGACGCGCCTCCAACTTCCCTCCCACCGAAGTTAACTTCTTCTCCACCACACACCGCTAAAAGCCTTGCGAGTAATGGGCTCACCATGATCATGGGGTAGTTCAGCCGAATCATCCCTATTACACGCCTTTACGAATTGGGGTGACCTTGCTAACCATCCACTCCGAGGGAGGCCCTCCCTTATGGCACGGTTAATGATGTTTTGCCGAGGCCCTAGCAAAGTTGGCCCACCCCATTTCAATAACTCGGCTTGAAGTCCCTGCAAGTCCTTCGCTTTGCCATTAGCCAGATGTCTAAGGCCCTGTTGGATGTCTTCCTCCGTGAGCTGCAGCATTTCTCCTACGATCACGGAACCCCCTTTTTGCCTCTGGGGGATCATATAACTCCTCCAAGCGATGCATCCACTGGTCTATGGTAATATTGCCGGGTGGTTGATGCCTCTTGTACAACACCCTACGCCAGAAGGCTTTCGGCTCGGTCATCAACAAATCAAACATGCGCTGCTGATGGTCTGCAATGTACGTATGCTTTTTGGATTTCAAGAATGCTCTATAGTCCTGAATGGCCTGCTGCTGCAGCTGTGGAACTGAGACGAGGCGCAGTTGGGTATTTTGGAAGGGTATTCCAAAATAAAGCTGTGACATTGTTATTATCACACCCTTTATGACCTCAAACCAAAAATACAACACACCTTAATAACTTGGCCCTCAAGTTTTATAGCCAAGACCAGATCTAAGTCGTTGGTTGCAGTGGTGTTACCCACCAGTAACAAATTGAAAAGCAAATAAACACCTAGCTTGTTATGTCAAATCCGTGAACACCTAGCTTGTTATAGAAAGCAACACAAAACCACCATAAAACTCTCGGCCCAGTTTGTTAAGGCAGATAACATCCTAGAACTTAGATGTTATGATGCCCTAAACAAACTCGGGCCTCTGGGCCTCATATCTTGTAATAGGGTATACCACCCTAGGGTGTTATCTCTCTCATAATTAAAGTTGTTCTTCCACTACATAAAATAAGACACCAACAAAATGCTAGTAGAAAACCATCGATGCATGTCTTATGTTAATAATATAATCAACCTATGTGACATTATCTTATTTATTGTCTTAAAAGGAGGAACCAAACCCGCCCAAATCTAAATGGGACATGTGTTATTTTTAGTATTAGAAGACACCACCACAATGGAAAGTCACTCTTAGTAACAACCCCTCCCATTGTCAGGCATAAGCAAAGATGGAAATTAAAGGGCTGCCAATATGTTTTTTTTTTTTTTTTTTTTTTTTTTTTTTTTTTTGAGGTCACTCTAAAAAATAGATTTCCAAACTGCATGGAATATTACAAATTAGACTTTCATTTGCATTCTTAGCCAAAAAATAGCAAATGGGCTTAATTTCCTTTTTACCATGCCAATTCCATGGACGTTAAAAAACCTGTATGTTTATCTGTCTGCCTGCCTGCCGGCCTGCCTGTCTGTCTCTCTGTCTTCCAAATCTGCATGTTTGAGGATGTACCTTTCTATCAAAATAATCATTGCAATAGAACAATCAAACTATAACAATGTGAATGTGACGAATTTATCATTTTAACATGTAATGGCATCTTTGAATGTGTACGACCTTATATGATTGTTCAAATTACCATCATAAACTTCATGAGTTTTAAGCATAAATATTCAAAATCCCCACACTAATCCGAGTGTAGATAGAGCATATCTTTACCAGTAGGGTTTGGAACCTCGAGAATGTAATATCTAGGCTTTGGAGCATCCTCTTTAACAAAAGGGATGGATACATTTCATACCATACTCTTCATTAGATCTTAAAACTTGGGGACATCCAAGTCTCAAACTATCATCTGTCATCTTACTCAAGTGCTAGCATGAATAGTGAGACGCTAGAAGAGCATGATATTAACTTTGTAGAAACAAATGGCTACAATAGTTATAACATGGAGTTATAAAGAAATAGATAAATCTCTAATTACGAGCAGTTGTATTCTATGTCAAACTCATGTGACGCGAAGGGGATTCAAGGTTGCCTTATCAGCTAGATTTGTTGACATATTGTTACATAACATTTGCACACAAAGTGTAGTCAATACACATTCTCATGAGGACTCGCATCATGCATCCAAACTCCCGACATACAGGCTCTTTCGTTCATTCATCTCAGCAGGTGTTTTACATTGGTTGAGAGTGGGTAGCCGCACATTGCAGGCTGCCCAATAATTAACTATGAATCCCTATAAATATATAGCTGAAAACAACTCCTCAATTGAGTTGTTAAATAAAAATATGTGATAAGTTGTTGGATGATATACCTGTTGAAAGCTTATCACTGGGATTAAGAACCCTCGTGTTTTCGGATTTTTGAGGAAAAACCCTAGTCATAAGCCCTCAACAAGGGGCTTGGACAATCGTAAGGCTACTACCACTGTCCCAAAAAAATATGAATATTGAAGAAGCCAAAAAGCATGTTATCTGAATCCCTGCATAACATAAACATCAAAACAGATGCATGAGATAAGCGCATGTTATCTGAATTCCCGCACAACACAAATACCAAAACAGATATATGAGATAAAAACCTCAAAAATAAACGGGCTGGTCACGCATGCCTGTGACGACCATACGGATATTCGCATCATACGAACATTATACTCGTATGTACAAAAGATGGTCGTCACACGGATGCAAAAGGGTAGTTGTACAAGACAGGGTTTAAACTCGCAACCTTCCAGTTGCAAGTCACACACCCTTGCCAAGTGCGCTACCAACATTTGTTGAAGACATTCCTTCACGTCCTCCTCATATGTGGGACTATCTCCAGGAGGTTCTAGAATATTCTAGAACCTAAATGCATGCGCGACACTTAGCGCGATCTCATCCATTAGAGTGGCGCGATCCGTTGGCCTAGATATATAAGGAGGCACCTCCTTCTTGTCGAACCATTTCGGTTCAACGCCAGTCTTGAGCTTTCTAGGCATCTGTCTTATGTTCCTGCTTGCCTTCGGGCTATTGTACTCTTGATTCCTGTTCATATATCAGATTCTTTGCCGATCTTGGCGTATTTCTTCCGTATTTCTTGCGTATTTTCCACGTATTTCCTTGTTTTCGCGTAGGTTCATGACAGTTTGAACCGGAATCCTTATCGATTTTTGCCTGCTCTGATCCTAAGCATTTTTTTACTCATATTTGGCAATTTTATATCTATGGAGGAGGTTTCAACTTTATTACAGCAGGTCCAGCAGCTTGTTCAAGTATGCTAGTTGTTGCAAAGAGCTTAACGAATGTATTGCTTCACATGAATCTGCTTCTAGCTCGGGATTGAGGCTATCAGAGCCTAAGATCAGCCTGCCAGAGAAGTTTGACGGCACTCGGTTCAAGCTCCGTGATTTTTTTAATCAGATCATCTTGTGATTCAGCTCTATCCTCATAGATATCCCAACGGCCAAAGAACAAATGGGGCTGATTGGTTCTCTTCTCACAAGGACAGCTCTAAGTTGGTTTGCTCCTTTATTGGAGAAAGGAGCCCCAGAGTTGCAAGATTTTGCTGCTTTCACTGCAGAGCTCGAGGCATGCTTTGGAGACACCGATCGTCAGCGCAAGCAGTCACAAAACTCTGCAATCTAAGGCAAGGCTCTCGTCCAGCTTCAATACATGCATCAGAATTTCGTCAAATTGCGGTAGATACTGCCTGGGATGATGTTGCACGTCGAGATTGTTTCCGAAGGGGGTTACGAGAGGATGTGAAAGATATGTTGTTTGTTACAAATGCTCTATTCTTCCTGCAAACTCATCAACTTATTAGAAAGCAAAATACCATAGGATACTCAATTTACCACCCAACCGGACCAACTAGAAGAGATGCCACCAAGTCAAGCTACTCTGCAAGACCGTATAAGAACAAGCTCTTTCTAGCCACCAACCACTGGTGTTACATAGACTCCTTCTAATGATATGATCAAGCGAGAAACTAAGGAAAACATTGTAGATCAAGGCTAGGCTCATCATCAACAGATGAAGAAGCAGATCTAGTTGTGCAGTCAGCTTAGACCCCTATGCACCTTTCTGGGCATAACTTTCCAACCGTAAGGAATCAATGGACAACCAAGCCCAATCTGGAAACTAGACTTCAAGAGCTTTCCAACAAGGTAAGGATCGCCGATTTCGAAGTTATGATTTCAGAGATATCACGTCTCAAAGTTGTCCTTATTTATAGGTAACAATACCTTTTTTTTGCCTTTTTTGCTTTTAAATAAAGATCAAGGTTTATTTTTAGCTCTCTTTTTGATAATATCAAGGCTTAGGCATACTTGATGGTTTTCTTACTTAATCATATCAATAAATATTGTTCCATGCAAGGCCACTCCCCCGAGCACCATATCAATTCCTTCCCTTCTCAAGACTGATCGTCCTCGATCATCTGCCTTGCGGGTGTTAACAATTCCTTCCCGTCTCAAGACTGATCATCCTCGATCATCTGTCTTGCAGAAACAATTTTTTTTCCTTTCCGTCTCAAGACTGATCGTACTCGATCATCTGTCTTGCGGAAATAACCATCTTTTCCCAAAGCTAGTCACATGACTATCCGCTTTGCTGGAGTAATCACCTTTCTTTCCAAGCTAGTCGCCTGACTATCTGCTTTGAAAGGATTTCTCCTAGGCTGATAAACTTACCATTTGCCTAAAAGACTCTTAAGGATCTGGCTTCTGTGCTGCAGTCACAGTTACTCCTTACTCTTAAACTCTAGAGCAACATTCGATTGAAAAAGAAACTCCTTTCTTAACTCAAATCAAAACTATGCTCAGTCAAACTAGCAATCACAAGCACGTACAAACTTGTTTAGTTTACTTATCTTTCAGATGATCAATCTGAATTCACCCTCTATCTCTTAGGCTTCAGCCTTCTCTTTGTCAACTTGAGGATGGATCTTTCTGATCATTTGCAAAGCATGCTTTTCTTGCTCAATATCTTCTAGACTCCAACTACTCAGGACAATCCTTTTCGTTTCTTGTCCTTTCTTACTTCCCCTGCATTAAGAACAACAACAATTTCTTCCTTCCTTCTTCGAGACTCTGTTAAACCAACCCATTAACCTCTTTGGAACTTTCTAATCATCAGGTATATGTTACAACATCGAATTGGCTAAAACAAAATAACGAAACGTGTTAAAGGTCTAGCACAAGATTATTTTAACAATATCAACTTATGCTCTGATACCAATTGTTATAAATGCTCTGTTCTTCCTGCAAACTCATCAACTTATTAGAAAACAAAATACCATAGGGTACTCGATTTACCACCCAACCGGACCAACTAGACGAGATGCCACCAAGTCAAGCTACTCTGCAAGACCGTATAAGAACAAGCTCTTTCTAGCCACCAACCACTGGTGTTACATGGACTCCTTCTAATGATATGATCAAGTGAGAAACTAGGGAAAACACTGTAGATCAAGGCTAGGCTCATCATCAACAGAGGAAGAAGCAGATCTAGTTGTGCAGTCAGCTTAGACCCCTATGCACCTTTCTGGGCATAACTTTCCAACCGTAAGGAATCAATGGACAACCAAGCCCAATCTGGAAACTAGACTTCAAGAGCTTTCCAACAAGGTAAGGATTGCTGATTTCTGAGTTATGATAGCGGAGATATCACGTCTCACACTTGTCCTTATTTATAGGTAACAATACCTTTTTTTGTCCTTTTTGCTTTTAAATAAAGATCAAGGTTTGTTTTTAGCTCTCTTTTTTATAATATCCTGGATGGCTTTCTTATTTGATCATATTAATAAATATTGTTCCATGCAAGGCCACTCCCCCGAGCACCATATCAGCTGTTGTCTATGGAGGACCCTCAGACTTTGGAAGAAGCCATCAGATTCGCAGTTCGATGTGATAATCGGCTCTTCGAACGTAGGAAAGAAAGACGTAGTCAGGTCTTCTCAATCACACAAGCGCCTGTAGCTACGTCCTCCCCGGTGTCATCGGTAGAATCCAGCAGGTCAGGACCTGAGCCTATGCAGATTGATCGGGCAGTTCGAGGATCTTTATCTGCTGCCGAGAAGCAGCGTCGGAAAGAGGCTAACCTTTGTCTCCACTGTGGAGGATCTGGCCATATTGCTCGTGGATGCCCTGTGAAGCGTCCAAATCAGTCGAACAACTTCAGGGGCTGGTCCCAGTAGTAGGAGTCTCTCGTCGGCTGGCCGCCTTTTCTAAGACTCCTTCCACATTTCTTTACATGTTTATTCCATCGGATAAGGTCACCAAGGCATTCTTCATCCCTATATCATTGAAATCAAAAGTTGGAGGATTGAAGTGTTGGCGCAACTTGATTGTGGTGCAAATGCTTGCTTTATGGATAGTGCGTTCGTCAGTAAGCACGCCATCCCTAGAAGCAAGATTGAGCATCCTGGTTCTGTAGTGATTGATGGACAGGAGATCTCCTCGGGTGCAGTCACAGAATATATTGCGCCTCTTCAGGTTTTGTTCGAGGGAGTTTCTTGTAGTATTTCCTTCAATCTCATTGCTAGCCCTCATGCGCCAATAGTCTTGGGTCTGCCCTGGCTCGAGCTACATAACCCGCAGATTGATTGGCGTACTAGATCATTTTGATTTGCTGGTTCCAGCTCTAGTTCCAGTTCATCTGCAGATCAGGTCTCTACACCAATATCGACTTCGATCCGTGCAGTATCGTGGGCCCCTAATTCCGTCCTTGTTGTTCATGTTTCTGTTCCGTGTTCTGATTCGACTCTCGCCTCTGCTCCAGTTCATGCCCCAGATTCTGACCATATTCTTGATGATGTCCCAGCTCCAGCTCCAGTTTCTGCTCCTGCTCCAGTTCCGGTTTCTGTTCCTGCTCCAGTTCTTGATCCAGTTCATCCTCCAGTTCATGTTCCAGTTGCGCCTGCTCGCGTTCATATTCCTACTCGTGCTTTCATAGAGGCTTCTTCATGCCCTCAGTTTCGTATCTCGAAGATTTCTCTTCGCGAGTTTGATAAATCTAGACGGCAAGATCCAAGTTCAGTGTTTGCAATCCAGGTTCACCCGTCGGCTAGCTCGGCACCAGCGAAGTCTGCTCCAATGCTCCCAGATAAATATGACGACTTCTCTGATATTTTTGACAAAGTCAAGGCCAGCAAACTCCCAGGGCATCGTCCATATGATTGTCCTATTGATTTGCAGCCGGGGACAACGCCGCCATATGGTCCGATATATGGTCTATCTCCCACTGAGTTGAAGGTTTGCGGGAGTATATTGAAGAGAATCTAGCCATTGGCTTCATTCGACATTCCCAGTCCCCTGCTGGAGCACCTATCTTCTTCGTCAAAAAGAAGGATGATGCGTTGCGTCTGGTCGTTGATTATCGCGGCCTCAATAACGAATCGGTATCTGCTTCCTCTGATCCCAGAGTTGTTGGAACGACTCCAAGGTGCGCATTATTTTATGAAGATTGATCTTCGGGGTATCTACAATGTTATTTGGATCCGGGAGGATGATGAGTGGAATATAGCCTTTCGTACTCGGTATGGCCATTTTGAGTACACAGTTATGCTGTTTGGACTTACCAATGCTCCGGCAGTATTCCAGCATATGGCCAATGATATTTTTCGAGAGTTCTTAGACACTTTTGTTATTATCTATTTGGATGATATTCTTATTTATTCTAAGACTCTCGAAGAACATGAGAGGCATGTTCGACAGGTCCTTCAGAAGCTTCGTGAGCATGGGTTATATGCCAAACTTGAGAACTGTCAGTTCGAGCGGGAAATGTGGATGGAGTCTCTATGGACCCCGAAAAGGTCAGCACTGTTCTGGAATGGCAAACACCTTCATCCGTTCGAGATGTTCAGTGTTTTCTTGGGTTTGCCAATTTCTATCGGCGTTTCATTCGGGACTATTCAGAGGTTGCCTCATAGTTAAGGACGTGCCATTTAAATGGATCCTGTCAAATGGGCTTCTGATTTTGCACTTGGTGGGATCCTGTCACAGGAGGGGGATGACTATGAATTGCACCCAATCGCTTATCACTCACGAAAGTTTCAGGCTGCTGAAATCAACTATCTCATTTATGACACGGAGTTGTTGGCCATAGTGGATTCTTTCGAGGAGTGGAGACGTTTCCTGGAAGGATCTCCTTATAAGGTCACAGTCTACATAGATCATCGAAATCTAGAGTATTTTCAGTCTGCTCGAGTGCTCAACCGTCGCCAGGCCCGGTGGCATACTCAAGTATTATCTCGGATTGATTTCGTGATCAAGGACCATCCTGGATCCCTCCAAGGGAAGCCTGATGCCTTGTCTCGACGCTCCTACCTTGAGTCCAAGCTAGGTGATCCTGCATTTGACCAGCAATCACAAGTTATTCTAGGGCATGATCGGTTCCAGCTTATGGCCCTCGCTTTGTTCGAGAGGCCTCAGGATACGGCCTTGTTGGAGTCTGTTCGAGCATCTCTGCCTTTCTATCCATTGGCTCAAGATGTATTCTCACACCTTGGCTCTGCATCATCTTCTCAACAAATGCAATAAGACTATGATCGTTTTGAGGTTCAAGATGGACTTCTATTCCATGATGGACTTCTGTATGTGCCAAATGGTGCTTCTAGGCTTTGGGTTCTCCAGACTTGCCATGATTCACCTATGGCCGGACACTTTGGAGTAGCCAAGACTCTTGAACTTATTAGCCGGGAGTATTGGTGGCCTGGGCTTCGTCGCTCTGTCGAAGCTTTTATTCGATCCTGTGACATCTGCTGTCGAGCCAAGGTTCCAAGGCATCTTCCTCATCGCCTTCTTCAACCACTGCCGGTACCAGATGGACCTTGGAAGAGCATTTCTATAGACTTTATCCCAGAGTTGTCAGTCTCTCGGGGTCATGACGCCATCATGGTGGTCGTTGATCGTTCTCTAAGATGGCTCATTTTATTCCCTGCAACGTCACCATCACCAGTGAGGGAACAACGGATCTTCTTCTTCGTGAAGTAGTCAGACTTCATGGCTTGCCTGATACTATCGTCAACGATCGTGGACCACAGTTCGTTGCATGTTTTTGGAAGCGGCTTTTGGAATTATTGCATATCGATCACTCACTGACATCTGCTCATCATCCAGAAAGTAATGGGCAGGTGGAACACACTAATCAGACTCTGGAGCAATATTAAAGGTGCTTTATCAGTTATCAGCAGGATAATTAGATCGATTATCTTCCACTAGCTGAGTTTGCCTATAATAACTCAGTACATGCTTCTACTGGCCAGACTCCATTCTTTCTAAACTCTGGTCAGCGTTCTCGTTGGTTCCTTAGCGTCGTTGGCGGTGACTCGGTCAATCCTAGTGCTGAGTCTCGACTTGAGAAACTCCAGGCTCTTCATTTGGATCTTCAACATCATCTTCACCAAATACATGAACGCTATCGGCATTATGTTGATTTGTATCGGCAGGAAGCTCCTAAGTTTCACGTTGGTGACCTTGTCTGGCTTCTTCGTAGGGACCTCCCTACCTCACGTCCCTGCAATAAGCTTGACTATCGTCGCCTTGGTCCTTACCGGATCACGACCCAGATCAGCAATGTGGCATTCTGGCTCGAGCTCCCTCCAGCTGTTCGGCTTCATCCAGTATTTCATGTTTCTCTATTGGAGCCCTACACAGTCAATACTTTCCCATTTTGCATTCCTCCGCCGCCACCACCAGTAGAAATTAATGATCATGAGGAGTTCGAGGTTCGAGAGATTCTGGACTCCAAGTTTTCTTCGTCGACGATTGTATTACTTTGTCGATTGGGAAGGTTACTCGCCAAGTGATAGAACCTGGGAGCCTGCTGAGAATCTGAGTAATGCTCTTGATAAAATTGCGGAGTACACCGACGTTACCTGGATAAGCCAAGTTTGAGTACTCCGGCCCCAGCTCCGAGGACTCGTCGCCGTTGTAGGAGGGGGATGGTGTGACGACCATATGGATATTCGCATCATACGAACATTATACTCGTATGTACAAAAGATGGTCGTCACACGGATGCAAAAAGGTAGTTGCACAAGACAGGGTTTGGACTCGCAACCTTCCAGTTGCGAGTCACACACCCTTGCTAAGTGCAATACCAACATTTGTTGAAGACATTTCCTTTACATCCTCCTCATATGTGGAACTATCTCCAGGAGGTTCTAGAATATTCTAGAACCCAAATGCATGCGCGATACTTGGCGCGATCTCATCCATTGGAGTGGTGTGATCCTGACCGTTGGCCTAGATATATAATGAGGCACCTCCTTCTTGTCGAACCATTCCGGTTCAACGCCAGTCTTGAGCCTTCTAGGCATCTGTCTCGTGTTCCTGCTTGCCTTCAGGCTATTGTACTCTTGATTCCTGTTCATATATCAGATTCTTTGCCGATCTTGGCATATTTCTTTCGTATTTCTTGCATATTTTCCAGTATTTTCCTTGTTTCGCGTAGGTTCATGACAGTGTCACGCAAAACAATAAACATGTGAGAGAGGGGGGGGGGAGGAGAGAGAGAGATGTAGAACACCTTAGCAAAAGCTAACGGTTGCTCCACATTCAGCAGCTTCAGGAGCTGGCGGAGCAGCGGCAGTCCCACCATGTGTGCGCAGGGCTGGTGGAGGATCGACTGTTGCAACCGTTGGACTCTGATACAGTATCTACCCAAGCCTCGTCGGAGGGGATGGAACTTGACAAGGTGGCTTGGGTACGCTCTTGGGCGGACGAGGTGGATTTGGATGCTGAGACCGCCCTCACAGATAACCCGCTCGCTCTTGTTCCATATGACTCAGATCAGGGGCCCACTTCACCGGCAAGACGGGGGCGAAAAAAGAAGCAACGTAAGAATCCTTCTTCCCAGTAATATTTATGGATAAGAAGATCTTGAGCTGGAACTCCGAGGGGTGCGCTCGTCACCCAGTAAGAGAACGTGAATGGCGTTGGCAGTTCACAAGATGGACCCAGATATCTTGTGCCTTCAGGAACATAAAGTGTCACAGGGGGGACGCACGGGCACTGCTGGACATGTTTGGGCCCCAATACATTGCTGCCGTTGCCACCTCTGAGGCCTCTAAAGGTGGCACTGCCGTGGCATGGAAGATGCATGTGCAGGTGACTTTTACCCTGGCCGACCGTTGGGGCAGGTGGCTCATTATCAAGTGGCGAGAGGGGTCGCATGAGTGGGGGCTTGTGAATGTCTACGCCCACAATAGTGCACGGCAGAGAGGGGCGTTGTGGGCGTCATTGAGGCATAAGGTCACATCCTTAGGGGCTGGTGTGGCTTGGCTGCTGGTAGGTGATTTCAACATGGTCGAGACTGCTCAGAATAGGTGTGGCAGGGGTGTCGAAGTGGTACAAGATTTTGAGCGGCAGCAATGAGTGCAGTTGTTGGACTCCTTGTAGTTGGCAGAGTCGTCGGGCGACTCCACATTTACCTGGTGTACTCATTGGACGGGGGCTGGATGGGCGTATGCTCGACATGACAGATGCTATGCTAATACCCTAGCATCAGACCGGGCGCCTTTGCTCAAGCGGAAGAACATTTTGTCCACTGCGATCTCTGATCATTGTCCTCAGTTAATTTCTCAAGACTCAAGTGCAATACGGCCAGCGTGCACAATGTTCAAACTGAACACCGCTTACTTAAAGGATGTTGATTTCTCCTGGGGATGCTAGCAGATTTGGTTCCATACTTTTCGAGATCACTGCGGGATGTCTGGAATGGTGAAGGCCCTGGCTGAGATCAAGGCATTCGCCAAGTCATGGGGGAGTCGGAGAGCACGGCAGGAGCGCGAGGTGTTAGAGGCATTATATCGCGAATTGGAAACCCCCAGGTCTCAATCGTCTGATGGCGTGCAGGAGAAGGAGATATTGCGCCACATTGCAACAGACGAGTCTAGGAGGGCTGCTCAGGCAAGGGTGAAGGCGAGGATCACCTGGCTGCGGGAAGGGGACACCAATTCTTGAATATGTTTCAGAGCTGCACGACAGAAGAAGTATGCGGCCTCAATGTCATCTTTGGCATTGCCCGATGGCCACATTCTGCAGTCACCGGTGGACATGAAGCAGGCTACTTTTCAACACCTCTCAGTTCTTTCAGGAGAAGAGGTATCCCTACACTGACGTCATGGAGGAGATCGTGCTCAGTAAGGTGTCATGCAAGGTGTCGGCGTATAGAAGGCAAGCGCTAGAGCGTCCACTTACAAAGCAAGAGCTTGAGGAGGCTTGCCACGCCTTGGCCCCTCATAAGTGCCCTGGTTTGGATGGCATTCCGGTGGAGTTCTTCCAAGAATATTGGGAATGGGTGGGAGACTCAGTGATGCAGACCTATCAAGATCTCCTTCAGGCAGAGGCGCTTAATTATAGGCTCAACACTGGCTGCATCTCGTTAATACCGAAGGTAAAGGAGCCATCTGTCATTTCGGATTGGCGTCCGATTACGCTTCTGTCGGCAGTATACAAGATAATTGCGAAGGCCCCCTCACGTAGACTGCAAGTGGTCCTGAAGGAGGCTATTAGTCCCATGCAGTCTGGCTTCATTCCGGGCAGGCATATTCTTAACAATGTGGCGACGGCATTCGAGGGGCGTGCAGAACAGGTCAGCAGATAGTGTACTTGAAGCTGGACTTCGTGAAGGCCTATGATAGTGTTCGTTGGGATTTTCTGAGGAGGATGATGCTAGCCTTTGGGTGTGGTGAGAACTTTACAGCAGTGGCTCTGAAGCTCTTAACGTCTGCCAAAGCCACCATCCTATGTCACGACGAGTCATTGCCGATCTTTACTGTGGGGCGTGGAGTTCGCCAGGGATGCCCTTTGGCGCCCTTCCTGTTTACCATCGTTGCAGAGGCCCTTTCGCAGTCACTGACCTCGGCAGCGGAGGCGGGGGTTATGGAGAGGCTGAGGATGGCAGACGGGTCGCAGCAGATTGGAAGCCAGTATGCTGATGACTCTTTTCTCTTTCTACAAGCTGATGAGAGGAATCTGTTAAACACGAAGGAGCTTCTGGACACATTTTCTCTGGCGTCCGGCTGCCTCATGAATTGGACGAAGTGCTCGGCATTATGGCCGGCAGTAGAGCCTATGCCTGTGGTTGTGTCCCAATTTCCTTGGCGAATG
Organism: Isoetes taiwanensis; assembly: GCA_021234155.1. Classification (NCBI taxonomy): domain Eukaryota; kingdom Viridiplantae; phylum Streptophyta; class Lycopodiopsida; order Isoetales; family Isoetaceae; genus Isoetes; species Isoetes taiwanensis. The sequence continues at coordinate 1,569,160 of JAJEKV010000063.1, forward strand.
CAGCCGCAGGGCACATGCTCTAGGCTTTTGAGCATCCCATTCGGCATTGACATCTCGACAGCAGGTATTTGGGAGGACATTCTGGTGGGACTGCGTCGACACTTTAATTGGTGGAAGGGGGGGAAACTTTCCATGGCCGGCAGGGTCACAGTGGCAAAATCCGTTTTATGCTCAACTCATATTTATATGGCCTCGTGCCAGAAAGCAAGGTTCGGGAAATTTCCTCTATGGTTCATAACTTTGTTTGGGGAGGCAATGAGGAAGGGGCGGTCGTCAAGGTAGCCTGGTGGAAGTGCGTGCGCCCCAAAGCTGCAGGTGACCTCGGCTTTCTGGACCTCTCGCTCCATAAGGTCCTCTTATCCAAGTTCATCTTTGGGATTCTCGAGAATCGGCTTGACTCCCCGGGCATGGTCCTGCTTCATCAATCGCTGTCTCACTCAATAGTTTTCCATAAGCCGTCCGTGCCCGCGCGGCTTCCATGGGCGTTATTTGCGGATATCAGGCCATATGTTAATGCCTCCCCCTTTCTGAAGGGGCTCCTACGAGCCTGGGAGCAGGTCCGCCCGCTGTTTGCGATTGATGCTTCCAGTTGTATTCAGTTAGAGGCATCGCCATGGTGGATTCCGCTCGGCCCAGGTGCTTCGCCTTTGGTGCTGGCGGCAACCGCCGATCCCCGAGTCCAGCACAGGTGGGTGCAGCGTGGGGTCTTGACGGTGGGGGAGTGGTATATTGACGGGCAGCTGGCGCCCTGGCAGCTTTTTCGTCACAGGTTTCGATTTAAGGAGCGAGATTGTGCTATTTGGGCGCAGGTGGCTAATGCGCTGCCGTTGAACCCCCCGGTAGCGTCAGGGCGTGTGTGGAGTTGTCATCCAAAAGTCGACCCCTCAAACTTCGTAAAGTCCTATTATGAGCTTTTGGCAATTCAGGATGAGCTGCCTCCCTCGGACGGCTGGAGTCTCCAGGTGCCGGGAGATGACTGGGGTAACATCTGGAGATGGGTGTGGAACCCAATCTCGCCCCCCAAGATTCGGGTGTTACTGTGGCAGATAGTGCATCGGTCCCTGAGAGTGAATACGTGGGTTCACAGGATCAATCCCCTGATCAGTGATCGCTGTCCGATGTGTGGTGCTTGTGTTGAAACTCTGGAGCACTGTATGTTTCTTTGCACAGAGATCCAGCCGGCATGGCAGTGGGTCCAGCGCCTCTTTCATATCTCGCTCCGTAGTCAAGAGGTTCTTTTGGGGGTGTATCCTACTGGGTGGTCTCAGCTTCAGCATTTGGTCTTCCATTTGTGTAAGGCTTGGTTACTGTGGCTCATTTCGAAGCGGTGATGCCTGAAGGTGTTCAGAAATGAGGAGGTGCAGCCTGGGGTGTTGATCTCGCAATTGAGGTACAAATTATATCTTTCTTACATGGCGTGCCCTCGTAAGGAGCAGTTCAAGGCCGCCATATGGGAGAGGACCCTTCTCATTGTAGACAGCTTTGGCAGGTTTGTTTCATGAGTCATAGGTAGGTATGCGTGCCATTTGGGTGCTCGCCCAAGTGTGGGCAGGGGCACCCTAGTATCGCTCTTCTTGTAACTGATTATATATTAATTAACTTGATCCTTCAAAAAAAAAAAAAAGGAATAGCCTTTAGGATACATGAAGTCCCTCAGCCTCTTTGTGCTGGCCTCAAATTATGCATCATCTCTTTTCTTGCTCTTGCTCTCTTCCCATCCAATTGTGCCCTTTTGCAGCTTCTTTCCTTTCAGCCTTCATCTTTGCAGCCTCAAGCTTCCTAATCACAAGCTGCTTCAGCTCCAGCCTCACTATTTATGTTCTTCTGTCCTTCTCAATTACTAACCACTATTAATGGAAATATGAACCCTCCCTCCCAATCGAGTTGGAAGTCCCTTCCTCATTGCCCCCATGGCTTGTGATAATTGCACACATGACTGTGAACCATGCACTTGGAAATCAACAATTTGAAATTGTTGATCATGTAATGCATGATCAACCATTTCTTGGGCTCTGGTACTACTATTGTCTGTGCAGTCAAGAAGGGGTGCAACTGTGTTGCTATTCATATTGATAAGGGGGTTGTACAAATTTATAAAGATGAGAAAGCTCAGCCTCCTTTGATAAGTTCTTCTTTGTGGAACTACAAGCTATGACTCCTGTACTAGTTGATAAAGAAAAAGAAGAACAACCGGAGAAGGAGTCTGAGAATCTGTAAACAACTGACTAGGCTCAAGCATCCATATGCCATGGTTATGAAGAAGAGTTTGAAACTGATCTTTGAATCGACAAGTAAAAATTACTTTACTAGCTAAGGTGCCCAACGTTGTTGGGCATAGCTAGGAACTGCAAATGATATACTGGAAGGTCTTTTTATAGACCAACTTGAATGCTGGATGCGAGACCATGGTGGAGATGGAACGCCTATAAATGTATATGTTCTTATGCTACTTTTATATGCTGATGATGTGGTATTCTATCTAGAAGCATACACAGGTTGCAACGGCATTTGAATGCACTTTCATTATTTTGTGATGCAAAAGGCATGCAAGTTAATATGGTAACACCAAAGTGATTGTGTTTGGGGCAAACAAGACTGATCATTTAAAGTTCTATTATCAAGGTGAATTTGTAGAAATTACCAATAGCTATAAATACCTTGGGATATTAGTGGATAAGAGCCCAACTTGGAACCAAGCAGTGGAGCAAAAAGTAAACGGTGGCCTCAAAGCACTGTATGCAATGCAGTGTAGATGTGCCAAAGCAAAGATATGGAACTTTAGCTTGAAAAGAATGCTTTATATATCACTAGTTCAATCTGTATTTTTGTATGGATGTGGAGCATGGGGTCCTGGATTGGCATTGGATACTTGGAAAAAGGTTGAGAAAGTTCAAAAGAAATTCTTTCGGTTTGAACTTGGAACAAAAATGCAAACTCCCTGTGATATGATGTTAGCAGAATGTGGGATGCTTACATTGGAAGCAGAGGCGCTTTGCAGACTCCTTAATTATGTCTATACGGTATTGTATATTATGCCTGAAGAAAGTTTACCACGCTTGGCTTTGGAGGAGACACGGGCTTTGGCTAAGGCGTTCTACACATCTCTCTCTCTCTCTCTCTCTCTGGTTGGGGATGTGATACAGTTTTTTGAGCTTCCTGCAACTTTAGTTGGAAATTTCTCGTTGAGATATTGCGGATAAGAGAGATGAGTATTCAGAAATTGAAGTTGACAACAATAGATGAAAATTATACAGAGGAGAGAGCTAGTATGTTCCTACCAGAGGACATTCTAGATGAACTAATTTACGATGCAAATTATGTATTTTGAACGTCTTCTAGACCTGATGGTCTCACAGACGTATTAATAAACATTTCACTTCATTTCATCTCTCTCTCTCTCTCTCTCTCTCTCTCTCTCTCTCTCTCTCTCTCTCTCTCTCTCTCTCTCTCTCTCTCTCTCTCTCTCTCTCTCTCCAGAATGGTTGTCTGGAACATCAACAGATTGACCATTGATAAGGTGTATAGCATGCAAAAAATACTGGATAAAGCTGATGTGATTTGTTTTGTGGAGACAAAAGAACATGATTTATTTGCATTACCGGACATAGCAGGATTTGATTTAGTATATTCTGTATATAATAAGAGATTTAGAGATAAAGATATGGGAAATGGAGGAATAGCATGTTTTGCAAGACCAACTGTAAGAGACTTGATCCAGGGTGTGAAGAAGGACAGAAATGGACAATATATTTGGTTGGAAATAAGGGGAAATTTTCTCTATTACATGGCAGTATGTTATTTTGCTCCTAAACATATGAAAACATACACGTAAAACGGATGCCTCTGAGATGATTTATTCTTTTCACTAGAACAAGACATTATGAGTTTTCAAGGAAAGGGAAAAGTAATATTGGCGGAGGAGATTTCAAGCTGCGGAGACGGGTAATTCTACGTGCATCCGTGCTTACAGGAGATAAAGATCCACTATGGCTGGAATCAATGGATGAAAACGATCTTGCATTATGTGGCAAAAGTAGAGAGTCTACAGACTTAGTGATCACTAAGACAGGTAGACAACTTATTAGTCTTTGCAGTAGTGCTAATCTATTAATCTGTAATGGATTAAGTAGATTCCCTGGCTCTATAAAAAATACATGTCGCTCTAGAAGCACGGTGGATTATCTAGTCATGGCAGAGGATACACTATGCGGATTGGAAGAATTCATAGTAGGAGAAGATGAATTGGAATCCGATCATAATCCTTTGTGCTTTAGACTGAGTGCTAATATTCAGAATGATCAGCCATGCTCTTCTAAGCGGAAATATTGGCTAAAATCAGCATTGCATATGCAATATAGAGTAAGAGTTGGACAAAAGGTATCAAACAAAGTATGGGATGGAGGATTGGACGAAATGAACCAGCAATTGATTGAGGTTTTAGAGGAGGCCACAGTAGAGATATTCACATCACATAGAGCATTGAAGGGGTTACCATGCAAGGCATGGTTTGATAAAGAATGTCGTGATGCTAAGGAGCAGTGGAAGAAGAGTGACCAGCCTGGAAAAGAAACATACAAACAGAAATATAAGAGATTGGTTCGTAGCAAGAAGAGATATTACCTGAGGCAAAGGCAACAAATCTTATGCCAAAGGTATTTGGAAGAGCCTAAGTCGAATTGGAATGCACTTAAAAAGCATAAGCAAACTGAAGTGCCATTAGATGCGCAGGATCTCTGGAGGCATGTGGTCTCTATGTATCATAGTGATGATGTAGATGACATGACTAGCCATAGGAGATCGGCCATGCTAATCACTGAGGAAGAAATTGCAGCAGGGATAGCTTCCTTGGCAAATGGTAAAGCACCAGACTTACATGGGATGTGTGCGGAGCATCTTAAATGGGCTGGTCCCATCTTGCATCCGGTGATTGCTAACATGTTTAACATGGCGGTTGAGCAAGGATTTCCACTGGATTGGTGTAAGAACAGGGTTGTCCCGATACACAAAAGTGGGTCGAAGCATGAAGCGAACAATTATCGAACAATTATGGTAAGTAACTTGCTTTCAAAGTTGTTTGCGACTATTTTAGAGAAGAAATTAAGTCTATGGGCTGAAAACAATAATAAGAGAGCGGAGTCACAAGCGGGCTTCCGGGCAAGCAGATCCACATTAGATCATTTGTTAGTGCTGAAAACCATTTTTGATAAAGTAAAAGGTTCTAGGAAACCTGTATATATGGCATTTGTTGATTTTAGAAAAGCCTTTGACAAAGTACCCCGAGAACAATTATGGGACAGGTTAGAAAAGTTGAAAGTGCCACATGAACTTAGAGATGCGGTACAGGTCTTGTATGGAAAAGTGCTTGTTCAATTATCAAAGCCATTCTCTGAGATTATCCTTGACAGTGTCGAGAGTAATATAGGGGTAAAACAAGGATGCCCATTATCACCTACATTGTTTGGCATGTTTATTGATGGATTGGAAGAATGTTTACATACTAACTGTCCAGGAGGCATGGAGATACATGGGTATGTGGTGCAGCTGTTGATGTATGCAGATGATGTTGTCATGTTTGCCCGAAGCAGAGAACACATGCAGAAGCACTTAGATGGGCTGGCGGGTTTTTGTGACAAGACGGGCATGCAAGTAAACCTAGACAAGACAAAGATTATGACGGTCGGTGTGTTGAAGCAAGAAAATGTTTTCAGGTACAAAGGGGATATAGTTGAAATGTGTGATTCCTATAAGTATTTAGGACTTGTTTTTAGCCGCAACCATAGATGGAATACTTGTATCACTCAGAGGATTGATGGGGGGCAACGAGCTTTGTATGCATTGCAGAGCATGTGCAGGAGATCACATCTTTGGTCATGGCATTTAAAGGTAAAATTGTTTCATTCTCTCGTACAGAGTGTGGTGCTCTATGGATGTGAGATTTGGGGGCCAGGTCTCCCACAATGTTTATGGGATGATATTGAACAGGTCTTGAAGAAGTTCTTGAGACTAGAATTAGGGGTCAAAGCTCAAACACCATATCCCATGATGCTAGTGGAGAGTGGGCTTATGCCTCTAGAAGGGGAAGCAATTGTGAGATGTGTTTCGTATCTTAAGAAGGTGCTAGATATGGATGACTCAAGAATCACTAAAAAGGCTCTACTATCCAGCGAGTTAAAAGGCTTATTGCATGATGTAACGAAGTGGCTTGGAAAGTGGGAAATCCAATGGGAGGAAATAATCCAAGTGGACTCGGATTTGAGACAATGGATAATGCAAAGAGTGCATAGGAAAATGTGGAAGCAACCAAAGACCAAAATGATCTTGTATAGGCAGAATATCAACCCTGACATGGGAGAAGCTAGACACCTGAGGGACAATATATCTATACAGAAGAGACATGCAATTTGCAGGATAAGGCTTAGCTCACATCACTTGGGTGTGGAGACTGGGAGATGGGGACACAAACCATTACATTACACAGGTTAGGAATTAAATCCCCCCTTAAACCCCCTTTTGTTTGGGTGCATATTCACACGGGGGGTGACTCCGGGCAACGAGAGCTGTTGGATAGGTATATTCGCCCCTTATTCCTTAATCTACACCGTACACAAGGTCCCTCGTTTGTGGGGTATGGATGTATAGGATTTGTTATACTGTATAACCAGATTCGCAAAATACTATAAGATTTCAGGCAATATACTACATGGTGTTAATTTTGTACGTGCAAAACATAATTGCAGGGGCTCTCGCTGCCCTACGTCACCCCCCGTGTGAATATGCACCCAAACAAAAGGGGGTTTAAGGGGGAATTTAATTCCTAACTTGTGTAATGTAATGGTTTGTGTTATAGGTTAAAAAATTTTTTGCCCCTTCGGGGCAAAAAACAAACAACATTACATCACACTTGGATGAGTTGATGGTATGTTGTGTTCGGACCCTAACAAACAAACATACAATACATTATTAATATTTTAGAACATAGGAGCAATGAAATAAGAGAGTGCTATGAAATAAGAGAGCTGATACAAAAAAACAAGCAAACACAACTAAACATAGTAGAAAACATTTGTAATGATGTTGTACTCATGTTTAAAACATTTTACTCATATGTTTATATTTAATAACTAAAAATAGCAAATGAAATCGAATATTGACGGTGCAGGAGCAACAACAATCGGGCCACTAAAAAAACGTGGTGTGCAATGTCAAATGTTCAATCTGGAACTGAAATACTGGTATAACCAATGTACAATCTGGTATTCTGGATATGACATGGTGACGTTCATGTTCATGTCCAAAGTACCAAACAGTTTGCCTAAACAACCTTTGCGGCGAGACAAAAAAGCGGTGAAGATGCTTTATGTCCCTCTCCCAGCTAGATTCAGTACATGGCATGCCTGCAATTACTATATCAAGTTTCATGCCTTCTGGTAGAGGTGGCTGAGGAAGCTCAAGACAATTTCGTTTTTCCATTGCTCCTCTTCATCAATCCGATTCACGGAAAGAAGTCGGACCATGTGAGACTATCATGTACAGGTTCTAAAAGTTAAAAACATTTACATAATGCTCGTGCTGCTGTAAGTCATAATTGAGGATCCTTCACAAGCAGTTTCCTCACAAAATCTTTTGCACTAGTCTTGATCGAAGGCCATGGCTTCTCACGAAAATCGGCTTTTTCTTCAAAACCCGCAGGTAAAAATGCCGCCAGTCTTATCCCAAAAGGCCTTACGCCCGAGGCGAGAATGTAGGTTATAACTCCTATACTCCATACATCAGATTCAGTCTTGACTTCCTCTTGAGTACTTACGGGGAAACATAGTATGCACTTCCTACAATGTCACAAAAGCGTTTGCTGCGAGCAAAAGGGAGAAACGATTAGTACATGCACCTAAACTAAGATACAATAGAAAAAACAGTCCACAAGCTATGCAATCCTAAAAGTTAATTTAGAAGGATCGCTACAGTGCGATAAAGTCGAAAAGACCAAAATCTGTTGCCTTTAACAATGAATCTGGACTCTGTGATTTGAATAAGAAGTTCTGGAAGGCAGTAAGAAATGTCTTAGGAGGCAAATTCACGCCTGAGATAAGCTTCCCTGTGCCAGAAATATATACCTCGGGCTTTAGATCACGGTGGACAACACCATTGAGATGGCAGCGTGCTTCTGACTTTTAACATTTGTCTTACAAGAACAAGCAACATATTTCTCATTTGTATAAGCCCATCTTTCCAAAAAACAAGAATGTCACGTATATTAATTACAAAACTCTACAAAGAATCGTAACACAAATAATGAAGCTGCAAGTCCAATCAGTTACTTAGCAAGGATTCTATCCAGCCGGAGCCATCATGCACAAATCCGAGCACAGCCAAACAAGAATTACCTCTACTGAGTAAGCAGCTGTATTTGCTTCCATCATAGCATAAGGAAACTGCTGACTAGCGAATTAAGCTTCAGAATAGCGGATTATTAAAGAACTCAGAAAACCCAAGGTATCCATCAACCCAAGGTAATGCTGAATAGTACGCTTCAGAGCTTAAACCCCTAGTCCGGTGGAAGGATCGTGATACATAAACTGCATGGTTTCCTGTCCAATGTAAGATAGGCACAAAACTTTCCTTGCAGATCATCACCCATAGACAAACAAGGATTTCTCCCCATAAAAAATCATCGCTTGTTCTCTAACCCTAAAATCCTTTCTTCCACTTCCACGAACCCTAAAGTAAAGGGTCTCGATACTTGCATGTATTTTTGGGAGTAAAAGAGAAAAATTATTTGTGAAAGAATAAATATGCAATGCAAAACCATTGTAAAACCATAGATAAATATGCCATTGAAATATGCATGCACTCTAGATATACTGATTAGTATGCCTCGTGCAATACGCCCATGAAATCATATGAAAACCATGCCAAAAAGCGTACAAAATCACAAAAAAAACCCCTGTTATAATGCTACATATTACCTAGACATCTGAGATATTGCAAATTATGTGACACAACACAAGTAGAAGATGAAGACCATACATTGTTACGATGTAGTGCTTACAAGGAACTCTGAGCAAAATATGGAATTCAGTATGAGGACCTCCCTTCATTCTTTATGCTACATGGTGACATCATAGGGAAGTATCTGATTGAGTTGCTACAAATTAGAGATACATATCTAGAATCTCAACCAGTTGATGTAGATACGGAGATTTTGAGCGAGAGTGATGAGCTAGATGAGGACTCGGAAACTCATCTATTGTTTTATGACATTGTGTAATTTTTGTTGTCTAATAGGCCCTTGAGGCCTCCCAATAGACACAACACATTTTCTTCTTTCTTCTTCTTCTTCTTCTTCTTCTTCTTCTTCTTCTTCTATCTCTCTCTCTCTCTCTCTCTCTCTCTCTCTCTCTCTCTCTCTCTCTCTCTCTCTCTCTCTCTCTCTCTCTCTCTCTCTCTCTCTCTCTCTCTCTCTCTCTCTCTCTCTCTCTCTCTCTCCCTCCCTCCCTCCCTCCCTCTCCATACCCGGATCCTACTCCGGAGGCGGGTTTTACGCCCCTTCAACGGGCTGCATTGGAACGCCATATCATTTACTTCCAGAAGGTGGTCGCTATGGGTGATACACGTTTGCCCAACCTTGCTTTGGCCATGGCGATGGGTCCCCAATGCCTGAAAGCCTGCTGGAAGGACAAGCAAGCTCAGTGGTTCTCACTTATTTGGGGTGTCTGAGGCAAGCAGATGTGTACATGTAAGGACAAAGAAAGATCACAAGGCACTTCAGTCGTACCTAGATGCTACTTTCCTTCGCAAGCTCTGGGATGCAGATGCTCTGACGCACGTTAAGCTGGCACACTATCAGCAGCAAGTCAATCCCAGGCTCACGAGAGGCCCACACCAGTACTTATACACCCAGTTGCCCATGAAGAAGCGCAGACTTATAGCTTCCATTCGCACGGGTGCACATCGCCTCCGTATTGAGATATGACGTTGGGCTCGGGAAGCACGAGAGCAAAGGCTTTACCAGTATTGCCACCAAGGTGCCATTGAGGATGAATGTCATGCCCTCCAGGTCTGCCCAGCATTTGCCCATATTAGGGAGCGGTATGATCGATTGCTAGTGCCTGGCCAACCGTTGCATGAGTTGTTGAATACGGCGTCAATGGGTTTGTTGGGGCCATATCTCCAGGAGGTTATGGATGCACGGACTCAGTTGTGTCTTCCGGGACGGCATTGAACTGTCCTACACAATTGTACAGCATGCCAGCAGACTTATTACTGCTAAGTTTTTTCCCTCGAAAACCCTTCGGGGCGGGGGTTTTTTAATCCCGTCAGTAATACGTTTGCTGCTCTCTTTTTTGTTTGGGTCCCATAGGCTAGTCGGTCTCCGTGGACGCTAAAAATCTATTCTATTCTATTCCCTCCCTCCCTCCCTCCCTCCCTCCCTCTCTCCCTCTCTCTCTCTCTCTCTAAACAGTAGTACTCTATGGCTGTGAAGTTTAGGGTCCAGGATTATCCGTAGAAAGCTGGAAAAAGATTGAGAAGGTACAAAAGAAATTCTTTCATGTAGAATTGGGCACTAAAATATAAACACTTTACGATATGATGCTAGTGGAGTGTGGGATGCTACTCCTGGAACTTGAAGCCCTAATCAGACTCTCAGTATATTTGCAAAAGATACAGACACACACAGAACACGCTTGCTTGCCCCATTTGGCTCCTGAGAGCAGTCAAGGAAGAGGGTGGTATGCTGACATTGTGCTTTGGCTCAAAAAATGGGGAATGAATATTGCAGACTTAGAGTCTAACAAGGATAACATCAAAGGTTGGGTTAGATGGCATGCTATCCACCAAATGTGGAGTGTACCTGAAGTAAAAAAAGAGTATTACAGATTTGTCATGAACCTTGGGTTACAAGAAGCTGATTATTTAAAATCTGGATTATCGGTAAAGCTTAGACATATGATAAGCAGGATGAGGCTCAGCTCGCATCACTTGGGGGTGGAGATTGGACGTTGGGCAAGAATACCTCATACACTGAGATATTGTAAAGTGTGTGGATTATCTGAAGTGGAGGACGAGGTACATGTAATTTTGAGATGCCCGGCATATCAGTATATACGCATGAAGTTTGGCATACATGTAATAGATTTAGTGAGCTTCCTTGATTTATCACCAGCTACAATCGGACGGTTTCTAGTAGAAGTTATGCAAACTAGAGACAGCAATATCCAAAACATAAAATCCTTGGTGGGAGCTAGTGAGTTCGAGTATGATGAGGAGAGCACTAATATGTTCTTACCCGAAGACATATTAGATGATATTATGTACGATGTTGAATATGTAAAATGAACGTCTTCTAGACCTGATGGTCTCATAGACGTAAAAAATAAAGATTCATCTCATCTCTCTCTCTCTCTCTCTCTCTCTCTCTCTCTCTCTCTCTCTCTCTCTCTCTCTCTCTCTCTCTCTCTCTCTCTCTCTCTCTCTCTCTCTCTCTCTCTCTCTCTCTCTCTCTCTCTCTCTCTCTGTGGGATAGGTTCTGTACGTATGAAATCTAAATTCCTGACGTATAAAGTTAAAAAATACGTATTTAAAAAAAAAACCCGGCCTAACCTAGTATCCTAGGTCAGCATCAGCTTCAGTCAATCCATCCACTGTATTATCAATCCAAAAATTTGAACGAATTCAAACTTGGTACTTGTGTTCCTATAGTCTGATATCCAAAGTAAAGTCTAAGACAAGTGAATCTTTATAACCATGTAAACTTAATCAGACGATTAATCATTAATACGCCTGAACTTCCCTTGCTACTTATACAGTAGCAAACAGAGTCCATGAAAGCATGCGACAAAACCAAAAATACTAATGCAAGAGCCACAAAGACCATGCAGTAACATTAGATGTGACACTGCGTAGTCTTGGAAAAAGTAGGAAGCATATATGCCATTATATCTGAGTAGCAATTACAAAGGATCAGCATATCATATTAAATCAAAATGACCACTGGTTTAAAAATGTGGTATGTGAAGTGAATCCTTCATTTACATGTAAACATGAAAAAATGTAAACTTAAAGCATTTGAATATTGTTTCTCAATATGTGGGATAAACCAATCCAAAGCACAAGAATGCTTACTTACATGCTTAATTACTCAAGTATGTTTTAGATTAGTAAATTGATTTCTGTTCCATGAAGTTAACAAGTGATAGCCCTTAACAATAATTTTCAGCCAACATTACACAGACAAAAAGGAAGAACTTATCATGTTGACGTTTGGTAGCGACTTCTTGGATGCTCCATATCCACTTCCAAAGAAAAAATACTAACATAAACGACAAAGGAATCACAAAGAGAAGAGAGGACCCGTGCACTGTGACCAAACAATACTACGTTAGCATGAAAATGGTAACATAGCAAGGGCCAAAAGGTACATTGGGTCCCTCGGCTTATGGCCGATCACCCTTTGTAACCCTTTGCCCACAGTTAGATTCTAGAGGAAAATGGAATGGCGGATGTGGAAATAGAATGTAGACTATTCATAGCTTGACATTTGAACATAGTAAAAAAAAGGCAATGAATATAAACAATCTAGTGATAAAAACACGTTATGAAGCCCCAACTGGAAGCTAAAAACATACGTAGTTTTCTTGTTGCATGAATGTCGGGTCTTTAAAAAAACTTTGTCGCGAGAACATGAAAGAGGCCTTTTGCGTAATACATAAACAACATTGCACCTTTTGAATCTTTGGAGCAGCTCCCAATGATTTTGTAGCAAGGCCATGGGCATTTGGACTTCTTTGGCGATCTCATATTTGTGTAAAGGAAAGCATTACATCATACATTGTGAAGGTATACACTCTTCAATCATTGTGAAACAAAGCAGATGAAGCATGGAGAATGGCGATGAAGCAAGGAGTCATCGCATACAATGAGAATGAGAAAATGGAGAAGCGGCTGTGCTAGGGCACAATTTTCGTGTCACAGAAATATATTAGGGCAATGAAATATAAGAGAGTTCAAGAAAAAGGTGATATCCTCTACCATTACCTTGATGGTAAGATACGCCCTTGCCCTTTGTATTATGAATGAACCATGCCTTGGCCGTGGACGTTAATAATAAGGTAAATAAGTTTTTTTCATCTTTTTGATCCTTGTCCTTTCATATGAAAATATGTAGAACCATCACTTTCATGCAACAAAAAGGTATAGTGCAATAGAAATGCCAACACATGGCAAACATGCATGCATGCATGTATATTAAAGGTAATTGGATATAAAAAGATAAGATAAGATAAGATGAATTTTTACGTCCACGGGAACCCAACGGGTTATGGGAGAAAAAGGTTAATAAAAGGTGCACAAATTTAATAAAAGGTTCTTACCTTATAAACCCAAATTGGTCAAAGTACACGTATATTTCTTGCATGAAATCCATGTTATTTCTAAGGTAACATGAGCATGCTCCTATAGTAAACTAGATGCCCCATTGGCTATTTTATGTTATGTTCAGAGCAACATGATGACGTTCAGTGCATCAGCATCAAGGTAACATGATGTTCATAATTAAAAAAATTTCGCGTACACGAAAACTTCTAAACCGCGACGCTGAAAGTTTTTCAGCGACAAACAAGAAAAATCACAGACGCCAAACAAGAAAAAAAAAACAAAAAAAAAAAAAAAGGGGGGAAGGAACTAGCAAAAAACACACCAGAAGGCTTTGGCAAGGTCAAAGTTGTTAGGCATTTAACCTTAGTATCATTCAACTAGGCTTAGGTGTTTGCAAGGCCATCATTTGTTGGCAGATTGTTTTGTATTCACAAAGTAAGAACTGCCATTAACTGTTTTCATTTTACTAGTAATTTAATGTCAAGAATTGAGATCCAGTGACAATGGAATGCAATCCAAACAAATAGGTTGCATTGAACATAAAGCACCCTAATAGATTGCAAAATAATTAAGAATATAGACCATACATAAAGTAGCAAGCAATATAGTTCTTTAGTCGAATTGTTCAAACAAGGTGGGATGTAAAAATACACATGTTCAAAAACATTCAAGATACTCGGGAAGCTCAATGGTCATGTGCAAGGGGTTCCAATCTTGAATACATTGTGCCTTACAATCTAGTCCACTGAAACTTGTTTTGCCTTGCATTGATATTTTAAGACAACTTAAAGAGGATATTCAACTAGAGAGCCCACATGTTCATTCCCCAAAAGGAGTGAATGTACTTATCTATCTAAAAACATCTCATGCTAAAGCTGAAGAGCCTTGGCTCCATGGTCATTCACAAACTTGAAATATACAACTAATAACTGCTTCTAATCCCCTTATTAAAAATTAACTTTTGTGAAGCCCAAATTTAAAATCTACAAATAGATACTGCTTCTAATCCCCCTATTAAAATTTAACTTTGCCATATTGGGATTGAGTATAGTTAAAATCACAGGCAACAAACTCAGCTTCTAGAATCGTGATCTAGCCGCACGCCATATTCCTTCCGGGCGAACATTATCATAATATGGCGATGTTACTGAATCGGAATTTTCTGTTGTACTTGACCATGGTTTTAAGAGGGTCGGGGTCGGCAAAACCTTCAATAACTATTGTGCACCAAGTACATTGTAGATAAGCACTAAAGTTACAACATACATTTCAACAATAATTTGCACAAGAGACAAAGAAAATTTGCTTAAACACAAATACAATGTGAGACACATATATGTACGTACATAAGGCTTTTTATTTGGGCAAAACAAATTTAGCAAACTTTTAAATTGCTTCTTTAGTTCCATGCAACCAACAAGCAAAAACCTATTAGATAATATTTTTGTGAGTTGATAATTTATTCTGTCTAACTGATTGAAGTTATTTTAAACTTTGGCTTCAAATAATAAAAGCATTAGAATTGTGTTTTCAAAAAGACCCGCAATATCACTGCTAATGTGGTCACATGCATATTTGTAATTAAATAATAGCCTAATGTAAACATGCAGCAGGATACAACTCTAGATACAGCCCTGAGATCTGTTTTTAGCCATAACATCCCATAGGACATATCTCCAATGCACATGCATAGACAGCAGAGACCATTTACTGTCACGATTCTGTTATTATAATCAATGAGTTTGTACACTAAATGGCAGCATATTTCAACCATAAGCTTGTATTTCAGCACATAATACTACAACCATAAGTGTGCATTACACATGCCATAAACATTTGCTCAATAGTGCGGCTGTTCAAGCAATAATCTATAAAGGTAGACATACAGTACTAAAAGGAGGCTAACAAGTAGACTCAGGTAATTATAGCTAGGTTGTAAGTAAACCAAGCTAACCCATTACCATGCTAACAGAGAACATGGAAATTAAAAGCATGCAAAAAGTTATTCTCTGTCACGATTTTCAAGATGCACAGTATATTTTCGTCATAAGTCTGTAAAACAAGTGCCATAGATATTTGATAAACTTTACTGCTGCTCAAGCACTAAAATTCAAAGGTAGAAATACAGCGTTCATATTAGGCCAATAGGTAGGGCACAAGTAGTCATAGCTTGGTTATATGCAAACCCAGCTGACACATAACCATACTATCAGAGAGTACAAAATTAATCAGCATGCACAGGGGTTATCTTTATCACGATATTCATGAGATAAACATGTTCTTTTACAAAAGTCAGTGCATCTTCCCTTTCTGTTCCATAAGTTGTGGCAGGACCAAAAGAGCCGATTCCAGAAATCATTCCACAAGCCAGCGCTCCAATTTATTTAGCCAGATATGAACTTGAAAGCAAAAAAAGCAACAATAAGAGGAGAAACGTGTACCTGCAGCCAACCAACACAACATTAGCAAAACAATGGTAATGAGTGAGGGGCCAAAAGGTACATTAGGTTTCTCAGCTCTTCGATGATCACCTATTATGGCCTTTTTACCCCAAATCCATATTTAGCTAAATAAGAACATCAACCAGATACAAGTATATCTTTCTCTCTAAGAATATAAACTCAGCTAAAGCAGCAATTAAAACTTTGAGCACTAATTGCATTGTAAACAAAGAGTGATATAATATGAAACATTAGATGCATCAGAGAAGGATTCAACATCCATTAAACACCACAAAACATGTGGCCATGGTATTCTATCTTACAGCAATCTTGTGCTAAAAGACACCATCAGCATGTAGGAAAGACAAGTGAATCACATGCACAGATAGAAAGTGAGTCTAGACGAATCAAACCTGAACGTCCTCCAGTTCATACTCTCAGTCATCTTCCTGTGTATCAGGAACATTATTCCTGAAGCTGGAGCCAGCTTGTCTATGCCCATCCCCATTCGTTTTACTCATGTACCCTTGCCTATGAGCATCAGATCCACTATTGTAGAACCAAGGGCGTTTAGATTCTGCATTTCTCCCCGAATCCATGCCAACATCCACGGGCTTACAAACTTCAAGGCAATCCCGGAATTCAGCAGCAAGCCAAAATTCTTCTAGAATATTTTCTTCATCGGAACTTACAGGGTAGCCGTCTGAATCATATTCCTTATGGTAATCAGATATATTATCCTGAGATAAACATCCTCGCAGCATTTATTCCCGCCCATATCTCTGTATTACTTGGGTCAAAGATACCAGCTTACAGTACCAATGCATGAAGCATAAAATCCATAGAAATCTAGATCCTTAGATCAGTGTACATGTGCCAAATCCAGCCAATAACTTATGGAAAACTTTCGGTCAAGTAGCTGTCTCAATGCAAGTGTCAAATAAACTCACCTTAAGAAGCTGTCTGTGTACCCAGATTATGATATTCCACACTGTTTCCCATCCTTTCAATATGCTAAGTTATAGCCATGTATAAGAGGTCCAGCCTCGGCTCGTGCCAAACGCCAGTCTGGTGCCGGAATCTGGTACCCTAAAATTCGGCTGTGGTGGATAATACAGAGAATACGAAAGTTCCATAATAACAAAAGTATTTCGATATTCTTAGGAACCAAATATCTAGCATAATAACATGGGGTTTTTTTTTGTAATTTTATACACATTTTGGCATGGTTTACTATAATTCTGGTGCTGTATTCGTTGTGCCATACTAAATAGTATTTCTAGAGTGCGTCATTTTAGGAGCGTTGATTTGGATTAGCTTAAACAATCTAACGGGTGGGTGTTGTTGCCAACATTGCATTCATATGCCCCCAAAGCTTTTGTCCTCTGGACTCTAGTCTTCTTGATTCGTGTTGTTCACAGAGTTGATTGTTGTTTTCATGCTTTTTTTTTCAAGCAAAAAGGCAGATATGATTCGATTAGAGAATAATTAGCTAACTCTAGCTCCTATGATGGCAATTTCTGGGAAGCAGTATTTGCTGGAGAATGGTTGCAAAGGCTGAAGAATGGTTGCAGAGGCTGAAGCAAACTCTAAACATGCAGAACTCGAGCAATGGTCTTTTAGGGTTGTTACCATTTTTGCAGATCATGGATTTGCAGAGTTGGGCGAATAGGGTCTGCGTTGTCGGACTGGAAAATGCATCGTTCCCAAGGTTTACCTGCATCTGATGAAAGGCAAGGGTTTTTCTTTCTTTTTGTTTTTGGTTGCGACACCCTTAGGTCGTTCCGGGAGCCTAATCGGGACCCAGGATCTAATCTAGAAGTCTGGCACAGCCTAATCTGGAAGCACGATGCCTAATCGGGATCCATCAAGGAAGATGTAGTCGTTCAACTTGCAGAAGCAGCATCTCTAAAAAAGCCATAGTTGCAACTTTAGGTTAATACACAGAGCCAAGGAGGTCAGCAAAGAAGTTGCCAAGTACAAGATATGGTGCTGTTGTGCTGAAAGAATAATCAATATGAGACTTTTCGTGATGCTGCCTGAAATGGTATTCTCGATGCAAATGTAAACTTAGAAGGGGAAATTTTGCAGTTTCACAGAAACCAAACCATAGAATCATTTTCATTGTACAGAGAATCCAACAGCTCTTGGAAAGCCACATATTTGCAAAGGGAAAGATCTTGATTCTACCTGGTATGCAACACCTGCTTTCCCTCTTTGTAACAATTAATTTGAGGCTTCTGCATTATGCTTTCCAACTCCAATTTAGACCAGTTGTGCTACATATCCTGTAAGTGTGGCTTTCATTATTGTTTTGCAACTGAATAGACGATATTAATTGTATTCTTGTTTCTTCTCCTAACACATTTCTTATGCAGGAATGAAGGTTCAAACACTCTATTTTGCTGCAATTATCCAGTCCTGTTATGTTATGTAGCACTGTATTCAACTCATATCATGATGGATGGTTAAACTATGGGTTCAAATCCCATACGAAAAAAAACTTTATAACGGTAGCTTTGCTCCCATTTTCTAGTGCAATCCATCTTCCAGTTAGAGTTAGAGCTATGTCTGGCAGTATCATAGTGCATTTACTTTCATGCACTGCACATATGATGTATTACCAAAATGTTCTTGATTGTCAGGTGAATTTCATCAAGCCAATTGCTCTTTTGCTGAACCTGCTTAAAGCATGTATTGTATAGTATAAATGCTTACCAAGTTGTTGACCTCGCCATCGCTCCACCCAGGAGTTTCATGCACATGAATTAGATGCACAACTATGTTAAAAATTTCAGCTGCCCTTCAAAACTATTGTGTTCAAGAGATAAACTATGCTTTTATGCCATTCTCTCATAGTCTTATACACAGGATACAATGTTATGGTGAAGAATCAAATTCCATTTTCATGCCATTCTTTGCTTGTCAACTTAGTTCTTTAGTTATTCTTCCTGCTCTTTCATTAAACATCATCGTAGTTTTGTCCTTTTTTCCTTTATATTTTGCAAAGAGTGTAGGTGTGTTACATTTCTCCATGCCATCTAACTCAGCCTATTTTTTGCTATTTTGTTCCATTTGCCTGTTCTTTTGTCAGGGCCCGAAAGGCCCAAATTTATTTGAATATAGCAACCAACATAAACCATTAACATAAACCATTGCATCTAACACATTTAAAATAAAATCCCCCTGAAACCCCCTATGGTTTGGGTGCATATTCACACGGTAGGTGACGTAGGGCAGCGAGAGCCTCTAAAATTGTATAATACATGTATAAAATCAACACCATTTAGTAAATTCCCCCAAACCTTATAGTATTTTGCAAATCTAGATATACTATATACAAAACTCATACAAGCATACCCCACAAACGTGGGTCGCGTTGTACGGTCTGGATCGAGGAATAAAAGGCAAATATGCCCATCCGACAGCTCTCGATGCCTGAAGTCACCCTCCGTGTGAATATGCACCCAAACCAAAGGGGGTTTCAGGGGGATTTTATTTTAAATGTGTTAGATGCAATGGTTTATGTTAATGGTTTATGTTGGTTGCTATATTAAAAAAAATTGGGCCCTTCGGGCCCTGACAAAAGAACAGGCAAATGGAACAAAATAGCAAAAAATAGGCTGAGTTGGATGGCATGGACAAATGTAACACACCTACACTCTTTGCAAAATATAAAGGGAAAATATAAAGGGACAAAACTACGACGATGTTTAATGAAAGAGGAGAAAGAATAACTAAAGAACTAAGTTGACAAGCAAAGAATGGCATGAAAATGGAATTTGATCCTTCACCATAACATTGTATCTTGTGTACGAGACTATCAGAGAATGGCATAAAACCATAATAGTAGTATAAACCATAAGACATACTTTACTGGAATAGGTTTCAAAATGTAAACCCCTAACTACATAAACCATGGATACTATGGTCACTAGTGCAAGTATACCCATAGACCATAATACAACATACGACAGTAATCATGGAGCACTAGTTTGCCATTCACCACATGTCAGCAAATGACAAGCATGAAATGAAGAAAAAAAAAAAAAAATTTCTTTGCCCGCTTTATTCTTTTTTGACGTCTGAAAAACGCCACAGACGTCTGTGATTCGGAAAGGTTTCGCGATACGCGAAATTCAAATTCAAATTCAGTATGCGAATTTTTTTTTCTTCAGCGACGCCGATTTTCAAAATTCAAATTTAAAAAAAAAAAAAAAAATTGCTACCCGCTTTATACTGTTTCGCTTGTGCGGTTCAGAAGGTTTCGCATGCGCGAAATTCAAATTTCAAATTCGCACGGGGAAAAAAAAAAAAAACGACGTGCTGTTTTTCCTTGTTTTCGCGTCTGTGAAAAACTTTTCGCGATACACGAAACGAAGATAAAGCACATGAAATTTTTTTTTTTAAGCCTCATTTTTTTATTTGTTTGCATATCTGGCGAAAAACTTTCGATGTCTGAATTAGTTGAAACATCAAGATTTTTCTTCTGCATCTGAAATAACCCAAAATTTCTGGGCAATTTCTTCACCATTCGCAGTCTTATCTTAATCATTGCTTGACTTGATTGTGTTTGTGTGTCGCTAGTTAAGTTTGCTATGGCCTGTAGATGTTCTAGACTAATGTGTATACTGTTCTCTTGAAGTTCCTTCTAAAGCATGAATTGCATTGCTTGGTGTGCCGCTCCACAATGTACCAATTGAAGATGTTTCCCCATCCAAGACGTGGACATGGCTTTAGCTTCCTCCATCCACGTGTGTGTATGGCAAACTTTAGATCCTCGGGTTTTGTGTATGAAATTATAAATTATTAGAGAGATTTGACGAAATCACTGGAATATCTGCAAGATATATAGCAACACTTGGCCTTTCCTAGTTGTATAATCATGGAATAATGAGTGCAATATGTGTTGAGGGCAATATAAAAGATTGCACAAACATATTGTTCGATGACAGAGTTGTTATGCCATAAAGTAATAGAGAGAAGAAATAAAAGTACTTGTCTTTACTTATATATGCACGACACATGTTAGTGAAGGATAGTGACATTATAGCATCCTACAAGTTTAGACTCAAGAAACAAACAAATATAAAAAGCACGAAGCTAATATTTACATTATTAAAATGGATACATATTTTGTACAGAAATAGCAACGTCATAAATAGGCTCCACCGTACTTGAAGGCAAAGCAAGAAATAAAGAGTGTGAATATGAATGTCAAATTATATAATCCCAACCAGGGAGAAAGTGGGGACCCATGTGAAAGGAATTGAGGGTAAAAGGATCTGTCTCGATGGGGCCAAAGGCAGGCAAGTGGGAGTAAGGGGCTTGGATTTGGGACTCAAATATAGGAGCTCCACAAGGATGAACGTGAGGAAGGAACGGGTTTGATAGAGCAGATCCATGGCATGATGAATTAGCGTCAAACAAAGGATACTCCATTTGGTTTGGAACTGCAGCAGGAGCCTCTGATCTAGAACAGCTTGGCTGCGCCCGGTTGATTCCGAGCTCATCCCTGGATCTATTCATTGACGACGTAGGCACAACCACAGGCATCATGGATGCTGCTGCCTGTGCCCGTGCCTCGGCACAATCATCATCATCATCATCACCACCATCACCACCACCACCACCATGGGTGCTTAGTCTCTTCCCCTGCTTTCTTTTCTTTCTCATGTAAGTGTTCCAGAAGTTCTTGATCTCGTTATCTGTTCGGCCTGGAAAATGGCTTGCAATGTAGGCCCATCTAAACCGCACGTTTTCTTTCTCTTAGTCTGGAACTTCAACAAAATACACAGAGCGATTTTAGGCTAACCTGTTGCCGACCAGTTCGTGGAGGCAAATAATTGTCCTTTCTTCGTGCGCAGTGAATTTTCCGCGAATAAGATTCGGTCTCAGATAATTCACCCAACGTAGCCTGCAACTTTTGCCGCAACGTTTCAGGCCTGCAGGCGGAAACAACAAAAGGATATATATTTTAGGATATATATAGATTTTAGATTAGCATGGGCATTAAGAAGACAGTTTGTTTCAGCCCTGCAGGAGGAAACAAAGAGAAAATAGTATGAACAACGAAAACGATGAAAGAAAAGGATTATCATGGTATTAAGAACGTCGTTTGAAAAGAATAAACAGTTGGTGGTACATAACCTGCGAGATATGGCTTGGATTGGCTAGTAGAAGCAGAGTGTATTTACCTGCCAATCTGGGCACAGCGCTCCATCGAACCATACCATTCTGCTGCAAACATGCAGTGAGCTTGGCATCCTCTTCTGGAGACCACAGGCCTCTAGCAGCTTTCTTCATGGTACCCCTCTTTCTTGCAGTGTTGGGCTCTCGTCCCAAGGCTCCCCAACTTGCCTCTAAATCTAATATATGTACATATCACACACATGCATATTATATACACCTTAGTAGTGAGCACCAGTTGACCGGCACTTCCTTCCCTTCCCTTTTTTTAGTTGGGCCTTCACATCGCCTTCGTCCCCCAATGTCATAGGTGCCTTTAGATTGAGAAGTATCACTAACGTAACTTCCTTGGGCCCCCTAACTGGCATCAGTCGGCTCAGCTGTGGATCATAGAGAATATAGACCTCCATTCCCTTCATTCCCATAACTTGCCATCCCCAAAGAATCTTTAAAATAATTGTTTCATTAAACAATCATTGAAAGTTTATGTCCCTACTGAAGTTTTCATACATAGGATCTCTTGACTGAGCTGTACATAGGATCTCTTGACTAAGCTATACTGGGTCTATTGAGCAATCCATTTCATCGCAATAAAAGTGCCCTAATCTTATTTCGTTACGTACCTTATGTTAGGTGTGAAGCCATAAAATGACATTCTGATCGCATGAACCAAGATGATGTTGCTTGTTCTTCTTGCATTCACCCTTTTTCAAGACTATCCATGTTAGGCTTGAATCTACAGAGAACTTAGAATCAACAGGCAAAAATGCCCATTCAAACGTCAAGGGATATACATAAAAGGATAGCACCAACGTGCATAAGGTGTGAAAAAAGACCCAGGTAATATATGGATTTTTTAAGTCATTTTGGTCCTATATCCAAACTCGTATGTATGCATATGCAAACATGTCGGAGAAACCCCCTCTTATATATAAGAAACCTGTGGGATGCACTCAGAAAAATACAAACCATGTAAGTATAAGGGAGGGATTTTTTTTGGGCCAAAGGCATACAATACCGTATAAGTATGGGAGGGGTACATGAAATATGGGGGAAAGTTTTTTAAGAAAATTCCATATAAGTGATAATTTCTCTTGACCCTATGCACACACATGCCCTATGCATCTTACATTAGCTGTAACCCCCTCTCCGCTCCCTACCACTCATTTTTTTTACTACCCTTTAAAAGTCTAAACAAAGGTGAAAATTATTGGTACGAGAGGGACACAAGACTCATCTCCTCTTTGCAACCGCAAACATCAAGCCTATAATAAATTTTTGGATGGTGCAGAGGATTGTGCTTCATTTCATTTGAATACTTATTTTAAGTTTGATGACAATCTTATTAGTATTTGCAAAAAAAAAAAAACAAACTGGGGTCATCAGGACATCGAACTGCAATCTGTTTGTAGTGGTAAACTGGCTTTCTAGCTAGCATCATGAGATCATTCTTTTGGAACACTTTCCTAACAAACAAGGAATGGTGCATCATCGAGTGGAAATCTATCTTATGTTATGAACCTACGAACAATGGTCAGCACACCTTAAATGAAGTAGCTACTATAGTGAAGCATATACTATCCTAGTTTATACTCAATTCAAAATAAAGGATTAGTCTTACAAGTATAACATTTAAATTTTGCAATTTCAACCTTTCAAAATTTTCTCGTTTTAAGTAAGACACACTCTGTTTATCAAACCGAAGACAAAAGAAAAAGGGGGATGGGGGGTGTTGTCAATAATAACAAGAATACTATTTCTTGATGTGCTTGATGGTTTTCCAATAATAATATCTAGATGTTTATATATGCAGAAAAACTACCTTGAAAATTGTGAACTAAATAGAGATTATCTATGTAGCTCAAAGCCTCAATTATAATAACAAATAACTTAGAACAAGAGCTTGCCATAGCATCTTTGACTTACATAGTGTCCTTCATCCAAATTTATGGATCCACAATTCAATAAAGACGTATAAGTTATATGTCATTTTCTGTATTAGATGGTGATTGTCTTTATCTTTTTGTATGCTTAGATTGAATGTTCTAAGTTGAGATGCATGAGGGATCTATAATTTGCCTCAAAAGTTTTGTAACCAAATTTATTGTTGATGATTTTTTTTTTTCAAAATTTTAGGAGAACTTGGTATTATATTTGTTTATGTATGACTTGAATAAGGTGAATGGGTAGAAAGTTTCATATATATCTATTTACTTTTCAATAATAGAAATTGTAGATACAGGAAGGTACTAGCAAAAGTAGCACAATTTTTATCTTGACCCACATTTGTAGTAGCTTATATATATAGTGCTTTTGCATCAGCATAGCAAAATTGAATTATATTTTATTCTACACGAAGACCAAAAGGCCTACGGGAATATAACATGCGTATTATTGTTCAAGATTTAAAAAAACCCTGCCCCGAAGTATTTTTGAAGTTAGCAGTAAAAAGCACGCTGGTAAGCTATACATTTGTATATGTCAGTGTAGCAACAAGGGACACAATTAAAGCTCTCATGTCTATGACCTCCTAATATATATATGATGCTACTGCCACTACTGAAGGCATCTGCAATATCACATATAGCGATTGATTAGGTTCAAGCAACTCGATGCAAATGCTGGGCATTGAAAAGTCACAAAAAGGGCGTTTAGCAATGTCTATTTCGACGTCTGTATGACATTGATCAACATCATCATGAGAATGAAATACACATTGCCACAAACACGTCGTCTTGTGACGGACGTTGCAATTGCAACGTCTTACTGATATGATAATACAATAAAACTTATTTAGTGATATAAAATAGTATACATTAGATATCACACTGCGACCTCTATTTTAAGAAATTGAATAAACTAGCAGACGGGTAGGCTTGGGGAAAAGCTAGGGTTTTGGACATATGAAGAGGTTGGAAGAAGCTATTGGTTTGTATATGTGGGATTAATGAGCAAATCCCTAAGCTTGTGAATGGGTACAAATTTGGCACTCACAAATAGGAATGAAATAGAATTAATTTGGAGGGCATAAGAGATACCATGTGTTTTTTTGGCATATTTGAAATTTGAATAATTTAAAATGTAGTTCAATGTTTTGGCCATGAAGAAATCTTTTGACCATATATGGACTATCCAATATTTTTATTTCACCTTAATGTTGGTTAGTGGAAGTTATATGGGCAGAGTAAGGAAACAAATTACCCCCAACAATTTAAAACAATAGAGCACATAACTAATCTAATTTTCAATCTCATTAACGAATTTTGCGTGGACCACCAATATATTTTTATTCTTTTCTTCATTTGTATTATTTCTGGTAGTGCTTAACATTCCTAAAATTAAAAGTAGAAATGGTAGTGCTTAACATTCTTCAAATTGAATGTAAAATAATACATTATTAGTTAAACCCCATGTGTCCGACTGGGCCTGGATTATGACCATGCAGAGACATATGCCTGGATGCTTGAGCATGACCTGGAGGGAACGCTGCAATTTCCCACACTTCAGCAGCAGATTGCCTAGCTGACTCGGCACCTTCTAATGAACGGTGACAGATGCTTCGGGAGAGGCCGCTCATGGAGGCCCTCGGAAGCTACCACCTTCCCCCGCAACTGCTGGTTTGATGACGAATGTAGGGAGATGAAACGCTGACTCCGACAAGTCATTGGCCCCACCACCCGCATACAGGCCATCAGCAATACCGCTTCTGCCTCAAGACCAAGAAAGCCAGATACCTCGCGGAGCACTAGCAACAGATGTTCGGTCTCTTGGATCGTCACAGCCCACATAAGCACAATTTCATTAATTTTGGACAATACCTGAATTTATGGACCATTTTTTAAATTGTCGCATGAATGACTCTTTTTCATACATTAATTGACATCCCCTGCGAGTGCTGCATATGCCTCAAAAGGATGCACGGGTATCTTGATAGTATTGGGTATCTTCTTCTTGTTTGATGGTTTCCAAGCATAGTTGATAGTCTCTAGTTCTATGCCCTCACTTGCAGTCATTGGCCTCCATCTCTTCTTCCAGCAAATTGGCATAATTAGTTGGGTCGACTTGGTTCCTCACTGGGATTAGCTCCCACTAAGTGACCAGAATAGTCTCAAAGTTCTCCTTCTTATCATCCATTTGTGGCTCCTCAGTAGCTAGGCCTACCCAAGTTGGGCACAACACATCATCAGGGCGTGCCATAATAAACATACCTTTCTTCAAATCTTTGTATGGATTGAATTCCGGTATAGGTTTGTCCTTCCACGGACTGACATAAGAAGGAGTGATGGTAGCAATGGGTCCCACCACTACCGCTACATCAGGTGGAGCACGTTCTTGCCTAGTATGTGGCCAGAAGTCATAATAAGTGCCTTCGTCACTGGTGATCCTCCCCAGTTCTTGCAAGAGTCTCATCCAATATTCAATTGTGGACGTGAACTGTGCCGAGTAATACTCCTACTTGGCATTTCCCTTGATGACCTCATAATGTTTTCCATTTTGTTTGCAAATCTGCCATGTTGAAGTCTTCTAAGGCTGCCTTATTCAGATTGTTGCCATCAAGTCCTATAGCATTTCCATCTTGTACATCCTCCAGGGTATCAAGGCACATGGCTAACAAACCTAGAGTTGGCCTCAATTTATCGGGGTTGAAAGGGCAAATACCCGTGGCACTAAAACTAGTCTTGATGTTGCTTGTTGTTAATCGTGAATCAATGGACTGTGAGATCAACTAAGCAATATGCTTTCTCTTAGATTCTAACCTGCCTTTCCCGACCTTATGCCTCTTGAAGGCTACCTTGAAAGGTGCAAAACAAGCAATATCCAAAGGTTGTAGCCTATGGGATGTGTGTGCTGGCAATAGAGCAAAATGAATTCTCACATCTTTAGCTGCCAAATGAACATCTAGCTCCACATGGCTATGATGACTGTCCAAATTTATTAAGTGAGGCTCGTCCAGAGACACACCACCAGGGACTCTTGTCTGAAAGTGTGGCAGCCATGATTTGAAAAGTTCAGTTGCCATCTATGTTGAAGCCTGAACCGCCTAGATTGCCCCCTCTTCGCACCTTGCTATGTTATCTTGCCTCATTCTATTACCGATAAAGATGTAAAGATCAGGCATTCTAAAAACCTTCAGCATTCACACAACCGAGATGGTAGCCCACTCTATAGTGTTCATAACAACATCTCTTATCCTGTTCTTCTCTTTCTCCTCTATGATCTTCATGTCTTGAGCTTTCGCCGGAATTCTCGTTTCATCTGCATTCTATATCCTAGATGGGGGGAATTTAAACTCATCATAAATGGGTCTATTTGCATAGAAATATCCAAATCTATTGGATCATGGCTCGGGCATGGGCAATATCCAATGTCTTGGCACTCTTAAAGGTAACCCGTGGATGTCTTTGTTTGAAAAGCTTCCACCATTTGCTCCTTGGTAGGCCCTTTGATCATAATACCCCCTTCCCTGGCCATTTTTGTCTCTCTTTCCTTAACATCACTAAAGAATACTCCCATTCCTTCCTCTGCCCTACCAACAAAGTAGTTTGATTTCTCGGAGGGTAGAAAAAACTTGGGGACACCTTAAATTGGTTCTATGTGATCCCACCATATAGCTAATCTCTAATGGTGGAATTAGGGATCCCAGACCTCGTAGATGCCTTTTGCTGCTCTCTTTTTGTTTGGGTCCCATAGGCCAATTGGTCTCCGTGGATGCTAAAAATCTATTATATTCTATTCTATTCTATTCTATTCTATTCTATTCTATTCTAAATGGACCGAGTGTTTGCTGTTCAATGCATTGCTCACATTTGCCAACCCATCCTGCCATGGCAGTGGTTGCTGCACTGACCCTTCAAGTCTCTGGGCGCGTATACCTGTTGGTATCGGGTTGTGGCCAGCTGCTTGTTGCACCATCATATCTTGCCTTGATCTTGTGAAGACCATGCCACCCGTGCTCTCCAATGCCCCTGTTCGGGATCTCAACAAAAGTTTAATTTGAAATTTAATTGGTTTGAAGCCATAATGGGAGAGGGCAAATTGAATTCATCTCCAGCAATTGAAAGCAAGAAATTGAGCACCGATCAAGCTTTCACCATTGACTTCGGGCCTGAATTGTTAATGATAAGGGCCATGTGACACCTGAT
This sequence comes from Isoetes taiwanensis, assembly GCA_021234155.1. Classification (NCBI taxonomy): domain Eukaryota; kingdom Viridiplantae; phylum Streptophyta; class Lycopodiopsida; order Isoetales; family Isoetaceae; genus Isoetes; species Isoetes taiwanensis. Next base: position 1,597,304 of record JAJEKV010000063.1, read on the forward strand.
GATGATTGCAGGCGGGAAACACCTTCAACTGCATGGGACAGTACGCCAGGGTCCGGGTCATGCACGATAGAGGGCGACCATACACTGCTTCTTAAATGAGTGATAGTGGATAATGGCACTCATGTCATTTAAGCATGCATGATTGAGCCATATCAGCAAATAAGACAACAATGATGTTCCAATAGGAACTTTTGTGGCACGCCTTTTATGTATAGCTTCAAGGTTTTTGGGATGCCATTCCAGTGTGGACCGATGTCTCAGCATTTGAAACGGTAGCTCCTTTTTTAAATTCATCCCCTTGAGAAGGCCATCCAGTTTTTGAAACTCTATTCTTGCTAGCTCTATTCTTGATTGAAGCACAGATCCTGTGCACAAATAGATCCGGAAGCATGAAGCGAAGCTCCGACATACTTCTACCTGTGAGGATCCGAGGCAGTTGCGAAGATCTGGCACCTGCTAGCTCTATTCTTGATTGAAGAAATTTGCGGCAGTCGAAACCCTAAAACAAGCCGGTCAAAACTCTAAAATAAAACACTAAGGAAAACTGGAAGAGCTGGTAAAGCGGAATCAGGGGACCCGAATTCTATTCCACGGTATTGGCGTTGCCACGTGTCATCGCGAGAATGCACCATGGACAAAAATCGAGACCCAACTTCTATATTGTACTCTAAATTTTGAAAGCTTCTTCCACTTTTACATTGGTGCTTATTTTTTGTTTCTTATCTTCACTTCCGAGTACAAGTTTCTTCCTCTTCTAAGTTACTTGAACTTGTTTGAACTTACATGAACTTGTTTGTGGAGGGGGCATTTGGGATATATTGAGAGCGATTCTGTATACTATTATGTTCCATTTTTTAAAAAATCCAAGCCGAAAGTTTGACCTCAAATTTCAGATGAACCACTCAGATGTGCACACTGGGTTAATGGAATAAACGCCCAAACCCTAAAAAAGAAGAAGAAGTGCCTTGCCCTAGAAAAGTCACGCCCTAAATAACCTTCAGCAAAAGCTTTTGCTAGGTTTAGGGTTTTCAGACCTCCGGCGCAGCGATGGGTGCGTGGCTCGTTTCCGATTTCTTTTGTTGCATTGTTGAATGGGATGCTGGAAATGGCTGATTAATGTAGATCTGTTTGATCTTTCTTGTGTCGGATATGTTTGATTTATGTTTTGGTCTGTGAAACAGGTGCCTACAAGTATATTGAGGAGCTGTGGCGGAAGAAACAGTCTGATGTGATGAGATTTTTGTTGCGTGTGAGGTGCTGGGAGTATCGGCAGTTGCCCGGCATTGTGCGGATTACCCATCCAACCCGCCCTGACAAAGCCCGAAAGCTTGGCTACAAGGCCAAACAGGTTAGTATTTTTTTTTATCATCTAGCAAAGCTTGCAGCCTTCAGTTTCATCTTTTACAAGTTTCAATTGTGTGTAGGGTTATGTTGTGTATCGTGTGCGTGTAAGACGTGGTGGCAGGAAGAGGCCCGTTTCTAAGGGTATTGTGTATGGAAAACCCAAGAATCAGGGTATTACCCAATTGAAGTTCAAGAGAAATCTTCGCTCTGTAGCCGAGGAACGAGCTGGGCGCCAGCTTGGAGGCCTAAGAGTGTTGAATTCTTACTGGATCAATCAGGTTGGTTTTTTTGGTCAAATGTTGAATGCTTCAAGATTTTTTCTGGTTTACGTTTCTACGCATGTTCAAGCTTTTTTATGTTTTCATATGCAGGATTCTACATACAAGTATTTTGAAATAATTCTGGTGGATCCATTCCACACTGCAATTCGTAAGGATCCAAGAATTAACTGGATATGTCAGCCAGTCCATAAACATCGTGAGTTGAGAGGACTTACATCAGCTGGTAAAAAATACCGTGGTCTTCGTGTAAAGGGTCATCTCAATAACAAGACCCGTCCATCTATCCGAGCCACATGGAAGCGCCATAATTCACTTTCCTTGCGAAGATACCGATAGGAATAAGGTGGTGGAACTAAAGGCAGTTTTTGCAGAGCTACTGGTGTTGGTGTTGAAATATTTCCTAAGTTAAGGTCTTCTTTGGTTCCTTATAAGAGATCCTTGAGTAGGACACTGTCTGATTTTCTTATGGAATAGTAGGATTGGCAATTTTGCACATTAGCGAACAAAACCTTTTTTGAATCAGTGCTATTAATCTATATAACTGAAATCGTTAAGCAATTTCTTGCATGTAACTTGTGCTGGCTATGGCAAAAAACTGACTGTGTAATGGCGATGACTGTTTACATGCCATGGCCAGTTTCCACGGTTGGGTATCCACTAAGGAAATGCGCAGTGAAGACTTCATTGTTGGATTTGAATAATTTAAACAATGTAGGATTCTGCTGAATCTGGTGCAGTTTTGACGAACCTTGGTCTGGAAAGGAGCATTGCTGGATGTGAATAATTTAAGTGGTGTAGAATTCTGCTGAATCTAGTGTACAGTTTTAGATGACAAGCTTAGGTGGCCAGATATAGCTGGAATAGGTTCTGGGATTCCATTTTCGTTTCTTCTGTTCTAGCAATACTGATTATCCATTATCCTTGCACTTGGGTAATTCCTTGCTTTAACCCAACAATGATTTAGCGTTAAATGTGTAAATGCTTTTGAACTATTGCTGCTTTATCGAGTTGGAAGAGATTTTTTGGAGCATATTCATTGGCGCAATAATCCACAGGCCGGCAGGTTAGGTCAGAACCACTGCAGGAGATATCATGCTATGCTAATTTTCGATGGATTATCAAGATAATTTGTTGCTGCAATCTTGGTTGTAGATCATGGAAACCATGATTTAAGTCTTGGCATCCGTCATAATTAACAAAGTAATTTATATTTTGACAAAAAGAGCCACAATACCTTCATAATACAACTTCTGGCATGTATAATTCATGATAAAATTCTGAGATTCAAAGTCTCTTACTTGATAATAAAATCCCCGAGATATTTGATCTCATCACCTGGCCCCTGGCCTCTATAAATTATAGGGCCTGCTATCGAGGCTCCAGAAAATCAGTAATTAGAATTTGTACAATGTATGGTTACAATGTAGATATCAACTTGCCTGCACGACGTTCAGGTCCTTGAAAAACTTTACCATATTATTATACATGTCTTCCTTCGATGTAGTTGATAGTAAAAAATCTATGTGTCCATAATTTGGTAAATATACAAGCGATGGTTGACATTGTAGCTCCATCAAGGTATGATTCACATCAGTTGGATCTGCCAGCATATCGTTTCCTCCATAAGCCATCCATAATGGAAATCCAGTGGGAATGCTTGAAATATCATAAGCTGGGGGTGACAACTGAAAATAATGTAGCAAGTTCCCTATCAAGCCGTAGTCATACTTTGAAAATGTTCCTTTACGGACCACTGCAGACCACAGAAGTATTAGCGAGCTCTATCTAGGCTGATAAAAATAGTCGAAAAGAGCATACTCTGAGCAAGATGCTGAAGATTTTTCAGTGATGTTGATTGTGGTTCATTTACTAAATAATATGGGATGCGCGAGTAGTTAAAGCAGCAATTTGATCCTGTAAAGGTTACAAATATTCGTAAAGACAGTTCCAGAACAAGTAATTGACACTTATAATCCTTACCAGTAATAGCTGAGAGGAAATTCTTACAGTCCACTTCCTTTGATTTGCATATCGTGTCAACCATCCTTATACCAACATCGCTATGGAACGAGAAACAAGGATTAGCTCAACTAAAATTATTGCTCCTTTCCTCACTTGCTCACTTACTTGTAAAGATTGAATTCTCGCATACCAAAGGTTCTAACAAGCTGGTTGTATAAGAACTTTTCACTCATGAGCAATTGATGGTAATAAACATAAGCCTGAATGTGCTGCTTACCCTATCTATGTACATATCGACTGCAACACGAAGGAACTTCGACGACATGTGATTCAAATAGGTAATGGGGCTTAACAAAGCTGCGGCCGTGATGATCTCTCTCACGTCTGGTTGTGTTAATGCAGCTAGTCCGATGATAGTACCCTTTTAAAATCCAGATTTTGTTACTTGCCTCAATAAGATGCGGTACACATGAAATTAAAATAACAAGAAAAAGAGAAGGAATTCCCTGAAGTTCCTACTTATAATGGCAAACATGACTGACAATATGCTGCAAAACAGGCCAGCAGTTTCCAACCTTCACCTTAAGCACCATTACAGGTGAGTAATTTTTATTGTTTACCATGCTTTCCATGACAAAAACTATCAGTACAATACATGCTTGACTCCAGGGTATTTTCGTTTTCCAAAGCCTACATAAATTGCACGGTATTTTTTAAAGGATAAGCTTATTTAAAAGGCATGAATCGTCAAATCTATTATTAGACTGGCAAAAATCAAGCAAATTAAGATTTTCTACCTGAGAGTGGCCAACGTAGTACACCTGCGAATTTGTAGTCTCATGAATAAATTTAATATTTGCTGGAAGATCATAAGCAGCAAGTTCATCCCAGGTCCAATCCCAAAATTGCTGCAAAGTCCATGAAATGGTAAGATATACCAACAAGTATTTCAAGAAACAGTAACACTCAAACAGATCAAGCACCTTATCATGTTTTGACAAGCTGGTATGACCAGGGCTCCAATAGCATCCACGACCATTACCAATCCAAACATCAAATCCTGCATCAGCTAATACAAACCCCAGCGACTGGTCTGGCGGATTTAGTACCCATGCATCTCCACCCTATAAAAAACAAACATGAGGGCTTTGTTCCCGTGAAAGTAATAAGTTTAAAACCATAATAAGGATGTTGCTAACTTACAACTAACATAGTAACCATATTATACCTGAAGAAGCCCATGTTGCAATAAAACAGGTTGTCTGAAAAGACTATTTGACATAGTCTCATTAATTCCAAATGGAATCCGGTTGAGGGCCACCAAATAACCATCCTCTGTAGTTACCTATTATTCACAATAATTGCCATAACTCTTAAACATGAAGCACTTTGAAAAAAGAAGGGGAAAAGTTCAAATAGATTCATACCGTGTATTCAAAACAGGGATAGCCATATGGAATGACATAAGTTTCACATAAACTAGAAGAATGTCCAAGGGCTTTGTATCTGAACTGCAGCAGAACTGCCATAATCCAAAAGAGCACCATCTTGAATTCTATTCACAGAATTATTAGATGTAAGATAACAGATTTCTTAGATACAAGCTCAGGATGCCATTGTGGAGAAGCAGCAGGCATACGTAAAAAGGCAGATTCCATGCACAGCGTGTTGATGGGAGCAATTATAACGTGAATAAAAAGCTCAGGGATGAGTGCTCGTCTAAAATGCGGAATTTTAATTGCGGACCTGCTCGTGAGCCTAGTGGTCCTTTGGGACGGATTTGCCTCTTTTCTTCCTAGGGGAATCTGTCCGAAAATTGATCTAAAGATACGATATTTTTCAAATTATAAAACACAAAGAGTAAATAAATAAGTAATAACCAATTTTAGTGGGGGAAAATAATAGATAGCTAGGGACACGTTAGGTCAGTCAATACGTAAAAAAATACTTAGGATGCACTTTGATGCGTCTGCCATTAGCGCCATGCCACATGGCAGTGTTTCAAACAAAGAATGTTAGTAAAAAAAATTTGATCGAGGACCAGAGCTTCTGCGGCAGCTGCTGGTTTCTACTGCTTGTTTACCTGCGTTCCAGAGTGTTTACCTGCATTCCAGAGTGTTTACCCATCATTCTTAAGCTTTTTACTTGCATCAGAATGCCTCCTAGTTACAAGAATGTCCGTTTAGGGGACAACATGAGATGTCAACAGGGCTCTGTTTCCATCTCAGGAATATCCCCTAAACGAACATTCTTGTATACGGAATTACAACAACTATAACATAGATATGTTAATAATTTGAAGGGCTTATGTCATATCATACTCATGCAATCTCTTGTACATTACATATATACAAGAAAATTAATGCGTCCTACGGCGCATTGTTCGAGTTTTAGCATGTCCTTATATTCCCTTTAATTCTCATGGATTCCCTTACATTCTAGAAATTTCTAGAACATTTTAGAACTTTCTGGAACATTTTGAAACTTTCAAAACATCCTAGAATTAATTAGAACATTACCCTTAAGTATATTTAAAACATAAATTATTTATAGAATTAATGCTTGGTCTAGTGGTTAGAGTGAGGGGTTTGGGGGGTTGAGGACCAGGGTTCGAATCCCCCCAATAACATAAAAAATTTTAAAAGCCTTTCCTTAAGGAATGAGCATTCAATATGAGCCTTAGGATCTTAGACTTGATCAACGATCAAGATCTCACCATATAAAAACAATATGAGCCGTAGGATCTATTACATATAATTCCCAAAGCCACGTGGACCGTAGGATATGTCCCCAAGCCACGTGAGCCGTCGGATCTCGGACCGACGGTCAGGATCAGATCAATCTGGACCGTAGCACCATGGTGTATATATATTATATTATATATATAATTATTATATTATATTATATATGTAAATTCCCTGGCCATCTGGACCGTACGATACGTCCCAAACCCACGTGAGCCGTCAGATCTCTAATGGACGGTCGGATAAGCGCGAAACATATAGCAGATATACAAATAATTTTCCTACTGAGGAACTGGGTGAAGTCGGCCTTGCAAACGAATTCTCGTAGATTCCCTTAGTATTCCCCTAGATTCTCTTATATTTCCCTGGATTGCAAAAAAAATCCCTCAAGCATCCCCAACTTCCCTCAGGTTCCTCTACATAGATTCCTTGAGACTTTATGAAGATTCTTTAAGATTCCCTCATATTTCTCCATATGTCTTTAGAGCTCTCTAAACTTCTTTATGATTCTCTTAGATTTATTTCAATTCCATTGAGATTTCTTTAGAGACCCTCAAGGTATGCCCTTAGATTCTAAAAGAATACCTAAATATTCCAGTGTCACCATGATACCAGATGATGCTAACCCAAAAAGACCCATAGAGGTCACATATAAAGTAAATGTTTGAAGATCAAAGTCAATACCATAAGTCAAAATTAACGCTTCATAGTCAAACTCAATGCGAAGAAGCTTTTTAGCAGATCTAGTATTAAATGATACACTCCAACGAAAACAATGATTGTTGCATTTTTGGGTTAGTGCAAAGTTGGTGGTGTAAAATGGTCCCGTTGTGACACGTGTGGCCAATTGCATGAGGCAACATTCTCTACATTTTCGCAACCCTTTTATCTAGATAATTAAACTATATATACATTGTTGCTTGTGCTTACAGCTATTGGACTTCCCATACGCTACAGCATTCTTTTCAGGAGGTCTCTAGATTCCTTCATTTCCAACTCATGCCACAATATTTTGTCCCTAGAAGTAATAGTATGATGTTAACCAATAATAAGATAACTTTTTATTGGACTATCATATTCAAAAAACTCGCTTGCTTCAAGATACCTTGTTCCCTAACTGTAAATAATACAAGAAATTTATCGCGGCGGCCTTGCGGCCGCCGCGAACATTTCTCTTCACCAACCCGCCGCAAAAGAAGTTTTGTGCTAAGTCGAATAGGCTGCCGCGAATATTTCTTTTCTCCAACCCGTCGCAGAAGAAATTTTGTTCTAAGTCGAATATATCTCAATTCTGGACATCCTTGAGATGCGAAAGAACGTGCAGGAGTTGAACCTGCACTATTGCCATCTGTTTTGCATCAAGGACAACATGGTGCCTGAAATTACCTCATGTCCTCAAGTTGCCATCTGTTTTGCATCAAGGACAACATGGTGCCCGAAATTACCTCATGTCCTCAAGTTTTTGTAGAACATGGATGATAATCAAAATTATGTAATTATTCTTGGCTTAAACTTTTTACATCTTCCCCTTAACCTTGCCCCTAATCATTCTTGGCTTAAGCTTTTTGCATTGTCCCCTTAACTCATGTGTGCCAAGCCTTGTGCATATAGACTTTGAATGTTAAAAATATATTGCATGGTTGATTTGCAAATTTTAGAGGTAAAAAGAAAAGCCCAATATTTTCAAATAGTAATACTTGTCTTGCAATCAGAATTCAAAACTCATTTAGATTCAGCTAGATAGTGTAGTCTTCTAAAACTGTGTATAGCGTGAAACAAATTAGACCAAATAAACATAAATAAACAATTCTCTCGTTATTATTATATAATGATGTCCCTTCGTAAGGGTTCTGATTACTGTCATACACAATGATGGGAGCAATGGAGAAAGCGTAAGGCAAGGTCATAGGCATGGCAGAGGTGGCAAAAATACTTGGTTCTCTCTGGACCTGAGAACCAATCTCTGGAATGGTAGGCTGAGAAGAAGCAATCTGTTGATTATCAAATAGGTGGTCCAAAACCTGGCTGGTAGATAATCTCTGTTTTTAAGTTTTTTGTTTGACCAGATTTAAACTTATGGCTATGGCTTTGTTGTTCAGAAACCGTAGTTAAACCACATCTCTTGTATAACCACAACATTCAATGTTGTTCCCAGCAATAAGACAATGTTGTCTATAACCATTTGCCATCCATCTAAGCCTGGCCGAAGACTTTGTGAGGGGCAATCGATTTTTAATCTGTACAGGTTCTAATTTACTACTGTTAATATTGCTGTGATGAATGACTCTCTAGAAGATTAAATATAGTACTGATATGATCATAACATAACAATGGTACTATATAGTTATTTAATCTCCTGCCAAATGTTTGTTCTAGAAATGTTTGCATGACCATATACCACACATTGTTAAAGTAACATAAATTCTTTAGATGCCTGACATGCAATGTGCTTTTGATCCATGCACTTGCCACTAGAACTTACAGCATTTCGTAATTTCCCCTTCGAAACTGAACATTTACATTGCACTTGATCACAAGAATCTTCTCTAAAGAATGAAAATGCCAGAAAAGTGGCACTCCTGTTGTTTGCCAAAATGAGATGTGCAGAACTAGGTTACTTTTTCATAAATCAAGTCTGTTCTGCTACTGCTGGTTCTGGAGTATACCAACCAAGCTGCATTTCAAGTTCTTTCTTGGCACGCGCAAGACGGGACTTCCTATGGGCACCCTTGTTCTTGTGTATTGTATGAACCTTTACAGACTTGTCAATAATTGAATAAGCTTCCCCAATTAAGACTTCTACAGGTTTGAGATCATCAGGCTTTGCCTCAGGGGTTTTTTTCAGTTTCTGAAGCGCAAGGAAAACCTTTGAAAATACAAATTGCAAATCAAAAATAGGTATTCTTACTTAAATCATATCAATGTGAGGAATTGAAACTTACCTTTTTTCATACGGGTGTTCATCTCTGCAGGCCCTCCTCTCTGTATTGCCCTGCTATCTGCAATTCAGAGGCACCAAATCTAGCAGAACCCTGAAAGCCAGATGACTGGTTCATCTGCATTCCTCCCAAATTCGAGAGCGTCTCCAAATCGGTCTGTTCTAGAGCATTGGAATCGCCTGATGCAGAAGCTCCGAAACCAAATGGGTTGCTAAGCGGAGGTATAGAAGTGCTAGCTGATCCGCTTGTGCTGAGAATTCTGTTTAGTTCTTGATTTTGTGCACCATAGCTCAATCACAATGCTGCCATAGAAATGGAGGCAAAAATTATTTAAGAAGGTTGCACATGCATTGAATCCCGCTTCACCGACCTCTTAATTATCCCATTCATGTAAATACCTTGCTATGGACACGGAATGGAAGCCATTGCCAGACAGTAGCCGCCATAGCCATAGCCAGGAAGAAGATTTTTTCGAATGCTCAGAACAGGGCCCATTTGAGCTGCCGATGGTCGGAAGCCATAGCCAGCAAATTTAGGCGCAGATGTCGCATCGTCGGACGCCATAGCCAGCAAATTTGGGCGTAGATGCCGCATCGTCGGACGCCATAGCCACCATTTTTTTTCTTCCCCGACCATTTTCTCTGGCATTTTTTTTGTTTCCCTATTTTTTCCCTCCGGAAATACGTGGCGGGAATCAACAGAATATGACAAAGGCATCTTCCCCCTAATAATTATATATGTTAAGATTACTATCCATCTTTCATATAGGAATCACTTCTTTACCATGACAAAGTTTAAAATTAAAACAACCAATTTGGTCTCATATCTTTGTAAGAGAACGTGTGCTTCCTGTATCATAGCATTAAAAGAAAGACAACTCTCCACTGCAATAGTCTTACAATAGATTTATAAACCTCTGGGACAATCAATTGCTGAGAATCACATCCCCCTTTGAATAGTCTGAATTGGAACTGTATAAGTGAACTTGAATGGCTTAGAGAGCAAAGATGCTGGCTATAATGAAGCAATGAGATGTGTGTTACGTTCATAGTTTGAATCTAACTTCCCAACATGGAATAATTGAATGAATTTTGTGACTATAAAGCATTATATTCTTGAATGGGACAACCTAGTTAGATATCTATTCGAAACATATATAATGATACATCCTTTTTTGCCTTTTTTTTTTTTCACTCCTATTTTTTCTGGGTTCTGCCTCGCGTGAAGTCGACACGTATGAATTTTTGTTTTTCTTCGGCTGCATAGACATGAATTTTTGGTTTTCTTCCGCTGCAAGCAAGCGAAGCATTCTGCCTCGTGTCTTTCTGTATAAAGCAAGCCCTGGCAAGGCAGATCCAGCTTTTCCAGTTAATGCCAGAAAGCTTGAGAAAGCTTACCGATTTCATTCAGCCGCTAGGAACTTGCGCAGGCAGAGCATCCATCTATTCTTTGACCTACAACTTCAGGGATTGTTTTAACTAGTGCTCATCGGATCATTCCATCCTAAACGTGAGGCAACATTTTATGCAGATGCCACAGCATGGTGTTTCTCGTGAAAATTAACAGAGGACATGAGAGCACAAAGAGCCCAATCTTGCCGAAAACGAGCCACAATTTCATTTATCGAAGTCATATTTGAGGCATATAAGAAACACAGCTCTGGTTCCCTGTGCAAACTAAAAAAAAACAGCCTATTCGGCCTGTGCAGCTCGATCGAGCGTGATCCGACCTGTGGGAAAAGCTCGCCGTTTCACCCTAAAGACAAATATTTTTAAATAATAAAACCTTTAACTCTAGATTATTCTATTCTTAATTTTATATTTAATATTTATAACATCTTTAGTTAGGGAATTTGGTTAAGGGAGATTGATAGGAGTTGTGCTACCCTAAGTCTAGGGTTCAAGCCCAACTATATACCCATTTTGGACCTGTACCCGTTTTGCCTCAAGCTTCTTGAATGCGTATGAGCCTTGCCTCTCATTTTGGCTCTTAATAAACATTCTTCTCTGGCCTTATATTCTTGAGAATCGGTCAATCAATTTACCGCTTGATAATAAACTAGCAACAACCAAGTAAGTAGACTTATTTTCTATTTCTATTGCTAGCATATGCACCACAATAGACCCACGACCATTCATTGCCTCCATATATGCTTGGCCCATCCCCATTTGAGAACTTAGGTCCCCATTTGTTTACATTTCACTTCGCCCCCATTTGGCCTTCGCCCCCATCTTGGCAATATGAGTTAACTTAGCAAAAGACATGTTGGCATGTTAAATGTCTATGTTAAACAAGCCCAAGTTTGTAACATAAAAACGTGTGTGTGGTTCGTATAAAAAAAAATCGAATTAAACAGACATGCATGTTAAAAATAAATAAAATTGAAGGCACATATTAGTTGTAGGTTGCACTCACTAGATATGCATGTTGACTGATGCATTACAAACGTTTATAAAAGTAAAATAGAAGGTGCATTACAAATGTCTTTATTGCCCGTTTTTTGGTCTCTTCAAACATGGTTGAGGCTCTAGTACTTTTCATAAAATTTGTAGTGCTAATAATGACAATTTGGCTTCCTTAGATGTTTCAAATTGTCTCAGGTTATATCACCTTTTCTTTAGATACATCTAGCTCATCTTCATGTGTCTACAAAATCTAAGGTGTCAATGTCCTAATCAGTTAATGTTTTATTCAATAGATGAAGATTTCAGCTACCAATGGGCATGAGATTCGAGGACAATTGATGCAAGATTCAACATACATAGCAAAGGACGACAGATAAGTTTTTTTTCCCCTCTGATGAGTTATTTTTCAACGTATTACGTATTTATATATAGACTTATATTTGGATAACATAAAGATAGTGATGGAGAATAGTAGTCAAATTACATGGACAAATAGAGTCCGGATTGTTAGACAATCTAGAGAGACAATAGGAGGAGAGAGGAAACGAGAGAGAGAAAGGGAGCATTATGCAAACTTATCCGGGGAACAAAGGGAGAGAATTGACAAAGACCTAAGAGAGCGTCGTGCAAATTTAGTTGAGGGCGATAGACAGAGACTTCGACAAAGAGAAAGAGAGCGCTATGAAAGTTTGGTAGATGAAAATAGACAGAGAGTGAGAGAGAGAGCTAGGGAATATGCAAGGCAACGTGCAAGGCAACGCCAATCCGGAAGAATAGATGAGCAAGATATGTTTGTAGATGGTGCCAGCCTTATGTCCCTACGTGTGGTAGCTAGCTCAAACTTAGTCGAGGAGAAGACAGTAGCAGCCAAATTTACTAATACTGAGGAGCCAAGTATAGGGACCTCAACAGATAGTGAGGGAAATAGAGAGAGAAATTGTGAGAGAGTGAGGGGGCATTCTGAAGATCTAAATGAGCAAGAGAGAGAGAGAGAGCGACAGAGAGAAGCATTGTGTTATACGAATTTAACAGAGGTGGCATGCACATCACAACGCCTTTGTGGAGGTATGGGCGAAAATATAGATACTTTACAAATGGAGGTAGATGCCGCGTGTACGAATATAAGGGTAGATGCCCCATCAATGAACACAACCATCTTCGGTTCTCTTGATTCATCCACGACCTCCATACCCATTATGACGCCGCATTCAGATATATCTAATCAATCAGAAAACCAACATGAGGGCTCAATGAGTGAGTGGGCTTCGATGCATTGGCGAGCTCGTGCGCGTCACATGAACTCGGCAGCAAATCATAGATATACGATGTGTATATGGAATAAGAGATGCACGTATTGCCAAATTCCATTATTAAATACTGAAAAAAATGGTTTCTGCTGCAACAATGGAAGATGGTTATTGCCACCTTTACCCCATCTCCCTGTGGCATTGTATAATCTCTACAACATACCAGACTTTGCAAAGTTAGCGAGAAAGGTAAATAGATTGTTCTGCTTTAGTGTTCTTGGAGTAAGTGGACAATTCGTAGATTTAGAGTTTCCTTCGTCCGTAACCATAACAGGTCGAACGTATCATCGACTACGAGCCAGCGGAGAAACAGGTCATCCAATACATTGGTATATGTATGATGAATCAGAGAGATATATACATGCTAGAGGTCAGAGTGTGCCATTTCAATAGGTCGGTATCATAGGCTCAATTCTTGATCAAGTAAACCCTTTTATTCAAAATCTTCGAACAATGGGAAGCATGCACATGCCATCGGCATATATAACTGTACGAGGTGCAACTGCAAGTGACGATATCGCAGCTATCGTGGATGTTAACAGTACAGCTGATATTGCACCTCGAGTTGCCGGCTTTTGGGTAAAAAACGAGGGTGAACCAACCTTTGTAAATATACTTGATCCCATGTACGAGCCATTGCAATATCCTCTCATATTCCCGCATGGCATAATTGGTTGGGGCCTCAGAAATGAATACGGTCTTACACAGTTACAATGGTACAGAGCTAGGTTGCTCCATGAAGACCGATTTGTCCAACTTGGCCGTCTTTGTGGAGAGTACTTGGTTGACATGTACTCAAGAGTCGAAGATGCACGATTGAATTACTTTAGAACATCGGCATTCCGTAATAGGAGAATACAATATGATGAGGACTATTCGGAGCAAGAGAATGATGATCGAAGTGACGTTGTCTTGCCATCCTCTTTCTTAGGAGGTCAAAGGTGGTGCTCCGTTCAAGTTGCTGATGCATTGGCTCTGTCTAGAGCAAAAGGCCGCCCAACTTTGTTTATCACCATGACAACGAATACCGATTGGCCAGAAATAAAGGCCATTCTCAGGCCCGGACAAAATGCATCTGATGTTCCTATGTTCGTTGTCCGCTGTTTCCATGGGAGATTGCAACGGTTAAAAGAGCTCCTTCATAAGTTTTTTCAGCAGATATCATATGTAATAACTGTCATAGAATTTCAAAAACGCGGATTGCCCCATTCCCACCTCGTCGTGCGAACCGAGCCTGAGATACCTGTTGAGTGCATCGATGAGATCATCTCCGCCGAATTACCTGCAGATCCAGTCCTTCGAGGGCAAGTTCAAAAATTTATGATTCATAAGCATACTCATAGATGCTCACGCCGGATAACTTTATTACTTCTACAGATATCCGAAGGATATCACTCCAACGACATATCTCGACTCAAAGGGTTATGTCCAGTATAGGAGAAGAACTATAGATGATGTATGGATGGTGCCATATAATGCATTTTTGCTCCATGAATTGGATTGCCACATTATGGTGGATATAGCATCTACAGTACATATATTCTCATACCTTTATGGATACATATATAAAGGATTCGACAGCGGCAGCTTTCGAGTTACCCAAGAGAGGCATTCGTCATTCATACCGTCGTCATTAAGCAATCAGCATGAAGAACCTGCAGAAAGCTCATCGAGAAACAATATTGATAGAGAGCGTGTCACGGGTCAACCATCAGTAATGAAGAGTACCATAAATGGGTCATCAGAGAACATTTCATCTGATCAGGTTCCTAAAAGACCTCCCAGGGATGACATACAGGATTACTTGAGGGCACGGTATTTATCCGCAACGGAGGCGGCATGGAGGACAATGTCCTATGATATAATAAGCGTCCTGCTGTTAAATGTCTACCATTACATCTACCACTGTCTAGCACACGTTCATTGTTAGATCGATACTTTTTACGTCCTTTAGATGCTGGGTTTGATACGTTCACGTACATTCAGTATCACGAATAACACACATTGATAGCATTCAATTCTGCCTTGGTAAATGTACCTGGGAACTATGTAGAACAAGAACGAGAAGGATTCGTGACCAATATAGTGAAGAAAAGAGTGAGGAAGCCAATAGTTTGTAGAATACGATTGCTATTGCCTCGCGTGGGAGAGGCATTTTACTTGAGACAAATTTTGCTGCACTGCCCTGCAAGGACATGGGATGAGCTGAAATTCATCAATGGACAACAATATGAAACGTACCAGCAAGCTGCCGAGGCAGAAGGGTTGCTTGCGGCACATAACGAGGCTATATTAGTGATGGAAGAAGCTGCTTTCTTATCATTGAGTCCCACACAGCTGCGGTTTCTTTTTGCCATGTTACTGCTGGACCAAGCTCCAGCAATTGAGCTATGGAGCATGTTCAAAGTACCAATGAGTGTTGACCTGCTAGACGAGTACCCAAATGATGAAACAATCGCTTTTAATGAATCCCTTCATTTAATCAACAACATTCTAACACAACATAGTACCAACATCATGGCATTTGGTCTCCAACTGCAGCCTCGTCTTGGAAGAGATGTCATGCATGAATTGCGAAAATTTTCCGACCATGGACGGTACTTAGATGAAGTAATGCAAATGACAATAATGAAAAATGACCAACGAAAGATATATAGTTTCGTTCGGGAATGGCTTGAATCCCTAGAAAGCAACCAACCTTTGTTCATCGATGGAAAGGCCGGCAGAGGTAAAACATTCCTTCTAAATTGCATATGCCTATTGATACGAGGCAAACAAGGCATAGTTCTTCCATGCGGTACGACAGCATTAGCAGGTCTCCAATACCCGGGAGGACGAACAGCCCATTCGTTGTTCCAAATCCCCGTAGAAGAAAATAACGCAGGGCTTCATTCAATGATAGAACATGATTCTGGAGCAGTGGATCTACTCATTGCAGCTAAGGTCATCATCTGGGATGAATTTCCAATTGCCAATAAAGCTGTCATAGAAAGTACCCATCATCTATTACAACGACTATGCAGGAACACTCTTCCCTTTGGAGGCAAGCATTTCATTGCTTCTGGAGATTTTAGACAAGTCGCGCCTGTTGTAAAGGGAGGGGGGAGAAATGCAGCATATAATGCATCCATAAAATCCTCATCACTGTGGCAAACTTTTCGTGTAATGAGATTGGAAGAGCCGATCCGTAATGCAGCTGACCCTGAACTAATGCGTTTCGTCGATCACATAGGAGAAAATTGGGAGGACCCGACAGTCTCACTAGATATATTTAATATAACTACTAGCATAGAAGATAGCATTGAATTTTTATATCCATGTGACATACTCCGAAATCCAATTTCATGTAAGACAAGAAATACATTGTCGACAATTAATAAGAGTGTTGATAGCTTCAATGATCGCATTCTTGGTAGAGTTCCTAGTCCTGACAAATCATATTATAGTCATGACCACATCACCGAGCAAGATGAAATCATACGCGACCACCCTTATGCAACCTCTGATTTCCTTAATAACTTCACACATTCCGGAATACCCAACCATGAGCTGAGGCTTAAAGTAGGGGCCATATGCCACATTATGAAACAGTTGGATATGGAAAAGGGTTTGGTAAAAAATGCGAGAGTTATGGTCGTGTCAATGCACACAAAATTTGTCATGGTGAAAGTACTAGACGAGGCATCGCATGACGATGCATGTACATACCCGATTTCTAGAACTGACTTTTTCTATCAACCAGAGAACCGGCCCTGGACCATTCACAGACGACAATTGCCACTCCGTTTATCTTATTCGACCACCTTCAATAGCTGCCAGGGGCTGACATTGGATCGCGTTGTTATTGACCTGCGTACCGATGTATTTGCACATGGCCAGTTATACACGGCTCTTACTCGCATGCGGAAGAGAGAAGACGCACTCATCCTCCTCTCACCAGAGAATACATCGAGGCGTACCAAAAATATCGTCTATAAGGAGCTCCTCTGTTGATAAGGTACTTTTTTAGCTCTTCTTTGTAGTGTTTACAAAGGATGGTGTAGCAGTGTATCGTCTGCAAGGGGTTAAACTTCAAGTAAGGTATGTCCTCTGCCTTTCATATGTATGGTATTGTACAGTTTACAATGTAGCAGTGTATCGTCTGCAAGAAGATGAACTTTAAGTAAGGTATGTCCTTTGCCTTTCACAGGTACCATATGATGTGATGATCCTCTTATCTCCAGACAAATTGTCTGGAACAAATTGTGCTAACGTGTGTTTTCTCTGGCCGCTATTTAGACAGGTACAGACGACTTCTTCAGTCCTCTTCTATAGATGACACCATTCAGAAGTTATTCAGATAAGAAAAAAAAAAATCCTTTCCTTGCCCAGACGATAGATGACGTGCTATCTGATTACCATGGGATTCCCTCTCATTCATTTTTTTTTGCTTTGAGGAATTGAAAAGAGAGGCAACAAAGGAATAGAATAAATAACCATCGCGGATGCCGACCTAGTGGTCAAGCTTATTGGTAATAGGTGACCCCTATCCAAAGCCCAAAACCCACCATTTGTCATTAGATGCAAAAAATAAATGAAAAGAACATTCATCGCGGTAACAGCCTAGTGGTCAAGCTATTGGTAATGGGTGACCCCCATCCAAAAGCCATATCCCGCTAACTGTCATCGGATGCAAAAATAAAATAAAATAAATGTCCATCGCGGTAACAGCCTAGTGGTCAAGCTGTCGGTAATGGGCAATCCCCACCTAGGCCCAAAACCCACTGGCTGTCATCGGATGCCAAAAGAAGAGACGGGACACACAATAATGGGAATCCCATGGTAGTCGGTTATAGCACCTATCTATCCTCTGGGCACAAAACAAATGGCAATAATGCAGGTTCAACTCCTGCATGTTCTCTCGCACCTCAAGCATGTCCAGAACTGAGATCTATTCGACTTATCACAAAAGTTCTTTTGCAGCGGGTTGGAGAAGAGAAATGTTCGCGGCGGCCTTGGCCGCCGCGATAAATTTCTTGTATAAATTATAGCTAAACCACAAATTTCTCACCATGTGAAATTGGTTGTTTTACTAACACAAGCTATTAACATGCACAATATCATAGGTAACATATGCACCATATAAGAACGTTAGATGCAATGGAACTTTGCAAAATTAGTAGCACACACGTTATCTAATATTATTATTTTTTCGTAAGAAAGACATGTGACATGACACATTTTGGACCTTGCATTAATTGGCATCATGTGACCTTATTTTATTTTAACATTGCCACACGAGCGTCTTAAATATTATCTGTCATGTTTGAACCAACGTGAAATCTGAAAAACCCCGTGTGTTTTTGGGTTGCCCCTAGGGGGGCAAACCCTCGTTTATGTGGGTATGTGGGCATATCCAAGGTATATGCCGGCATATGCCTAGCATATACTGGTGACTGCTAAAAACTGGCTGGTGCCTGTAAGTGCTCGGTCATCCAGCCCATTCCTTCGCAGGCGTGGCTATGGCTGTTTTTGCTTGATTAGGATAGAGCTTCAGAGTCCTTACCACATTCTGATTATGGGAGATGGTGGCTTCACAGAGGGAGGCTGGTGATTTGGTTTCTGGCCACAAATTTCTTTCTAGGCTCGCGATCCGAAGAGTAGCACATCCAACTGCGCGTTAGGGTAAGAGGTATTTTCTAATAAGATGAGCATTGCTGATCTCTGTTAGCCGATTTGAAGGGCATTGATAAAAGCCCTCAAAATCCATAGATGAGCAAAGCATTTCTAAGAAATTCGGACCAACATAGCAGGTATTCCTTAGCTCTCCATAATCCAGACCTAAAAGATCAGATGTGAATATATTTGCATGCAAGAAGACAGTAAAAGAAAAGTAGCACCATACCCAAATGCTAAGAGATGCGGCAGAGCAAGAACTGAAAACGTTATTGGGCCGACTAAGAACACCTGGATTTCAAAAGGATTATGCTTTATACGCATTTATTTTGCAGCAACGCAGTGTTTCACGAGCCCTAGTTGTGGGAAAGCTCGTTCATGGTCAGCTTTTGAAAAAAATACATGAAAAAAATGTCTATTTGAGCAACTTAGTCATAGGCATGTACAGCAAGTGTGGTGCATCGAATGGACAACATTGCTTGAAGGTTGCAACTTGTAGTACTGTGCAAAGAGTGCAGGGATTCGATTTGCCTCCAGAAGATGTTACATCATCTCTACTAACCTCAGACTTCTTAAATGCACTTCATGAGCAGGAAGTTAAAAATTAAGGCTGCATGCTCTTCCATGGATATTAGCAAAGCCAAGGCACTGATGGGTCTTAGAAGGACCACCGAAGTTGTTATTTAGCTTGAATAGCAAGGGCGTCTGCAAGGATGAACTGGCTGGGCATCAACTCGAGAACTTCCCTGCCTTTAGGTTCTACCACCCCGTTCTGCCATCTCTCAAATAATTCCATCTTAACCAGGGACCCGGGGGGTTCACCTCTATATAAGGGGCATATGGCATGTGCGTGCATCAAGTCAGGAGAAACCCCTCTGTATACAGCTAACCCTCCATAGAAACCCCTATGTATACGGTCCCATACTGTCGAAGAATCATACCCGATTCCATACTTTTACCCCCAGTTTAAGCACTTCTTGCCCTACCCTCAACCTTATTTTTACGTCCGAATTTCATTCATGTATCCTACCCTCTACCGTATTTTTACATCCAGTCCGCAAATGTTGCATCCAGTCAGTATTTAGGGTTCTTCGTGGCGCCATTTGAGTTCAATGGTCACTCCAGAAAATAAGAAAGAAATACGCCTGGAATTTTATTTATTTTAATTAAATCGATTTTAGGATGACATCATAACGAAATTCATTATTGATTAATGAATAATGACTTTAAATTAATTATTGTTCATGATTTTATTTTCGGGCACGTCTTTTAAGGACGTCATTATGGTGAACTTCGCCATGCAGCTGCCGCCAATGGCATAACCCGATCGAAGCTCTTCACCTCTTCTCATTCCCTCTAGCGCCTATTCCTCTCCTTCTCCCGATCCGACACTCCTTCTCCCGATCCGCCTATTCCTCTCCCACATCCGACAATGGCGCGGATTAAGACCACCGCCCGGGTGCCCACTGAAGAATTCGTGGGCTCTGCTCCACCGAAGGAAGAGGCCGCGCCTGAGGAAGAGGCCGCGCCTGAGGAAGAGCCCAAGGGCACTAAGCTGAAGGTTGTCGCGAAATTTTCCTGCATGGAAGTGGTGCACATGCAAGATCATGGAGCTCATATCACTGAAAAAGTTCAGCAATGGGTTGATCGGGTGACTCTTGCAGATGACCGGCTTTTGGAAATGAAAATCCGTGCAAGAGGGAACAATCTGTATGTGCTGCTTAGGATGCCACCTCCGGACAGTTGGTGAAGCGCCTCCGTTAGTCTGACCTCCGTTCCCGCCTCCGTTATTCTGATATCCGTTAAGTTATGCCCCGGGTTATGCCTCCAGGATGTCTATAATAATAGCTTAGGTTTTTTTATTTGCCATACGAAATCTCCCTGAACTTGTTTTGTAAAGCTCCTGATCTGTTTTTTTTTTTTTGTAAAGCTCCTGATCTGATCTGTTTAGGACTGCTTTGTTTTGTAAATGGCCATGAAAACAGGGATGTAAACTGCCATGCGCAGGTGTGAACCTTCCTTTTTGTAAAGTATGTTATTATAATATGAATATGAAGCAGTTTCAGACATTGTTCTTGTGTTTTACTTTGTCTCTTAATATATTTCTTTTATGTAATGTTCTTAACCGAAATCAGACTTCAAACAATTTATGTTTTGTTGTTTCTAAAGTATGATTTTGATTATGTCTTATGTCT
The DNA here is from genome assembly GCA_021234155.1 of Isoetes taiwanensis. Classification (NCBI taxonomy): domain Eukaryota; kingdom Viridiplantae; phylum Streptophyta; class Lycopodiopsida; order Isoetales; family Isoetaceae; genus Isoetes; species Isoetes taiwanensis. The sequence goes on from JAJEKV010000063.1 coordinate 1,618,136, forward strand.
TCACGTCATGCCCTTAAAAGTAGAGTGTAGGGTAACAGCATCTGCTGTTTTGGAAGCATTTTATTATGCTTCTGTAAATGCTGCAAAAATAAATCATGGAGTAATGGAATCAGAAAGGCTTAAAGCACACCTAACTAACTAGTTCCACAAGCAACCAGTAGCCACTGTTTATTGCATTCAAAGTAAAGTTTAAACAAGATCACAGTTTCCAGCGTACAATGCATTAAGTAAAGCAAAGCAAATATAACATGCCCGAGATTTATACAAAGCAGAAAACTGCTCTTAAACTTAAACTGTTGAAATGGTAGCTTTCAAACCATATATAAAGATACATCAAATTTCGATTTTTTTTTTTCCGTGGCTAATATTTCTGTGTTCTGCCTCAGGCGAGGCCGACACGTGTGGATATTTTTTTTGGGACTTAAGTTGGAGACGCAGACCTAGATCCTTGGAAGGCCGGTCTTGGGTAGCAGCATGAGAGGAGAGCTCGATAACTGCTGGGACAAGAAGGAAAACGGATCAGGCAACAAGGGGAAAGGGACGGATCAGGCAAAGGAAAGGGGCGGAGGTAGAGACTACGAAGCAGTCTAAGCGTGGCAGAAGATTCGGGTAAGTGCTTACTTCACACTCTTCGGCCTGACAACAGCAGTGTATCCTAACATCTAGCTATGATGCCTGCTTCTAATAACGGGCTTATTTTATAGACAAACGGGCTTATTTTCGTAGGATCGGCAAACAAATTAGCTAGTCCAGACACGACAAAGCCTCCACGGCCGGATTAGAATGCATCTTGCACATACACCTTCTTTCAAGGCGAGAAATCCAAAGATTATCTAGAATTCTTCTTCATCCGCATGTCCAAAGATGAGTCCTCTCGTGGAAATATCTAAGGTTTATAAATTTATTTGGTGAGGGGCTACCGCCATAGATGACCCGACTCTTCCAGCTTTGTGTGGCATAGAGTATGTAGTAGTTGGGCTTGCTCTTTTTTTTTCCCTAACTACTCGACCTTTCTGGCCAATGTAGGTATTCATCTAGAGGATTTGTTTATTCAGGAGTTACGGTCTTGGCAATTTTTTGTCGCAGACACTAGCTCGTGAGGCTACTCACAGAGGATCTGGGCGTGCTGGATGGTCTATACTTGATTGGAATGTAAATGCTATCAAGTTTTATCGAGAAATGGGGGCTTTGGTAATGCCGAATTAGCTGATTTGTCGATCGGCTGGGGATGCCCTAAAAGCATTTGCTCGAACTCCTTATGTCTGCAACTAAGGGTAAAGCTCTCTTGGTCAAACATAATTCTTGGTTTCTTCAAATTTATGTTTCAAAATGTGATCCTTCTATGTTTTGGCAGCCCTGTTTCTGTTCAATCTGATCCTAGCAAGTGGTCAGACTCCACTTCCCATACTAGAATATCTGTGAAGGATTGACAAATTTGATCTGTAAAATGATTGAAAGAGTCTAGCTTATGTGATATCGAACTTCTTCCCATAAAGAAAGCTTTACTGGCTATGTTTTGAAAGTTCTTCTCTTCATTATTTTCTGATAGCTGTCTGAAGTCCATTTCTGGCCACTTGAAAGTTTTCAGATCTGCTGAACCAGAATATTGCCAAGGTACAATATGATTCTACAAACCTTACAGAAGTATGGAAGTTACAAATTCTTATTGCAAAGCCTGCCAATAATCCTCTTTGCGGTATATAGTTTTGAATGACATTCGAAAAAAAAAGAAATTTTTTTAACTGCAATGCATGGTCATGAGACTCAAAATAGTGTATACAATGTGCAGTTACCACCTCTGATAAATCCCCTTGATAATCAGCAAATCTACGATCCATTTTTCAGAATTCTTCTTTCTCTACAGTCAGTATAGAAACCTGGAAATTGACACAGAACTTAATTTGGAGGAAGACTCTTGGCTCCGTTCTTGACAGTACTTGGAAGCTACAACTGCTGCAGACCTGAAGAACAATGAAGAAGCCCTCAATAATTTAAGAATGCTTGCCTATAAGCCCAATATAAGAGAAACTTAAGAGAATGCAATATTGGGACTACTTGGGGGCTAATTATGTCCATATTGGAGTTCATCAACAACTGATCACTAGAAAAAAGGATAATGCATGGAAACTCCATGAATGCAAGGACATGAAACATCATCATAACACAATGAAAGATCTAAAGGAGCAGTACTTCGATGTTGGATGGAAACTGTCAGACCTAAACAATAACGCTAAATGGTTTCCTCAAGAAACTATATCCATGTACATCAAAATGAAGAATATGTGAAGGTAACCTTCACCTTAGGCACAACGGAGACCTGGACATCAACCTAAAACGATATTTATTATTGACATTAGGTACAACTATTCCTTCAGGAAATAGACTAAGCACAGCACAGGTGAAATATTAGAGGATCGTTAACCCTATCACATTTTCACGAGTTAGAGGGAATCTCAAAAACACAACGAAACTTGGGGATGTACCTTGCACTCTGGCCTTCTTCATAATAATTTTGGAAAAGAGAAATGTTCGCGGCGGCCTTGGCCGCCGCGATAAATTTCTTGTAATCATAAATGATCATTGATAAAGTACTTCACAAATATCTGCCTGAACCTTATGAACTCCCTAGACCTTCTGCTTTCCCTTGTCACCTACAAAAAAAAAAGAAAGAGAAGAGACAGTTAGTAGCAGAATTCAACCATTTGAAGACGTCTAATTTAATATTACCCTACCAATATTCTGTTCACGGACAAACTTATTCAGCTGTACTCTGTCATTATCATGCAGATGGTAAATGTTTTTGGCAGGTTCATATCTTAAAGATGCAAGAGATATGATAGACTCGAGGTCTATAAGTCGATTATCGGCCAGATCATAAGTAAACCAAGTGGACTTGCCGTCCTTGCTGCAATGTTTACTATAATATGCCGATTTAATTGAACTTCAAAAAGCGGGCGTTTAACTAAGTCCACGGGCTCCCTACTCTCTTTCCATGCTTTGCGCCGGATTTCCTCCTCATGCTAAGTACCCTACCAAAATACCAAACCTTATGAATTGCAGCAGATTTGTTCCTTTTTCTCATTTGAAGCTTGTGCGGTTTGTGGTGCCACCGCTGATTCCACTTGGTTCTTGAAGTACTTTGCACAATCTGTCCCAATGCCGAGCAGAGTTTGTGCATCAACATTACTTTCTTCAATAGAATATACCATAGTCTTAACCCTCGTCAACCTGTCCTTTGATAGCCACGGATTCCCATTCAAATGACTCACTATAGTTGACTTGAAGATTTTCTTACCTTCCATAACAACATGCCAAGAAACATGAGATGGCTTCCTCCTCTCACATTCATCTAACATTTCGTCAAACACATGTCGTAATTCAGACCTGGCCACATCATCCTCACTAACACCCTCGTTCCTTGGATCTTCACCTTCAATCTCCATATTCTCTTCCGTGGCATCGGTCTCATCTCCCAATGTGGTAGAGCTCAGGTCTACCACACGACTACTATGAAACCAATCTTCGGCCTTCCATGGCTCACTAAACCAGCCATCACTCTCCTCAATTGTAATGCCAACGCTTGTACACAATGCTTGTGCAGCAGCAAGCCCTTCCTTTAAGGCCTTGATAATCTTGTCATCCGTATCCACGCTACTGTAATCTGCAAGGTTATAGGTGAGCACAACCCCATTGGTATCTACCTTCTTTTCTAACTCTTCCCAAATGTGTTCTTGCTTAGCATGTGCTGCAGGAAACAGGAGGGTAGTGGCTGCTTGAAACTCTGAAATATGATTGAGAGCAGAGGCACTCTCCAACAAGTTGCGCCCGTCATAGGCTCTCTTTTCGTTCACGCACCATGCCACCGACTTTAGAGAAGAAGTTCTCACATACGCCCGATCCAGTGCAGTAATTGTAAGGGCAACTCTAAATGCCCAAATCGAACTAAAATACTTTATTAGCAAAGACAAAGCAAAATGGCATGACAATTGCACGTCTATAAAGGTTTCCCCGACTAATGAAGTTCTTACTCAGCGTATGCGTCTTTGTGGTTAAATCAACCACGACCTCCAAAGCCTGTTATGCACCTAAAGTTTTAAAGATAATACCAAATTGAAAGTAGCAAACAGGATTCCAGCTCACCTAAAGAAGAAGGATACCGTTGCAGCAGCTTTAATCCGAGCCCTCAAGTCCAAAGTAGGTGAGAGGAAGATGTCAATATATGATGCCACGACTTCCAGATAAACTTTGGTGCCCAAATTCCGCATCCGTGCCAAGGCACTTGTAACCACGCTAAACATACTACAAAACATAGAAAGAAGAGCATTTACTTGGGCCTGCAGAACCATTGCTTAGTTCGTCCAAGCATTGCTGAACCTTTCTAGAAGCAAGGCGTTGCGCAGCCCTCCAGTTTTGCCGATCCTGGCGCTTCACGTCTCCAAGTTGCAGCCCATGCTTCCCTTGGCATAACTCAAAGACATGGTGTATGTCATTGAGAGTCACTAACTCGTTCCCTAAGTACAACCTTCTAGAGGCACTATCCATGGGATTAACAAGCTTCTTACCGTTGTGCACGAAATCTTGGTCATGAAGCCCATAAACATCCTTATTTCTCGAGGCACTTAGTGGCCAGCCGTCCCATGAAACCTTGAATGTGCAATGCAGTGCGCACACGGATGTATAATCTGCAAACATGCACGCCCTTCTCCTCGAGTCTCCATCCGAGCTGTGGCCGATTAGAGGGCCCACAACCATTCTCAAATGCACATTCCACAAGTCTTGGATTTGCTGCCACTGACGTCTAACCTCAAGGTGATCAAATCTGTTACATGTCAGAATAATGGCAAGGACGAGTCTGGGCAGCTTCCTATGCAAGGGATTCACGATAAGAACTCTTGCATAGTGCGAAATGACATTCTCCTCGAAGGCATTGATAATTATGTTGTAGCCCTCTTCATCGGAGCCAACTAACACCTCAAATGTGCCATTACAAGCATGGCCTTCTTTCTTTCCACAAAAGCCGAGCAAGCAGTCATCTCTGGGAATCCAACGTACAGCCCGCTTTTATGACGGGCCTCGCCCTCACCACAATTGCTTTGGAACCCCCCAAATCCAAGTGCTGGCGTTGCATGTGTCGAGTGTAGACCTGAGCAAGATGCTTGAATGTTTCTTTCCTAAGACCGACCTTGTAAAAAAAGCTTTCTCGTGTGGAGCATAGTGGTGGACATACTTTCGGACTGCAAAATTGAGAGAAAAAAAAATTGTGCATTCTTCTCCCTCCCCATATCTTAATTGTTTCAAACAACGCCTTTGTGGTTTCAGTATCTTCTTTTATGGCCTGGTCTGATTATGTTTTGAGCTATGTCCTTAGAAAATCCCAAAGAGCTGGTTTTCCACTAAATTTACCTTGCCGATGTGCCTCCACTATGTCCTGGCAGAATCTGCCGACATCTTTCCCTGTTCATTGACTCCTCAAGACTCCCTCTTAGCGACCTTTCTTTCATGGACAATGCGGTAACTCTCATTTTGGAAAACATTAATTCCTTATGTAACTTCCTTACCTCATGAACTGCAGACCTGGCCATCTTCTTGATCTCAATTGCATTCAAGTAATCTGATCTAATACATAATTTTGTGGTTCTAAATCCCTTGCCACCTTGTCATCGGTGCTGTCTATGCACTCTCATGTAAAAATCCCTCTCTTTGGAATAGCAAAGACATAAAGAACATTGATAATTTTCAAAGGGTTCACCTTTAAGACCTGACCCTCTTGCATTTCTTATGCCTAAACGAGCCACTAATCTCTATTAAACCCTGCCCGACTACAAATGTATGCTGCAATGCAGGTTCATAATACCAATGTGTCCCTTCTTTCAGCTCATGCAGAAAGGGTCTTAAATCCTTAACTTTATCTCCATACCTATATTTGTTCTGCCAAAAGCCCCAAAGATAGTAGAGCCAAGGACGTTTACATTGCGAAATACGACAATGAAACCCTAGATACCCTACAAACTTAAAATACAAACCACTTATGAAGCCACTAAGAGTACTCACGTGAAACCGTTACTTGATGAAGCTTGGCTGCGCCGAGCTTGGAGGGCACGCGGAGGATTTGCCGCTCATGTCAAAATCAGTCCGAATCAGCTGAGATTATTCAACATTATAGCAACTAAAACGTGAACACTACTTCTAACAAATAAAATAGAGGTTACCTCTTGCAAAAAAAGAATGCAATTTTCCTTGTTGTGGGTCAGCTTCAGCCCATTTCTTCGGCCTGCCACCTCTTGCTGCTTGGTCACTTGACTCCTTACCTGTATTCATGACAGCATGCACGTGTCTCTTAGATAGAATATGATCTTTCATGTGGCCATTAAGACATCCAGTTCTTGGAAACAGTTCGAGAAGCCTTTCACACATGGCACAAACAACACGAATGTCATCAAGTTTAGCATATCCACCAATGCTGCTCTCATAAAGCTTGAACACAACATCAAAAATTCTAGTTTCTTCTTGAAACTTTGCAATGGCAGCAGCTAATGTACTTTCTACTAGAGTTTGATTCTCCTTGCAAATGTCCAGCTCCTCCTCAACATTGCAAGGCTGATCCTCCTTCTCCACACCCTGCTCTCCCTTCTCCTCACACTTGAGGTTATGCTCGTAATTATCGGCATGACCCTTGGACTTCAAGTGGCTGCGTTCAAAGTTACACAAGGTATCATCTCCACCTTTACCATAACGTTTCTCACATTCAAGACACCAAATAGCAAATACTGGTTTACCATGGGCATCATAAGAACACAATTCAAACCTGTCTTTTCGATTCTTTCGCTGCAGCTTTGAACTTAACTTCCTCAAAGCAACTTGCCATTTGGCAACATCAAACCTTGTTGCTAACTTGGATAGCAACCTATTCTTTGAAAAATTCAAATCTGATACATCATCTAAAAAGGCGGTATCTTCAATGAGAACAAGTTCATCATCATGATTTACCTCTTCATTGCGCTCAAGCCCTGGCTATGATCACGGTCTACCATCTCAAATTGGAGATTTTGAGATGAAATGCTCTCAACAACAGTCCTCTGCCTTTTTTGTGCAGGCTCTCCAACCACCTTGATAGTAACCTCGTCACCACAAACCTTAAACCTTACCTCCTGCCTTGACGTGAAGGCCACTTCCCTATCTCCAAGAAATACAAATTCTTTCTCATCCTCCAGTAGCCCGTCCTGTCTTATTTCATTGCGGACATCCAAGTAAGTGCATTCTTGGGACACCATCACGAGGCCAAGGTCAGCCACGATTCCACAACCTTCATTCACCTTAACAACTATCGTCCTTTCCATTTTCTTCACCCTGACACAAGCAAAGAAACACAGCAAAGTAATATTAGAGAGCTGCTTGTGAATGTATAGCGTTACCGACATGCATGCACAAAACTGATCTTAACAGACCTTACTTAGATGCAAAAACCCTCTAAAAACCAGATTTCCACCACGGATCTCACAGAATGGAGGCCGGGAAAGGGGAAGCTTGGCCTGCAAAAAAAAAGAGCATCAACAATGCAAATGGACTTTAAAATCGAATGCATCAACAATGGTTTATGCTGCTCGTCTAACTACTTCCTAATCCGTTCATGACTAAACTCTGTGCTAGATTTTTATGTGGCAGGGACGAAAAAACTTCAAAACATTACCTCCGAAACACCAAACGTTTTTCTGGCATGTGCGCTTCGGATTCAAACCCCTAAAACGTACTCTTACGCCTTAGCAGCTCCAAGAAATCCATCCCCGGACCGTGGAAAATGCATACATCTGGGCGCCAAAACGTATGAGCGCCCGCATGTATACGTACTATTTTTTTTCGAAAAAACCCCTCTCCCGTCCACGCACATGTATTCTACGGAATACATACGTGAACCCCCCGGGACCAGGGAAGAGTTGGCACTGAAGGCAAGAAAGAAATTGCGATACCGTAACTTCAAGCCTTTTTGCTAAAGATGTTAAGCAAACGGTCAGTTGTCATAAATCACATTGATTCAATAAGTTGGAGGTTTGCATAGATTTAGAGTGTTAGAGTTAAGCTTTAGCGATTAGATTAGAAGATAATAATATGGGTTAGGATTTACTTTTTGAAATAGGCCTAGGGATAGGGTCTGCAGCTTAGATCTAGAGTTTGGGTTAAGATTTAGAGGTTGAAAATGGGTTTAAGATCTAAAGACAAAACGGAATAAATGAATGCACACATAAACATCAAATATCTACTTATGAACTAGCAATTTCTAGAGGAGGGTGCCTTTCTTCCACCCATTGCTCTTTATATGCCCATTTGAACATCGTTATTTTGCCCCTTAACTGCCCATGTTTGCCCTTTTAATAGCCCACCTTAAGAACTAGATGCATGGTCATTGTTGGGCACTTGTTGTGAGCATTTGATGGTCTATTGAAGAGCATTTGGTGGTCCATTGAAGGGCATTTGGCGGTGATTCAGGTCAACATAATTATATAGTTTAAAATCTTCATAGCGTTCATAGCAGAATTCCAAATTGGCATTCGGTATTTAATTGAAAGCTAAACTCCCAAACTTCATTGCGTTATATCAAAGTAGGAGGTTTAATAAAATAATTGCACTCAAGTGGGTGGTTGTAAGGTACCCTCCCTTATTGTGTTTTTTAAGGGAATGCCACGTAAATGCAGAAAAAACCTTTGAAGAAGTGATAACAAAGGCTTGCAATTTAGAAAACTAAAAGGCAAGAATTATAACCACTATAGCTACCGGAGAAGAACATATATATCGATACATCATCATCATTCATTTTGGAACGGGTTTAGAAAGCCTTTCATGGGTGCGCAATGCCCGGAAGCACGTTGCAAGGAGAAGCAAGTCATTTGGTTCTCCAAATGAAATATGCAGGTGTTTGGGGTCTGGGTTCGGGAACTCCTGGAAGACAGCCCTCTGTGAGGACCCGTGGATCTAACAGGAGAGTCCGGGGGACTATGTCACGCGGGATTTGCTGAAAGAGAAGAAAAAGAAGAGAACAGAACAAATGAGAGAAAGATGATAAGCTTCCTTGATATCAATGATGAAAATACATGAGCTCTCGCAATAGAGAGAAAACTGAAGGGAGACAAGACTCAAAACTCATCTAAAAACTTATGAGCTAACTCTACTCATATATATAGTACAATGGCCTTGGGCCCAATATAGACACTCGGATCGATCTTGCGGCCGACTCGGAAGGAGGCCTGATTTGTAGGTATATTGGCGGTGCCTCTTGAAGTGCCTAGAATCACGCTTCGACGCTGACGCCGCAGGCGGTGACGAGCCGTCACTTGTCCGAGCGCGCTCTTGTTGACGTACCAAAGGCTTTGATCAATTTCTCGCCGCTTAGTCTTCTGCGGAGGCTTGGATGTCCAACGCGGGTTGATCGAGGATCTTTGAGCTTGACCTCGGTCCGGCGATGATGAATAGTCCCGCGGGAGGCCTGGGACTAACACTCCCCCCACCAAAGCGACACTCGAGTGAAGAAAAGGAGGAAGCGTTTTCGAGGGCGGGAAGCCATCATCTCAAAGTGATCCTCACGGGAGTGAGGATCCGCACCATTATGGTGCTTGGCCGATGAGATCTTGGCGTGCTTTGAAGAGCTTGAGGTGTGTTTTTGGCCAAGGGCGGGATCAGCATCAATAAAAAAACGAGCCGCACCATGTCTTCAAGTGCGGCGTGGGCGCTCAAGAAATGTAATCGACACTCCATGAGGAGACAGGTCTCGAAGGCCAAAGGCACCGACGCGGCATTTGGATTGCAGTGAAAAATGGGATTTTGCCGATTTAAGGAGCTTAGCAAAATGCATTTGAGGGCAGCGCAAAATCCCGCTTTGAAGATGGGCGAAGGATCGGTGAGGTGGAGGCGCTCGCAAGAAGGTGTTGAAACCATGAAGCGATCCGCGGGCCGTTGCCAACCACGCTCATTAGCAATGTAGATCCAATTGGTGGTGTTGTCCGAGTAGCACCGTCTTCCCAATGTGATCGGCGAACAAAACGTGGATCCCACCGGAGATCCGTCGAGATCTGAGGTGGTGTCCACCGCATGACCATCCATGACCTTGGTCCAAAAAGGAAGGCGCCAATCGAAGTCGGGGAACACGGGGCGTGGAGGTACGCCCGAGGGAAGCATAGGGAGAAGGAACCATGCCCGGGGCGTGGGTTGCCGAAGCGATCTCGAATTGGATCGACAAGATCCGGATCAAGTGCCCGACACCGGCGATCCCAAAGAGAAGCAGAGAGTCGAGAGTTGACAGGAGGGCTATCCCATCCCGTGGGGACCGTCTTGCTATCCAAAAGAGCCTGTAACTGATTGTAACCAGCAAGGTGCTGCATGTAGACTTGTGCATAGGGAAGATCTTCGGGATGGCCCAGATACTTCCTAATTTGTTGTGGCCTTCCGCTTGCCGAGAGAGATAAATGATTGGCAAGCTCGGGGCATGTACTCCGATGAAAAGTTTTGGTCCGAAAGCAGATCCGCAAGATATGGATTGTTATCCCGAAGCACCCATTGCGCTAGGGGTCACCCGAACACCGGCGTGGCCCATTGCCAAGTTTTCCGCGGTATCACCCGGATAGAAATCATGAAAGATATAAGCCATGGGCTGAACCACGCCGGAAAGTGAGAAAGTCCGGATCGCACAGTGTATGAGATCAAAGACAACAAGGGCACAAAGACAACCCCTTTGTCTTCAATGGAGAGTTTCGCCAAATGGAGAAAAATCAGATCGCCGATTGGGATATCTACTGGGGCCATCCGGCTGCGTGCCACTTTGAAAGAAAGAGGTGGCGTCGAGCAACCACATAATCATGATAGCGGGAGGGAGCGGGGAAGTCCACCGGCATCTGCGGAAGAATTGAAGTCTCGGGCGCCAAGTTTGGCTTGAGCCTCATCGCCAGATCAATAGCTTGTCGCATTTGTTGTTCGAGATCACGGATCTGATTTTCCTTTTCGAGTAGGAGGCGGATCTGGTCACGGACCCGCTTTCGAGAAGGATTGACCTGGGAGGAAGATTTTCCGGTGTATTGAGGCGGCCCGGCAATCTCCGTCATCAGTATTTTAGTATTTTTACGCACCTCGTAAAGCCGATCTTGAAGAGAGGTGAGTCGAGAGGTCTGTGTAGAAAGTTGCCGAGCCGTCAAGGAGGCAACTTGAGCGTCTCGGGCTGAAAGATTTTGAACTTGAGTGCTGAAGTTTTCACTGTTCAGTACAAGGCATTGAGTTTAGCAATATCTTCATCCTTGGTAATTTTCGGAGAGGCGGCTTTGGACTTGTTGTGCTCCAATAGAGTCTGAATTTACATGCCGAGCCGAGCCTGCTGATCTGCAAGTTGGCTGACTTGAGCTTGTGTACTCTTGAGATCCGCATGAGCCTGTAGGAGAGCTTCATGCTTGTCTTGAAGTTTGGCCTCCAAAGTGGCAACTTGGGCAGTTGCAGCTTGAAGGTCTTGGTGTAATCGCATCGGAGGCCTCGAAAAGTGCCCGTTGAACCCCGCTCATAAGAGCCGTCTTGGGATTCCTCAGAACTTAAGGGCAGCAGCTTGAGCATCCTGGCGACATCGATACAACAATTGCCGAGGGTGTTGTGGTGGTGGAACTGGCTGTTGCCTGGTGTGGGAGGTTTGGGAAAAATGATGTGAAGTGGATGGTGTAGCGGAGGAAGAAAAAAAATGACATGAGTGTGACCGTGGTCATGACCAGGGAAGATGGGCATTGATGTGCCAACTTGGTGATTGGACTGGAAGGGGGCTGAGTGGGAAGTATGAGAATTTGGTGGTGTGGGAGGGAAGTATGACGGATGAGGGCTTGAAAGTGCCCTCCCACAGAAACTTCAGAAATGGAAGTGGTACCCCGAAGGCGGTCCATTTCTTGGAGAAGACGATAGAACATCATTTGGGGCCAATCTATGTGGTGCTTGGAGTGTGTAGCAGTAAGGACCAGGTTATAGAAAGGCTTATTGATATGGGTGTTCTTGATAGAATACCCCAGGAATTTGCGCCACAAAAATTTCACAAAGGTCTCATGAGGCTTGTCGATATTGGTCAGACGATGGACATTGGCGTGATAAGCAGGTGCGCCAAACTCTGTGACATCAATATCCTGTATAGCAGACCATGATACACAAGGAGTGTGCAAGGGAATATGAAATACCTCAGAAATCAAGTGTTGAGTCAATGAAATAGTGGTGCCATCGACCACAGTGGTGTACCCTTGCGGGCTGTTAACAATATTGGCGATGAACTGCTGCAACTGGGCAGGATTTGGAGCCGGAAGTTCCATTTGAGAAAATTCGTAAAGCTGGTGTCGTTCAGCGACTTCTTTATTGGGGCCAACAAGGGCTTCACGGAAAGTGGGCGTCAAGAAGGATACAGATGCAAAAAGAGCCGGATCCTTGGGAGCAAAGAGCTTGAAGTGTAGAAAATCTTGGGGCAGCCATGGGAATAATTTTTAAGCAAGAGAGATGCCAAAGGCGGAAGACAAAAGTCGAAAGCACCGGAGGATGAAGGCGCAGAGGAACGAAAAGGTTTGTTTTAGGGCGCATAACCGAGGCTAAGAGGTATGAAGAGTGCTAAAACAGAACCGCTGATGATGCCGTGTCAAGAGATGCGAAGAAGGGGATTGAGAGGCAAAAATTTGGCTAAGTCCCCAAAAAAACGTAAGGGGAGAAGCAATGGACGGTGAGGATGAGACGTGAAAGAAAGATCGGATGTGACGGATGGCAAAGGACACCCATTAATGTGCGCGGGCGTGGAAAGAAGGAATGGCATTCAATGCTGGCAACTCGAAGTGGGATATCATTAAAAGGAATGTGTCAGAAGGTACCATTGCTAGATATGCGGCGGGAGAACAGATTCTCCTTTTAGAAACAGCCTTGCATTGCAAACACGTTGGCGATTTGTGTGATTGGTCCACGTCGACAAGGAGGTCCTCAGTTGGCTATATAAGACGAACCGAGGGAAACGAAGGCATCCGATGGCGCCGGATGGCCGCCTGGCTGGCTTGAACGAAGATTGCACCATGCCGAATTTAACCGCCGAGTGGATCACTTGTAAGATGAATTGTTCGATCTCGGGCGCTGCCACAACCGCGGTATTCGCATGGACGGCCGGGTGTGCCGGGATGGCTGAACATCCCGACCCGAAGACCAACGGGATGGAGGTGGTTCTGCATGTGCGCACCTTCGCTGGGATCCGGAGCAGAACCTCTACCATCTCCTCCGCATCACCTCTGCTCCGAACCCGGAGTAGAGGGTTTTTCCTCTTAGGACTTAGTAGATAGGGCTCTGAGCCCGTTTTTGTATATAGGGCAGTGCCCATAGCGGAAGTAGCTGGGCTGCGCCCACATTTTGTAAAAAAATCTCCACTATAATATAATCTACCGCCTTTCTAGTCACTTTCGTGGTGTTTGATTCTCGAACCTGTCTACGCGTGTTGGGATGTTCACTTTACGTGTGCTGAAATGCTTTGAGACGAAAACCATTAACTAATGTAGGTAATGGAGTGCCATCTAATTCAGCGAGTTGGAAAACACTTGGTCTAACCACTTGAACAATTTGATAAGGGCCAAGCCAACGAAACTTGAGTTTACCCGGAAAATTTTTGTACCTGGAATCATAAAGAAGAACCAAATCTCCTGGTTTGAATGTTTTTGTCTTCAAACGTTTGTCATGTAAAGATTTTTGCAACTGTTGTCCATGAAGAACACGAATATAAGCATCCCCGAAGTTCATCCAACTGGTTCTAATTGATAGACCCTTTCTTTGAGAGCATTTGGTGGATTATGAGCAAAGAGCTAGTTGAAAACGGAGAGTTGGAAGGATGAATTCAAAGGGCATGAGAGCTTCCGACCATAAACCAATTTAAAAGGAGTGTGACCCAGAGCAATCTTGAAACAAGTATTGTAGGCCCAAAGAACAAAAGAGGGAAGTTTTGTTCGCTAAATGTGGGGGGAAGCGCCACAAATTTTCTTGAGAATGGTGACCGAGTTTTGTTGGTGCTTTCTCGCCAACCCATTGCCTTGAGGATAGTAAGGTGTGCTCTTGTGATGATGTATCAAGAGATAATCCGTCAGCTCTTTGATAGTATGATTGATGAAATGAACACCACGTCCCACCAGACTCGGTAGCAAACGGGGCACCCGAATCAGCGTGATAATTTGTTGATAGAGGACTCGAGCCGTGCTTGCAGCAGGTGTTGTCCGGAAGTGCACAAGCTTCCGCCCATTTGGTGGCGTGAGTCGGTGAGAACTGAATGTATGCACGCAGTGTGCCGCCACGGAGGATCTATAGGTCCCACAAAGTCCATTCCCCATTTTTGCCGGGAAGTGGCGTGGCGGCCGGCGCCAAGGGAAGAGCGTCACGGGCCGGGCGCCCCCCACCCGGCAAGCGTCACACGCTTGGGGTGGGCGTGGAGCATCTCGAAGAGCGTGGGCCAATAATACCGGCAAGAAGGATTTTTGCGTGCGTGGTGTCACCATGAAAATGACCACCACCGAGCCCTTGATGAGCTTCTCGAACAATGTCCGGAACTTCATGTGGTAGAACACGGTCGAAGGATGGTGTCCTTACCCTTTTTGTAGAGATGTCCGCAACCATGGTGTAGTCACGGACCTCTGGAGAAATTGATGGCGACAGGATTGTCGCCATGGGAGAGAGCCGCCTCATCTTCTCGGGTGGAAGAGCACCCGCGGAGGAGGCTCGCTGAAAATCATGAAACCAATGTGGTGTTGCCGTGACTAAAAAGAGTTGAGCATCGGGAAGGCGCCCGAGACCCCATTGCGGGATCATCCGTGTGGATGCGTGAAAGATAATCCGGGAACAACATGAGATTTGCCGCCCTTTATGAACAATTTCAAAAGGAGCAAATTCTGAGAAGAAGGACCCAACGAGCAATGCGGCCCGTGGGCGTGGATTTGTTGATCAAATAGAGAAGTGCTTGGTGGTCCACAAAGAACTTGATTTGACCGCCCAAAAGGTAATGACGGAAACGTTGGACACGTAGAAAATGAGACCCAAAGCTTCACGCCCGTGGCGAGAATAGTTGCGCCAGCCAGAATTGAGTTTTAATTTGGCGTGGCGATTTGGTTTATATGCGCGATCATATTCTTGAGAAAGACGGCTCCAATAGCAAACGCCGGAGACATCGACATGAACGCGGAAAGGGCTTGTCCCATTGAGGAGGAACAAGAACCGGTGCCTCGAGTAAGCAAAAGCTTCATTTGTTGGAAAAGCGACTTCCTGGGAATTCAAGCCCAGTGGATTAGATCACCCGTGAGTTTATGAATGGGATCTGCAATGGCTGCCATCCGTATGAAGGTGGAGTAATAATTGACCTTTCCCGTGAAAGAGCGTGTCTCTTTGATATTGGCTGGTGCTTGAGCTTTGAGCACACAACCGATTTTGGCGGGGATCGGTGGTGATTCTCGCCAGTCGACAACATGGCCCTAACAGAACACCGTATGACGCGAAAAGGTGCATTTCTCAGGATTGAGACTAATCTGGGACTCATCACATTTCGAAGACGAGTTCCAATTTATCCAAATGGTCAGCCATGGAACCTGAGGCGAGAAGTCATCTTGAAAAATTTGTAAGAAGGGATTTTCCTTCATGAAATCATGAAAAAGCGAGAGCATGATGCGTTGAAATGTTGAAGGAGAGTTGGATAATCCAAAAGGAACCACCTTGTAGGCAAAAAGTGCTTACGGGGTGGTGAAAGTGGTCTTGAGTTGATCAGATTCTTTGATGGAGATCGACCGTAGCCGAGAAACCATCCATAAAGGAGTACATCTCATGTCCAAACCACTTCTTCCGAACTTGGTCTGTGAAGGAAGTGGAAAATGATCACGCCCGTGGCGATTGAGTTTCCGATAGTCTACGCACGCCGGATCTTACCATTGTGCTTAAGGGCAATGACGATAGGGCTCACCCATTCGAATGTTTGACCTCATAGATCAAACCTGCAAAGAAGGAGTTTGTCAATTTCCGCCTTGACGCCGATCACGGTAATTAGGGTTGAGCACATCGCCTTGTTGTTAATCGGGTCGTGCATCAGATTTGGTAGGAATGGTGAGTTCCCCCAAGCTTTTGTTGATTCCCCGAAGATCTTTGTAACTCCAGGCGAAAATGTGTTTGAATTTTTTGAACAGCGTGACGGCCCTGTGACGATAAGGAGCCGGAAGGTTTGCAAAGAATGCGACGGGTTGATTGTTGCCAACATCCACGATTTCGACTTCTGAGTCTGAATATGAGGTATAACTTCCAGTACCTCGGACAATGTGTGCAGGAGGTTGGAGCATAACCGGATGCGTGGCACTTTGCGTAGTGAAAAAGAGAGGTTGCTCAGTGTCATCTAGCAGTGGTTGCTTCATGACGGCGTGTACATCAACAGGAGTTGCAGAAGTGTCAGCGTCTGAAAAGTGATCTACGCGTTGGATTCGATTGCAAGGAGCCAGGTAGGGGTCAAGCAAGGCAGCCACGTACCGGTCGATCAAGAGTCATTTCTCCCCAAGGATCAGCATATTGAGGGGTAGGATGACAGAGGCGACGCCGCAGGGGAGCTGAACTTGATAAATATTCGGCGTCTTGTAATCGATTGTCCGAGAGAGGGTTCCGCATTGTCACCGTAAAATGATCCCGCTCGCTTGCAAGTCCATGGTGGCATTGAGATGACCGTCTCAGGATGACTAAGCGGTCCGCGGGCCCAAGAATGGATACTCTTTGCCTGGCGGAGAAAGGGTCTTCCCACCAGCATTTCATAGTCACCTGGATCTTCGCCAGCTTTCCAAACTCCAAATTCCATGGGAAAGCGGAGATCACCAATGTTGATGTGAAGAATAGGTGTGACGCTTTGAGGTCTCGTGGATATGGCCATTTGCCAATTTGATGTCATATGGGGGCACGAAAGAGTTGTGTGATGCCCATTTGTTTGCGGAGTTTATCCGTGATGAGATTGACCGCACTACCTCCATCGATTTGAACATGGTTGACTTTGATTTCCCACCGTTGCATGGACCGTGGGTGTAGAGGTAGCCACGCCCCAACTAAAAGCAGGTTGGTAGTGGTAACTGGTCCTTGAGAGCAGACGTTTTTTAAAATGGTAGCCAAGCTTAAAGGAATTTTGATCTTGGCAAGCTCCTCTTGGAGTTCGAGAGGTACATGAGAAAAAAGGATCTGGCCGGGTTCCATCGGTGCGGGAGTGCGTGGCGGGGAAGCAAAGAACTTTGAGTAAGTCAACCTCGGCTGCAATATTGGGATATGTCCGAGAGCGTGGAGGTTGAGATGTTGAAGGTGGATCTTGTCTTTGTTGAGCTCGAGTGGTGGCATGAACATTTGCCAATGTGCGGCCTTGGCCAGCTTGCATGAGATTCAAAATGCTTTGGCGAACTTTGGGCATGACATTTGGCATGAGCTTTTCTAAGTCGGTGCAAAGTGAACCTTTTTTCGATCCTCATGAGGAAGGGTGTCAACCGCAAAGGCGGGGTTGCGTGTCCTTGAATAATAGTCAAGGGGCGATGATTGGTTGATGCAGCGTGAAACTAGACCAACCCAATTTGACTTTGTCTGGGGAGGATTAAGTGCACGAAAAATTTCCTCTTGGGCTTGTTGATCCGGTGAGGTTGATTTTCTTGGAGCTGGTTGATAAGCGTGATTGCCGAGGCGCTCTTGGGGGCTTCTTAAGAACCTGGTCGCGGGCCTTGTTTGCCATTAGCTAGCCAGAGTTGGTAAGCCGTGAGGCGGACCGATGTGGTCCGATTGGTACCAGAAGTCGCACTGAACACATGGAAGTTGAGGGCATTTGTGGTGGTATGACCCCATTCTTGACGATTGATAGCACCGAGGCTTTAGAAGGATCAAAGGAGGGCGTTGGTTGGATCCCCGTGGTTGGTCCTGTTGGCGATAGAGTTGCGTGGGCTGCTTTTTGAAGAGGTGGCTGGCGATAGTGCGATTGTGGCTGAGGTGTGGTTTGCACTTGATAAACCATTTTGTTGCGGAACGGTGTGGGATGAGTGCGAGTGCACTCTTAGGCGGGCATGATTGCACATGTTGCATCGCTTTGCAATGAGGCGGGCCATTGGTGGAGTTGCACTCATTGGCCAAATGGCCTTGATATTTGCAAATATGGCACCGATTTGACCTAGGCTGTGGATTAGCGTGTTGAATTTGAAACGGCCGTTTGTGGAACCATGGCGGGTGGAATGAGCGGGAGCTCTTGAAGAGCCGCGCTCGGAGGAAACATTGTGAGTGATTGACAAGGTCGATAGCCTGCTCCAAAGTTTTTGGGACGCAGTATTGATCATGAGTCGAATAGCGGAGGAAGTCCTTGGAGAAACCGGACCAAAATCTGCTCGCGGTAGGGTACTCCTTGAGCTTGCTTAGCGAGAATGTGAAGTCGATCCATAAAATCCGAGGCGGACTCAAGTGGGCTCTTGTTGAAGTTCATTGAGTTGCTTGAGATGAAGTTGATCATCATCCGTGGTCCCGTAATGAGAGAAAAGCAATCGCATTTCGGACCCGATCTTGTTTCCAATGGCTTTTGTTGGACATGAGCCATTGATGAGGAGAGCCCGCAGTTGTGGTGGAAAAGATGTGAAATTTCAGTTGAGGTTGCGGCGTGCCCATTTAGGACAGCTAGAGCCTCAAATTCTTCCATGTGGGCCGAGCACTTTGGTCTAGCGGTTTGCCTTCGTGTTGCCAAAGGTGGGATAAGTCGGGCCAGAGTCCGAAGGTAGATGTGAAAGTCTTTGGGCTGGACGGGAACGGGATAGTGAGGATATTGAGGTTGAGGTGGATGTGGCATTGTGCCCAGCGGACCACGATGAAGGGGATTGCGGTTGAGAAACCAAGTAGCGGAGCATTGGTTTTGAGATCGTAAGGTTGTAAACAAAGGAAAAGGGGAAACGAGGGAAAGGATATTCCGGCGGCGCAAAGGAGACATGTGGATAGCCATGCCCACCCGGGGAGATGATGGTGGGGCGAAGAGGCGTATGGCACGAAGAATGATGGATGTAGGCATGTTCGGGGGTATGAAAGTCACGGTTGAGAAGGTTGAGCGGATAAGGCTCTTGATAGTGATGAGGGGACTGAGGTTGTGAGCAATGTTTGCACGCTTGGGGCGGGGAACTGGGACGAGACTGGACACGAGGGGTGGGTGGCGCGGACTGAGCCCGAGACCGAAGATGGCCTCCCTCTATGTCATAAGCAGATCCATACATGTCGCGAACAGTTTCCCGACGCTGATGGCGCTCCAAGCGAGATGCCGTCTGAGAAAGGAGTTCTTCTGGCGTGAAATTGCGGACAGACATGGCGACAGAAGAAAGTAGGAGAAAATCAGACCAGCGTGGCGCGTTGTTTGGGGTCAGGTTCGAACTCCTGGAAGACAGCCCTGTGAGGACCCGTGGATCTAACGGGGAGAGTCCGAGGGGACTATGTCACGCGGGATTTCTTTGAAAAAGAGAAGAAAAAGAAGAGAACAGAACAAATGAGAGAAAGATGATAAGCTTCCTTGATATCAATGATGAAAATACATGAGCTCTCGCAATAGAGAGAAAACTGAAGGGAGACAAGACTCAAAACTCATCTAAAAACTTATGAGCTAACTCTACTCATATATATAGTACAATGGCCTTGGGCCCAATATAGACACTCTGACTGATCTCGGTGCCGACTCCTGGAAGGAGGCCTGATTTGTAGGTATATTGGCGGTGCCTCTTGAAGTGCCTAGAATCACGCTGACGCTGACGCGGGCGGTGACGGGCCGTCACTTGTCTGAGCGGCGCCTCTTGTTGACAGCCAAAGGCTTTGACTGCGTGGCCTGCTGCTTAGTCTTCTGCGGAGGCTTGGATGTCTGACCCGTGGTTGACTGAGGATCTTTGAGCTTGACCTGGTCTGACGTATGCATGAATAGTCCTGTACCAGGAGGCACAGGACTAACAGCAGGAACAAAGGTATATACATGTAACCAACAATGCGGACTACAATTACCTAAAGCAGTATCTCAACGCACACTTTCTAAGTAAGCATTGGAATGCTAGAGCTTTGGAGCTGGTGAAGATAGCACACTACAATCTTATTTTTTATTGGAACGTTTTTTTTCTTCCCCAACCATTTGGATCCAATTCTTAGTTATCCTTGATCTGTAGTGGTCTGAAGCCTGTGAGACCGATAGTTCCTAGGTTAAGATTCTCTAGAGTAGTTATTTTTGCTGTCCCTGTAGTAAATTTAGTTCGATTCTTATAGACAGAGCGCCCAATGGAGTGATACCCAATTTTTTTAATAGGTGGTTTGGCAAGTATGTTTTTTAATAGGTGGTTTGGCTATGGCAAGTATGTTTTTTAATAGGTGGTTTGGCAAGTATGTTTTTTAATAGGTGGTTTGGCTATGGCGATCTATAGCGACCTATTTTCCAGAACCTTATTGGGCAACACTATGACAGGGCTTTGAACAACGTGAACATCATTTAACCAAGGTTGTTGATATGAAACTCAATGATGTTGTCTTCTAATAAACAATAGAGAACACGTGCTAATTGGCCAAAACTGTAATTGACAGGCCTTTGGAGCCACAATGGAGGCAATATAGAAAGAACTAGTAAACGTGCGCCTAATGTTGCCGCGCTAATGTCCTTACTTGTGATTTTACTTGCCGTTTAATGTCAAGATGTTGCAACTTTGGACTAACACAACATGGTTCATGCTTGCAAGAATATAGTATATATGTTTACATAATGAAGTAATCCAATCATGCCAAAATATGACTTTGAACTATGATTTAAGCCACTTCACCCTCCGGCCATGGAGGGCAACCCTCCGTGCGCAGCACCTTGTTTCCTTCGCTTTGGCTTTAACATGAAAACACAGAAAAAACTCGTTAAGTCCACGAAAACACCGTGTATTTTATTTAGTTCAAACGTGACTGTGGATGATATTTAAGACGCTCAATTGCCACATGCCACCTTAGACATGGCATTGCAACCCATAAAAGAAAAACCTTCAACATCTATTTAATGAATGAACACTCATGGATGGTTCTTAATCAAAGACCGGGCTCAAGTATGCTCACTTCTTGTCAAAGTTAGAATCTTATGGTCCTTGTCGTGCCAAAGGCATTCTTCCTCGATGTACCAGATTCACGATGCATGTCACATACATTAGATTGCTACGTGATCCAAAATTTGAAATAAAGTAAGTGAACATGTAGTCCAACAAATAAAATAAGAGCACAACAAGACTGGGCTCACCAGTGATGCTTGAGGAAATTACTCATCCTTTACTTAAGAACAACAAGGTACAGAATTCTTCAAATGATTTAAGATACATTCATCATTCAAGAGAAGGAGATAATTTATAAATTGCATTCATGAGATTCTAGAAATGCAATGCCTCACAAATAATAGAATAGTGAAGCAGGATTATATTCAATAGTTTTCAGATCTTCATAACAAAATATCCATTGAACTTATCTCTTCTGGTTTACTCTAACTGCACTGCTCTGGAATGATCTGCATTGATTCCGGATGTCCGCCATGCTGGTCTGCTCCGCACCAAATCCATGGCTCCTTGTCGGATCCGGAATCTCCCTTCTCTGGTCGGCCTTCCTCTCTGATATATCTGCCCCTTCCAACATGGCTGCCTCAATTGCCTCCCTTCGTGCCTTCGGGCTTTTTTCATTCAAAAGGGCCTTTTGCTCCTTGCCCTTAGATCAAACATTTTCCAATCTTAACCCTTAAATTAAATAACCATACTTTCCTTAACTAACAAGGTGCTGCGCACGGAGGGTTGCCCTCCGTGTCTTGAGGGTGAAGTCGCTTAAATCATACTTCAAAGTCATTACTCATTCATTTACATAAAAAATTTGTTCTTACTTGAGCCATCCATCTATTTGCCCACACATGTTTGCCAGTAATGCTACTTATTTTGTTTATCATATACATGGAATAAGATCATGCATAAACATGCAATGGATATTCCATACTACATACTGCCCCAAAACAAAGAAAGAGTTCTCACTTTTTTCGCAACTCTGGCTTAAATCATCGAAGCCATGAATTATATGGCACACACCATCTGTTGTCTAGATTTATATCACCTTTTATATAGATTTGTGCACCTTCAATGGTATATGCATTTTTTGAGGTGGATTTCTCCTTCAGAGAATATAATAATAAGAGTTGCAGCATGGAACAGCGGAAACAAGAATGAAATGAGTCACAACTTTCAGGTGCTTGGAAACAAAGTTATTTTGTTGTACAATATATAATTATAATTGAATGATGGTTGAAAGTTTCTTTGATTGAACAATTCATATTGTTACATTCCTTTGATACTTTATCAAAAATGTGGCCTATTCTTTTAGTTCCTTGTAAAAAATTTTAAATTGAAGCCAAAAGACTTGTAGATTTTGTTAAATTGAAGCCAAAAGACTCATCGACAGCTTAAAAAACTTAAGCATTTTGAGGACAATAATGCTTATGCCAATTAGAAATTCGAAATGGTGAATTGAATGCTTTGAAAAAATGGTAACATTTAAAATGGTGGCAGAGGTATTTTCTTGTTACTTGCTGTGTTGATTAACTCAATGCTTCTCCTGGCTCTTGAAGAACTTCCAAACTCTTCAATGAATTATGGAAAATTTGGGTCACAACACAAGAGCAAACAATATGGCCACTTTTCTCACATTTACCTGGAGTATTTATTATTCGCTTTAAAATGCAAGTTAATCCTAATCCAAAATGCTTTCAATAGAATAGCTTGCATGAAATACTAAAAGCTAACACAAAGTTCAAGTACAATACTATAAATACCTTCTAACACATCCCAGGTATGCAATTAATAAGCAAGGGCATCAAATAGATTTGATGCTAACAAAATCAAATGAAATTCCATTCTTTTGCAGCCTCTCCTGCAAAAGAGTTAAGACCCCACCTTTAGGAAGACTCTTTCTGGAAGTAAGAACCACAAGAGCAGCCTGTACAAGAGCTATTGGAGTTGTTACATATCCAATCTCTGGTCCTGTTATTCTTGGCACAATCTGCTGATCTGGCTTCTTCCCAGCTTGGATCTTGCTAGAACCACTAAATCCATTTCCTACAAACCACATAGAAAAAGATGCATTCTTTACATCCTCCTCAGAAGGTCCATCCTTGGAAAACACTCCAGCTGTAAAAAATTCGAGGTACCAAAGTAAAAGATCTTTTCCAAGCTTGAAATTTGCCATCAGCAAGAAGAAGGCACCAAAAATGATATAGGCAACAACATGCCAAAGTTTCTTCAGACATACAAAAACCCCAAAATGAACCGGTTTTAAAGTTTCCCATGCTTTCTCTCTTTTTAATTTTGCATCTTCTTTCTCTTCGTCTTCTTGTGCTGGAAGCCCCTCTGGATATGCTGCCATAGTTGCCATGGTTCTTCGAACTACAATGGCATCTGCACTTGGCAGTTTTAAAGCCCATGTCCCAGAATTCTCTTCCCAATGTACTAGTGAAAGTTTCTTCGGACCAGGACCAGGAACCTGCATTGTTTAATCCACATTGATAAGTTTGTGCTCAGCTATAATGTAAAGGATAAATCATCATGCACATTATAGATAGATGGATAGTATCTTTGACAAGAACTGCACGACAAATTAACCAACATTCCTAAAATATTTTAAAAGCCCAAATACTTGCGGGTTTCATTTCACCTGTAAGCTGGGACATCTAGGCCGAGATGCACGTAGTTTTTGTAGCTCTCTTTGCATTGGCAATTCCTAGCACAGGTGACTCATAAGTCCCAATGTTGCCTCGTATTCTTCCAGAAGAATGTAGCACTAAGTAAGAATCCACACTGTTGGGCACAGATGGAGGAACCCATTGCCCGGTGTTGAAGATTAAACCCAGCTTCGCAGGTATACTATCATATCCACACGCAGAAACAACCAGGGAAGCATTTTCTAAAGCCTTGGAATGATATGCAGCTTCCATTCTTTCCATAAACTCAGGCTCCCCAGTAATGTCCAAATAATCAATCCCTGCCTCCACACAAGCCTTAACCACAGGCTCGCCATAGAGTCTGAAAGGGCCAACACAACTTACCAGAAGACAAGCGGCAGAGCAAATCCTAAAAAGGGAATCTTGTTTATTTATATCCGCTTAAAAAATGGGAATTTGAGGTGGAGATGTTGATTTGGAGGCCCATTTTAGGGCTTCTACAAGTTTGCATTCACTACGACCTGCGATCGCTATTTAAACCTGGTTAAACTTGAGGAATACAAGAAGTACATATTTACCGGTGAAACCCGAGGTTCCAAAGAGATACCTGTGAAACCCGAGGCTCCAAAGAGAAGGGCGCCAGAATGAATGAGAGAACCGGTTAGCCGGTTTCCAAACTGGCTGTGCACCAACAACAGCGACCGCCAATTTACACCCTATAGCAACAAGTTTGGAGCAGTCATAGCATATTTCTGGCATATACTGGCATATACCTGAAATAT
The DNA here is from genome assembly GCA_021234155.1 of Isoetes taiwanensis. Classification (NCBI taxonomy): domain Eukaryota; kingdom Viridiplantae; phylum Streptophyta; class Lycopodiopsida; order Isoetales; family Isoetaceae; genus Isoetes; species Isoetes taiwanensis. The sequence continues at coordinate 1,642,631 of JAJEKV010000063.1, forward strand.
GCCATAAACCCACATAAACAAGGGCTTGCCCCCCTAGGGGCAACCCAAAAATACAAATTGTGCAACGGTCCCATATCTTCTGTATTTCTTGTTCTCATATGATAAACAAGCTTTAAAATATGCCATGCATGCATCTCAATTATTGATTTGCTAATGCACATAGTAGAGTGATTACCGCTAGAACTAAAACCCTGCCCTTTCGAGTTTTCAAGGAAGCCTCCACAGTAATTACCCGACTATGGCATAGGCATAAAAATTGCCACATTGGCATATAATCTACATCTTTTTCCACAGAAATAGTGGACAACTACTGTTCTTGCCTCTTCAAGTCTTCTCTTAGCTCCACAAAGCTTCCTACTGGTGGGTGTCTCCATGCAACAATGCACTGCAACATTCTACAAACACAAAAAAAACAAGTATAAATTTCCAATTCCACATACATAGGAGCATATTATTAATCTTAGTGCATCATTCACTATATTAATACAACAACAAGAGTCTCTAATTGCCCCAAACCTTAATTGCATACCATATGATTGGACCATGCACCACAACTAACATGACCAATACCGCAGGCCATCACATTCAATCATTCACTTGCACTACACAAAGACTAATAACCAAGGCCAACCAGCAGTACTTATAGAGAACTTGATATCCATAAGCCTTTACAGTTCATGGTGCTCTTAAAGTTTCGTGTATCAGTACATTTCTTCTTACAACAATGGTCTTCAACTTAGATTCTTCGATATGGAATGTTTCACACACTTTCTTCACTTGGTATTTTCTTCATATATTCATAGATTCCTTTTTTATTTTGTTTTCTTTTCTATTTCTTTTTCTATTTCTATTCCTTTTTTTTGTTTTGTTTTCTATTTCTACTTCAGATTTCAAGATCCAGTATTAATGGTTCACCCTCCTTCTCTCATTACCTTACCACTTTTATAATATTTAGCCCGCTCGTACTTAACGTTATGGCTCTCGACTATGGCTTTGGACTTCTGCTCTTCTTCTTCTTCTTCTTCTTCTTAGCCTCGGGCGGCACACGTGTTAGTTACTCAGGATGAAAAGTTCTAGATAAGCACACCTATTAGCCTCAAGCTGTTAATTCCATTGCAAGGCCCACAAATAATTAATTGGTTCTAGCCTGGTCAATATTGATTGTGCTAATCATGAAGCATCATCCTCTCATGGTTGTGCATTATAAACCCCACTTAAATGCAAATTTAAATTCTTTAGAATAATTCTATACGATCATATTGTTACTACCCTCCTTATAAACACATCCATTTTATCTCTTATATATTTATCTTCCCAATTTGCACATGGCTTAACAAAATTACAAATAGATAGGAACGATCACACCTGTCATGCTCAGATTTTGTATATTCTTCTCATTCTCTATGATTTGGCTTCTTTTTACTCCAAATATTAGTAGTTACACAAGAAACAAGTAATTTAAGCAAAACTTAACAGAAATCTCCCCCTTAGATATACTATAGAACAACACACGCATCGTGCAAAACGCCGTCTTGGGCGTAGGATCATTTTACCCTGGACTTGGGGATCCTGGAGGACGGGATCCCTCGGAGGTGTGATCTGGAGGACGGAATCCCAACTCACTGTGCATAAAATTGTGGCCCCTTATAAGGAAAACCCGAGCTTTTTTTAGTTCATTTTTCTACCTCAATTCTCTACCTAATCGGATGGGATAACTTTAGGTAGGAGCCAAGGAGGAATTGCAGCGAGCGTCGTTGCTATCAGAGATCAACCATGGGGCCAAAAATTAATCCTAGATTGCATAGTCACCCATTAACTGCGCAGTTAACGGCGGCATCCCGAAGGAGAGGATCCCGTTGACTGCGGGATCCCAGAGGAGGGGATCCCATGTGGGGATCTCAGAGGACTGGTTCAAATGCAGGGTAAGATTATCTCATGTCGTTGTCTTGTTTTGACAGAGGCTTCGACCCACTTAGCAAAAAGTCCTTGAGAATAAAAATGTATCGAGCACGTGTGTTCCGAGCTGGAGGGTCGATGGGTCCAACAAAGTCCATTCCCCATTTACTGAAAGGAGGTGGCGTGTCGATGGGTATCAACGGAAGAGCATCACGAGCCGTGGGTTAGCCTATCCGTTACGCGCTGAATGCCCTGGCAATAGTAACCAATCAGAACAAAGCTGCAATATCCAACATTAAAGACAAGGTACAAGGAATAGAAGGCATTTTCAGTTTCAGGGGAAGGCTTAAGCCCTAAGCGAAAGAGTGTTTCAGGATAAAAAGAATATTTCTTTGCAAGATAAGAAAATGGAATTGAAGAAAAAGGTTAAACTGGTGGAGGAGAATGAAGCAAGAGCCTTAGCAATCAAAAGCATGTCCAAGTATATTAATGGCATGGATAAAAGAAGCTCTGCTTTCTTTTCCAGAACAGCTAAGAGCAGAATTTCTCAACAATTATATAGTTAAGGTTAAAACAGGTAATGGGATTTGAAATGAACACACATAGATACTGAATGCCCCATGAGCTCTTCCCCAAGCCTCTTTATAGCTAGCAAACCCACCAAGAATACAGTAAGTATTTGATAATTATCAAGTTAATGAGGCCACCCTAAATGATTACCTCAATAGGATTCCAATGGAGTCACAGACTATGAAAGAGAAAGACATATTGGCTACACCAGGTGAAAAAGCGTTTTGGGACACACTTAAATCTATGGCCACAGACAAGAGTTATGACCCAGATGGATTCCAACATGAATTTTGTGTTGAATTTTGGAAATTGATGAAAGATGATCTCGGCATCTTATTACAAGGAGGATGGAAGGCTAAAACTTTGAATCTAGCCATCAATGCAGGCTAGACATCAATGCAGGCTAGACCACCCTGATCCTCAAATCTGATAGCCCCTTGCAATTAGTTGATTATAGACCTATTTCCTTAACCAATACTAGCTACAAAGTCTAAGCTATAATCTTGGCAAATATGATGAAGGACAACTTCAATAGATCATTAGTCCATGTGAGTTAGCTATTCTTTCTCAAAGGAACATCTTGGACAATTAGATAGGGACAGTAGAAAGTCTGCATTGAAATAAATTGTCAGGGCAAAATTGCATGCGCCTCAAATTAGACTGTTAAAGAACCTATGATGCTACAAGTTGGCAATTTCTGGAGAAAGCCATGGCCCATTTGGGATTTTTTGAAAATGTCTACAAGAAACTATGGGGCTTTAATCTTACAACATTATCGGCTCTGATCATTAATGGTACCCCATCCAAGATATTCCAATGTAAGTGTGGTGTCTGATAGGGATGTCTATTATCCACATTCTTGTTTTTAATTGTTTCTGAAATAGTGACCAAGATGGCCACCTGCATGCAAAGTAAAAAAGAAATAAACTATTTAGAGCTGCCCAAAGATAATGGCAATTTTTCCAACCAAATCAAAGCAGATCCGAGAAGTAAAATTATGAGCTTTGATCAAACGAGCTCAAAAAGCTAAGGCTTACACAAAATGTTATAGATAAAATGAGAATTCTAGTATGTTCCAGCAGAAATAGGGTCAATAGAAAGGCTTTCTAATATGTAGCATAATAACAGGGGGGTTTTTTTGTGTTTTTGTACGCTTTTCACAAAGGTTTTCCTAAGATTTCATGGCGTATTCGAATGGATGTACTAATGCGTACATCTAGAGTGCACCATTTCTTAGTCGTTGATTTAGCTTTTTTTTTTTCAATGGTCCAACATCCAAGGGCTCACAACAAAAGCCCTCTTTTTATTTTAGGGCTGAACATGCAAGCCTCGTGGATAGCATGGCATTCTTGCAAAAAATTAATGTTCTTGTGATCAGAGTGGAAACAGATTTGGAGTGGCGAGGATGATGATGCGGCCTGACTTGCAAAATTTGTCATCCGTCTCCTTGTAGATGCTTCCTCTTATATTTTAGGGTTTAGGGCAAGACTCAACGCCAGGCGTGAGCATTCGTGGATTGAAGCAGTCCGAATAACCGGATTTGTGATGCTACCATGGCGACTTGCAAAATTTGTCATCCGTCTCCTTGTAGATGCTTTTCTTTCACTATTTTCCATGGCTGTTCTTGCAGATTCGTGGGAGACAGGTAAAGTGATTGGAGCATGTTACATAGATAAGCAGCATCGGGTAGCCAGGGAAATGCTATGGGGCTTAAATCATCGGGTGGCCAACATCGGGTAGCTATTGAATGCTTTTGCCCTGCGTCTTCCGGCCTAGCTTGCCCTGTTTGATCTCGAACCACCTATGGCATTGGGTAAAACTGAGTTAGTGTTGGAGTATGCTTACAGAAACATCCAGAATTACAAAATGGTCTTTGTGGGGTGCGAGGGGTGAAGATCGTTACCTACATCAAAATTACCTTACTCTCTCCTCTTTGCTTGCAAAAGTTTGTAGTTATCATGTTTGGAGGGGGCAGATATGATATCTTTGATGAAAGGTAATAAAGTCTTTCCTGAGCAAGAATTATCCGCATTAGGCAAAATTGCAGAAAAGCTTGGCAACTTGACTTTCGCTCTATTCATTGTTAGTAAACTTCTGGAACTTTCAATTCTTCCTTCACGGTTATTTGATGATTGAGAAAGGACGAGAGGATCAATCTTGGGCAGACACAATATCACGAAGCTTAGTCCTTTTGTGTTGGCGGTTGTTGAACTCTTGCTTTAACCTTAAGTGAACAGGTGGCTATAAACATGGCTTGGAGTACGTCTGGCTGGCTCCGTGTCCCATCCCCTAAACCTGTTGGCTTGTATTTGCTGCAGAGTGTGGAAGAAAATCATTTGGTTTGAAATTAATGGAATGGTGTAAAAGCGCCAAGGTTCTTTGTTATGCTCCCGAACATAAAAAAGGATATCAAGCGGGCTTGCTCCTACCATACTTAGTGTTGCTCCATATGCGGCCCGGTACCCAATTTGCTTAGTTGTATGGCTTCAATTGAGAATGTTATGTGATGCATATGTTCTTTGGTTCCAAATTTTTGATTGAGCACGCAACTTTTTCTTCTGAGTTCACTTCTTCTACAATGGTTGAAATTTGAAGAAAATTTATTAAGTGGGCTAGAAATCAGCACAATGGTAGATGGGTTTCAAGGCGAGAGAAAAAGCAATTATTATTTCTATGGTTCGTTCAAATGCTCTCACGAGAGGTGAGCAGCAAATATTTTACGTATGTGAAGTTCTTTCAAGTTAGCACCCCGCACCACGAGGAACATGTCTTAAGCTGTTGGAGGATATGGTGGCGTTGGAAGAAGACATGCGATTATCGATACCTTACTACTTGACCAATTCAATGGGACTATCAAACATTTGGATACTATTGAGCCACCTTCTCCAAGAATGGGACAGGGGGCTTTTGTCTTAGGTGATAAGATGTGGGTGATAGGTGGGAGGGAGGATCCAAGCACCCCTCTCCAAGAAGTTATGGTCCTTGACATAGATATGTTGTAGGCATCGCCATGCAGGTGCATCGCTTGGTTCAAGAATCTACATTCATGGGGGTTGAGGAAGATCTGTAGCTTATGGTGACCTGCGAGTGTTGGATACCCACTTGAGACATTGGTCATTACTTGAATGTAGAGGCAACATACCATTTCCACGGTATTCACATTCATTAATTGCAATTGGTAACAAACTTTACACGTTTGGTGGATTTGATGGCGCCATTATCTTTGGTGATATTTATATGTTTGACATCTCCACATGTACATGGACGAAGGAGACCACAATTGGTGGCAAATTCTAAAATATTTTTTATAACTTGAGTATGTGGTGCAGCACCATAGTTTTTTTTCAATGCGTTTATCTTGTTTTTTTTTGTCGATTTTGTTAGGGCCCGAAGGGCCCAAATTTTTTTTTTTTAACTACCAGCATATAACTAACAGTAACATTATTAATACAAACTATTGCATCCAACACATTTAAATGAAAATCCCCCTGAAACCCCCTTTGGTTTGGGTGTATATTCACACGGGGGTTACGAGGGGGCGGAGAGCCCTTAAAAACTTATAATACATGTACAAAATTAACGCCATTAAGTACATTCCCTCAAATCTTATAGTATTTTGCAAACCTCAAATGTCAAACATTATTAATACAAACTATTGCATCCAACACATTTAAATGAAAATCCCCCTGAAACCCCCTTTGGTTTGGGTGTATATTCACACGGGGGGTTACGTAGGGCAGCGAGAGCCCTTAAAAACATATAATACATGTACAAAATTAACGCCATTAAGTACATTCCCTCAAATCTTATAGTATTTTGCAAACCATTAAGTACATTCCAGATTCAAATGTCAAGGAGAATAATTCTGACATTCCTAAATTGCTTACTCAAAGCATGACTATTCCAGAAAAACACCAAGAAGAAAAGGCTTTCTTATGGAATAAGGTAAATGGTAGCTCGAGAAGAATTGCAAAAAAAAGATTGGAGAAAGGAATCCAAATTGGTACAAATTCTCAATTTGTTGCTAATCATAAGGATTCTTCCAGTACATATACCAATAATTCTACAATCATGACTGCATCAGAAAGGTATATGGCAAAAGGGAAAGCTAAAGTTGGCATGGAAAATTCTAACACCAAGAATCTTCACTCTACTTTATCTCAAATTGCTAAAGATACTAATGCTTTAGCTAACAGAAATCAAAGTTATATCTCCAATGCAAAATGGAATCTATCCAACTGGATTCCTTCCAAAGGTACGAGAGATTCATTAACTAAGGAAATCCAAACAAAATATTCTTTACAGAAAAAGGTGACAGGGAATAATTTTAAAGGGCAAACTGTGGATATTGGTGGCACATCTCAACATACCAACAGCAAGAGAAATATTGCAGAAACCTCTAAAAAGGTTTCCTTTGAACCTGAAAAAAGTATGATGGAAAATCCTGCTGAAGATTCAAGCAAGCAAGAAAATGATGAGGTAATTCATTGTTCTAATCAATTTGCTATCTTTACTAATTCACATGCAGAACAAATGGATTTACTGCATTCAGATGTTGAGGAGCCAATTCCTGTTCAGTCTATTTTACCTTCACCAAAAACTCAACCTATTTCTAAGCCCTCTCAAAAAGATTTCCTTGATCTCATAGACCTATCCTCCCCTGATGAATCCTTGAACTGCCATGACCATCATGCTATTATCTCTGATAAATTTGTAAAACAGCTGGCTTCAATTGACTTCAATAAGGTTCAGATATCCTCGAGTCAGACAAGTCAAGACACAAATAAATTGGAAAATGAGATGTGTTCACAAGGTTCGGATTCAAGTCAAGATTTAAATACAGATATAGAATGTGGCATTGATTATGTCCCAGAGACTCCAGAGTGTGCTGATTTGCAGATCCTTGAACCTGCAAAGGCTTCACAAAGGCAAGTTCTCGAACCATTAAATAATAATAATTCTCCTAATTCTGATTTAAATAAAATGGCTATTAATGACATGTCTGTTAATAAGCTATTTGAGTTTATTCTGGAGGGATTTCATCGATGAGTGTGGCAGTGATAAAGAAAAATTCGGCACTAGGGAGAAAGATAACAATTGGGATCCGGAATATTACCTTAACTCTTCCACTATAGCTACTTACGATAAAGAGACAGATCAGTAAGTCTAGGGCTAATAGGAAAAAAACTATCCCAAACATTTCTAATACCCCTGCCAATAACACCAGAAGTAAAAACAAAAAGGAAAAAAAAGGGAAAGCTAAGGGCAAGTGCAGATAGATTCCTCTTATTTACTTTTTACCTACCTTAATCCATGAAGATCCTATCTTGGAATCTAAGGGGTATTAAGGGAGCTCTAAAAAGAAGAAGAGCTATTTCCCAAATTAGATCCTACAAAGCTGACATAATTCTTCTCCAAGAATTAAAACTTCAAAAATTTGAATGTGCTAATTTAGGGGAATGGATATTGCACGGTAGTTCTTCTATATGGATTGAGATTTGAGGGTACTTACGGGGGTTTATGCATGATTTGGAGTAATTTAAACACAGATTTCTTCTATAACAGTCCAAGCAGAATGTGGCAATGTGCTATTTTTATGATCAAGGACCAACCCTTTGGTCTCATAAATGTCTATGCTTCAACTAATCCTAAAGAAAGAGAAGTTCTATGGTTGGAAATCAATAATTGGATGAGAGCTCAAAACATTATTGATTGGATTGTTGCTGGGGACTTTAATAACACTCCAAATTGGGATCAAAAATTGGGAAACAAGATTAACATGACCAGACTGGAAAAAACTAGATGGAATAACCTTATTGATGATAACTCTTTGCTTCAAATTCCTTCCTCTTCTGCTAAATTTACCTGGTCAAACAAAAGAAAAGGAGATGCAAGAGTTTTATGTGCTCTTGATAGATTTTATCTGAATATCTCTTGCTCAAATTTCTGGGATAATGCCTATGTTTTCAGTGATGAGTCTGTTGTTATTTCAGATCATCAACCTCAATTCCTATCCACTCAGCATCAAATATCTGTCCCTAGATCTGGAAATATCCCTTACAAATTTAACTCTAGTTTGCTTCATAATAATTCTTTCTGTAATGAATTCAGAGAATTTTATTCTAAGCTAAATAGAGTTTCTGATCATATGTCCATGAAGAGCTTTTACTCCAACCTTAAGGCTTCCAAATCTTGGATAAAGGAGTGGACTAAAAAGGTTAATACTGAAAGAATCAAGGAGAAAAAAATTCTTCTCCAACATATGAGAGATATCAGATTGGCTTTGCTTGATGATCCCCTTAATCCTAATTTACATCTTCAAGAAGAAAACCTTGAGAGGAAAATAAGAACAATTGAGGAAATTGAAGCCAAAGGGGCTGCCATTAGGTGCAAGGTTAAATACTCGAATGATATGGATTCTGGTAGCACCAAATTCTTTTTTAGAGTTGCTAAAGCTAAATGAGATAAAAACTCTATCTCACGAAATCAAAAGTGACTCGGGGATATTCTAAATAACCCCTCGGATATCTCAAATTACTTCTACTCTAAATATTACGCTTTCTGTTCTCTAAGCAAAATAATTTGGATGCTCTTTGTCAACAATGCTAAGGCTTTCACCGATTTGATTGATACCATTATCCCAAATGATCACTGCCAAATGGATATTTCTCTATCTAATGTTCCAAGCTCTGATGAAGTCTTATCTGTCTTAAAAAGCTTCAAACATGAAAAATCTCCAGGGCCAGATGGCTTTCCCCCTGAATTCTTTCTTATGTTCTGGGATTTAATGCAAAATGACATTATGCATTTTATAAAGGGATTTTGGGAATCTAATCATCTTCATCCCTCGATTGCTAGTGGTTTTATTTCCACGATTCCCAAAGTTGAGAGACCTTACCGATTTCTCGATTGGAGGCCTATTTCCTTAACAAATTCTACATATAAGATTTGTGCTAAAATCATTGCCTCAAGAATTAAGGATTACTGCAAAAAAATGTATTAGTGGAAATCAGTGTGCTTTTCTTCCAAACAGATTCATTTTAGAAAATTACATTGCTGCAATGGAAGGATTGCATTGGAATAAAATATCAAGCCAAAACTGTATTCTGCTTAAATTGGATTTCAAAAGGGCATTTGACAATATCAGATGGGATTTTATTGAGTTTGCTATGAAAAAGCTAGGCTTCCATGATAGAATGATTCACTAATTATGGGTTTAAATCTCGGATCTAACTTCATTTGTTCTCATCAATGGCTCTCCTAGTCCCTTCTTTCCTCTGGAGAGAGGGGTTAGACAAGGTTGTCCACTGGCACCTTATCTTTTTATTGTGGTGGCTGAATTGCTCACTAAAGCAATTAAGTACCATCAAAATATTGGCAATATTTCAGGTCTTAAACTCCCGAACTCCCCTGAAACTCTCTGTATTCAACAATATGCTGATGATACCTTCTCCTTTCTTGAAAATAATGCTAAAAACATTGCTTTCTTCATGGATCTTTTAAGTCAATTCAGTGCAGCTTCAGGAGTGGATTTAAATTTATCTAAGTGTGTTATGATAAGTGACAGTGACAATTCATATGTGGCAGGAATTAAAATTATCAAAACTTCAGAGGTTACCAAACTTCTTGGCATGCCTTTGTCTCTGAATCCAAACCTCTCTGGTCTATGGTCCCCAATCATTGAAAAGATCAGAGCTAAGCTTCATGTTTATAAAAATACTTTATCTTTGGCGGGCCGAGTTGTAATTGCCAATCAAGTTCTTACCAGCTCTCATATCTATTTCTCTACTGCTTTAGTTGCTCCAGCCTCTGTTTACAAGCAGATTGAGAAAATTATTAGGAACTTCATTTGGAATGGTAATAATCTTGTCAATTGGAATACTATCACCAGGCATAAAAAAGAGGGTGGTCTTGCTTGTAAAAATATTCATAAACAGGCCCAAGCCCTAGCAGGGAAATTTGTTTGGAAAGCTTTAAATGGCTCAGACAGTGTAGCATCTAAATTCATCAGATACTGGCTCACAAAAAGCTCTCCTTCTGGTCATCCCTCAATTCCTCATGACTTACCAAATTCTGCTTTTTGTGAAGTCTCCTTAGCAGCCAATATGTCCCCTCTTATGAGAAACATTATTAAGGCCTGGAATAATATCTATTTAGCTTTCAAATTTGATCAGAGCCAAAATTTTCATTCGGACATGTCTATTTTCTGGTCTCCTACTTTCAAGGATCATCCGAACCATGTGCTGGCCTTGAAACACCCTCAGATCTACAAGAAATGGTACCTCAAGGGCTTTAATAATTTGGGTGATCTGTGGCATAATGGCAGATGGATTACTTGGTCAAATCTCAAGATCAAAATAAGGGGAACACATACTGATAAAAAGGTTTACAAGCACATCAGGAACATTGTTGGAAATTTCATCCCTTCTCGGTTTGCCCAATAGTGGCCTTAGCTGGATGCTTAATAAGAAATCAAATTACAAGGTCAAGGATATTTACAATTTCTTAGATCAAAGGCCTGATCTTCCTAAGTCATCCATTGCTTGGAACATAAACTCTGCTGTTACTAAATCTCTAATCAGAAATGTATGGAGATCCTATGCTTCAAGAAAGGTTTCCTTCTTTGCTTGGTTGATTGCAAATAAAAGTGTTCCCTGTCTTCAAGTTGTGGCCAGTAGAAATCCTAATGCCTCACCAAACTGTCCTCTTAACTGCAATAATGTTGAGAATTTGGAACATATTTTCTTTTGCTCAAAATTAGATCCCCTTTGGTTGTGGTTTAATAGATACTTTGACAATTATGATACCTCTTCCATTCTTAATTTCATGCAAGGAAATGATAATTACAAGAATACCATTGCATTTCTAACTCTGTGGAATATTTGGAAATCGAGAAATAGGTGTCTATATGGTAAGAAAAGGTTTTCTATTACTTGGATTAAGCTACATATTAAATATGACATTGAGCTCTGTGCTACTGCACATAGGAGAACTTTTGCTGACAATTATGACAGGTCCTGGGATCAAATTGGTGAATTTGTGGGGTATTATAAATTATTCATCTCAACACTTTCATTTACAAATACTAATTAAGTTCCTTTTCATAGGATACATGGAGTTGTGCGAGAGGGGCCTTACACTAACAGATACTTTGTCTCCAAGGATGGAGAGTCTCGAGAAATGAAGTTGATAGATATGGGGTGGAGAGATTGCATGAACATCAGGTCCGCTATCCCCTACTAATCGCTGGTCGGTCGGCAAAGGAGAAAAGATGAAGAGGTCAAGAAAACAAATGAAAAGGGTTTGGGCAGGGGAATATTTTCAAGGGAAGTTATGCAAATGGTCTTCATGTTCGGGTTCATTGAGAAGTACAATCAAAATCTCACCGAAAAGGCGGTTTCTAAGATATAGAGAATTATACTACACTCACAGAATGCTTGCTGATAGTTATGGTACACTTATACTGCTTATGGTACAGTCAGATTACTACAGATTGATCAGAGATGAGCTATGGCATGCACCTTCCTATATTCTTGGCACTACCTCAAATTTCACATACCGTTTCAATCTGCTCTTCTTCTCCAATGATCCACATGACACAAAAATTCCTACTATCCCTTCCACTACTATCATATCAGAAATTGACAGATTGGCTCCTTTTGAATCAGAACTTCTTTTTGTGAATGCAGGTCAATTAGTACTTTTAGCAAAAGGATTGGCATGAAGAATTCGTGGAGAACTTTTTTCAAGACTCTTTTTGGGTTTCTTACACCGGAAAACTTTGACATTTGTCTTCAACTATCACATATCTGGAAACTATTGAAGATCTTCTACATCAGATGCCACATTCTGTTGGAGTTAAGTTGCTGCCTACTCTTAACATCATATCCACAGGATTTTCGGAACTACTTCTGCTACAGAAACTTGTTTATATAATTTCCTATTCATCAGTTCACTTTTTCTATGGTTAAGTCTTCATGGGACTTAACTATATTTTGTATGTTTTTCCTTAATTAATGAAAAAATCATCTCGTACCTTCAAAAAAAAAAAAAAAAAAAAAAAACCTCAATATACAGTATACATAAACTTGTACAAGCATACCCCACAAACGAGAATCGCTATGTACGGTCCAGATCTTGGAATAAAAGGCAAATATGCCCATCCGACAGCTCTCGTTGCCCGGAGTAACCCCCCGTGTGAATATACACCCAAACCAAAGGGGGTTTCAGGGGGATTTTCATTTAAATGTGTTGGATGCAATAGTTTGTATTAATAATGTTACTGTTAGTTATATGCTGTTAGTCAATGACAAGGGCAAAGATATTGAGTTCCTTCTTCCCGACTATTCAAGATGTGGCTTCATTTTTTAACCATTAAAGATTAGATTCATCATCAAGGCAATAATGCTTATTATTGCTTGATTAGGAGATGGATGCAAAGAATAACTTTATATGCAGTTTCTTCTTTTTCATTTCTTCCTTTATTTAGTAACACTCAAGAACAATACATGATACGATGCAGATACAGGAATATAGAATCCAGTGGATAAACCGATTTAGTTGAGCAGAGCCATCCGTCTAAGCATGACAACATAATACAAGCCAAACTACACAAGTTTATTTGCTTGCTTCTTTGTCCAGGAAAAAGCTTGTAGCTATTGCATCAATTTGCACGGAGTCCCACAAGCTATGGATTGAGACATGTAGATGGTAATGGCCACAATTGCCGCAAGAAGCAAGATGCATGTTGCAAGTTATAGGTTATTGAAGATGAAAACCATACACTTCTGAAATGTTTTGCTCTTGAGATGGTCAGGAATTGTTATTTGACATTAGCATTCCATTCCATGCTCCCACAACTTCTCAGAGCAACATTTTTGCAGATACATGCCAGCACGCTCGCAGATACATGTTCGCAGGAACATGTTCGCAGGAGCAGACCAAGAGAAATTATCTGCAAATTGTAAAAGTTTACTAAATGTATTGACCGGATGCAGGTTGATGCTTTGATTATGTCCAACTATTTCTACTCCCATCTCATTGTATCATGCAAAGAATTGAATTGAATTGAATTGAGCTTGACGATTTGGGCAACTTCTACTTACAGAGTGAAACTTTGAGGTAGCATGACTTGGCCCTGTGCATACATCTTATTTATTTTTTTGTTTATTTTTTCTTTGCAAGAGTCAATGTGGGTTTGTGATTCAAAGCTCTCATGGGCTTATATATAGCAACTAAAAATCATTAGATCATATAGAGGGTCATGCCTTAGAATATTACATTCGGATGAAATCGCTAGCAAATAAAAATCATTAGATCATTTAGAGGGTCATGCCTTAGAATATTACATTCACATGAAATCACTATCAGTCATGAAGAATCGCGCAGTTTCAACCCTAAAAACCAACGGTTTTGCCCATTTTTTGATCGATTCTGCTCTATTTCACCTCAAATCTCTTCCTCTCTTCATCAATCTAGTATAAAAGAGGTATTCAAAGCGATTAGCATGCATTTTAAAGTGGATCAAATCGCCCACGGAGCAGCAAGAGCGATCTGATCAAAATTTCTGCTCCCGTCGCACAGTTCTACGTCTGGTTTTTTGTCTGGATTAACCACTTGGCTGATATGGGATGTCCGAAGTTCCGAGTTTTTACATCTGTGTTTGCATGATCGTGTGATGTCTGTCTACGTGTCTGATTGGCGACGCATGTCTACTTGTCTGATTGGTTCATGGCTGGATGAATCTGATTTGGTTACAATTCATCTTGTTGCAAATACCATAGGCAACACTTGTTTACAACATAGAATGTTGAAGGAATGACAATTATGTTGGACTCTGTTAGATAGATATGTTGGATTCTGTTAGAGAGGAGAGCTCACAATGCTAGAGAGGGTCTAAAGCAGCAGTTCTCATTTTGACTTATTTGTTATATGTGCCAACAAAACCAGCTCCCAGCCACACAAACAAAGCAAACAAGCATTTTTGCTGCAGTAGTTCTTGACTTTGGTGATATTCGAGTGAAGGATAAGTCAAGAGAATATTCATAAGTGGAGGCAAAACTTCTGCTTCTATTAAAACTGGAACATTATCTTCCAATTCTGAAAGGTTTCGTAAGGCTCAAGGCCGGTATCCTTTCCTGTTTGACTGCCACTTGAGAGCATATTTACCAGGGTATGGACCCCATAACCCCATACTTGGAAACAAGCTCCTTTGGACTAGTAATTAGAATTTTCTCTACAAGGAAAGCTGCTGCCTCTATCTGATCTTCTTCGGTTCCTGACAAAGTTCAACAAAAGTATTGAAAGAACGACAACTACGAATCACAAGTCTTGCCATATAACAACAACTATTGGAAAAAAACATCCTATAATAGAAGTCTTTCAATTTGTAGTCGAGGGGCCTATAGCCTAAAGATGTTTCTTAGCGAATGTATTAAATGACTCTAGTTTTTACACTTCAAATATGAGCCTCAAAAGTGGCTGAAGTCGGCCAACATAGCATTTGCCTTAGAATGACATTCGAGCGCACATATTCCAATTTTTTTTACTATTTCTTCTGCCTTAACAGAAACTTTTAAGATTTTACGACTCGTCAATGCTACCAGAAGAATAAGAGCTCCTCTAAAAGGCCTTATTTTTGCTGCAATCTCTTGTTGTTTCGAGAGCTCCAGAAGCAATTTGACGGCATTTTCACACTCTTTTTCAAAATTGCTACTTAGTCTTCTTACAACAGGTCTTAAGACATCTGCCTCAATCAGTTTATTATCAAATGATTATTGTTAACTTCGTCTTCGAAATTCACTAGATTTCTACAAGCAACAAAAGATAACCTGGTTGTTTGCATCATCTATAGCCATTTTATGGAGGACAATGAATGCCTTACTGCGGAGTTCAGTAACACACTTTAAACCAATTTCAAAATCATGGGAATAAGATCAATATCCTTCAGCTTGTAGGCAAAAGTATGATGGTGGGTATCAAGGCCAGCACCCAGCACCAGCACCCTTCAGACTTTTATTTTCCACCCTTCACCAATTATAGTCTAACCTATTTGACGCCCGTCACTTCATATAGACCGTACCCGTTCTAATCATAACCTGTTTACCGCCCACCGTAATGAATGTGAACCCAACGGAAATGAAGTTTTGAATTTGTAAATTGCAACCATCTGTTCCCCAGCTTTCGCTACTCTGACTAAAAAGCCCCTGGAGAAAGCTCGAGAATTTCCACATTCTACTCTAGCATTCCAAAAATCAAATGCACTATGGTGAAGAAGGTTGTTAATTCGCCGGCTCAGCTAGTAATTCTAACAGATGCCATGTGCAGGGTAAGCAAAATGCACTGCCAATTTTGATATGGGCTTAGAGTGCCTTGTTAATTTGTTTTTCTTATTTTCTTCCAGTCCAAAAGAAACGTGCCCCTGAGACCGGACCTGGCTGATTGCCGAACAGAGGAGGACTTTCATGCTTATGCATGTCTACCAAACGATGGTGTACATCCCTCTCAATTTCGAACGGATGTCATTTCTGCTGCAGATTATAATGAGGTTTGGGATACCAATGGTGTCATTCCCAACAAAACTTCAATTGACAAGGTGAGGCCAAAGCATGAAGAATTGAACTGCTGAGCAAGATATACCACGAAGGGTTGAAGAATAGAGAAGTAAGGAAAATGGTTTCCTATTTATTTGCATTCAACAACTACCAGAGGGCCAAGCAGGATCTAGAAAATTTCAAGGATAACTAGGCAGCAATGGCAGCAAAAAATAGGGCCTATTCGAGCAAGGTTAAGAGTGAACCCAGCACCAGTGGCCCTGTGAGCATAGCAGA
Organism: Isoetes taiwanensis; assembly: GCA_021234155.1. Classification (NCBI taxonomy): domain Eukaryota; kingdom Viridiplantae; phylum Streptophyta; class Lycopodiopsida; order Isoetales; family Isoetaceae; genus Isoetes; species Isoetes taiwanensis. The sequence goes on from JAJEKV010000063.1 coordinate 1,658,926, forward strand.
GCCCAGGAAATCTCAGCAGACAATAGCACCTGAAAGCATAGCAGAAAGGCCAGCCTCAGCAGGCACTGGTGTAAAATTAGAAGGGAGGTTGTCCTTCAGGAGTACTGCAATGTGCCCAGCACCGTTCTCAACTTATGGGAAAAGCATTGCCCGTCTGAAAAGCATGATCTAAGGTGTGCAGGATGCCTTAAAAATGCAATAGAGTGATCTAGTGTCCAAGAAGGAACTAGTTGCACAATCTGAGGCAAAGGGCACCTTCTTTTCGGCTGCACAGTAGAAGTTGCAGACCATAAAAGATAATATTGCATGTCTTCAAGCCCTCTCAGGATCTAATGCAGGTGCCTCCGCTGAGATTCAGAATTTGGAGAGGGAGAAAGATATGACAGAGTCCTTGAAATAGGGGTTGGGCCAACAAATGAAACCATGGTACAACATGTGGTTGTTCTAACTGCCGAGGTTGCCAATAATGAGTCCCTCCTTGCAAAAGCCCAGCAGCACTTACGGAATGTCACCAGGCTGAGGGAAATGACCAAGAGAAATGATCAACTGGTCAGCATCACTCCAATACCATTCAAATTGCCAATTGGAGATGAGGAGAGATGCTCCACATGTGGTCGTGCATTCCAGGATGATTACACCCTTAGCCTGCGAATGTGGACATCATTATCATGTGAGCTGCCTCAGTTTGCTCATGGAAAAAACATGCTGCTTCGAGTGTTCAGAGACTATTCCTACAGGGTTAGTGGGGACGCAGTGAAGAATAAAGCAGGAAGTGTTATATGCTGGAGCATCTCACAAAATTGGGAATGAGATAATTGATGTTGATGAGCAGGTAGCCACAACTCCTGATACCAACAGGAAAAAGAAACAAGTTAATACACCAAGAAGTAAAAGGACCCCAGGATCAGCAAAGCACAAGTCTACAAGAGTTCAAACTCCACAGCCAAGACATGGAAAAAAGGTACATGCCTATTTTCAGGGTCTCAATTTGAATTGGTAAATAGTATAAGATCCTGTAGACATTAGACAGCAAGCTATCAGCAGTCTGCAGCACATTGTAGCACCTGACAGCACAGTGCTGAAGACACCAACCCATGCAGAATCTAAGGGAGATTCAAGTAGTACTGATGCTATTGCCAATTATGTTGTAGTTCCAAATTCTGCAGCTGCCTCTACAAAGGCCTCCTCTAACACGGTTGCTGCAGAGAAGGAAAACGATGGCGAAGATGTCGATAAACAGGTTCTTAAATTCGTTTCCAAGGTCACAATTTGACACGGTCAAGGACCAGGAAGGTTGTGGAAGGAGAGAGTGAGGGTGAGTCAGAAGTTGATCTTGATGAAGACGTCCCTATAGAAGTAGCATTTTGGAAAAAAAAAACAAGGCTAATGTAATTTTGCCATATGTATTTCAGGCAGGCAAACTTTGATTGCTCAAGACAACCCTAAACCATCAGTCAAAAGGTTTTTGTTTAAACAATTAATATATTTGATCCCTGTTTTCTTCCATCATGAATGTATAAATTTTGTTTGGTTAATTTACTCAACTTAGGCTTGAGTAAAAACTTGTCTGCAGAAAAAGAAGGCAGCCAATGGTTATACCTAGTGAATCTGATGAAGATGACAATGCCACTGAGTGCCAGCACAACCTCTAACATACAAAAGGTAGTTACAGACATCTTCAACAGTATAATCCATGCCGGCTTGCCAGAAAAGTGGAAGTACAACAGGATTATACCCCTGCATAAAGGGGGCGACAAAGATGAACCAAACAATTACAGAACAATAACTGTCAGCTCTATCTTTGCGAAATGGTTCAGAAAAGTGTTGGATAATAAGCTGAAATACTGAGCAGAGGAAGAAAAACTGCGACCTTAGGAACAGGTAGGGTTTAGGCGGATCACTCAATAACAGACCACCTGATCACATTCCGGATACTAATAGAATAGGCCAGAGCAAGAAACAAAAAAATCATATGTTGCTTTATAGACTTCAAAAAAACATTTGATATCGTACCTAGGGAAAAATTGCTTCAGAGACTGATAGACCTCAAAGCCCCGAAAGGCATGATATGATCGATTGCACGGCTATATCAGAGAGTCTATGCTAAAATGGAACAGGATGGGCAAGCAATCGATTGTGCCATAGGAGTAAAGCAGGGTTGTCCACTATCACCTACGCTATTTGGAATATATATAGACGCGCTGCAAGAATTCATGAGGGAAAACCAAGGGGACACACATGCACCGACCCTGGGTCAGAAGAGGGTGCCGGTGATGCTATACCGCAGATGATTTGAGTATGATGGCCACCAGATCTCAAGGGATGCACAAAATGCTGGATCTCCTAAAAGAGTTCTGTGGGAATACAGGGCTATCGGTGAACCTGACCAAGACGAAAATAGTCACTTTTGGTGTTAAAGCCAGACACAAACCATTCAAGTATATGGATACGAGATTGGAAGAGGCAACGACATATAAATATCTAGGATATGATGCACATGGCACAAGAAAATGAGCAAAGGGGGCAGATGTTAGGTTCTAGTCAGCTATAAGAAACTATTATATAATGAAAAGTTTTTGTAATAAGGGTAGAATTATTGACTGGGAGATCAAATGCTATCTATGCAGCTCACTAGTTGCAGCAACACAGCTATATGGGGCAGAAGCGTGGGGACCGGGTATGTCTGAGGGAAAATGGGAGAAGCATGAAGGCATCAGGCAAGGATTAAACGTGAGGACAAACACACCACTGGCGACAATGGTATATGAAACAGGTGAGAAGCCAATGGAGATCAGAATATGGGAGAGGACAGTGATATACTTAATAAGGGACAATGAGGTCAGAAAGCCCGAGAAATTGTCAACGATAGCAATTTGGGAATCAACAAAACAACACACGACCATAGGTATAGGATGGTTCAAGGAAGTGGCATACTGGACAAGAAGCCTAGGCCTAAACCTGAGTGATATACTGAAAGACCGGAAATGGAATGAGGAGTGGATAGAGGCCGCCATGAAGGCATGGCTAACTAAACACAGCGGGGCAAAAATTACGTGGTTACTGGAAGTTTTCAATCCCAGCCGACAGATAGGCCAAAACCCAGAATGTGAAACCATGAACTCAGAATTGAAAAAGGAAGATGGGGAAAGCTGAGGAGGGAAGAGTGCGTATGTCAGATATGCGATACATGTGAAATTGAAGATGAAAATCACATGCTCAATTGGTGCACGACATATGCAGATATAAGAGCTAGATTCCAAACTTTTACTATGCTCAACTGATTTATGTTCCATGCCATAACCCTGATGGACTCTATTCTGAAATTTTCACTTTCCCATTCTTCCAAAACGCCTTTTTGTTGTTTCGATTTGCTTCCTTGAATTTTTGGATTTCCATTTTGTAACTTTCATATTGTTTTTTGGTCAAATATTCATTGATCCAAATGTTCTTTCCTTTCAGTTTCGTCTTTTTTTTTGAAGCACCTTAACTTTGCTAGCTCGGTTTGAAAATTTTATTATCATATCTCGTGGCTTACGCCCTTTCAGCCATGCTCTAAAAGCATCCTTGATTTCAATCCCTTCCAATGTCACCCGCATTGAGAAAAGGCATGCAACCTCGTATTTTGTATTCTCGTTTTCGACTTCAAGTAGAACCGCAACTCTCAAGTTAAGTGCTCTTTTCTGATGCTCTTGCATCTCTAGGATATCATTTATCCATGAGTTTAACTTATTGACTACATCTTTTACTATCTCTGTTGTCTCCCCATCCTCTTTGTCATCGTCAGATCCAAACTCATTTTCTCTTTCTTTTAGAACGACTAATCTCATCTCTCAAAGTCTGATTTTTCTATAGATCTGCTCTCAATGCTAAAATTCTTCTCTCAATGATCTATTGTCTTGTTGTAATTCACACAAGGAGCTGGAAATTTGGGATAGTGCACACACAAATTTATATTCCTTTTTTGTTGCCTCCAATTCCATGTTTGCTACCTCCTTTTGCATTTGCTCCATTGTGTCTATGAGTTCTGTCATCACCAGATTCAGATTGGCCAAGAGACCACCGATATCTTATTGTTGCATCCCCTACTATTGAAATAATCTAGAATTGAGCATCATATATGTGTGCATCGATCTTGCATTCAGATTAGAATAGAATAGAATAGAATAGAATAGAATAGAATAGAATAGAATAGAATAGAATAGAATAGAATAGAATAGAGTAGAATGATTTATATCATCCAAGGAGATCAAATCGGTCTATGGGGTAAAAGAAGGAGCGCAACAGACTTTTACTGCCCAGATTAAAAAAACCCTTGCCCTGAAGGGTTTTCGATGGAAAAAACGTAGCAATAGTAAGATTGCTATCAAACTATACAAATATACATCATCATGAAATGTACATATATGTATGCCAAGTGTTTGTCCGAGGACATAGCTGGTCCCGCATATCCATGACCTCCTGAAGGTATGATTCTAGCATCCGTATGGAAGTCGTGCTCAATATTGCAGTGGCTGGCCAAACCTGGCCAACTCACCATAGCATATCCAGATTTGATCATACGCTGGACAGCTTTAAAGGGTATGGCATTCATCCTCAACGGCTCGTAGCATTGACAAAGCCTGTCCTGGCATGGCTTCCCAATCCATTTGCCCGTCTCAATTCAAAGAAAATGTGCACCTACGAATCGAGGCAATGAGTCTGCGCTTTCTTATAGGTAAATGGGTACTTCTAATATGAGGTTTATGTGGCATTGGTAGTGTGCTGTCTTGATCTGTTCAAGGGTGCTGGTGTCCCAGAGCTTGCCACAGAAGCAAATGTCAAGATATTGCCTCAAGCTATGATGATTTTCCTCTGTTTGCACCTGTATGCACGTGTGCTCCTGCACATTCCATCTGGACAGCCACTGAGCTCTCTTTTCCTTTCAGCAAGCCTTGAGGCGTTGCGCCCCATTGCCACGGTATAAGCTAGGCAAGGGAGACGAGCATCATCCATATTGACCACCTTCTGAAAGTAGACAATGTGGCGACCAAGAGGCTCCCTATACTCCGGGCAACGAGAGCTGTCGGATGGGCATATTCGTCCTTTATTCCAAGATCTGGACCGTACATAGCGATCCTCGTTTGTGGGGTATGCATGTACAAGTTTTTGTATACTGTATATTAAGGTTTGCAAAATACTATAAGGTTCAATGAGAGAATGCACTTAATGGTGTTAATTTTGTACATGTATTGTAAATATATTTTTGGAGCTCTCGCTGCCCTACGTAACCCCCCGTGTGAATATGCACCCAAACCAAAGGGGGTTTAAGGGGGATTTTAATTTAAATGTGTTAAATGCAATGGTTTGTGTTAATAATGTTAATGGTAGTTGTGTGTTGATTGTTATATTAAAAAAACTTTTGGGCCCTTCGGGCCCTAACTAAAGCAAACATAAGTAAACTTTATGGGCCTAAATATTAATTACTAAAAAGCATAATAATATCAAGACAAACAAATTATTTCCATTGCAAACAACTATTTACATTTTATGTAGTCATTATATTCATTATCTGTAATCTCAATATTGCAATACAAAAGTCAAGTAAACTATTGGCCATTTCATGCATTAAGAGCAATGCATGGTCTTTGCCCATTGCATGCAACATTAATAGCTTGTCATGTCTGCACAACCTAGCTTATTCGTAGTCTCAATATTGGGAACACAAAATTATGTGCACGGAGGAGCAAATGCAATGCACCATTCACTCCATCATTCTAGAAATACATTGCACTAGTTTTGCATAAGGAATAAAAAAGTACAACTAGAGATTCTTACTTAAGGTGGGAGCATAATCTCAAAAAATGCTATTGGAGACTCTCACTTAAGGTGGGAGCATAATGTTATCTCAATTTTCTGCATTGCATACCAAGGGCAGCTCAAATATACTAAAAAATACACTGTTATAAAGTGTGTAAAGCTTGAACAAAATCATGAATCCAGAAGTCTTTAACATGCAACAAATAACTACTTACCCTGAATCTTGAGTAGGAAATTTTGAAGTATTGACAGGGCATCTAAAAACCACGCAACAACAATTTATAAGAGGAGTCTTTGGTAGAATCTTGGAAGCCCAAAATCCAGTAGGAGCTCTGTCGTAGTAACGATTTATATACCACCAACATCAGACATATTATATTTGTTGGAATAGATGATGTGCTGCTTGAAGGTTCTCATGTTTATAAGCTATCATAGCATTAAATGAAATGTCCTTTTGAGACATTTGCTGAAAAAGTTTATGTGCCTCATCCATGTGTCCAGATTCAGCATGGGCTGTGATGACGATACTCCAAGACACAGCATTTGGTCTAGGCATCTCTTTGAAGAGCTTCAATGCATCTGTCAGCTGGCTATAGCGAGCATAAGCTCCAATAACAATATTCCATGAAGAGGCATCATGCAGAGGCATTTCATGGATCAATGTTAATGCCTTCCTGAGCTGCCATAACGAAGATAAGCTGATAGCATAGAGGTCCAAGAAACCACATCTGGATTGGGCAATAGTTGAAATAACTTCATTGCTTCTTCCACTTGGCCAGCTTCACTATAGACCCACATCATAATATTCCACGAGGAAATATTCCTCTCATGCAAATGATCAAACACATTCCTTGTGTCCTTCACAGCACCACATTTACAACTAACATCTTGCAACAGTATGAGGCAGAATACATGTTCTGCTTCAACAGATGAAAAGTTAGAGCATCGCAAATAAAACCTTCACAGCATCATAAATTTACGAATCTGCTTCAATCCACGAATTTGGCATGCTTTGCTTGAAGTTTTTACCTTAAAATACAAGGAGACGGATGACAAATTTTGCAAGTCAGGCCCTGGTAGCATCACAAATCCGGTTATTCGGACTGCTTCAATCCACGAATGCTCATGCCTGGCATTGAGTCCTTGCCCTAAACCCTTCAATATACGAGACTTTAATCCAAAAACAAGCAACTCAGATGCAAAACAAAGAGTTTGGAGCTATGAACATTGAACAAAACAGGCTAACTTATGAAATATTGATATGGAAGAAAAAAGTAAGTACTTGATGAAATCCAGGCTCCTTGGTAAGTGGAACTCCTAGCTCTGATATGCAAGCTTGCATCCGATCATCACTGCCAAACAAGTAAGGGTATCTATGCAAACAAGAATCCTGCATTTTTTCCAGAGCCATTGCAAGAGGATAACTGATAGCAAATCCGCCTCCACCATATGCCATATTGTAAGAAAAATGCAAGTTCTCGGTATGGCTTTCAGAATTAGATCCAATGTAGTAGAGCTTCCGATGGTCATATTTGGACAAAACCCCGACCAAATTCTCAGGAATGAAGATGGTATCATCATCGCCCATAAACAGGCCGCCAGAAAGCAGAGCCTCACCAGAAATGTACATGATTTATGGCTCTTGCACTGTCATAACCGCCAACAGGCCATGCCTGCGGCCAGATATGCCACATGCCAAATCCGGAACCCTAATATTAACCACAAACCTAATAACTTAAGATTTGAAACCTAAACTAAAAAAACATGCAAACAATAAAAGCCCCACAACCACACGATTTTCCCTCTTCTTTAAAATCAATGGCTAACAAATGGGTGCACTCTAGAAATACCGTTTAGTATGTCCACGTGAATACGCCCATGAAATCATATGAAAACCATGCCAAAAAGCGTATAAAATCACAAAAAAACCCCTATTATAATGCTAGATATTGATACTAGGTGTGTGCCAAATTCTTGGTCATGGATTCGGTTCTTATTGCATGCCAAGTCTCGAATCTCAATACCCCATTTTCATAGCCAGTTCATACCATCTGCATACCATCCCTTATCCATTGTCGCATTTAGTGCTAGCCGGAGGTAACTTTCTTCCTCTAACCCCCCCATCCTGCTTAAATAAGTTAAGAAACGACATAAAGCTTCACATTCCAACTGCACCATACCGCATTCTGCCAACATCATGTCATACGGAGTCTGCATTTTAACTCCAAGCTCAGTGTGTAGAAACCTTTTCTGCACTCGCTCTATTTTTTGCCATAGCTCGTGTGCGTGTGCGTGTGCGCGCGTGTGTGTGTGTGTGTGCGTGTGGGTGCGTTTGTCATCTGGAAAGCACTCATCATCGAGTAACTCGCCGTCGCTCTCCTCTTTCTCATCTCCACTAGATTCAATAGCATGTTTAATTGCTACATCCCTCAAGTCCAATATATCAATCAAAAAGCTACCCACCGTGGAGGCTGGCATGTCAAAGAATTGTTGCAAATTGGATATGGCAAAACCAAACCTATACCGCAGAGCTTGATATGCTGGGCAGTGTATTATTGCATGTTCTTCATCCTCTACTTCGTCTGAGCCACATGCCCGACATGTTCGATACTCTCTCTGGATGTTGTACCATCTGCCAACATCCTGCAGATAGCATGTCGTTTTTTCACGGAGATGTTCTCATTCAAATAGTTCATCGCCTGGAGCGTTGGATTCATCTTTTCCCTATATTGCTGCATCTTTATACCAGGGGTGTGCCAGATTCTTCCTCGAATGGTCTCTTTTATCCAGTCCCGGATCCGGTCCTTATTGCGTGCCAAGTCTTGGATGTGAATGCCCCATTTTCTTAACCAAGTCATTCCATCCGCGTACCAACCTTTCTCTATTGTTGCATTCAGTGCCAGTCTCGGATAGCTATCTTCTTCCAATCCTCCTAGCTTGCTAAGGTATGTTAAAAAATGACATAGTGCTTCGCACTCTAACTGCATCATATCACATTCTGTCAAGATCATGTCATATGGCGTCTGCATTTTAACCCCAAGCTCAGTGTGCAGAAATTTCTTTTGTACCCTTTCTATCTTTTGCCAGAGTTCTAGTGATAACCCAGGACCCTAGACCTCACAGCCATATAGCACCACCGTCTGCACTAGCGTCTTAAACATCATTTTTTTTAGATGGAAATTCCAAATATTTGCCTTTAGGCATTTCTTTTGCATAGCAAATAGTGCCTTTAGTTCCCCGCCGACTCTTTGTTCGACTGTTTGATTCCATCTGAAGTGCTTGTCCACAATGAGTCCTAGATATTTATAAGAGCTAGTAATCTCGACTTCTTCCCCTTTGTAAGAGAAAGCACAATTCTTATCCAGATTCGTTCCAAACAGCACTATCTTGGTCTTCTACAGATTAACTTTCATTCCTGTTGCATCACAAAAGGCCGCTAATGTGTCCATGTGTCTCTGCATCCCCTCTTTGCTTCTTGACAGCAATACAATGTCATCTACATATAATAATAAGCGGATCACAAACCCTGCCAGTAACACCCCATCTCCTCCTTGTGTGCATATCCACTGCTCTGTCATCTATAAAGATGCCAAATAACGTAGGCGACAGGGGGCACCCTTGCTTAACACCAGCATTGCTCTCCACCTGCACTTCACTTCGATCAAATGGGAAAGATAGCTTTATTAAAACCTTCTCATACAACAGTTTTACTGCATCCCTTAGCTGCTCATGCACATTGATTCTTTCAAGACTTTTCCATAAATTACCCCTATGCACCATGTCAAATGCCTTAGTAAAATCTACAAAACCTACAAACAATGGTTTCCTTGTCCCTTTTACTGTATCTATCATAGCCCAGAATGTCACCAAGTGATCCGTAGTACATTTTTGTGGTCTAAAACCAGCTTGTCCTTTAGCACATACATTATGCTTTTCAGTCCATGCACTAATTTTGCTCTCAATAATATTGGCAAACAACTTTACAAAAAGATTACTAACCATAATCATGCAATAATTTTCAGGTCTTGGTCATTTCCAGCTTTATGAATAGGAGCAACTCTGTTAATTTGCCATTCTGTCGGAAAGCCCTCTTGCATTGCATCATTGAACATTCGGGTTATTATACGTGCCACACCTCCCCCTGCCCATTTTAGCATTTCAGCCACCAAACCAAGTGTATCCGCTGCTTTCCCATTTGCCAGTTTACTCAGGCCCTCACATACATCTTCAATTGTGAATTCAAAGTGAGTTTTGAGCATTTGTTGGGTTTCTGATATGCCATCAATATAGTAGAGTTTTTTAACCTGTGCCAGAAGATCTTCTAGTTTTAAATGTTGCGTGCTTTGCTTTCTTTCTTTCATCTTTTTCCAGAACTTATTAGGCTCCGTCACCAGACTTGCAACCAATTCCTCTTGCTTGTGATGTATAAATGCTCTTTTCTTTCATCTAACTAAAGTCTTGTACTCTTTAATTAACTCTAGCCTATGCCTCCCTTGTGCCCTTTTATATTGTGTTCGTTTAAGCTTGCACTCGTCGTCAAACCATCCGTTGAAGGCAACCCCTTTTTTTTTTCTCCGTCCTGAACTGAAGTATACTTTTGTTGTACTTAGTACTAAAGAGGTCAAAACCTCGCTTATCTTTGCAGCACCATGTGGCCATATTGTGTTCATCACACCTTGTTCACATAGTTCCATGTATCGCTCTGCCTTTTTATGATTGACATGCACACAGTCCTTGCTTGTTTCTGTGCAATGCCTAGTTGCCCCATAACAACAATATGCACTATGATTGGGACATGGTCTGATTCCTTTCTAGTGTCTGATATATGAAGGTATTTGACCTGCTCTACAAAAGACTCAGATGCAATAAAATAGTCTACAATGCTCTTTCCCTTGCAACTGCATTTATCAGTGCCTGGAAATCTTGTAATTCCATTGTATATCAAAAGATTTAGACCACTACACATACCTAGTAAATGATCCCATTGGAGTAGGCCATTTATCTTGATCTGCTAAGATGCGGTTCCACCTTGCTAGTTCCAATTCACGCTCGTCCATTTGATCCACACAACTGGGGTCTCCACTATTACTTGCTAGAAATGCCTATTTTCCTGCCATTCTGCCATTGAAATCCCCTACAAAAACAACCTCGCCTAGTTCCATTAGTTCGAGGCTATCAAGTTCCAACTGCTGGAATGGATCCTCAAAGTCTAAATTGTACTTTTGGTATGTGTGCCTTTGCAGTGGCGGGAAATAACATCCCGCAATAAAAATCTTTTTATTATTTCTTCCAGGTATCTCCACCCAGATTGTCTCGTTTTTTTTTTTTATCACTTTTGCCAAATGCATCATTTCTGTTCTGATGTAACACGCAATCCCGCCGTACCCTCTTCTGCGCCATCCTTTTTTGTTCCAGACTGAGTGCAAGATTCTAAATCCTGGTATATCTGGAAGCCACTTTCTTCATGTTCCCAAGTTTCTATAAAGAATACCATGTCTACTGATGCTAGTACATCTGCCATCCCTACAACCTTCCCGCTGCTTAGATGGCTGATGTTCCATGCAAGTAACCTGATGGTCTGGAGTTCCTATGCACCGTGTATGATGCATACCTTCCCTTGTTTCCAGCCCTAGCCACTGACGGAGGCACTGCCAATAAACCATCCTCCTCCGACTGAAGAGAATGAACTGAGCCCCCTTCGGATGAAGAGCTTTCGGATTCTACTTCGGCTTGCTCCTGTTCAGATACGGCCTCTTTGTTTTTTTCTGTCTTTTTTAAACTTTCTTTTGTAGTGATGGAGATAGAGCCTCTGGCAGATGATGACCCAGAGGTTTTACCTGCGTCTTTCTCCTTCTTAGCTTTTGCCATTCTTAGCTTTTGCCATTCTTAGCATAGGCGAGGTTTGGGAGGCGAGTTTTGCCCATACTGCCCACCGGTTGAAAGTATATGAGGTGACGATCTAGCATAGTCCACTGTAAAGGCAAGAAACTGCTCTTCTGCAAAAGTATCTGATATAGGATCGTGGGCTTGACTCCAAGTGCCCGAGTCAGAAATTCCTTTTGAACCCACTGCAAGTCATTCAGGTGGCAAGTGATACCACTAGTCCCTACACCTCCACCCCATATAGAAGAACGGGTTCCACCAAAGACTACATGTTAAAAGCATATGCGATGACGGTCTAGCGCAACCCACTGTAAAGACAAGAAACCAATCTCATGCATATATGATAAGGGCCCATGGACTTGACTTCAAGTGTTCGCCAGAAAGGCCTGATGTGCCCTCTTACAGAAGTATTGATATGGGACTATGGACTTGACTCCAAGTGCCTGGGCCAGAAAGACCTTATGAGCCCATTACAAATCATTCCAGGTGGCAAATGACACCTATCTTTACACCTTCACCCATATAGAAGAATGGGCTCCGCCAATAGATAGTATTTTTACATTTATTGAAGACCACTGGGTCTATAAGATGCACCACAACACACCTCCACCCATATAGAAGAATGGGCTCCGCCACACATATAGTATTTTTACATTTATTGAAGACCACATGGGTCTATAAACTGCACCACACCACTCTATTTGGGAGACCACCGATATAGAAGAATGGGCTCCGCCACACATATAGTATTTTTACATTTATTGAAGACCACATGGGTCTATAAGCTGCACCACACCACTCTATTTGGGAGACATATTATATTGTTTGGGTAGTTTATAGTTGTACCACAATATTGTACATTGCTTCGTGGTGAGGTCGAACTTGAAGCCTCATCAAAGAAAGGACAATTTCAAGTCATGCCCAAGACCCAACATTCATATTGTTTAAAATGTTGATACTATAAATGCTTACTATATGAGTATCAAGAATTTTTTTTGAGAATACAATACAAATAGATATTTCATTTCAAAACAAGTAATTTCGACCAGTAGAAATTTCATGGCGAAAGCCCTGGCGAGTGGCAGAAGCCATGAGCCTGGGTGTGCACCATGATATTTTCTTCTGATAGAAATTTCCTCACGAAAAAAAAATACCTCCTACTATTTTCAGTGTTTCAAATAATTTTTATACAGAATTTTGACAACAAAAAATCAACAATGCGTGAACAGAAGTTTTATGTTTTAATAACTTACTGAAAACGGTGAAATAGCAATGCGACATTTTTTTCTGTTGTTGTGTGTATATCATAGTGTTGATTAATAGACAAGCGAAAATTCAAACTACCTTTTTACATCGATGGTTTTATATATGCCCGATTTGGGTTGCCCTCCCGTGGAAACCAAATCGGGTGGAGATAGTTTGAGCGTTACACGGCCACAACCAAACAAAAAAAATTCAAATCACTTATCCATGTGGCTTTGCAAAAGTCACTGTTGAGTAAAGTTAGACACGGCATGATATTCGGTCAAGATAGACACGGCATGATATTTGACCGATAGATATATGGCGATATAAACACGATACATAGTGGCTATATATACCAACAATGGCATTTGCTTGTTATAACAATGGGCAAGCTCTTGGTGATTTGTGTGCTGCTTCTCATAAACTCCTTTTCCACGGGCAAGATATTTACTTCAATGTTTGTTGCTCCTTTGATTTGTATATTATATTGAACTATGAACCCAAGCTTGGCATTCTTAGGCTATGTAAAAAGTTAAAAGCTAATTTCTTTCTTACAAGGTTTGCACTTGACAAAAATGATAAGGGTCATCTAAGTGAAACTATCTATCATTCGTGCATATCTTATTGACAATATAACTAGTGGAATAGAAAGCAACTTCTATTGAGAGTTCAATAGCATGTGGCGATCCTCGCTGAAATAAGAACAAGATGTTATTTCAAACATCAATATTCTTGAATCTGCTCTAGAAAAGGATTCAATTAAAAAGAGAGATGTTTCTTTAGATTGGTTAAGACATATAGCTTAAAAAATAGATCTTTAACTATCACTTTAGATGTAGGTCATTTTTAAATGACATGGGTATTATATTTTACATGCCTTCAAGTTTGGCTTTTGGAGTGGGCCTTCACATCTGGGTGCTTGTTTGCATTATATTAGCTCCTTTTTTATGGGATAAAAAATAAAGAAAAATAAAAAGAGATGTAATCATGAAAAACTTTTCTATTATCTCATTGTCTTTAGGATTTTGATTGCAGATGCCACTAATAAAATAAGGGCCGTGAATTTGGGAGGATGGCTAGTAGTAGAGGAATGGATGAGCCCTTCAATCTTTAAAGGGATGCCTAATGGAGATATGAGGGTAATCTTGATGCAAATATATTCTAATAACATTTGAACAATGACCTATGCATGGCAAAATGTAGGATGGGACCCAGATTCAACTTAAATCTGTCACACTTGGAACATATGTTGTGGCAGAAGATGGTGGTGGTTCAAAAATTGCTGTTGATAGATCGACTGCATCTGGATGGGAGACGTTCAAGGCATATCTCTTTTGAACATCTTTAAGTTTTATCACTTATAATTACTCGTATCTAATCTACAAATGCAGTTATGGCGAATTTCCGATTCACAATTCTTCCTCAGAGTTAATAATGGCCAATTCATGACATCAGAAAATGGCGGTGGTAGTACCATGGTTGCTACTAGGACTTCACCATCTGGATGGGAAGCTTTTTTTATCTATCGTGATCCTAATTCAAAAAACAGAGTGCATCTTAAGGCCTTTAATGGGATGTACGTTCAAGTATGTATTTTGTCCCATGAAACGATTCCATGATATTTCTAGGTTATCAGCTCTTTTATGTTATCTTAGGCCAAAGATAAGACTCAATTAACAGCAGACTGGGAAGGGGAGCCAGACTGGGGCACAAATGCTGCTACTTTTGAAATGACAATCAAGTCTAGTCTTGGTGGGCAATATCAACTAGACAATGGTTGGGGTACTAGTGCTTCTTCGGTGGTCAAGGTAATCCAAGTTACTTATCACAAACTATAATAACGAGCTAGGTTTTTCCATGTTAATACATTCTATTATATTCTATTCTATTGGATGTTAAAATAATATCTACCTATCTATTGTCCCATGCCATGTGATAATTCACATATGAGATGAAGCAAGTTTTTCTTCCGCTCTCTCTTTTTGTGTTCTTTTTTTCTTGCATTCTATATTTTTCTAATCTTATGTAGAAACATTGGAACACATTCGTCACGGAAGATGACTTCAAGTTCTTAGCGTCCAATGGAATAAATGCAGTTCGCATTCCTATTGGTTGGTGGATTAAAGAATCAACACCACCTTTTGTTGATGGATCACTACAAGTCCTTGATAATGCCTTTGCATGGGGAAGGTACATAGTTTTACTCCGTCTTTTTATTACGCTCAATAACAAGGCACTGAAGCTACCATATTGTGTAATTTTAGAACCCACAATATCAAGGTCATTGTTGATCTTCATGCCGCAGAAGGTTCTCAAAGTGGGCAAGAACATGCAGGCACACGAGATGGTGTTGCAGAATGGGGCAAAGCAAACACAAACTATGTTTCTCACACTCTTGACCTCATGGAATTCTTGGCTTCAAGGTATCCATTTTTTTTTAAGACTATAAAAAAGCATTGAATATTAAGAAGTAAAAGTTTATTGTTAAAGATTGTCTTAATGCTAAAATTTTTCATGTGCATAGATACGCATCAAATGATGCCTTCTTGGGAATAGAGCTCTTAAATGAGCCTAACGTTAATGTAGTTTCTCTCGACACACTCAAGCAATACTACAAAGATGGATACTATCGCATTAGAAAGCATAGCAATACAGCCTATGTCATAATGTCCCAAAGAATTGGCGCAGACCCGATTGAGCTTGTGAATCTAATGAATCCTGATCAATATCAGAATGTAGTTTTGGATGTCCATTGGTATAACCTTTTTGAAGACAAGTTCAATGGAAAATCAGTGCAATGGAACATTGACTGGATAAACAATTACAAATCAAGTGATCTAAAGAAACTCATCAATGCTGGGGGTGCTTCTATCTTTGTAGGTGAGTTCCTTGTTTATGTTATCTTTTTTTTTGGGCAATATCTAATATATAAGATCAGTTAAGATGTTAAGCTTATATAATTAGGAGAATGGGTGAATGAGTGGAACGTCAATGGTGCAACCAATACCGAGTATCAAGCATTTGGGAATGCACAATTGGAGGTTTATGGTCAGGCTACATTTGGATGGTCCTACTGGAGCATGCATAATGATCAATATGGACATTGGGATTTCGAATACAACATCAAGAATGGGCTTCTACAGAAAACTTCTGATGGAAGTTGGCCATAAATATTTTGTAGAAAAACTTGATTAGCACCTTGTCTATAAGAGATAAAAGTAAATAACTAAATGACGTGCATTTCCAGATTTGACATTCATTTATCTATTAAATGCTGGCATAAACTATTGCTGATTATCTTTTTTGCTGATCAACAGTCGTAAAAGAAAGAAGACAGACAGATAGATAGATAGATAGATAGGTAGGTAGGTAGGTAGGTAAAATTTAACGACCTCTGAGCCTAAAAGGACTATGGGACAGTACAATTAGCATGACATTAATCCCAAAACAAAACATACAAGGGGTCGAGGCCCCATCATAAAACAAAATGAAATAAAATAGGGGCAAATCCCCAAGTATATAGCCCAAATAGTGACAAGGAAATAACAGAAATAACATGTTACATATAACATGTCCAAGGATCAAAATGTCAATGATCCCTAATAATGGCCTTGCCTCCCTGATATACCGCCCACTTCTTTGCTTGACGTGCTTTCCTTACTCTGCACAATTCCTCTCTTCGCATGCAAAGTTGAGATGTGGTAAAATCTTCTTGGACTGATAAATTGATGCCTTTTAGATGATTGCCATGTGTCAGAATATGAAGCTTGAAAAGCATGTCCCTGATTTTGGCACAAATATCTAGGGAGAAGTTGTGGGGGGAGGACGAATGCAGTTAGAAGCCCTCCAAGAGTTGCAAAATGCAGTATACAGACTATGCACAACATGCTCGGCTCGATGTCGCCGTCAGGTTTTGACAATATTAGTGGGGCAGTCCGAGAAGGGTGCCCAATCTCTCCTATTGTCCTTGGACTATACATTGATCAGCTTAAGAATTGGTTTGCTCAGCATAGAGATGAGTATTTTTTATTATCTTTTTTACTGAGATCAATGAAGCTGTAAAAGTAGATAGATAGATAGATAGATAGATAGATAGATAGATAGATAGATAGATAGATAGATAGATAGATAGATAGATAGATAGATAGATAGATAGATAGATAGATAGATAGATAGATAGATAGATAGATAGATAGATAGATAGATAGATAGATAGATAGATAGATAGATAGATAGATAGATAGATAGATAGATAATGAATGAATTTTAACGACCTCATAATCTTGAATTTTGTGGATGAGTCCCTAGACTTCCATCTTATTCATCATTATTTGCAAATGTGCATCTCTTTTGGGTCTCCATCTATTAGACCACTTCTCCCTTGGGCTCTGTTTTACCCACTAACAACATATCCTAATGCTTCTCCATTTCTCAAAGGATTGCTTATTCCATGGGAGATTGTATGATCTATATCTCAGTTTCACCATCTTGCACACACTAGCACTACTTGGAGTTGTTGGTAGATTCCCTTATATGGTGGATCTCTTGTATCTTTAGTCCATCCGTTGATGAGCGCCGATGGAAATTGATAGGTGGGCATATGGTATCTAATTGGTATAATAATTCGATGTGATTACTGACATGGGAAGGGTTTAGAGCTAAGTTCTTCCGTTTAAGGTGAGATCAACCTATTTGGTAAAAAGTGTCTTTAGTTCTTCCTTAAATAGCACACGTGGATACCCCTTAGCTTTGGGTAGTGCATGAGCTTGTCAAAGCAGATAAGTTGGTGAATTTCATGTACAAGATCCTGTTTGTTGCTGAAGTCATGCCTCTTTCAACAAAGTGGCCTTTCGTTATCCCTAGGGATCTGCAGAAAGCAATATGGAAATGGGTGTGGGATAAACTGCTCCACCCAAAGTATTTGTTTTATGGTAACAAATTATTCTTCGTTGTGTGCGCATTAATGTTGTGATGCATAGATTTCGTCCAGATGTCTCTATCCTTTGTCCTTTATTTCAGAGAGAGACGAGACCATTGAGTATTGCTTCTTCCCATGTCAAGCACGTTTGGTTGTGGCTTCATGGCCTCTTTTACTGCAATTTGAATAGTTAACAGGTGTTATTAGCAGTGTATTTAAATGGCTGGAGAAATTTGGCCAAAAAGGCTTTTCATTTGGCTTCTGCATGAATCATTTGGTCCATTTGGAAAAGATGAAATATTTTCATATTCAAAGGTCATGTTTCTTGATGTACATGGCTCTTATCGAGGCCCAACAAGTCGGCGAAATCATCCTGTTGTGTATCTTAAACTTGATTTTGCAAAAGCATATGATAGCGTCGGTTGGAAGTTCATGCACTTGTGTATGCTCGGATTGGGATTCGGACAACAATTCACATCAAACGTCATGAAGTTACATCTCTCTGACCGAGTTGTTGTTCTCTTTCATGGCAAGCCATCATCGGTCTTCCCACTTGGTCGAGGTATGCACGGTGCAAAGAAGACTGAGCATGTCCATCTCTATTATACTGTTAAGCAAGTGGAGGTCGCTGAGAATTATTATATTTAGGTCTGATCGTAGATAAGAGCCCTAATTTGAATCAAGCAGTTGAACACCGAATGCTGGCCTAAAGGCGTTATATGTTATGCAAAGAATGCGTAAATGCTGATATATGGAATTTTGAAATGAAGCATATGCTCTGTAACGTACTGATACAGACTGTTGTGCTATATGGATGCAAAGTTGGGGGCCAAGACTTGCTAATGATGGATTGAAAAAAATGGAAAAGATACAAACAAAAAAAAAAACCACACTGAGCGTGGTACTAAGATGCAAACTCCTAATGATATGATGCTGGTAGAGTGTGGGATGACGTTGCTTGAGGTTGAAGCTCTATACAGACTTGTACGCTATATGTGTAAGGTCTTATATGATATACCAATCAATAGTCTAACAAGACTTGCTTTAGAAGAAACTAGGACAACAGATTTATTCATACTTGTGCCACCAATACAACGAATTTAGGGACTAGAATATCAATTTGCATAACAGAGGCGATAGAGGAGAAGCCATGACAGAGATCAACCAAAACCTTAAAGCCATGTATTCCTCACCCCCATTGCGGAGATAAAGTGTGTGATTTGAACCTATCGATACTAAGAAGTCTCAAATTAAAAAACACTATAGGAAACGGTCTATACCTGGACAAGTAGCACAAAATCCAGACCAAGCCCAACATCCCGAGGCCTCGATCCGTCATTTGTTTCTTTCTTGTCAGAACCTGCCCTGCTGTAAACTAGAGAACAGAAAATGCGCTGATCAAAAAATAAAATCATGGCAACATAATGACTTGCATGCAGTTTTGCCAATAGAATAAACTGCCGCTGCACTGCCAAAGTGGCATCTGGACCGAGAAATCTCAAATCTGCTTGCTTAAATAATCAGGAACTTCCTGCTCGCTCCATTGGGCCTGCTCCGCAAAATCAGAGAACCTAGGCTGCAAATAGAAAGCAGCATGAATCTTATCCATGCCCTGGAAATTTGACTCCAAAAAATTGGCAACATACCTTTGTTCTTTTGAACTATGGCAAAAGAACCTAATATAAAACCCCAAAAAATAAAGATGACCTTTAAATGCAATTAAGCTGCTCAAACATGGCAAAACATGCAGTTTTGCATACAATACACACCAGGAATCATAGTCCTAACCATGCGAGAAAAGCCCTCCCACTATAGGAAACGGATTGGGCAAAGTATATAATGCTCAAAACTCACATCCTGCAAAATGCAAAAAATAACAGAGTCAAGCAAATGAGCCGAATGACGCCGCCAACATAATATCGCGGCATAAATAAAGAGACAAAACCTAGTAACTTTGGGAGTATAGATATTAGTCCAAGGTTTTACATTAGGTATGCAAACTGGCTACCATTAGCACATCAGTAGAATTCATGCTTTCCTATCTAGAACGTATGAGAGAAAAAGTTGACTAACTTGCAACATGACGCCTATATAGCTACCTCAACTTCCTGTTAACTTTTCCATTTCCATCACCACTGACCCATATTCTTGTTCTTGACGTTGTTCGCCACTGTCCCCTTCTTGGCCTAGCATAGACAACCTCCATTGAGTAAGAAATTAAAAATATTTGTTCTTCACTTTGTTCGCCACAATCCCCTTCTTGACCTAGCACAGACAACCTCCATTGAGTAAAGAATTGAAAATATTACTGAAGAAACTTCCTATTAAGTATGGTAAAAAAAATTAGCATGCCCCAATCAACATTCACCTCACTCCAGAATCATAGTAGGCAACTTACACTAACTGACACTGGAATAATTGCAACACACAATTTGAGGTTCATAAGATTTCGGAAGTGATGATGCCAATCCTCCCAATGAACATGGTATAGAGCTTTCTACTTAATCTGATGGTTAAATGGATGTAAAGAAAGATATTTCTATCACTAAAAGAAAAAATACACAAGTAAACTTCGATCTAATTCAACATCTTATTTCGTTAGGCTTATTTCATCGGGGCACACAAGATAGAAGCATGTATCAAATCCACCATCTCCCAATGAACACGGTATAGAGCTTTCTACTTAATCTGATGGTTAAATGGATGTAAAGAAAGATATTTCTATCATTAAAAGGAAAAATACACAAGAAAACTTCGATCTAATTGTTTAGGGTCTGGGTTCGGGAACTCCTGCAAGACAGCCCTCTGTGAGGACCCTTGGATCAAACAGGAGAATCGTCCGGGAGCTGTGTCACGCGGGATTTGCAAAAGAACAAGAGAAGAGAGAAGAAAAACAAGAAAATGACAATGAAGTGAAGGAGACTTCTTTGATATCAATCAGAATACATGAGCTCTCGCAATGAAGAGAGAAAATGACTGGAGACAAGAACAAAAACTCATCTAGCCTTCGAATGCTAGCTCTACTCATATATATAGTACAATGGCCTTTGGCCCAATATAGATATTCTGACAGATCTCGGTGCCGACACTTGAAAGGGGCCTGATTTGCAGGAATACTGGCGGTGCCTCTTGAAGTGCCTGGAATCACGCTGACGCTGATGGGCCGTCATTTGTCTATTCTCTGCTTCTTCTTTGGCTGACTCTTGGGCGTGGTCTTCGGCGTGGTCTTCGGCGAGGGTCTTGATGACTGACCTTGACCTGGATTTGGCGCCTTGTTCTTGGTCTGGTCCGAAGTGTGCATGAATAGTCCCCGTACCGGGACATCTGGGACTAACACTCCCCACCAAGCGACACTCAGGGGTCAGAAAAGGGGGAACAGTCTCTGGTGGTGGAAACCCAGTCGTTTCAAATTCATCTTGGTGTGTATGAGGGCGGGTGCCAGAGTGGTAGTTGGCAATGAGGTCATGGCGAGCCGTGAGAGCTTCAGGAGTGTTGAGACCGATTGCTGGATTGGCATCAATAAGAAAGCCAGAGTGCACCATATCTTCAAGGGCACGGTGTGCCTCAGCAACTACAAACTGGCATTCCATTAGAAGGCAGGTCTGAAGGCCAAAGGCACTGACGCTGGCATTGGGGTTGCAATAATGGATAGGATGCTTTCTGGCAAGAGAACTCAAGAGTAGGCACCTTAAAGCAGCACAAAAACCTGCTTATCTGTGAACAGAAGGATCCGGGGAGGTGGCAGCACGCTCCAAAAACTGATCAAGACCCCAGACAGCGTGAGTAGGCGTCTGCCAACCTCGTTCATTAGGAATGAAGATCCAATTTGGGGTATTTTCCAAGCGAGCACCGTCCTCCCAATCAGAGTGGCGAACAAAACGTAGATCCCATCGAAGATCTGTGGAGATATGGGCAAGAGTCCAGTCAGCATGACCTTCCATGACCTTAGTCCAAAAGAGAAGACGCCAGTCGGAGGTGAGATATCTGGGGCGTGGAGATGCACCCAAGGAAGCATACGGAGAATAAGCAATGCATGTTTTTGTTGGCTTCTGGGCCTGCTCCCTGAAGTCTTGAACAAGATCTGCATCAAGAGCGCTGCACCACTGGTCCCAATCAGAGCCGGATAGCATAGTGTACACAGGAGGAGAGATCCAACCCATGGGTATAGTCTGGCTGTCCAAAAAGGCACGCGTGTTGTAGCCACCCAGGTGCTGTAAGTAAATTTGGGCAAAGGGGAGATCCTCGGCGTCTGATAAATTCTTTCGCACCTGTTGGAGCGTCTCGGCTTGCCACAGAGGAAGGTGATGAGCAAGCTCAGGCATGTACTCAGCACTGAAGGTGCTTGTTTGAGCAGGATCCTGTAAATACTGATTGTTTTGTAATAACAACCAATGAGCGTCAGGGTTCCCTTGAAAAACTCGATTGGGCCCATCTGAGAATTTGTCCTGTGTATCAGCCAGATAGAAATCATGAAGAACATAAGCCATGGGCTGGACAGTGCGGAAGATAATAAAATCCAGATCAGCACAGTGGAGAAGACCATAGACCAATAGAGCACAGAGTAAGCCTTTGTCTTCAATGGAAAGGTCAGGTCAGGCCAGATCTGGAGAAAATCCGTACTGCCAAAGGGCTCATTAAGCTTGCCTTGTGTCGAATACCACTTCAGAAGAAAAAGATGGCAGCGGGCTATAACATAACCCAGATA
Organism: Isoetes taiwanensis; assembly: GCA_021234155.1. Lineage (NCBI taxonomy): Eukaryota > Viridiplantae > Streptophyta > Lycopodiopsida > Isoetales > Isoetaceae > Isoetes > Isoetes taiwanensis. The sequence goes on from JAJEKV010000063.1 coordinate 1,681,473, forward strand.
GCTTGAAGGAGTGGAAAAATCCCGTGGAATGGTGAGAGCAAGCTGAATATACATGTCATGTTGACTTTGAGCTTCTTCCGCAGATTGAACAGCCTGCTGAACTTGATGCTCCAAATCGTGGATCTTGTTATCTTTGTCAGCGAGGAGACGGGATTGATCACGGAATCTTCGGTGAGAGAGCATGGTTTGTGAAGAGGATTGCCCGTGAGTGGAGAGTTGAAGCCGAAGAGTGGCGATTTCAGTATCATCAATGATTTTCTGCTTCTGAGCTTCTGTAAGTTGATGCTGAAGAGGGGTGACCTCACTTTGTAGCGTGGAAAGCTGGCCTTCAAGATAAGTGATGCGCTCATTGCGCACTTCGAGCTGTTTGAGCTGATTATTGTAATTCTGTGAGAGTTCCGTGTACATAGTTTTTAGGTCTGCAAGGAGTTTATCCTTGTCCTTTAACTGAGCCAACAATTTTTGAATTGTGGACTATAATTGAACTTGCTGCTCATCGAGCAAGGTAGTCTTTTCTTGTTCAGCGTGAAGGGTTTCGCGGGCCTGTAAAAGAGCCTCGTGCTTTTGTTGAAGACTGTCTTCGAGTGATTGAGCTTTTGTGGTGGCTGCCTGGAAATCCCTGTGAACAGCCTCTGTGGTTTCCATGTAAGTTTGAATGTCATTCATGAAGGATTCTTGAGATTCCTGGAGTTTGAGCATGGCTTCTTGAACATCCTGTTGATATTGGTAAAGGGCCTGCCTGGATGGTGGGTGTAAAGGGCACGCTTGTCTTTGAGATTGGGATTCCTGGGAAACATTTTGAGAGCGGGAGTGCACGGTTTCTGTGGATGAAGAGGAGACCGGTATGACAGTGTCTTGGTGTTGATCACGATGTGGGGAAGGAGAAGGGCGAGGGCGTGAAGTCTCATCATGAAGATCTTTGACAGCAGAGATGATATTGGAGGGCGGTTTGGTGGAGGCTTGAGAGGTCGTGTTCTGATGAGTGGGTGAACCAGGACTTGGGGTAGGGAGACAATGAAGGATGATGGCCTGCAGATGAGCACCCATTGCAGATTCGAGGCCTAAAGAGGGGGTTGCTCAGATGCGATCAATTTCATGAAGGAGGCGGAGGTACAAAATTGGAGGCCAGTCAATAGAATGGGCAGAGTGGTGGCCAAGATAGCAACATGAAAAAACTGCTTATTGATGTGGGTGTTCTTGATAGAATACCCATAGAACTTGCGCCATAGAAATTTGACAAAAGTATCATGTGGTTTGACAATGTTTGTGAGTTTATGAGTGGTGGCCTGATAAGGAAGTTGGCCATACTGAGTGACATCATGTTCCTGTAAAGCAGCCCAAGATAAAGAAGGCCTGCGGATAGGTAACTGGAATACCTGAGAGAGAAGAACCGGAGTGAGCAGAATGACCCTTGTGGCGTAACCATCCGTGCTGTTGACCATGTGAGCAACAGATTGCCGGAGTTGGTGCGGATTCAGTGCAGGGAGGTCCTGCCTGGAGAATTCATACAGCCCTGTGCGTTCTGCAACTTCACGACTTGGACCTTCCAGGAATCGCGAAAGGTGGGAGTGGAGAAAATAACAGACTCAAAGAGAGCCGGATCCCTGGGAGCGGTAACTTGAAGAGTGGAGAAGTTGCGTGAAGCAGCCATAGCAAGAAACAAGGAGAAAGAAACCAGAGAGCAGAGTGAAAGAAGCCGGAGAGCGGAGAGCAGAAGACGAAAATGGAGTGAGGCGAAAAGGTTTTAGAGCACACAACTGTGGCGAAGGGGTATGATGAGAGGTGAAAGGGAATCGTTGATGGTGCCAGGTGGCAACAGATCGAAAGAAGATGATTAAGAGGCAAAATTTTGGCTAAGTCCCCAAGCAGTGAAGGAAGAATAGATGAACGGTGGAGATGAAAAAATGAACGATAGGATGGGACAACTGTGGAGGGTACAAATAATGATGGCAGACGGGCGTAGAAACATTTAACGCAGGCAACTCGAGGTGGGAGATCATAAAAAAGAAGTGTCAAAAGGTACCATGGCTAGATATGCGGCGGGAGAAAAGATTCTAGAATTAGAAATGGCCTTGCATTGCAACCACGTTAGCAAATTTGTGATTGGACCACGTCAGCAGAGCATCAAGTGGTTGGGCTATATAAGGCGAGCAGTGGTCGAAGACACCAATTTGCAATGATGGACAACGAGTGCACTATGCCGCGCAATTGTCAGGAGTGGGTGACTGCCAAAATGAACGCGTTGGATCTGTGGAAGTGTCATAACCGCGGCATTCCAATGGATGGCTGGTGCGGCGGGATGGCTGAACATCCCGATCCCATGACTAATAACATGGAGGTGGTGATCCATCTCCGCTGGGATCCTGAGCGCTGCCTCTACCATGTGCTCCGTATAACCTCTGCTCCCAACCCGGAGTAGGGGCACCTTATAACTTAGGATTTTGTAAATAGGGCTCAGCCCATAGCGGATATATATGGGCAATGCCCACCTTTTGTTTTTGTATGCGCCATAGATATAAATATAACTATGGTTCTACTCACTGTGTTCCGAATCTGTATCTATGTGTTGTGCTCCAAAATCTTGTATGTCTTCTGTATGAAATTGTTTGAGGCAAAAACCATTAACCAGAGTAGGTAATGGTGTCCCATCTAACTCAGCAAGCTTAAAACACTCGGTTGAACAACTTGAAGAATTTGATAAGGACCAAGCCACCGAAACTTCAATTTGCCTGGAAAATTTTTGTATCTGGAATCATAGAGTAAATCAAATCACCTTCTTTAAATGTTTTGGCCTTAAGATGTTTGTCATGCAATGATTTATGCAACTGTTGGCCATGAAGAACACGAATATAAGCATCTCTCCTAAGTTCATCCAACTGTTCAAGTTGATAAACTCGTCCCTTAAGCGCTGCAGGTGGATTATGTGCTATAGCAAGTTGGAAACGAAGAGTTGAAAGGACATATTCAAAGGGCATGAGAGCCTCTTGACCATACACTAGTTTGAAAGGAGTGTGGCCAGTAGCAATTTTGAAACTGGTGTTGTAAGCCCAAAGAACAGTAGGTAATTTTTCTTGCCAATCCGTGCGAGAGGCATCACAGATTTTCTTCAGAATAGTGAGGAGAGTTTTGTTGGTGCTTTCAGCCAAACCATTCCCTTGAGGATAGTAAGGTGTGCTTTTTCTGTGATGTATTTGCAAATAATCCGTCAGCTCCTTGATGGTGTGATTGACAAAATGAACTCCACGATCACTGACAAGTTCCGTGGGACAACCAAAACTCGTGATGATATATGTGTAGAGAACCTTGGCCGTACTGGCTGCAGTATTGCCCGAAAGTGCACAGGCCTCTGCCCATTTTGTAGCATAATCAGTCAGGACCAAAATGTAGCGGGCATGGTAGTGCCGCACAGGAGGATCTATGGGCCCCACAAAGTCCATTCCCCATTTGTTGAAGGGAAGTGGCGTGGCGACCGGCGTCAAAGGTAAAGCGTCACGGGCCGTGGGCCGACCCACACGCTGACAGACATCACACGTGCGGGCGTGAGCGTGGGCATCCTTGAAGAGCATGGGCCAGAAGTAGCCTGCCAAAAGAATTTTGCGTGTCGTGGTGTCACCACTGAAATGACCACCACCAAGCCCTTCATGGGCTTGTCGAACGATATCGGGTACCTCATGAGGGAGAACACAACGACGGAGGACCATGTCTTTGCCGCGTTTGTACAGATGGCCCGCAACCATGGTGTAGTCATGGACCTCACGAAGAAACTGACGGCGCCGTGAGTGAAGTTTTTCGGGAGAGAGCGTGGGATCTTCTGATGGAAGAGCTCCAGTGAGGGGATACTGCTGAAAGTTGTGAAACCAATGGGCCATGGGCATCAACACCCCCCCTCTACGTCAAGACACGGCGCAAGGTCCTACTTGAATCTGACAAGGATAGAGCCTCCGAAACGTAAACCCTATGAGTTGCCGGTTCTAGCGGTGGTTTGCGTTTTTGGGTGCCGAAGTTTGGTCTTTTGCACTTGGGACTTGGCCGATAAGATGCGATTGAGAATGCGAAGCAAGGGAACCAGCGGAATGGAGTTTGGATCCGTACTCCTCCCGTTGTGGCGAGTTAGAAGTAAAGGGCGACTTTTGCGTGCAAGACATTCATAAATTCGTAATTAATGCATAGTACGGAATTAAATTTTGATTTTTTTTTGTCAGCAGGCTTCCTAAGTCATCGCCAACATAGAGCCAGTTTTCAAAATTTCGGACAAGGTTTAGATCAAAGTGTTTGCATTAGAACGGTCCGGGCAGCCTGTTGTTGGGCAGCCGAGCTGGCACACTTGCCCAAGTCAAACAAGGCCAGGACCTTGCAAGGCCACCTCATTAGAGGGGAGAGTCCGGACCCCAAGAGGCGAGCCCCAAAAAGTTTCCCCGAGGCAAACATTTCTGGCGGCGCTCCGGGGGCCGTGACGCTAAAGACCACACTCCGGGATCTCGGTTCCCCTATCCAACCGTTGAATCCCTTCGTTCAATTGTCTTGATAAGGTCCAAAAATCCAACATCCGTCCGGGAGAACTTATCAGACCGCGAAGCGTGCTGCGGTCGACCGTGTAGAAACCAAAGTGTTTTGTCGTTCGGACATTGCGGAGGCTCCGGAATGGCGATTCGACTTTGCCACATCGTCCGGAAGGCCGAAATTACCCTAGAGACCAAGTTGCCGCGGTCATTTTTGCAAAAGAAAGAAACACTTACGCCCCTACGTTGCGAAGATTCGAATGACCACCTCCTAGGCCAATTGACTACGAGTGTGTTGGACATGAGATAGTTTGACGCTTCCTCGAGAAGGGGTGGTCTTCTGGCCATGAAACTTGTTCCCCAGGGCAATGTCGACGTTTCGAGTCCATTGGCGAGCGAATCATGATTCCGGAGAGGGAAGTTGCCCGTCCGTCGCCCGGGGCCTTCCGAGGGGAGAGGACTTTTGGGGCAAGCTGCTTCGGATGGTTTTAGGGTCCCTGGTGTCAACACCCCCTCTACGTCAAGACACGGCGCCCGCAAGGTCCTAGTCGAATCGACAAGGATAGAGCCTCCAAACGTAAACCCTATGAGTTGCCGGGTTCTAGCGGGGTTTGCGTTTTGGGTGCCGAAGTTTTGGTCTTTTGACTTGGGACTTGGCCTATAAGATGCGATTGAGAACGAAGCAAGGGAACCGGCAGAATGGAGTTTGGATCACGTACTCCTCCGTTGTGGCGGTTAGAAGTAAAGGGCATCTTTTGTAGTAGCAAGACATTCATAAATTCGTAATTAATGCATAGTAACGGAATTAAATTTTGATTTTTTTGTCGCAGGCTTCCTAAGTCATCGCCAACATACTGAGCCGATTTTCAAAATTTCTGGACAAGGTTTAGATCAAAGTGTTTGCATTAGAACGGTCCGGGCAGCCTGTTGTTGGGCAGCCGAGCTGGCACACTTGCCCAAGTCAAACAAGGCCAGGACCTTGCAAGGCCACCTCATTAGAGGGGAGAGTCCGGACCCCAAGAGGCGAGCCCCAAAAAGTTTCCCGAGGCAGCCTTTCCTGGCAGCGCTCCCCCGGAGGGCCGTACGCTAAAGACCACACTCCCGGATCTCGGTTCCCCTATCCGACCGTTGAATCCTTCGTTCAAGGGCCCTGTCTCGATAAGGTCCAAAAAAATCTAACATCCGTCCGGGAGAACTTATCAAACCGCGAAGCGTCCTGCGGTCGACCGTGTAGAAACCAAAGTGTTTTGTCGTTCAGACATTGCGGAGGCTCCGGAATGGCGATTCGACTTCGCCACATCGCGTGCGGGAGGGAGGCCTTAGAGACCAAGTTGCACCGGTCATTTTTGCAAAAGAAAAAGAAACACTTACGCCCTACGTTTAAAGATTCGATGTGCCCACCTCCTAGGCCAATTGACTACGAAAGTGTGTTGGACATGAGATAGTTTGACGCTTCCTCGAGAAGGGGTGGTCTTCTGGCCACGAAACTTGGTCCCAAGGACAATGTCGACATTCCGAGTCCATTGGCAGAGCCGAATCACGATTCCAGAGAGGGAAAGTTGCCCGTCCGTCGCCGGGGCCCGGGGAGAGGACTTTTTGGGGCAAGCCGCTTCTGTGTGGTTTTAGGGTGGTGCTCCGGCGTCAACACCACTCCTCTACGCCAAGACACGGCGCAAGGTCCTAGTCGAATCTGACAAGGATAGAGCCTCCGAAACGTAAACCCTATGAGTTGCCAGGTTCTAGCAGGGTTTGCGTTTTGGGTGCCGAGTTTTGGTCTTTTGCACTTGGGACTTGGCCGATAAGATGCAGATTGAGAACGCTGAAGCAAGGGAACCGACGGAATGGAGTTTGGATCGTACTCCTCCCGTTGTGGCGAGTTAGAAGTAAAGGGCGACTTTTGCAAGTAGCAAGACATTCATAAATTCGTAATTAATACATAGTACGGAATTAAATTTTGATTTTTTGTCAGCAGGCTTCCTAAGTCATCGCCAACATCTGAGCCAGTTTTCAAAATTTCCGACAAGGTTTAGATCAAAGTGTTTGCATTAGAACGGTAGGGCAGCCTGTTGTTGGGCAGCGTGAAAGCTGGCACACTTGCCCAAGTCAAACAAGGCCAGGACCTTGCAAGGCCGCCTCATTAGAGGGGAGAGTCCGAACCCCAAGAGGCGAGCCCCAAAAAGTTTCCCCGACCTTTCCCTCGGCGGGGAGGGGGTCAGACGCTAAAGACCACACTCCCGGATCTCGGTTCCCTATCCGACCGTTGAATCCTTCGCTCAAGGGCCCCTGCCCCGATAAGGTCCAAAAAATCCAACATCCGTCCGAGAACTTATCAAACATGGCGCCCCCGCGTCGGCAGTGTAGAAACCAAAGTGTTTTGTCGTTCAGACATTGCGTGAGGCTCGGAATGGCGATTTGACTTCGCCACATCGTCCGGGAGGCCGAAATTACCCTAGAGACCAAGTTTCACACCTGGTCATTTTGCAAAAAGAAAGAAACACTTACGCCCTACGCTAAAAGATTCGAGCCACCTCCTAGGCCAATTGACTACGAGTGTGTTGGACATTAGATAGTTTGACGCTTCCTCGAGAAGGGGTGGTCTTCTGGCCATGAAACTTGGTCCCCAGGACAATGTCGACATTCCGAGTCCATTGGCGAGCGAATCACGATTCCGGAGAGGGGAAGTTGCCCGTCCGGCCGCGTGGCCTTCGGAGAGGACTTTTTGGGGCAAGCCGCTTCTGTGTGGTTTTAGGGTCCCCCAAGAGGCTCACGGGTCAACACCACTCCCCTACGTCAAGACACGGGCGCAAGGTCCTAGTCGAATCGACAAGGATAGAGCCTCAAAAAACGTAAAACCCTATGAGTTGCCAGGTTCTAGCAGGGTTTGCATTTTGGGTGCCGAGTTTTGGTCTTTTGCACTTGGGACTTGGCCGATAAGATGCAATTGAGAACGCGAAGCAAGGGGAACTGACGGAATGGAGTTTGGATCTGTACTCCTCCCGTTGTGGCGGTTAGAAGTAAAGGGCGGCTTTGCAAGAGCAAGACATTCATAAATTCGTAATTAATACATAGTACGGAATTAAATTTTGATTTTTTTTTGTCGCCAGGCTTCCTAAGTCATCGCCAACATACTGGGCCGAGTTTTCAAAATTTCCGACAAGGTTTAGATCAAAGTGTTTGCATTAGAGGCGGTCCGGGCAGCTTTGTTGTTGGGCAAGCCGAATCCGCCGCACACTTGCCCAAGTCAAACAAGGCCGAAATTACCCTAGAGACCAAGTTGCACGCGGTCATTTTGCAAAAGAAAGAAACACTTACGCCTCTACGCCCACGTTATTCGGCTGGCGACCACCTCCTAGGCCAATTGACTACGAGTGTGTTGGACATGAGATAGTTTGATGCTTCCTCGAGAAGGGGTGGTCTTCTGGCCATGAAACTTGTTCCCCAGGGCAATGTCGACGTACGTTTCGAGTCCATTGGCAGAGCCGAATCATGATTCCGGAGAGGGGAAGTTGCCCGTCCGTCGCCAGGGCCTTCGGGAGAGGACTTTTGGGGCAAGCTGCTTCCGGATGGTTTTTAGGGTCCCTGCTCTGGTGTCAACACCCCCCCTCTACGTCAAGACACAACGCAAGGTCCTAGTCGAATCTGACAAGGATAGAGCCTCCGAAACGTAAACCCTATGAGTTGCCAGGTTCTAGCAGGGTTTGCGTTTTGGGTGCCGAGTTTTGGTCTTTTGCACTTGGGACTTGGCCTATAAGATGCAGTTGAGAACGCGAAGCAAGGGGAACTGACAGAATGGAGTTTGGATCTGTACTCCTCCCGTTGTGGCAGTTAGAAGTAAAGGGCATCTTTTGTAGTAGCAAGACATTCATAAATTCGTAATTAATGCATAGTACGGAATTAAATTTTGATTTTTTGTCAGCAGGCTTCCTAAGTCATCGCCAACATACAGGCCAGTTTTCAAAATTTCTGGACAAGGTTTAGATCAAAGTGTTTGCATTAGAACGGTCAGGGCGGCTTGTTGTTTTGGGCCGAAGCATGGCACACTTGCCCAAGTCAAACAAGGCCAGGACCTTGCAAGGCCACCTCATTAGAGGGGAGAGTCCGGACCCCAAGAGGCGAGCCCCAAAAAGTTTCCCGAGGCAGCCTTTCCTGGCAGCGCTCCCCCGGAGGGCCGTACGCTAAAGACCACACTCCCGGATCTCGGTTCCCCTATCCGACCGTTGAATCCTTCGTTCAAGGGCCCCACCCTCGATAAGGTCAAAAAATCCAACATCCGTCCGGAGAACTTATCAAACCGCTGAGAAGGTCTGCGGTCGGTCATCGTGTAGAAACCAAAGTGTTTTGTCGTTCGGACATTGCGGAGGCTCGGAATGGCGATTCGACTTCGCCCACATCGTCGGGGAGGCGAAATTACCCTAGAGACCAAGTTGCACCGCGGTCATTTTTGCAAAAGAAAGAAACACTTACGCCCTACGTTGTAAAGATTTTCAGCTGACCACCTCCTAGGCCAATTGACTACGAGTGTGTTGGACATGAGATAGTTTGACGCTTCCTCGAGAAGGGGGTGGTCTTACGGCCACGAAACTTGGTCCCCGTGGACAATGTCGACATTCCCGAGTCCATTGGCGAGCGAATCACGATTCCGGAGAGGGGAAGTTGCATGTCGTCGCGAGGGCCCGGGGAGAAGACTTTTGGGGCAAGCTGCTTCTGGTGGTTTTTAGGGTCCATTGCTCAAGGCGTCAACACCACCCCCACGTCAAGACACGCAAGGTCCTACTCGAATCGACAACGATAGAGCCTCCAAACGTAAACCCTATGAGTTGCCGTGTTCTAGCGAGGGGTTTTGCGTTTTGGGTGCCGAGTTTTGGTCTTTTGCACTTGGGACTTGGCCGATAAGATGCGATTGAGAATGCGAAGCAAGGGAACCGACGGAATGGAGTTTGGATCAGTACTCCTCCGTTGTGGCGGTTAAGTAAAGGGCGACTTTGCAAGTAGCAAGACATTCATAAATTCGTAATTAATGCATAGTATGGAATTAAATTTTGATTTTTTGTCAGCAGGCTTCCTAAGTCATCGCCAACATACAGGCCAGTTTTCAAAATTTCTGGACAAGGTTTAGATCAAAGTGTTTGCATTAGAACGGTCGGGCAGACTGTTGTTGGGCAGCCGGCAGCACACTTGCCCAAGTCAAACAAGGCCGGGACCTTGCAAGGCCACCTCATTAGAGGGGAGAGTCAGGACCCCAAGAGGCGAGCCCCAAAAAAAGTTTCCCCGAGGCGACCTTTCTGGCGGCTCCCAGGGGCCAGACGCTAAAGACCACACTCCCGGATCTCGGTTCCCCTATCCCGACCGTTGAATCCTTCGTTCAAGGGCCCCGCCTTGATAAGGTCCAAAAAATCCAACATCCGGTCAGGAGAACTTATTAAACCGCTGGGCGCCCCGCGGTCGGAGTGTAGAAACCAAAGTGTTTTTGTCGTTCGGACATTGCGAGGCTCAGAATGGCGATTCGACTTCGCCACATCGTCCGGGAGGCCGAAATTACCCTAGAGACCAAGTTGCACGGTCATTTTGCAAAAGAAAGAAACACTTACGCCCCACGCTGTAAAGATTCGGCGACCCACCTCCTAGGCCAATTGACTACTGTGTGTGTTGGACATGAGATAGTTTGATGCTTCCTCGAGAAGGGGTGGTCTTTCGCCATGAAACTTGTTCCCTGGGGCAATGTCGACGACGTTTGAGTCCATTGGCGAGCGAATCATGATTGGGAGAGGGAAGTTGCCCGTCCGTCCGCCGGTGGCCTTCGGGAGAGGACTTTTGGGGCAAGCCGCTTCCGGATGGTTTTAGGGTCCTCGCTCGGTGTCAACACCCCCTCTACGCCAAGACACAACGCAAGGTCCTAGTCGAATCGACAAGGATAGAGCCTCCAAACGTAAAACCCTATGAGTTGCGGGTTGTTCTAGCGGGTTTGGCGTTTTGGGTGCCGAAGTTTTGGTCTTTGCACTTGGGACTTGGCCTATAAGATGCGATTGAGAACGCTGAAGCAAGGGGAACCGGCGAATGGAGTTTGATCTGTACTCCTCCGTTGTGGCGCTTAGAAGTAAAGGGCATCTTTTGTAGTAGCAAGACATTCATAAATTCGTAATTAATGCATAGTACGGAATTAAATTTTGATTTTTTGTCAGCAGGCTTCCTAAGTCATCGCCAACATACAGGCCAGTTTTCAAAATTTCTGGACAAGGTTTAGATCAAAGTGTTTGCATTAGAACGGTCCGGGCAGCCTGTTGTTGGGCAGCCGAGCTGGCACACTTGCCCAAGTCAAACAAGGCCAGGACCTTGCAAGGCCGCCTCATTAGAGGGGAGAGTCCGGACCCCAGAAGGCGAGGCCCAAAAAGTTTCCCGAGGCAGCCTTTCCGGCGGCTCCCGAGGGGCCGTGACGCTTAAAGACCACACTCCGGGATCTCGGTTCCCCCTATCCGACCGCTGAATCCTTCGTTTCAAGGGCCCCGTCTCGATAAGGTCCAAAAAAATCCAACATCCGTCCGGGAGAACTTATCAAACCAAGCGCCCCCCCGGTCGACCGTGTAGAAACCAAAGCGTTTTGTCGTTCGGACATTGCGGAGGCTCCGGAATGGCGATTCGACTTCGCCACATCGTCCGGGAGGCCGAAATTACCCTAGAGACCAAGTTGCACGGTCATTTTTGCAAAAGAAAGAAACACTTAACGTTAAAGATTCGAATGCCCACCTCCTAGGCCAATTGACTACGAGTGTGTTGGACATTAGATAGTTTGACGCTTCCTCGAGAAGGGGTGGTCTTCCGCCACGAAACTTGGTCACCGGGGACAATGTCGACATTCCGAGTCCATTGGCAGAGCCGAATCACGATTCCGGAGAGGGGAAGTTGCCCGTCCGTCGCCAGGGCCTTCGGGAGAGGACTTTTGGGGCAAGCTGCTTCCAGGTGGTTTTAGGGTCCGTGCGCTCAAGGTCAACACCACACCCTCCTACGCCAAGACACGGCGCCAAGGTCCTAGTCGAATCGACAAGGATAGAGCCTCAAACGTAAACCCTATGAGTTGCCGTGTTCTAGCGAGGGGTTTGCGTTTTGGGTGCCGAAGTTTTGGTCTTTTGCACTTGGGACTTGGCCGATAAGATCACGATTGAGAACGAAGCAAAGGGAACCGACGGAATGGAGTTTGATCTGTACTCCTCCCGTTGTGGCGGTTAGAAGTAAAGGGCGCTTTTGCGGTAGCAAGACATTCATAAATTCGTAATTAATACATAGTACGGAATTAAATTCTGATTTTTTGTCGGCCGGGCTTCCTAAGTCATCGCCAACATACGAGGCCAGTTTTCAAAATTTCCGACAAGGTTTAGATCAAAGTGTTTGCATTAGAACGGTCAGGGCAGCCTGTTGTTGGGCAGCCGAAGCCGCACACTTGCCCAAGTCAAACAAGGCGGGGACCTTGCAAGGCCGTCTCATTAGAGGGAGAGTCCGAACCCCAAGAGGCGAGCCCCAAAAGTTTCCCCGAGGCGCCTTTTTCGGCAGGCGCTCGAGGGCGACGCTAAAGACCACACTCCCGGATCTCGGTTCCCCTATCCGACTGTTGAATCCTTCGTTCAAGGGCCCTGTCTCGATAAGGTCCAAAAATCCAACATCCGGCCCCGGGAGAACTTATCAAACATGGCAAGCGCGTCGGCCAGGTGTCCGTAGAAACCAAAGTGTTTTGTCGTTCGGACATGCGGAGGCTCCGGAATGGCGATTTGACTTCGCCACATCGTCCGCGAGGCCGAAATTACCCTAGAGACCAAGTTTCACAATCAGTTTTGCAAAAGAAAGAAACACTTACGCCCTACGTTGCATAAAGATTCGATAGCCACCTCCTAGGCCAATTGACTACGAGTGTGTTGGACATTAGATAGTTTGACGCTTCCTCGAGAAGGGTGGTCTTCCGCCACGAAACTTGGTCACCGGGACAATGTCGACATTCCGAGTCCATTGGCGAGGCGAATCACGATTCGGAGAGGGGAAGTTGCCCGTCCGCCGCGGGTGGCCCGGGAGAGGACTTTTGGGGCAAGCTGCTTCCTGGTGGTTTTAGGGTCCGTGCTCAAGGCGTCAACACCACTCCCTACGCCAAGACACGCGCGCAAGGTCCTAGTCGAACCGACAAGGATAGAGCCTCAAACGTAAACCCTATGAGTTGCCGGGTTCTAGCGGGGTTTGCGTTTTGGGTGCCGAAGTTTTGGTCTTTTGCACTTGGGACTTGGCCGATAAGATGCGATTGAGAACGCCGAAGCAAGGGGAACCGACGGAATGGAGTTTGGATCTGTACTCCTCCGTTGTGGCGTTTAGAAGTAAAGGGCGGCTTTTGCGGTAGCAAGACATTCATAAATTCGTAATTAATACATAGTACGGAATTAAATTCTGATTTTTGTCAGCAGGCTTCCTAAGTCATCGCCAACATACGTGCCGGTTTTCAAAATTTCCGACAAGGTTTAGATCAAAGTGCTTGCATTAGAACGGTCGGGCAGCTGTTGTTGGGCACGAGGCTGGCACACTTGCCCAAGTCAAACAAGGCGGGGACCTTGCAAGGCCGTCTCATTAGAGGGGAGAGTCAGAACCCCAAGAGGCGAGCCCCAAAAAAGTTTCCCCGAGGCAGCCTTTCTGGCGGCTCCCGGAGGGCCGTACGCTAAAGACCACACTCCCGGATCTCGGTTCCCCTATCCGACCGTTGAATCCTTCGTTCAAGGGCCCTGGCTCGATAAGGTCCAAAAAAATCCAACATCCGTCCGGGAGAACTTATCAAACCGCTGCCCCGCCCCGATCGGCGGGTGTAGAAACCAAAGTGTTTTGTCGTTCGACATTGCGGAGGTTAAGGAATGGCGATTTGACTTCGCCACATCGTCGCGGAGGCCGAAATTACCCTAGAGACCAAGTTTCCACGGTCGGTTTTGCAAAAGAAAGAAACACTTCGCCCTACGTTGCAAAAGATTCGGACACCACCCCTAGGCCAATTGACTACGAGTGTGTTGGACATTAGATAGTTTGACGCTTCCTCGAGAAGGGGTGGTCTTCTGGCCACGAAACTTGGTCACCAGGACAATGTCGACATTCCGAGTCCATTGGCAGAGCCGAATCACGATTCCGGAGAGGGGAAGTTGCCCGTCCGTCGCCAGGGCCTTCGAGAGAGGACTTTTGGGGCAAGCCGCTTGTGTGGTTTTTAGGGTCCGTGCAAGGCCAACACCACCACTCTACGCCAAGACGGCGCCAAAGGTCCTAGTCGAATCGACAAGGATAGAGCCTCAAACGTAAACCCTATGAGTTGCCGTGTTCTAGCGGGGTTTGGCGTTTTTGGGTGCCGGAGTTTTGGTCTTTTTGCACTTGGGACTTGGCCGATAAGATGCAGTTGAGAACGCGAAGCAAGGGGAACTGACGGAATGGAGTTTGGATCTGTACTCCTCCCGTTGTGGCAGTTAGAAGTAAAGGGCAGCTTTGCAAGTAGCAAGACATTCATAAATTCGTAATTAATACATAGTACGGAATTAAATTCTGATTTTTTGTCAGCAGGCTTCCTAAGTCATCGCCAACATACAGGCCAGTTTTCAAAATTTCCCGACAAGGTTTAGATCAAAGTGTTTGCATTAGAACGGTCCGGGCAGCTTTGTTGTTGGGTAGCCGAACTGGGCACACTTGCCCAAGTCAAACAAGGCCAGGACCTTGCAAGGCCGTCTCATTAGAGGGGAGAGTCCGAACCCCAAGAGGCGAGCCCCAAAAAGTTTCCCCGAGGCGACCTTTCCTCGGCAGCCCAGGGGGCCGACGCTTAAAGACCACACTCCCGGGATCTCGGTTCCCCTATCCGGCCGTTGAATCCTTCGTTCAAGGGCCCCTGTCTCGATAAGGTCCAAAAATCCAACATCCGTCCGGGAGAACTTATCAAACCGCTGAAGCGTCCCCGATCGGTAGTGTAGAAACCAAAGTGTTTTGTCGTTCGGACATTGCGGAGGCTCCGGAATGGCGATTTGACTTCGCCACATCGTCGGGCGAGGGGCGAAATTACCCTAGAGACCAAGTTTCGCAGTCCGGTTTTGCAAAAGAAAGAAACACTTACGCCCCCACGTTGCGGTATTCGGATGACCACCTCCTAGGCCAATTGACTACGAGTGTGTTGGACATTAGATAGTTTGGCGCTTCCTCGAGAAGGGGTGGTCTTCGGCCACGAAACTTGGTCACCGAGGACAATGTCGACATTCCGAGTCCATTGGCACAGCCGAATCACGATTCGGAGAGGGAAGTTGCCCGTCCGTCGCCGCCGGGGCCGCCGAGAGAGGACTTTTGGGGCAAAATTTTGCTTCCAGGTGGTTTTAGGGTTAGTGCTCTGCGGCGTCAACACCACTCCTCTACGTCAAGACACGGCGCAAGGTCCTAGTCGAATCGACAAGGATAGAGCCTCAAACGTAAACCCATGAGTTGCCGTGTTCTAGTTGGGGTTTTGCGTTTTGGGTGCCGAAGTTTTGGTCTTTTGCACTTGGGACTTGGCCGATAAGATGCGATTGAGAACGAAGCAAGGAATTGACGGAATGGAGTTTGGATCTGTACTCCTCCCGTTGTGGCGGTTAGAAGTAAAGGGCGACTTTTGCATTAGCAAGACATTCATAAATTCGTAATTAATACATAGTACGGAATTAAATTCTGATTTTTGTCAGCAGGCTTCCTAAGTCATCGCCAACATCTGAGGCCAGTTTTCAAAATTCCCGACAAGGTTTAGATCAAAGTGTTTGCATTAGAACGGCCGGGGCAGCCTTTGTTGTTGGGCAGCCGAATTTAAGCACACTTGCCCAAGTCAAACAAGGCGGGACCTTGCAAGGCCGTCTCATTAGAGGGGAGAGTCCGAACCCCAAGAGGCGAGCCCCAAAAAGTTTCCCCGAGGCAGCCTTTCTGGCGGCTCCCGGGGCCGTGACGCTAAAGACCACACTCCGGATCCGGTTCCCTATCCGACCGTTGAATCCTTCGTTCAAGGGCCCCTGTCTCGATAAGGTCCAAAAAATCCAACATCCGTCGGGAGAACTTATCAAACCGCTGAAGCGTCCCCTGCGATCGGCCAGGTGTAGAAACCAAAGTGTTTTGTCGTTCGGACATTGCGGAGGTCGGAATGGCGATTTGACTTCGCCACATCGTCATGAGGCCGAAATTACCCTAGAGACCAAGTTTCACAGTCAGTTTTGCAAAAGAAAGAAACACTTACGCCCTACGTTGCAGTATTCGAGAGCCACCTCCTAGGCCAATTGACTACGAGTGTGTTGGACATTAGATAGTTTGACGCTTCCTCGAGAAGGGGTGGTCTTCTGGCCACGAAACTTGGTCACCAGGACAATGTCGACATTCCGAGTCCATTGGCAAAGCCGGAATCACGATTCCGGAGAGGGAAGTTGCCCGGCCCGTCGCCCGGGG
Organism: Isoetes taiwanensis; assembly: GCA_021234155.1. NCBI lineage: Eukaryota > Viridiplantae > Streptophyta > Lycopodiopsida > Isoetales > Isoetaceae > Isoetes > Isoetes taiwanensis. The sequence continues at coordinate 1,697,414 of JAJEKV010000063.1, forward strand.
CCTTCGAGAGGACTTTTGGGGCAAAATTTGCTTCCAGGTGGTTTTAGGGTCCGCGGCTCGGCGTCAACACCACTCCTCTACGTCAAGACACGGCGCCAAGGTCCTAGTCGAATCGACAAGGATAGAGCCTCAAACGTAAACCCTATGAGTTGCCAGGTTCTAGCAGGGTTTGCGTTTTGGGTGCCGAAGTTTTGGTCTTTTGCACTTGGGACTTGGCGATAAGATGCAGTTGAGAACGCTGAAGCAGGGGGGAACTGACGGAATGGAGTTTGGATCTGTACTCCTCCGTTGTGGCGGTTAGAAGTAAAAAGGCAGACTTTGCAGAGCAAGACATTCATAAATTCGTAATTAATGCATAGTACGGAATTAAATTCTGATTTTTGTCAGCAGGCTTCCTAAGTCATCGCCAACATCTGAGCCAGTTTTCAAAATTTCTGGACAAGGTTTAGATCAAAGTGTTTGCATTAGAACGGTCCGGGCAACTGTTGTTGGGCAGTAGAAAGTGGCATACTTGCCCAAGTCAAACAAGGCCAGGACCTTGCAAGGCCGTCTCATTAGAGGGGAGAGTCCGAACCCCAAGAGGCGAGCCCCAAAAAGTTTCCCAAGGTAGCCTTTCCTGGCGGGCTCCCAGGGGGGCCATGCGCTAAAGACCACACTCCGGATCTCGGTTCCCCTATCCGACCATTGAATCCTTCCGTTCAAGGGCCCTCGTTCGATAAGGGCAAAAAAAAATCCAACATCCGTCCGGGAGAACTTATCAAACCGCCACCCCAGGCTCAAACATGCCACCCCAGGCTCAAACATTCGTAAGTAGTAGCAATAGAAGATTGGTTAAATCCGAAATGCGATTTTGACTGCATATATGGCTCGAGAATGTCCAAATTAGCATAAGGACAAACTTTCATGACCATCAGATGAAAAAAAGACACCAAAAAAATTAAAAAGTGTTAGACGTCGCTATAACAAAATACGTCGCGGACACGTCGCATGCGACGTTAAACCGTATATACGATTTTGAAATCGTATATACGATTTCGAAATCGTATATACGATTTCAAAATTACGTCGCATCTTGACGTCGCGGCGTCGCATGCGGACGCGTGTGTTTTTCTGATCCGCGGGCCGTCTTTTAGGGACCATTCCTAGGCTTCCTTCTATCGACTATTTTTGGGCGATCTTTCTTCGACCTTGAGCGACTTGCAAGCACTCTTTTTAAGGTTAGTAGATCATGGTTTTTGGATTGAATGGTTTTTTGGATTGAATGATTTAGTGTAGATTTCAAATTTTTCTTTCTATTTCTTTTTCTTCTTCTTGTTTCTTCATTCTTCTTCTTTTTCCTTCTTTCCTCATTTCTTTCTTCGATTCTTCCCTTATTTCACTCTTCCATTCTTCCATTCTTCTATCTTCTTCCATTTCATTCTCTTATTTCTTCCATTCTTCTCTTTCTTCCCCTAATTTCTTTTTTCTCCTCTTTCCCCTTCTCTTCTTTCTCCCACCCTTCTCTTCTTCTTTGATTCATTCATTTTTTTTCTTTCTTGTTTTACTATTTCTTCATCATCTTCTTTTTTTTTTTTTTTTTTTTTCTTCGATCTTTTTTCCGTTGTTTTTTATTCTTCTAACTCTTTGTTGCTTTCTATTTCGATTTGGACCCGTCAGGATCTTGTTACACACGTCCTTCTTTTGGTAAGTTGATCGCGCTTGCATTTTATTTTTATAATTTTAAGCAGGTTAAAAAAAATTGATGGAGTGGCTTGTTCAAGGGCACGGGTCGGCTCCACCTAGAGTGGGGAGGACCATGTACCCGGGTTCGAAGTCCACTTCACTACGATCATATATTTTTCCTAGGTTAAGGAGTGGCTTGTTCAAGGGCACGGGTAGGCTCCACCTAGAGTGGAGAGGGCCACGTGCGGGTTCAAGTCCATGACCACTTGTTATTTTTAGGTTTAAAATAAAATTGTAGTGGCTTGTTCAAGGGCACGGTAGGCTCCACTACGAGTGGAGACGACCAGGTGTTCGGGTCCAAGTCGACTTTTCTTGTAATTCTTAGGTAGAGGTGGGAAGGGGCTCATTTCGATGATGGGGGGAGCTGCTTCGAAAAAGAAGGTACATGACCTAGTCATAGTCTTATTTTTATTCTTTTGTTTTGTGTTAATCTATCGATTTATAGAAAAGGCAAAGAGTGATTGCAAAATTGAAGTCGAATGCCAAAAAATTGGGAGGCGATTGGTCAAAGGTCCCTAAACCACTTAATCTGTCCATAAGGAAGATATCAAGGTATTTGTTATTTGTTGCCATTCGTTCAATTCGAAATAAGACATTTAACTTGTCATGTTGTATTCCTTGCAATCAGATCACTTTCGAACGTGCAAAGGATTCCAAGAAAAAACATCTGCCTCACGGACTGCCAAGGCAACTTCAAGCAAACGAATTCCGTCTCACTTGGGTTCTGGCGGCCGAAAAGGCTTTTTACATAGATTCGTAAGTACTATAAACTCTTAGTTCACGTTAACTTTCAATGTCATTGTCTAATATTGGTCGTATTGTCTAATATTGGTCGTCAATGTCATTGTCTAATATTGGTATGTTAGGGTTTTCCCCTAACAGGGAACACGTAAAGATAGCCACTACTCGCCTCTTGCCTCTTGTATATGATATTGTAACTAACTATTAAAATTCTTTCCCTTTTTTTTTTAATTTTTTTTTTTTTTTTTTATTTTTTTTTATTTTTTTTTTCGACACCACGCCGCGACGCGACGCCACGCCGAGATGCGACGCCCGAGTCACGTCCGTTCGCGTCACGGTCCGTCGACGCTCGAGCGACGCCGCCGACGTCGCAGCATAGACCTACGCCGCATGCGACGGTTCCAACGGCGTCTGTGCGACGCCGTCAGACGTCGCATAGACGTCGCTCAGACGTCGCTATAGACGTCGCTAAATGACCCTTTTCTTGTTGTGTAAGAACAGTTGGGCGTCTGGAAAGGCATCAGAAACACCCGTGGAGGGATCATCTGTGTGGATGCGTGAGAGATAATCGGGCACAACATGAGATTTGCCTACCTTATGAACGATTTCGAAGGGAGCGAATTCTTGCAGAAAGAGGACCCAACGAGCAATGCGACCCGTGGGTGTAGCGTTGTTGATCAAATAAAGAAGAGCTTGATGATCAACGAAGAACTTGATCTTGCTTCCCAACAAATAGTGACGGAAAGGTTGGACACAGAAAACTAAGTCCAAGGCTTCCCGCTCCGTGGCAGAGTAGTTGCGCTCAACAGGATTGAGTTTTCTGCTGGTATAGTGGATAGGTTTATCCGTGTGCTCGTCATGTGCCTGAGAGAGAACAACACCAATGGCAAAGGCAGAGACATCAACATGAATATGAAAAGGCTTGTCCCATTGAGGAGGAACAAGGACCGGGGCCTGAGTAAGCAACAGTTTCAACTTCTGGAAGGCAGCTTCCGCCTAGGGATTCCAAGCCCAAGTGGATTCATCACCCGTGAGTTTATGAATGGGATCAGCGATAGCCGCAAGTCTAGGAATGAAGGTGGCATAGTAATTGACCTTACCGAGGAAGGAACGTGTCTCTTTAATATTAGATGGTGCTTGACCCTTCAGCACACAACTGATTTTAGCTGGATCCGTGGTGATCCCTTCTTTACTAACCACATGACCCAAAAGAACACCAGAGGTGACGCAAAAGGTGCATTTCGTGAGATTGAGACTGATGCCAGACTCATCACATTTTTGAAAGACCAGCTCTAACTTCTCCAGGTGATCATCCATGGAGCTGTAGGCTGAAAAGTCATCTTGAAAAATCTGGAGAAAGGGTTTATCCTTCATATAGTCATGGAAGACAGAGAGCATGATGCGCTGAAACATGGACGGAGAGTTGGATAAACCAAAAGGAACCACCTTGTAGGCAAAAGTGCCCCACAGGGTGGTAAAAGTAGTTTTGAGTTGATCTTCTTCCTTTATAGAAATTTGATTGTACCCTGAAAAGCCATCCATGAAAGAGTACATCTCATGACCAGCAACCTCTTCCAGAACCTGGTATGTGAAGGGAAGCGGGAAGTGATCACGCTCCGTGGCCTGATTGAGTTTGCGATAGTCCACACAAACGCGGATCTTACCGTTGTGCTTGAGAGCGATGACAATGGGGCTCACCCACTCTGAATGTTTGACCTCATAAATCACGCCAGCATCTAAAAGCTTGTCAATTTCGGCCTTGACACGGTCACGATAATTGGGGTTGAGCCTGTACTGTCGTTGCTAGATTGGGCGTGCGTCAGGTTTGGTGGGAATGGTGAGTTCCCCCAATTCTTTTTTGATACCACGAAGGTCTTTATAGCTCCATGCAAAATATATGTTTGAAGTTTTTGAATAGTGTGACAGCGCGTGCTTTATAATTTGGTGGAAGATTTGCAGCTAAACGGAATGGTTGATTGTTACCGATGTCCACGACTTCCACCTCAGGGGTTTGAATATATGGGACAACCTCCGTGTCTTGAACGATATGAGCAGGAGGTTGGAGCATGACGGGAGGAGCAGTATTTTGAATGGTGAAGAAAAGAGGCTGTTGAGTGTCATCAAGCAGAGGTTTCTTCATGACAGCATAAACATTCACAGTCCCAGAAGGAAGTTCTGTGTCAGAAAAATGGTCAAGACGTTGAATTCTATTACAAGGAACCAGGTAAGGGTCAAGCAGAGCTGCCACAGCCTGGTCCTGATCAAGAGTCATTTCTCCCCAGGGATCTGCATACTCTAGGTAGGATGAGGGAGGTAGACTCGCGGGTTGAGCCTGAACATGATAGATGTTTTGTGCATCTTCCGAATCAGTATCCGAGATTGAAGGTTTAGCATTTTCAACAGAGATTAACTTGCCAGTTTCCAAATCCATAGTGGCATTGAGATAACCATCAGTAATGACAAGTTGGTCCGTGGCCCAGTAATGAATACTTTTAGCTTGGCGGAGAAAAGGTCTGCCGACGAGCATTTCATAGTCACCTGGATCTTCTCCAGCTTTCCAAACTCCAAATTCCAAGGGGAACTTGAGATCACCAATGCTAATGTGAAGAAGTGGTGTGACGTCCTGAGGTCGCGTGATATGGCCATTGGCCAACTTGATGTCATAGGGGGCACGGTAAAGTTGCTTGATGCCCAATTGCTTCCGGAGCTTATCAGCAATAAGATTGACAGCACTGCCTCCGTCAATTTGAACATGATTGATGTGCTCATTGCCCACCGTGGCATGCACCATGGGTGTTGATGTGGCCGCGGCTCCGACCAGAACAGTGGGAAGGGGCAACTGGTCTTTGAGAGCAGGACAGAGTTTCAAAATAGTGGCAAGGCTCAAGGGGATCTTGATTTTTGCAAGCTCTTCTTGAAGTTCCAAAGGAACATGAGAAAATGGATCAGCAGGATCCAAAGGAGCAGGAGTCTGAGGTAAAGAAGCAGAAACCCTACAGTAATATTAGGATACGACTGAGAGCATGGGCTTTTAAACGACGAAGGTGCCTCCTGACGCTGCTGAGCTCGGGTTGTGGCATGAACATTTGAAAGCGTGCGGCCTTTAGCAGCCTGCATGAGTTTGAGAATACTCTGTCTCACCTTGGGCATAACATGAGGCATGAGTTTATCCAATTCGGGCGCGAAATGGACCTTTTTTTCATCTTCATGAGGAACCGTGTCAACAGCAAAAGCTGGTTGCGTGGCGTGAGGGATGATGGTCAAGGGGCGTGAAGCCATGGTCTGGCGTGAAACCAAACCAACCCAATTTGACTGCTGCACCGGAGGGTTTAGTGCCTGATATATTTCTTCTTGAGCTTGTTGATCCAGGGAAGTGGAGGAGGATGCTGCCCGCTGAGTCACTGTTGTTGAGGTGGCCGTGGTGGCTTTCTCAAAACAGAACGTGGGCCTTGTTTGCCATTGGCAACCTAGAGTTGATAAGCCGTGAGTCGAACAGAAGCAGTTTGATTTGTGCCCGGAAGTTGGACTGGTATGATTATTGCTGTTGAGGCATGGTCTGCACCTGGAAAACCATTTTCTGCCTGAAGGGTGTAGGATGAGAACGAGTGCACTCCTCCGTGGCATGATTGCACATGTTGTATCGTTTACAATGAGGAGGTCCATTTGTGGAGTTGCATTCATTGGCCAGATGTCCTTGATATTTACAGATATGGCACCAGATCTGACTGCGTTGAGGATTGGTTTGTTGAGGCTGGACTGCATTCTGGGGAACCATGACGGGGGGCATGAAGGGTAGTTCCGTGAGGGCAACACCTCGTGAGGAGACGTTGACTGAGTGATTGACCAATTCAATCGCCTGCTCCAAAGACTTAGGACGCAGGTACTCCGTCATGAGACGAATGGCAGGAGGAAGGCCCTGGAGAAACCAGACAAGAATCTGGCTTTGCGTAGGGTACTCCTGGAGTTTGCTAACAAGGATGTGAAGACGGTCTGCAAAATCACGCGCAGACTCCGTGGGTTGCTGCTGAAGATCATTGAGTTGCTTGAGCAGGAGTTGATCATCATCCGTGGTGCCATAATGAGAGAGGAATGCCGATTTCATCTCGTGCCAATTCTGCTTCCAATGGCTTTTGTTGACCATGAGCCATTGATGAGGGGCGCCTCGCAGTGTGGTAGAAAAGATGTGAAACTTGAGTTGAGGTTGAGCGTGGCCATTGAGAATGGCCAAGGCCTCAAATTCCTCCATGTGAGCTTGAGCACTTTGATCCAGAGGTTTGCCTTTAGTGTTGCCAAAAGTAGGATAAGTCAGTTTCAAATTGTGAGTAGGAGATGAAGACTGAACTGGCGCATAGACAGGTGGAGTATATGCAGGAACATAGTTGGACGGAACAGCCGTGGGCTGAGAACAAGGTGGTATTGGAACAGAAAAACCCGGAGGTCCCGAGAGAGGAACATCCTGTGGTGAAGGACCATGGGAGCCCTCTTCATTAAGCTTGAGATCAGTGAGTTGGTAGACAGGAAGAGCATTCTGAAAAGATGGGGAAGTCTAAAATTCGTGAACATGGGGAGGGCCAAAAGAAACTTGAGGGTAGCCCATCCCTGCAGGAGGAGAAGAAGGTTGCGAAGGCAGAGAGGTATGGCCTGAGAGTATATGAATGTAGGTGCTTTCTGGAGTCTGAAAATAATGAGGCGTGGGATGAACAGGTGTATGATGGGGCGACTGAGGTTGAGAACAATGCCGACACACAGGGGGAGACTTTGGTCGAGAATGAACTCGAGGAGTAGGTGGTGCCGACTAAGCTCTTGAGCGGACATGACCTCCCTCAATGTCACATATCACGAGTAGCCTCGCGACGTTGATGGCACTCCAAGCGAGCCGCCGTTTGGCAAAGAAGTTCTTCAGGAGTGAAAGCACGAGCAGACATAGTGAAAAGAAGGAAAGAAAGATCAGACCGGCAGCGGCGACAGTGTTTAGGGTCTGGGTTCGGGAACTCCTGCAAGACAACCCTCTGTGAGGACCCTTGGATCAAACAGGAGAATCCGGGAGCTGTGTCACGCGGGATTTGCAAAAGAACAAGAGAAGAGAGAAGAAAAACAAGAAAAAGACAATGAAGTGAAGGAGACTTCTTTGATATCAATCAGAATACATGAGCTCTCGCAATGAAGAAAGAAAATGACCGGAGACAAGAACAAAAACTCATCTAGCCTTCGAATGCTAGCTCTACTCATATATATAGTACAATGGCCTTTGGCCCAATATAGATATTCTGACAGATCTCGGTGCCGACGCTTGAAGGGGGCCTAGTTTGCAGGAATGCTGGCAGTGCCTCTTGAAGTGCCTGGAATCATGCTGATGCTGACGCTGACGGGCCGTCATTTGTCTGTTCTCTGCTTCTTCTTTGGCTGACTCTTGGGCATGGTCTTCAGCATGGTCTTCGGCGTGGGTCTTGATGACTGACCTTGACCTGGATTTGGCGCCTTGTTCTTGGTTTGGTCCGAGGTGTGCATGAATAGTCCTGTACCAGGACGTACATGACTAACACTAATTCAGCATCCTATTTCATCAGAGCGCACAATAGAAGCATGTATCAAATCCATCATCTCCCAATGAACATGGTATAGAGCTTTCTACTTAATCTGATGGTTAAATGGATGTAAAGAAAGATATTTCTATCACTAAAAGGAAAAGTACACAAGAAAAATTCGATCTAATTCAGCAGCACCTCTGAGAGTGAGATGGCCCAAATGTTTATTTCTAAAATAAATCAAAGCTAGAACACATCAAAATCCTGGCATTTGAAGCACTAACCTTTATTGTGCTAGCAATGTACTGGCCATTCATGCCTGCTAAGCAAGGCTTATACATTACATAAGAAGCCTTAGGTAGAAAAAGGACTTGAATGCTTAAATTCAAGTATACCCCTGCAGATGCCAAGTAATGTGCCAAGGATTGTACTATTGTAGTAGATTGGGCCAATACTTTCTCACTCATTTCCTGTACCAAGCAGCCAAGAGCTTGATATAACTCAGGAAAACAAAATAATGGTTTCATCATTTGAATCCGACAAAAAAATAACATGCCTGCATTTGGTGCCACCTTTATGGTAAGGCACAAAGACTGGGCGCCTTTTAACATATTCTTTTGAAACAAGCGGCTCTACCATGCAAGCAATCCAACTCATTGTTTTTACTGATTGAATGTTACCAACATGCCCAACACACTTGAGACCTGTATGCAACCGGATCATAGGACATAAGAGTGACATGTATGCAACAGGATCATAGGACATGAGCAAGGATTTGCCCTCTAGGCGAAATCCAAAAAACATCAGAGATATGACATGCTTCTAAGATACAACCAGGAGAAGGAGAATAAGAAAAACAGTGAAGCATTTAACCGGGACATCTTTATACCTAGGGATGAAATTTGCAGCTGCCTTACTTGGATAAGTTTAACTTTTGAAAGATGCAGCCAATTGCATGAACTGATGAATGAACTACATACTAAAATTTATGACAAACCTGGTAGATGATTAGTTTAAATTTGTTGGTTGAATTGGTCAATCCAAAAATAAAATTATGCCGAAAAAAAAAATTGATCAAGTTCATGTCTATGAAGAATAACACTGATTAACCAAAAACCAGTAAGACTTGGGCTAAGAATATGCAACCTTAAGGATATGTTGAACAACTGAATGTGCTGTCACCTAAAGCACATAAAACTGAATGGGCAACATAAAATGAATTTCACCTTGCTTGCTTTCATGCTCAGTCCTCTAGTGCCTTTCTAGGGTGCCAAGAAATAGCTCCAAAATCTTCTGCACTTCCATTATAAATGTAAAGCAAGACTATCATAGAGCTTAATGTGGGAAAAAGGTATAAAAATGCAAGGTATTCTTGCCAAAGTACGTCCATAAACCCTCAAAAAATATTCTTGACTTTTAATAATGCCCTAAGGTCATTTGCAGAAAGCTGTTGATCTGCTGATTCAACCCTAGCAGATCTTGCAGGTCGATCCAGACTATTTCTTGCGATTATTTGCCTTATCCAAGCAATTGTGAGCTCTGCCAGGAGATACCATTGTAACTACAGAGGAAGAAAGAAACCCTTTTCCAAAATCTGGATAAAAGCATGGCGGGAAGAAATTTACAGGGCTGAAAAGAGCTTAAGATAATTATATGCCCTTAAGCCCACAAACAAGGAGTACGGGTTAAAAGGTAAAAGATAGAGATAGGGTAATTATAAGAAGTCCAAGGCTATAACCACCACCAACAACAACAACAACAACAAGATAAGCAAACAACGTAATGTGCTTCATTCATGGCAAACAAGAAGGTTATGGTTTGCTTTGACTTCAAAAAAATATACTCAATATAATAATGGTTTAGGTTTGGAGAAATGGTATGTTTTGATCGATGGGGCTTCGGGCTCAACAGCTTGGAACAAGAAGCAAGTGGATTTCAAAGGTGAATGTTTCCCTTTTGACTTTTGTGAAGATTTGATGGAAGAGGCTTGAGATTTGACAAAAGTGGCCAGGCTATAGGAAGTTTATGGGTTGTTTCGACGGAGGCCACGTTATAATTTATTGTTGATAATGTTGCCATAATAAACTTTCTATGCTTCTCATATGGACTATTTTTAATGAAATAATTTTCAAAGTTCACTTCCCCTTATATTAGAGAAGCTTACTAAAATACCCTTAATTATTGGCTAAATTTTCAAAAAGCTTTTTGCTATTTTCAAAATTCCCAAAACAAACCCTAATTTATTTTAAAATTTACCAACTTGCCCATTTTTCCTAACAATCTTCTTGCATAACTTGGATAGGTGGAATTGGATTTTTTAACGGTGATGTTGAAGCATAATTCAGGGCTAGTTTGAATGTATATGGCTGTCCACGTACACCTTTTCAAAAGTAATGTCATAGAAGATAAGAACTCGTAGTATCATTGTAGGGATCAAAAATATTCTATTAGCATCTATATAGATTTCTTAAAATTCTGTAAAGACAAAGGAACAATTGAAATGGTCTTAGTTTTCTCTTAGATGCTATCTTCCAACATATTCTATTAACTTTTTTTTTTTTTTTTTTTTTGAGGAAACGGCAGAAGTATTATATTACATGATAAACATAGTAATACAAAAGGGCAGGGTAGACCCTGCTATGCAGGCCATGACTTAGTCAAAACTGGCCCAACTCTCCAAAGGAGGAAATACTTCAGAATTTAAAAAATTGAGTGTTGGCTTTGGTGATGGTGCCCTGTTTAAGTAGGAAGCTCGGGGTCTGGCCATTTCCACATTCAACCATGAAGAATGGGAATTCTATCCAGTAAATACTATTAACTACTACCCCATGCTCCATTTTTTCAAGTTCCCCTTTTATATACTGTAGCCGAACCCCCTCATGTCGGACACATCCTATGAGCCCCCGGGATTTAAGAAACTTAAGCTTACTTTCTACTGCAGCATTTCTGAGAGGCTTACCAGTGAAAGCCGGAACTTTTTCAGTTAAGAGCTCCTTCCTAACGTCCTCCTGGATCTGATTGGCATACTCCAGGATTTGATTGACAGTCTCCTTCTGTCGCTGCAAGGTGCCAACTCCAGAGGAACGCCTCGTGTTCACCATATCTGATAAGGAAGTGAGGAAGTCTCCAAAGGCAACGAAGTCCTTCACCTTCTCTCCCTTCTCCACCGCAGCCAAATGAGCAGCGATTTCTTTGATTTGCCTAAATCCCTTTTCGCTCAGAGTACGGGCCAAATCCTGTAATTCTTCGAATTTGGCATTATTCCCATTCACATCATTCCCTGGCCCTTTAACTTCCTTTTCTTTTTCCCCCAATACTGACTCTGCCTGCACATTTTCCAACATATTCTATTAAGAAAGCATTTTCCTTCATGAATTCTTGAAAGACCGAAAGCATGATGCGTTGAAATATGGAGGATGAATTTGAGAGACCGAAGGGGACTACTTTATAGGCAAAAATGCCCCATGGTGCGGTGGACTTGGTTTTCAATTGTCTTCAGAGCGAATAGATATCTGATTGTAACCCGAAAAGCCATCCATAAAGCATCTCATGGCCAACAACTTCTTCCAGGACTTGATAATGGAAAATGATCCCGCTCAGTAGCTTGATTTAATTTTTTGGTAATCCATGCAAACACAGATCTTACCATTGTGCTTAAAAGTAATGACTATGGGCCTCACCCACTCAGAATATTTTTCTTAAATGGGACCGGCAACTAGAAGTTTACCAATTTCTACTTTCACTTGGTCATGATAATTGGGGTTGAGCCGGTACTGTCATTGCTAGATGGGGGAGAGTCGGGTTTGGTGGGAATGGTGAGCTCTTATAATTCTTTTTTGATACCACGTAGATCTTTGTAGCTCCACACAAAGATATACTCGAACTTCTTAAAAAGTTTTGCATCTTTGGGGAAATGAGATAGATAGATAGATAGATAGAGATAGTAGTTTTAACGTCACGCCACTAGATAGATGAGGGGAAAGACTCGCAGTGAGTCAAATAGGTTGAGTTTGGCTCAAATCTACAGTATCAATTTCTGGAGTTTGGATGTGTGGAATAACCTCAGAATCCATGACTTGATGTGCCAGAAGTTTGCAACAGAACTGGTGGTGTCCCACTTGTGGTGGTAAAAAATAAGGGTGTTGGGGTTGAATCTCCCAGAAGTTTTGGTGTGAACGTGGTGGTATCCAAAAGAGAATCCATGTCATCTGTTGCGTCAAGAATAGAATAGAGAAGACACAAGGTTAGCTTGATGACATCAAGCAGAGTGGCTATCGCATGATTCTGATCTAAAGTCATGTCGCCCCACAGATCTGCATATTCAGGATAAGCCGACAGAGGGAGTTCAATAGCAGGAGCTTGGACTTGATAGGTGTTGTATACATCTTCTGAGTCACTGCCAGATAAGGATGGTTCTGCCTGGTCGACAACAATAAGTTGACCTATTTCAAGATCCATTGTGGCGATTAAGTGACCATCGGTGATAACTATTTGATCTGTAGCCCAGTAATCGATACTCTTAAATTGACGAAGAAAAGGTCGACCAACAAGCTATCTCATAATCACCTCCATCCTCATATGCTCTTCAGACACCAAATTCAAGTGGGAACTTGAGATCTCCAATGTTGATAGTGAGCTGTGGAGTGATGCCTTGGAGTCGTGTGATGTGGCCATTGGCAAGTTTCATATCATAGAGTGCACGATATAGTTGCTGAATGCCTAATTGTTGGCGTAGCTTGTCGGTGATGAGGTTGACGGCACTGCCTCTATCAATTTGGACATGATTGACTTGCTGCGCACCCACCATGATATGCCCCATACGTGTTGAAGTAGCCACAACTCCCACGAGAACTGTAGACAATGGTAACCCTTCTCGAAGAGCAGAGCAAAAGATTGAAAATAGTAGCCAAAATGAGGAGAATCTTGATTTTGGCAAGTTCCTCTTGAAGTTCGAGTGGGCTACCATCGGCTATGCTTGTGGTATCTACCTGAGAAGGTTCCGTGGATAAAGAGGCATCAACAAATTTTAAAAGTTCGACTTCAACAACAATATTCAGGTATGTATGGGTGCGTGGGGGAGGCATGGATGTAGAAGGTTCAACTCCCTTTGCCTGAGCATGGGTAGTAGCGTATACATTGGCCAGTGTTCGGCCTTATGCTTCTTGAATGAGATGAAGAATACTTTGTCAAACTTTGGGGCACCGACATGTGGCATGAGGTGATCAAGATCCAGTGCAAAATGAATAGATTTGGAAGCAGAATCAGCTAGGATGGTATTCAGCGCGTAAACAGACTGTGTGTCCTGAGGTATAAGCTGATAAGAGCAGTTACCGTGTGTTTAGCATGACACCAGCCCAACCCAATTGGAATGTTAAACTGGAGGATTCAAGGCCTGATAAATTCTTTCTTGATCTTATTGATCCAAAGTGACTTGAAAAGGAGCGTAGGTCGGTTGTTGTTGCTAAAGTGCACGTGGCGGTTTCTTCAACGTGGGTCTGGGACCCTGTTTACCATTGGCGACCCATATTTGATAGGTAGTGAGGCAGATGAAAGTTGTTTGATTTGTACCTGGTAATTGGACTTGTACTTGAGGGAATTGAGGGCACATGGTAGTAGCGTAGCGCCCCATTCCCGACAGTGATAGCATTGAGATTTAGTAGGATCAAAAGATTGTCGTGAAGACTGGTCATGCTGCTGTGACATTTGCTGTGGTGTGACATCACGCTCCTTAGCCAGATGGCCCTGATACTTACAAAGATGACACCAGATTTGACTGCGATGCTAGGGCTGAGGAGTCACAGAGTTGTGAATGACAGTCGTGGAAGGCATAAAGGGAAGGTCCTTGAGGGGAACACCTCTAGAAGAAAAATTGATAGAATGATTCACTAATTCAATAGCCTGAGTTAAGGACTTTGGTCACAAATACTCAGTCATAAGGCGAATGGCCGAGGCAGACCTTGGAGAAAACATACTAAGATTTGACTTTGCATGGGATATTCTTTGAGTTTGCCCACAAGAATCAGCAAGTGGTCAGCAAAATCCCTAGTAGACTCTGTGGTCTGTTGTTGAAGTTCATTGAGCGGTTTCAGAAGTTGTTGATCATCATCCAGGGAGCCATAATGAGCAAAGAATGTAGCTTTTATATCTGTCCAGCTGTGTTTCCAGTGACTTTTATTGGCCATAAGCCACTGGTGAGGTGCACCTGCAGTGTGGTGGAAAAACTATGAAACTTGATTTGTGGTTGGGAGTGACCATTGAGAACTATAAGTGCTTCAAACTCTTCCATGTGTGCTTGTGCACTTTGATCACGATGGGTTTGCCTTTCATGTTGCCAAATATCGAATATTGGAGTTCTAGATTTAAGCCTGAAGAAAAAACAAAAGGGACAACATGAGGAGAAACATACTGAGGCGGTGGTATGGGACCTGAGAATGCCAGGCAGCATGAGAACTGGAAGGTCCTTCCGTAACTGCCGTAGGGGGCATCATTGAAAACCCTGGAGATGCCATGGTTGTGGCAATCTTATTATCCGAGATGGATGGAACGGGGCATCCCTCTTGGTCGAGCATAAGGTCACCAATATTGTAGACATTAACCGGTGGTTGAAAAGATGGTAATGATGGAAATTCATTGATATAGATATGGCCAAAAGAGACAAGGGAATAGGCCATGCCATGTTGGGCTGAAGTGGATTGAGATGATATGGGAGTCGGCATGGGAGGAATGTGAACATAAGTGCTTTCTGGAGTCTGAAAGTATGGCAGAGTTTAATGAACAGGGGTCTGACGAGGCGAATGTGGTTGAGAGCAATTTCGACAGTGCGTAGGTGACATTGGTCGGGAAGAGGTCCAAGGTGTTGGTGGGGCTGAATGGGCACGGGATCATGGGCAACCACCTTCAATATCATAATCGCCATAATAAGAGTCACGAGCAGCATCACAATGTTGCTAGCGGGTGAGGCGAGCAGCTATATGGCTGAGGAGCTCTTCTTGAGTGAAGGTCTGGAAAGACATCAGAGAAAAAGAAACTAGGATTTGGCAATTGGCGACAGTGTTTGGGGCCCGGATTCGGGAGAGCCTGAAGGACAATCCTCTGTAAGAACCTTAGCATCCAGCAAACAACTTCTCTACAGGAAAATGTCACGTGGGCTTTAGCAATAACAAGAGAAACATGAAACTAAGAAACTAAAGAATGAAATGAGACACATGTGAAAGAAGAGTGAAAACCTTAAATGATCACTGAGAATACATGAAATCTCTGAAAGGAGGTGAGACAACAAAAATGCTTGAACTTATCTAAACATCTAAGTTCCGTGATCTCTGTCATGATCTCAGTAACTATCATTGTCGTGATTTGTGGTACTGAGGACTGATGGGCCGTGGATTCCTTATGCCGTGGACTCTCTTGGCCCCTTCTTCTTAGTTGGCGTGGCCTTGGCTCCTGACATGGATGCTTGGCCTTTGCCCTTTGGCTCTTTTGTATACCCCAGAAATAGCCCCGTGCCTTTGGGCACAGGACTAACACACATGCACTTCATTGACCAAATCTGTCTCCTATCTGCAAAGCTTACCATCCAAAGCCATTCTCATGCTACACTGCCAAACCCACTTAATAACATAAGAATTTTATTAGATTAATATTTATCCACGCCGTAACAAAGTTCAAAAGCTCCCATAACTTCCCATGGCCCAATTTTTTCCAAAGTTCTACACATCTTATTTATCTTAAAGACTTTTTAACTAACGTTTTAATAACTCATAATTAAAATTTGTGACCTCGTGATTTAATTGCTACAACTATTATCGCATCTTCGGAGCCGCTAAAGTATCATAATTCTTTAATCAATAATTATCCCCTAGCAAATTTACTTATTCAAACCATGTATCTCCTCTTTGAATGATGCCACCCAGACCGTTGCAACTAATTTGACTGCTTGAGCTAGAGTCATGGTCCTTCTTATTTAGTTATTAACAAAATGACATGACAATAATGTAACAAAAGCACAACAAAGCAATGGTTAAAATAAATATAAACAAACAAACGGCAAACAAGACGTCCAAACCCGGCACCATCTGCTAGTTCCCAGAAGGTATCGATTCATCAGATTAAAGTCTCTTCAAGGAAAATCAATCCTTTAAAGTGATTTTAGGATGTTCTAACCATGTCCAGGCCATGCCTTTTATTGCTTTCATTTTGTTTGAAGCAGCGGTTCTTCAGCGGCTAAGCTTGCGATTCTTCAGTAGAGCTTATATTTTCTTGCTTTTATTTTCTTTGAAGCAGAGCTCACGATTCTTCAATGGTGAAGCTGCAATCTGAAAGCATTCAGGTTGAAGATTTTGTGGAGCAGAAGTCCAAGCAGCTAACTGATATAGCCGAAGATGCAAAGGCTGAATCTTATCGCATTGCAGAAAGTGCAATGAGAAATGTGGACGAAATGGGATCAAAGGTTAGGATTCTAATCTGTTCTTATATGCATGCTGTTTTCCCACTAAGTTCATGTTTACAGTATATTGCATCTTTATTACTGTGCTTTTCTTTTTTTGAAAAAGCTCTCGTTGTAGGGCTACATTTTCTATCCCTTTTCCATGGACCATTAGTAACTCTGATCTATGTACTGTTCTGAGGACCCTTTCAAAGCAGAAATTTGTTATCCTTATATATCATATAACAGTACATTTTCATAACATTTATGTAGTTGTTGCAACCCTTGCATATGAGTTGCTATCTTTCTGTTACTTATTCTACCTTGCAGGTTCTAGAGGATGTTGAAGCAGATGTTCAAGAACTAGAAGAGCAGTTGGCATTTGCTCGTGCAGAAATGGAGATGGATCAGCGCAAATTTGAACAGTTTGAAAAGAAGGTGGAGACGAGTAGAAATGAAAATCTTTTCTTCAAAGGCCTTTACAAATCCACAAAGCCAAAACAACCTCAAACTGAAGAAGAGAGGGCAAAAATTGTAGAAGCAACTGAACCTCTAGTAGAATCTTCCAAGAAGTCTGCATCTTCAAGATTTAGAAGGGTTGTTTATGGAGAATTTATCATCTTGTTTAGCTTGACACTGGTAGATGCCTTGATCTCTGGCAATGCAAATTGGTCAAAATTGGGTATCTATGCAGCATTTTTGGTTCTCCTGATATTACAACTGCTTTATGAGAGGAATTTAGGCCGCGGGGATAATGGACCTAAGAATGACTGATATTCATCATTAAGATCCCTGTAACTATAACTATCAATATCCAAGGTAGGGGTTTCAGTTTTCTATTTAACCATTATCATTTAGCTATTCCAATAGACATGTCCATCAAATCCAAAAGCTTAAGAGGAGATCATCAACCATACTCAAGAGCCTGGTTCAATGTTCGATTTCTTCTCATGTACTCAAATATTATTCAAAGACAGGCCTCTGTACTTACCCAAAGATTATTCCCAGAAGTTTGCAGGCTGTGTATCATATGCCTACAACTGAAAACGATGTCCCATCAAGTAGCATCCCTCTTGCGCTACCGAGTCTCTTCTACAAGTTACAGTATAGTGATTCCAGTGTTGCAACCAAAGATTTGACTAAATCATTTGGCTGGGATACATACGATTCTTTCATGCAACGTGATGTGCAAGAGCTGAATCGGGTTCTTTGTGAGAAGCTGGAGGATAAGGTGAAGGTTAGTCTATTGTTTTTGATGAATTGACATGGAGGGGTTTGTGATTGGCAGTTATCATTGTGCAGGGAATCGCTGTTGAAGCAACCATTCAGCAGTTATTTGAAGGCATCACATGAATTATATTGAGTGCATAAATGTGGACTTTATGTCAACCGGGAATCTTTTTAATGGTAAAATATCACAACGTTAGCATAAATTTCAAGTTGTGAGACTTAGAATTTCAAGTTGTGAGACTTAGATCCAAGCTGCAAATTTAATGTTCTAGAGACTTTGATCCAAGCATCATTATTGTAAGGCATAAAATCTACTTGGAAACAATAGTTTTTGGCTTGGAATTTCATATAGTTTCAAAGGCATATATCTATCAAAAGGCTATCTGTTTTACATTTCTGTTTGCTTCTGGATATTCCATCACTTTTATATTTATATAATATATATCTGCTTCGAGATATTCTATCATGTATGGAGGTTAAGATTTTCCAAGCATGGATACCAGGATTATGATGGCTCATAACTTACATCATTCTCACTTAACACAAGGTTGACGAACACAATGTTGGTTAAAAAGACAAGGCCGCCGCGATAAATTTCTTGTATTTGTAATGCCCAATGGTCAATGTTCCTTAGTCAATGCCCAATGTTCTCTTTTTCATATTTGTATAATGCCCATGGTCATAAATAACTATGCCCATGGTCATTGTTTATGGGGAAAAGGGCTCTCCATGCCATTTCCATGGCTGACTGACATAGCCAAGCTCCATCGAGCTATGCTGCTAGCACTGTTGTGAAAATTATGTGGTAAGGCTGTTTGGAATCGGCACACTCTAAGCTTCAATCCGAACCCAGCTTTGGGAGGATCCCATGAAGTTTTCGAGTAAGGTGTCAAGAGCTCCAATAAGTTCGTAGCCTAGCTATGTTTTAGGTTAAAAGCATCGATTCTTGGAGAATTTGATTCTCTGTCTCTCTGATTAAGAGTTCGAAATGGCCATGTTTAAGTTTATAGATATGTTGATAGGATGCAAAGTGGTGTTCTTGAGTTTGCAAGATATATGTTTCAGTAGAGTCTAGTCTGTTTGCCCATTCACAGAGCTTGGTTCGGCTCTGTGTTATGTCTCTTTGTTGATAGGGGTTTTCTGTGGCCTTAGCTCTGATTGCTTATCTCGGATACTTGGAGTCCTTCTCTGAGCCGATTAATCACTCTGTTTCCAGCTCCGGTAAGGGGCTCAACGGTCTTCTAACCGCATTACCTGGAATCTTTTGCAGAGCTTATAGATGAGATTAACGCCTACAGCTATGGCCACCTGAGCAGGCCCCATTCCTCACTGAAGGCTAGAGATCACTTTGCACCTCATAAACAGGGGAACAAACACGGAACAAAACATTGAAATTCTATTTTGATGCATTAGCTCTGCTCCGCCCTGGCACTAGCATCGGATTCGAGAGAACTTTCAGGACTTTCATGCGATCAATAGGAAGTACTTGTGACATCCCTATTTCCCTCTGCGGAAATGATATGGCCTAAATAATCAACCTTCGGAGTGGCGAACTTGCACTTAGAGAACTTGGCATAGAGTTGATGACGTCTCAGCTTTTGTAGGGCCAATCTAAGATGTTTCTCATGTTCCTCAAGGGTCTTACTGTAGATGAGAATGTCGTCGAAGAAGATAACAACAAAATCATCCAAGTATTGTCGGAAGACATCATTCATTAGTCGCATGAACGTTGCTGGGGCATTAGTTAATCCAAACGGCATAACTGTAAATTTATAATGCCCATACCGAGTGCGAAAAGCGGATTTCTTGATCCTTATCTGATGGTATCCGGAGCGTAGATCAATCTTTGAGAAATACTTAGCCCCTTGTAACTGATCCATTAGGTCATCTGCCCTAGGCAAAGCATAGCGATTCTTGATGGTATGCTTGTTAAGTTGCCGGTAATCAATACACATCCTCAGCGAGCCGTCCTTTTTCTTAACGATTAGAATAGGAGCGCCAAAAGGCGAAACACTAGGTCGGATGAAACCTAGGTTTAGTAGCTCCTGAAGTTGCTTCTTAAGTTCTGCCAATTCTGGAGGACTCATACGGTACGGGGCCTTGCTAGTAGGCTTGGTGCCCGGCTCTAAAGCTATTTCACATTCCACCCCTCTGAAAGGAGGAAGCTTCTGAATCTCATCTGGGAAAAGGTCACCAAATTCCCGGAGAAGACGAGCAATCCCTTCTGGCAAGGTATCGATTACTTGCTTCTGTTTAGCACCTGACTCTATGGACGCAAGGGAAATGATGCAGAGGAGCTTTTCCTTGCGTATAGCTTTATCCAACTGTCTAATGGACATAGGCTGCATGATAGGGTTGAAGGGTTCACCTTTAATAGTCACGCGGGCTCCATTGGTTGCGTCGAAGGTAACTTCCCTCTTCTCGCAGTCTATGTTGGCTTTTGCGGATGCCAAGAATTCCATACCAACAATAAGGTCATATTTACCAATGTCCATCAACTCGGCACCCAAAGCCACTGGTGCACCTGGCAACTGCATCTTAAGATTGATGCGACGGCCATGAGTATGCCTGACCTTACCACTGGCTAGAGTGACAGGCCTTGGTCGAGACCTTAATGTTTCAAGCTGTAAGACCTGAGCCATTCTAGGGGAAGCAAAATTATGTGTACTTCCCGTATCCATAAGAATTACAAAAGGCTTACTGTCTACTTGACCTATGGTGGAAATGACAGCAGGCTGACTTTCGGCATTGCCGGTTTCTATAGCTGCAAGAATATGAGACGCACCATGAATATACTCAGGAGCCTCGTCCTCGACAGGTAAGGTTGTCTCCAGCTCGTCCCAATCGAGGTCGGCCATGGCCAGCTGGGCAGTCTGCGTAACATAAGGACAGTTGTGCATAAAGTGCCCAGGTCGCATACACCTGTAACATGCCTTATCCCGGCGGAGCTGTTCTCGGGCCTCCTTAGGAATAGACTGTAAAAGGTTTCGTACTTCCTTGCCGACATTGCTCTGTTTGTCAGCTGTGCTGAAAGTAACTTTCTTTTCCGGCCGGCTATACGAGTTCTGTTGAGAAGGGCCCGGACTTGGCGAACGGGGTTTGTATGGTGTGGCTGGCCGGGCCTGCGAATAAGATTTCTTGGTGTGTCCTCCTCGAGGCTCAATGCCTTAGCCTCGGCCTCCGCAACTGATTTTGGGTCTATGGCTTTAACCATCCGTTTAATTGATGGGGCCAACCCTTCAATATAACCCTCTACGGCTCTCTTTTCATTCATTCCTGGAACATACAGCCTCAAGCGCATAAACTCATCAGTGTAAGCCTGGACCGACATACCCTTCTGCTCCAACCTATACAAGGTCTGAATCTGCTGGCATTTGTGCGCACGAGGCACATAATGCGACTTGAACGCCTTGGCGAACTTCCTGAAGTTGCATCTGCTCCTGTCTAGATGCTTGGCCCTGGCATAGCCCTTCCACCAAATACGGGCAGCTCCTGTAAGGTTGGTGGTGGCAACCTTTCCTGTATCCTTACCTCCTCTTCCTTAAGTTCTTGCTGCTCCTCCTTCACATGAGCAGGGTTATGATATAAATCCTCTCCCTCGTCATCTGAACCCGAGGGAACCTCAACCATATTAATATTTGGGACGTGAGGTCCCATAGCCGTGAAGGCATCTGGTGAGGGCTGAGAGGCCGGCTCCTGCATCACGAAGTCCCGAAGCCGTAGCAATGTCTCGGCGGGTTCGATAGTCTCCTGACGGAACTGGAGCAGCTGCTGCACCTCCGAAGGTAGCTCAATAGAAGTGAAGTCGATGAAATCATCCATACAATACTCTGCAAGCTCATAAAGCACGTGGTCTTTACGCTTGCGCCTAAATCCAGCCACCATGTGATAAGTCCAGATAATATCATCCAGGAGAAGGTATTCTTGCCCTTGGAGATAGATGACTGGACGGGCATCCAGCCCTGACAAGCCTACAGCTTGCTCCCGGCGCGGTGGCAGCTCTTCCGTTAACTGCTTCCAATGGGCGAAGTCGCCCATGCCTATGTGTTCGTCTTCCCCCTCCTCGGAAGACTCAGGCAGTTTGCCTTTCTCTATAGGCAAGGTTTCATCCTCGACGTATTGGTCCATGAGGATAGCTAGGGCGAAGGCGACCTTAAGGTATTGCCGCCCCTGATGTTGCACAACGGGCAAGTGTTTGCCCCATCGGAGCTTTCCCTTCAGGACATCATATGCATGAGTGTCTCCCCCGAGCATCTCTCGGACTACCTCCCGCTCCAGATACAGTTGGGGAGGATCCCCAAGAGGAATACACAGAGGGAGCATCTCCTCCCTGTAGAAATCCAAGAATCCGGCGTAATCTGGGTGCCTCTGCATGTTGGCAAGGAGATCTAGGCGCTGGCATAGCAAAGGCCGCAGCAGGTCGAAAGGGACTTGCGGATCCCATTGCTCTCCGTCATGGTACCAGGCGGCAAGGTCAGCGGCGGCCATGGCGCTAGAAGGGAGGAGGAAGCAAGAAAATGAAAGAAAACAAGTGGGAGTACACACTAAAAACCCCTTTTAAACCCTTTTTATTATTACGCTGATGTCAGCAATTTCATATTTTAAAATAAAATATAAGGTTCTCAATACATCTTCACTTAAAACAAAAAGAGTTTTTTTTTTTTTTTATTATTTATCGAAAAAAAATATGTACAATGGGAAAACCCCGGTAACACAAGGCTAAGGATGCTCCCCCCGAATCCTGCGGCGAGGGCTAAGTCCTTGGGCATAATGGTAACTCTCTTCGCGTGAATCGCGCAGAGGTTAGCATCACCAAAAAGTGCCACCAGATAGGCTTCAGCAGCCTCTTGGAGTGCCAAAATTGCAAAGGTCTGGAAACGGAGGTCGGTCTTGAACTGCTGCGCGATCTCCCGTACCAGCCTCTGGAAGGGAAGCTTCCGTATTAGAAGCTGGGTGGACTTCTGAAACTTGCGGATTTCCCGCAAGGCCACGGTACCGGGTCGGTACCGATGGGGCTTCCTTTGTGGGGCGGGTTTTGTAGGCGGCCCCTTCGGTGCTGGCACCGTCTTAGCGCCAACAGCCGGTCGGGAGTCATTCACCCGCTGCTGTCTCCGACTGGAGCTGGTATTCTTGCCAAAAGCTCCGACAGTCCTTAGTTTCTCCTTGTATTGACTGCCGGTCTTTCGGGCTAAACCCTTCCTCCGGTGCTTAATGGTCACATGTTCTGTCGGGGTTGGGCCCGACCCACTCCCAGTTGCCCCTCCGTCCTGCGGGTTCAGCTGGTCCTGCCGTTCCCTCTCCTCCTGTTCAAGCTTCTCCCGTTCCTCCCGGGCTCTCCTCAGATCTTCTTGAATCTGAGCAAAATGTTGGGCTGCGCTTCGGCGAAGAAGCTCAGCCTGGTACCGCTGTGGCCGCAGACCCATATCTATCTGAATGGTTGTCAGATAGTCTATGCTGATATCGGGGATTTCCCCCCATATAAAGCTGCTGGAATCCTCGTGCCAACGGTATGGGGGAACCTCTATTGCTCTACCATCTATGACGGCAAAGCCATCCCCGAGATACCGGTACTCCCTTCCTCGAGCGGCCGTATCAGCCCGCTCTATTTCCCGGTGGTCATCCTCCCTGGCCAAACCTCTGACACGGTCGGCCTCCGTCCTGATGTCTTCCTCCTCGGTATGCCCTTCCTGTTCGGGAGGATAGAATTTAATGAGCATCATGACCATGTCATATTGCTCGACAATGGTGTAGGAGAGCTGGCGGAGGTTCAGCCGGATCAGAAATGGCTCTGAGAAGTGATAGATAGGATAGGGGATCCTATCGTTGTTCTCAAACCGGTTCACCAACTCATCTAAAAGGATGTCGATGAAGGCCGGATCGGTAGCCATGTACCGGGCGATCATGGCATAAATCTCCACGATGCTGAGGGTAGAAGGGTCCGGGGCGCTCTTGGTATTGGCCATAGCGGTAGCACTAAAGTCTACGAAGTCGGGCGGTGAGGCGCTGGTGGCGGGAAAAGTGGCAAGGGAGTTAGAGTTTGGCCAGTGCTATGATTTCGAGCAACCGAAATCACGGCTCTGATACCACTGTGACGCTCCCTGAATATATACGACCCCTGGTCGTATACATACGGGGACTTTCCCCTCCCATGGCGACCATCTCGCCACGAGCAGGGCCCTCCATCTAACCTGGGCCGTCTACATAGAGACGCTCAGGTGAAGGACACGGAGGGGTCATTCGGCCCACGCCTTCGATGGGCGCCTACGTCGCGGAAGCATGAATACAATTAGCACACAGCATAAATCACGTATAAATAACCACCACGAAGGGTGGCGCATCCATCCAAATACCAACGGCAAAGAATATGCATCTAAAACTAATAAAACACCCAAACCCCAGGTTCTACCCCGGCTCAGACTCCAGTGAGGATCGACTGACGGTTGGGCCTCAAGAGATCAGCAGACCGAATCTTGGCATGGCGTTGGCTGGCATAGAACATCGGCTAGGGTTGTCCACTCCATCCGCCCCCTCATTGCACACTTTGCGGATGGGTCGATTCACGCTTTAATTTCGCTATAGCCTTGGGAGACGCACTCTCGGGGATCACCCTTTGGGTCTACTCGGGTTCATGACACTGGTGGATGAGGCAGGTCGGGGAGGTCCCCTTCGGGATCACGCGGTGGTGTCGTGGGTGAGCTAGAGAATACGTGCCGCATCAGCGATCCCCCGCATCCGTGCAGACTTACTCACCCTAATTCTACTCAAAGTGCATGGTGCCCCATACGGGTCACACCACTACACCTGTGGAGTGTCGGACCCATACCCGCCCTCCACGTGACCAGGCTATCGGGCCTAGCCCCTTTGTAGGAGTCTCGGGGAGCCTTTTATGCTCGTGCAAGACCCCACCCCCTACTTCACCACTGTGTCCCTTGTCTGGTGCTAAGCCAGACCATAGCGTCTATGACCCGGTGGGGTCTTGCGCACAGGCCGAAACTACTAGGGTGTTAAAGGAAGCACTAGGAGCATTCTAAACTCAAGCTTAGAGGCCTCTACCCCCCTATTAATCCCTGTTTACTGAAACTACTAACTGACCCATAGAGACATCGACCATCCCATAACAGAACATCATTCATAATTGAAAAGTATTCCTAATTACCAGAGAAGGGTTAGTCTCACCCAAAACCATCCAGAAAAGAATCCTAGAGAGTTATTCTACAATTTGCAAATTAACTACCACTAACCAGAGTTTCGGCTGGACCCGTTGTCAAGGGGTGCTCCATGGTATCTTAGGAGTAACAAGAATAAATGAAAGGGTATTTGGCGATCTGGGGACGAACAACAACGGTTTCCTGAGCGCTCAGCTGCTCCTGGCTCCTTGCTGGGCCGGAATTGGCCTGATATGAGGATGGCGCTGCCCTTTGGTGGCCTAGTTTAGCAACCCTCATGCTGGCAACCCGGGTGATGCCAAATGGCGCCTTCCTACTATGGATTGACTTAATCACATGTCTTTAGATAATTATCCTTAATAATTTGGTTAACATAGCTAATTAAATCCATTGTGGTCACCCCCTAGGTTATCATCCCCCAGGTGGCGTGCCTTATACCAAGTGACGTGTCCGTATATATACTTGTGGCGTGCCTTATACCAAGTGACGTGTCCGTATACATACTTGGAACGTCACAGTACATGAATTCTGACCCACCATAGTGGATTTTATGTTTTGGGTTAGCTTTTATGGTATTTTTGCACGCTAGTTATTTAACCATCATTCAATTAAATTGGAATTATGTCTATTCCAAAATCGCGCCATATAAGCCTTTTATTGACCATTATATTGAATTAACCACACTTTTGCACTGAGTTCGTTTTCGGCCTAGGAATATGCATTTTGTATTGAAAGGGAAAGGCATTCAAATATTCGATGCAAATCACCCATATTATGACAGAATGTTGGCAATATAAAAAGTAGGAAATTGCTTATTATTTCGTACCATCACGGACGACAATGAAATCTATAGATTGAAATTTGTGTGTTTTACGAATAAATAACGGCAAGCAAGTTGCTACAAAATAGAGATTTTCGTGGTTCAAATCGCGCGTGGCGCGATTTTGTTGGCATAAATATAGCATAATCAAACAACATAAACTTCAAAAACTATTCCGATTCATTGTCGACAGGCGCTCCTGAGATCCTCTCGATCATGAACAAACCATGCTCTGGATTCCATAGAAGATGGATTCCAACATCAAAGGGATCAGGATAGAAGCGGACGGGATTCATAGCAACGATAGTCAGCCAGTCCTCAAGTTCTATTTCTAGCTGGCGGCAACTGCAGAGGTCCTCATGGTTCATCTTGCAGGTAATAGAATGTGCCATAATAAGAAGAAGCAGGCAGAGGCCAAAGCCGATGGTTTGGCTATTTCATGCATATCTATTTATACACACCTAAATTATTGATGGTATATACATACAAATTATTGCAAGTGTAGCAAACTATACACATAATATAATAATACAAGACGTACACAAAACCAATAATGCTGCTACAAGAACACAATATATATTCAAAAGCTTTGGTGTAAAGTATATTTCATATTCAAAACTTTTATGGAA
This sequence comes from Isoetes taiwanensis, assembly GCA_021234155.1. Lineage (NCBI taxonomy): Eukaryota > Viridiplantae > Streptophyta > Lycopodiopsida > Isoetales > Isoetaceae > Isoetes > Isoetes taiwanensis. The sequence goes on from JAJEKV010000063.1 coordinate 1,723,669, forward strand.
AGTGTATTTTCGGTATACATATATATCAAAAGAGTTCAGGGAAAAAATTACTAAAGTCATATTTTAGTTTAGCTAGAACAACTTTGGCTAATTTAACCCAAAATACATAGGAAATCTTTCGAATGTTTGGCTAAAGTTGAATAATTTTCCTTTACTAGTTTTGAATGTTTGGCTATTTTTTGTTTGAATCTTTATATAAACTTTAGCCAAACATTTATGCTATGCCAAACTTTTTATTGTACGAACATATTAATAATAGAAATCTACTAGTTGAAGAACAAAAAACTGTCCATCTAATATAGTATTAGCAACCTCTATTCCATAATCTCATGAATAATCTCATATTTTACATTAGCTATTAAAAAGTATGGCTAATCTATCCCTAAATGCATAGGAAAACTTTCGAACGTTTGGCTAAAGTGGAAGAATTTTTCCTCTCCTTCTTTCTTATGTTTGGCTAAACCTTGGTGTAAGGGAGGTCAACTTTAAAAATATTTGGCGATTTTTTTCTTTTTTCCAAAAATTCCCTCCTTTATAGTTTAGCCGTACTTTTTCCAAAAATGTCCAAAAAATCGCCATTTGGCTAATATTAGCCGCTATTTTTTTCCCTGAAAGAGTTCCCTTTCTAGAATGATTTTCTCAAGGTCCCTGTCAATTTCCCCTATCTGATCAAGTAGCGGGTATAGTGTTTGTATCTCTTCGACCGTTTTCCCTGAAGCTATTTCTTGCAAGACACTGACAAAACGAAGTAGGAAGTCATCTTTGCTAAACATATCAGGATGATAAGATGGCGGATTTAATGACTGTGACTGATTGAAGCAACACTTTAGGGCGTCATCATCAACCATGATCATGCCTTCCTTTTCCTCAACACCTAGGGCATCCATCATGTTGCGCAAGCATTTCACAAATATCTTTTTACCTGTCGGATCTTTAGGGTTTGTGAATGAAACACATTTGCTTTGATCCCAGATGGATGCCCAATCTCTATTTAGCTGAGGCACTACTTTCAAAACTTCCTGTATATTTCTATGCTCCATAGATGACCAAATTGCACAACGAAACATACTGAAGGCCTGGTCCAACATCTCCTTCAGATAAGGGCGCGGGTAAACATATTTGGTACGCGTCTCAAATGGTTGTTGCGCATACCATAACTTATCAAACGTTGCTTTAGGTAACGTTCTACATAGCACACCATTCAAATCAAAGACCAGTACTTTTGGGGAAGCCGAATCATGTCTGTAACGCAAACAATAAAGTATGAGATGAAAGAAATGGAACAAGAAAACACGCCAGGCGCGATTTCATTAATGATGCATGTCAACAAAATCTAAAAATATGAAAGTCAAGGAAACTCTAAATCACGCGAGACGCGATTTCTATATGCTTGTCGTTTGTAAAATGCATGGATATCATAAGAAAACGAGCATTGGCACAATACCTTTCTTCTTCATCAATCCCTGTGGTGTCTTCTTCCGTTGCATCCTTATTCTGAGTTGTCTCCGGTCTGCTAGAAGCACCAACCACATCAGTTGAGATCTGTACAGTTTGAACTATGCTTGATAGTTCATTACTCTTTACGCTAACCTGACTAGAGCTTTCGGATTTGGACTCTCCTTCAACATCATCCTTGTTATTATCATCATCCTTGTTATTTTCTTCCTGTTCTATATTTTCACCGTCAAGGATGTTCACAGGCATGTCGACAAATATCGGGACCACTGTCTGCTCTTCGTTGATATTCATGCTGATGCCAACCATGAGTTGTCTCATAGACTCCCATTCTTTAGCCAAATCTGCAGGTATTTCGGCCTTAGAGGTAGAAGCTTTGCTTTTTGCACTGCCGATTGGTCCCCTAGGTGCTTCCTCTAGTACTTTCTCAAAGAAGAGGTCCAAGAAATTTTTGGCTCGATCATCGGAGACGACGCTCTGGCATTTCCTTGCTAACTTCAAAGCTTCCCTACCGATGTAATCTCCAACGTGAAGCTCCCAACAAGTTGTCCCCAATGGGCAAAATGCTTCAATGAGATAATGAGAAAGGTCCATAGAGAACCCCTTCTTGTTTAGCTTCCCCTTATGTGACGTTAGGAGCTCATACTTAATGTGCTCCACAAGAACGGGGTCGGCCTGGTTTTCTTCCTCTTCTTCCTCTAGTTGTTCCACGTCCTTGATACCCTTCCCCTTATCTTCTTGCTCCAGATAGAAGACGTTTCGCAGGATGCGTTCATCTAGCTGATAGCACTGCCATGCAAGTTTGTCTCCATCTGGTTTTCCCTTAAGCCTTTCATATTCCTTATCATCCATCATGGCTATCATAATGATAAGTACATGAGAAATTTTACTTGCTGTGCTAAAGTCACTGTCCCTGTTTTCATCTATGAGGATCGCCTGTCGTACGACTTTGACGCATTCTAAGTCATTTGCAGCAGTTAGAGCATATGCGTAGGACATGTCGGAGGGGCATATAGTGACAATTGTGTAATTCATTTCCGTCGTGCAACCACCGCATATGTTGTAGAACGTATTATAGTCTTCAAGCGACCATCTGGTGCCTCGGCTATCAAGCACGAATAGTGTGATATCATGGGGACCTGCACCCACATCTGGCAATGCACACTTGAAACCAGTGGACACTTGATAAAAGAATGTGGATTCCGTCTCCAGGGTCTGCTTCACCAATGCGACTTTTCTTTTCAAGCCGGATGCAACTTTCGTGTGAATCCCTTTAAGGTTTGCAACGTTCTTCAACTTTTGCTGTTTGACAAAGTCTTTGGACCAAAAGACATACTTCTTCATGTCGTCGTTGGAGACGTTGTATTTTTGCATGAGTCGTAGCTCTGACAACGACTAGTCCCCTGTAAGCCTTTGTAATTCCTCCCCAACTGCCTTCTTGAGCACTCTAATATTTTTCAGTTGGTCGCATGCCTCTTCAAATGTCCTTTATTGCTGAGGTTTTCTTATAAAGGATTTCCTTTCTGATTAACCTGTCCAGAACTGAGATCAGTTCTTCATCGTCCAATCCCTGGACCTTCCTCATCTCTGTTGTATGGAGATCAAAAATTGATGTGTTAACAGGAGGAAATCTGCCTTGTGAATCTGGCAACTTCTTCTCCACGTAGGCATCCCAGAATTCATTCCATTTCTCCCATACCTGATATGAAGAAAAAATTATTTTGCAGGCATCCTTGGGTACAGTTTGGACTTCGGAAGCATCTCCCTTTTCATATCCTTTTTTTTCTTTGATCTGGTGCTCTTAGTTTTGTCCTGTATTATCGTCAGACAAAGTGTCCTTTCCAGCAACTTGAATTCAGCGCTTTTGGACTGGCCCTGTCTGGTCGGCATTGGCTTCCCATATTCAATCCACTGGTTTCGAGCATGCCGCAGTTGCTCTATATAGGGACTGCAAAAAATAACTTTGTTAGCTCCAGGTTAACACCTAATCGTGGATTCAAACAATCCTTCCAGTTTGAAATCGCACCAGGTGCGATTTGTCTACTATGTAGAGAAACGGTTGCATTGAATGCTAGCCGTATCTCTTCAAATAGGCAAATCGCGCCTGGCGCGATTTCAAATTAGAATGGGCTTCCTAGAATGGTAGCCGTTTCTCTTCAAATAAGCAAATCGCGCCTGGCGCGATTTCATATTAGAATGCAAATTGCGCCATGCGCGATTTGCCTATTGCACCACGCGCGATTTGCCTATGATAGTCGTTTCTCCTCAGAGTAGGCAAATCGCGCATGGCGCGATTTGCATTCTAATATGTAATCGCGCCAGGCGCGATTTGTTTATTTGAAGAGATCTGGGCCTCAATTGAGTGCTGGCCATCTATTATCATGAAATGTACGTCTTGGTTGTTGATGAAGTCCTCCAGCTTGCTCCACATGATTACCTTCTTTGTTCTCATATCGTAAGGCACTACATCTGCAGGCATTAGCACCTGCCCTGGATTTTCGATCATGCTGTTCACTATCTCCAAGGAGTGCTGCTTGTCGTACCTTCTGCTGACATAAATGGCTTTAGTGGCCCAGAAAAGCCTATCCACGTGGACTGGATGGGTGAAATTCAGGCCCAGTTTCCTCATTGCCTCCAACTGCCTGGCCTTGTCATCATCACTTGTAAGGCCTGCTGTCACTTCTGTAGTGTCCCTGCCTCTAGAACTAGCATCTTCCTTATCCTTCACTGCCTGTAGGTAGACACTGCCCGAGGGCCTCGTGCTGATGGCTCGTCGAATAGCTGAAAGCCCTTCGCATATTCTTTTAGGCATCAATGGCTCGCCAACTGTCCAGCCAAATTTGAAGAGGGAATCTGCTGTGTCGTCTGATCTTAATGCAGTCTCTTTAAAAGAGCTAGAACTGCATCGATTGATCTTCTTTAGGCTCTTCTTATTTTTTTGGCCCACTTCAACTAACACTGAACAAGAAGAATCGTCCTCTTCTTCGCATGTGATAAGAATTCCCTGCTTCTTCATTTGATCAGTCTCTCTTACCCTAGACATGAATATAAGGTCTGTCTTCCCACCAGTTTTGAAGATCTCGACATACCATTCTGACCCCTCTATAAGATCTTCTGGACAAATGGAGGTTCTACCTGAGCCTTTATTATTCCAGATGTATCTTCTAACGTCAATACATGCTGGAGGTCTGTAACAGTAACATCTTCATCTGTCCTTTGCTTTTTCTGGGCTGAAGAGGTCTCACTGTGTTTGGTTTTCCTTTTGATTATTTTTTGTGTTCCTGCAAAATTACAGCACATGGGTTAATCTTTTAATGCCAAAATATATGCTAACTTGCAACGTATGCAACAAAAACGCGCTTGGCACGTTTTGAAACTGAAGAGATATTATAAATTTATTAAATTGCGCCAGGGGCGTTATGTCAATATAGATTCGAAGGAAAAGAAACTAACGTAATGACTTATTAAACTGCGCCAGGGGCGTTTTGTCCGAATCAAAAGTAGTTTGTCAATACAGAATCGAAAGATAAGAAACTAACACTAATGCTTGGAATTGCAACAAATACACACTTGGCGCGCTTTAGAAGTGACCTTAAAGAGTTCAATCTTCATCTCAAGATACAACTAACTATAAAAAGACAACTAACTACTGAATACTGTTCAATTAAGTATATAAGATTAAAACAGCACATACAACATTGAAAGAAAACACAACATGAACACATACATATATTTGCATAACATTTTGCATATATTTGCATACATTTTGAGACATATGAACTCAAGTATTAGAGGATATATGCTTCTTATCGGATAATAACTCTACTATTAAAGAAAAACATCCTAAAAACCTAACAAAAAGGACACAGAAATAAAATACAGAACAAAAACACTGATTAATACCTGAGGCGCTGGCTGGATTTGTGCTTTCTGCTTGTTCAGCAAGCTCCAGGGTTGATTTGGCCTGTCGCCCACCTCTACCTGCGCCTCGGCCGCAGCTGCCAGATCCTCTAGACGCCATAGAACTGCAAGTGCGGATAATATGAGACTGAAGTTTTGGTTTAAACTTATATGTATGCGTTGATAATCTAAGCCGTCAGATTAGAACCGTAAATTCAAATTCGCATCATTTTAAAATTATACCGCCTAAATTAACCGCCTGTCCTGCTCATTTACAATTTTAAAATGTCCTGCTCATTTACAATTTTAAAATGTGCTTTTCTTTTTAATGCAATTTCAAGAAAACAATTAATTCTTATTTTCAAGAAACGCATATGTGGCAAGCTACTACCACCTAATCGGCCACCTACTCTCAGAGCGCCCTCAATCGACCCATCCTCAGAGCGCCTTCAATCCGAATATTATCGACCCATTTTGAGCGCCCAAGATCATCGACCCAAGATCAATTGACCGTCCCAAGATCAACCGAGATGTCTGCTGAACTAAGGTGAGTGTGATTCCATTCTGAATATGCACATCCTCGTCCTGTTTTTTTCCCAATGCCAATTCTAGCGTTCTGGTTGTTTATCAGTGTCGGAGAAGAATGCTATCTTTTAACAACAAACTTGAAGCGCCGAGTAGGATTATGTAAAGTCGAAGATCTGAATCCAAATTCTATGTGTCATGGTGTTCCTCTTGGAAATAGTTTCTGTAAGATTTCCATTATAAATTGCAATTATGAAGATGAGGCTCTTCCACAAAGACATCCCGGTGGCGATACAGTTGGGGAAAGCGTGGGCACATTTGTAGCATGGCCAAAAGAACGTCTGAAAAAGGTATGTCTATGAGGATACTAAAAAAAATATGAATAGATCATAACATCTGCGTGGTGTTGTGAATTTTGAATTCTTTGATGCTCTTTAGCCAGTCTTATCAACCCCATGAAACCACACATTAATTAAAACGTGTAGTTTCTTTGAAACGGACCTAGCCCCTTAGACTAGGCTGTTGCACATTCATAAGACTTATAGATACATCCCAATATTAATACTCTCATTCATAAGAGTATTTCGTAAAGACCAAACTCCTTTGAGTCTTGGCATAATACAACTCCTATAGCTCAACAGGTCACTCCGAATTCCCCTCCTTATAGGTCACTGAGGATGGCTCGGGAAAACGCTCTGCTCGCACAACTTCATGCCCAGTCTCTCCCTCTGAATACCGCGTTCTCAGCTCAGGACGTGCCCTCTTAAACATACACAGACAATACAAGGTAGTTAGTCCACAAGGACTAAGTGGGGAGGAAACATTTCGGGAACCTTCACAACATCAAAATCCCACATATAACATCACCCACAAAGTAATCTAGCATATCCATAAAAGATAAGAACAACAATAATTTTACCTGCTCCACTACGCCCTGCATTAGTTAGAACTCAGACTACAAGCAGGTTTACATTCACATCAACCTTCTGTATATATGCACATATGCCAAGCGTAATCCTTGGGTTGCGACCCCAAGGAGACCACTCTCTCCATCTGTATGTACAGGGTTTAACTCATCCGTCAGACCATCTGGCTCGGATGCGGAGTTACACGGCCACCCCACCCCTCCGAAGGTGGGCCGTAAATGCAACATGCCATCCGTCTAGCTATCTAGAGCGGATGCAGAGTCTCACGGCCACTCCACCCCTCTGAAGGTGGGCCGTTTGCAAGATGCAACATCATCCATCATGACTTTACAAGATAGAATATCACCAATAGAGATATCATAGAAACCTCATGCATCTTACTTCCAAGAATAGCCACCGAGCAATGCAATGCAATAGAATGAGGTTCATCAAGATATTCATAACCAAGTGACAACATGTCATTGCACATCTCAAAGCAAAAACATGAACTCCCTTAACATATAAGCAACCATAACTTTCATGTAATATCTTAATCGAATGTCTAGAGATAATGACATTCATGCTACCTCATCATGACGTCTAATACCACAAGATGGTCCTTACCATATCCATAGCAAAAGAGATCACAACACCCATGCGCCCATCTATTCTAGCATCATAGAATCTACATGCTACTCTAACAAAATACTGGCGGTATACCTTCCAGGGTATGGTTATCAAGCTAGCCTCTATTCTCAAAGCTTCCGTGAACTAGGCTATATACAATGGTACAAGCCTGGAGCAAAGAACTCTATGATCCCACCCTATAATAAGATATCTTAAAAAGGTTTGTAAGAATCCTCGTACTCAATTCATATACTAGCTATCTAGGCGCACAAATAAACACATGCCGCAATGGCCAGCATACAGGTCAAGACAGATAGGTTATCAACAATGCCCTGGAGATACATACACAACGAGCCCTCCCACCAAAAAAAAAGCATGGCACAATAGTTTTGGGCTGCTCCCTAAGTATAACCTAAGGCTATGTTCAATAACTTAGAATATATCAACATATCCCAATTATGGTTCTTTCCACTAGTTAACTCAACTTGTTTATCTTGCTAGTTCCAACTAAGCCAGAAGCGCCCATGCCTCTCAAGACTTCTCTTCCTTCCACATCACACATTTGATATTTATCAATTATTCACTTAGCTATACTAATATTCCATTCAATTCCCTACTTTTCTTCCCTAGCTTTTCTATAATTTCTACCAAGTGACCCAAGCCATGGAAAGACCCACCTCAAACTTATGTACTTGTTCAAACATTCTGTGTCAGAGACTAGCAAGACAGATAGTTTCATACAACTGTACTAGTTTACCAAATTCCAATATGATTAAGTTTCTCAAGAGGAGAGTTCAGGGTTCTCGGCTAGCTAGGATTTCGGCATCATAAGATTTATTGCCTAACAGGGTTTATTGATGGTAGGAACTCCAAGACTCAACCTAAGGCCCTAAGGCTTTAATTTTAATGGCAAAGTCCAAAGGTATAGTTTTCATAGCTTAGAACGCGTTGATAAATAATTTATGATGGTTCAAACCTTAACACTAATTTAATATCCATGTATGGGGATACCGGACCTTGGTATCCCCCTTAAAAAAAAAGTTACAGTAACAGGAGCTCCCAACTCCTCCAACTTGCTCTCTTCTTTCACAAAAGCAGGCCTTGGCATCGAATTGGATTGATATAGCTTAAGATAGGCTTTTGCATTCCAACTGGAGCAGGAAACCAAGATAGGACGGAGTTTTCATGAGACAAGAATGGATTCTTACAGCTACAGGGTCGATTTTCTACTGTAAGGAGCAGGATTCGGATGACCCATTCAGTTTGTATGGCAGATTACAGAGCCAGACTATCAATCGGCTCCAAGAGATGGGCTTTGCCCCTTCCATGATTCACAAAAATCAGAAATAAACAACCCAATCCTCACACAAGTAGAATCCCCACCTTAGTTTTCCAGATTGCTTCTGCTTAAAATCGATTTGATCATGATCTCCTTGCTTCAAGCTTCCTTCTCAGCTTTTCGCTTCAAATCCCTTCCGGTCTTTGCCTTATTTGCCGAATCTGCATTTTTTCCTCTCATGCTATTTAATCCTATCTGCTATAATTTTGCCTAATGCAAAAACTCCCAACTGTCGATCTATCCTGCTGCCAGCATTCCGCCAGGTGCCTATTTTGCATGTTATAGGCCGATTTGGTATGACTTTCTTAAGGCAGATTATGCTGCCTGACATGGCCGCATAGCCCACGATTTTGTAGCACCCGCTTTTATGGTGCTCACCAAATATGAAATGCTAAAATAGGACCCCTTAACATTGCACAATGTCTAGACAAAGATAGGTTTGCTAAAACCACACCCCTAAGGTCACTAGGTTCGTTACATTCTTGGGATTGGTCATACTGGCTGGAGGCCATCAAATGATTTCAATGTTTTCGACATTGCATATAAAAAAACATAATAAAAAAAACATTGCGCATAAAAAAACATTTTCGCAAAAATTGCGCCACGCGCGAGTTTGTATTCATATTCAAAAAATAGATGTACATTTCTTCTTCTGTGAAAATGCGCCAGGCGCGAGTTCTTTCTAAACTAACATAGAAGGCTGTACATATCTAACATAGGAGGCTCTCTACAAGATGTCACATAGGCCCACTTCGTCGGCTACATACCGAGTCCAGTCCCAATTGTACCACTCTCGTATGACATCATCATCCCATTCATGTGGAATGTCGAGTCTCCAAATCAGAGTGTCACGTCGATCTCGGGCCTTCCTAATCATATCCTCATATTTATTTGTTGGCATAAGGTTTACTAAGAGCATGAGGAGCCGCATGAACCCTGTGATGCGATAGTAGCATTCCCATGGTCCCTGATACAGACTGTCGTATGGCTTGTGATATGGAGCAAGCACAGGGGAGTGGTCCACGGCGAATGGGTTATTGGAAGTATGGCAAATACTATGTAAATGTTATTCCTAAAGTCACCTAATAATATAAAGGGGCATAGGATAACATAGCATTTGGATGTGAAGAACCATTGATATTTATGGAAGGGGTCGAGGCACTATCATTGGGATGGATATTGGTTGAGAAAAAGACCATAGATAATGTCCCATATGATAAGTCATACAATCTAATTAAAGGCAAGGAGATATTTTGAGAAAAAGGCAACTGCCTGCTAAAAAAAGGCTAAAGTCGCAGAGAGATCTATAAATAGAACCAAAACTTCAGTTGGACATATCTCCGCAACCAAATCGTTGGAACTGGCTCGGAGTCTAGTTTCCGAATTGGGGCGGCAGATTCCGTAGTTCATCCGGAAGAGAGAGTAATGGCCGAAAAGGTGACAAGGGGTCACAGATCACTGCCATAGCGACTTCACAGATTTGTAATTGTTTTTATAATGAGTGGCTACTTGGAGTAGCTAGTTTAGTCTGGAAGGCCAATAAGAGCTTTGTATTTGCCATAGAGCACTTGTGTTTTGCCATAACCCAGTGGATCCGGTTGGGTGGTTAATGGTGCTGCCATATCAATTGTGCATGAATAAAGTTTCTTTAGTCCGGTGTTCTATTATTTCATTATGGTTCTATGATTCTGCGTTGCCACAACTTCCCAAATATATATGAATCGTATCAGCTTGTCCAGCTCTCTTTGTAGGTTTTGAACAGCACAATTTAGTAGTATCTTGTATAGGGTCCAGCGTTGATTGTCGTCCAAAGGAAGTATAGTTGAACGAGAATCAGCCATGTGTAATTCACTAGAACGACAAAAATTAACTAATTAGCAAATGATATTCCTCTACCCAGAAAATAATTGTAAAGATTCAAAATAGTTCAAAACGCGCCAGATGCATTTTCTATAGTGTGTTTTTTCAAAGATCTACTTCACACGCGCCTGGCGCGATTTGTATAAAGTAGTAGGAAATACAAAGGCCAAACTAGAAACGCGCCTGGCGCGATTTAATTAAACTAGTAGGAAATAGAAAGCCAAACTAGAAATGCGCCAAGCGCGATTTCGTCCAAGAGCATAATGCAGTAGAAATAGCAGATACGAAATAGAATAAGAGCACATAGTAATAGAATAAGAATAGAATATGAAGCCAGTGAAATAGAATAAGGGCCAGTGGAATAGAATAAGAGCCAGTGGAATAGAATAAGAGCCAGTGAAATAGAATAAGAGCCAGTGAAATAGAATATGAAGCCATTGAAATAGAATAAGAGCCAGTGAAATAGAATATGAACCCAGTGGAATAGAATAAGAGCCAGTGAAATAGAATATGAACCCAGTGGAATAGAATAAGAGCCAGTGAAATAGAATATGAAACCAGTGGAATAGAATATGAGCAGATAGAATAAGATCATATAAGCAGATATGAATAAGATCATATCAGATAGAATAAGATCATATCAGATAGAATAATATAGAGTAGATAGAGCAGATAGAACAAGAATAAGAATAATATGAACACAACTAAAAGAAAAGCAGATAGAACAAGAGCAACAGCTACAGCAGATATATAATACACAGTATTATTTAGTTCATTTTCTGAATGTATATGTTCTAAACAAAAGAATACCTAGAAAAGAAATAAGAATAAGAGATATGCATAGGAGAACTTCAAGAATATACAAGAACTACAAGAAGATAACAGACTTTAAGTAAAAGTTAGGAAATACCAACCTATTTGTGTTCTGTACCCGAGACTGGAAGCCGTGAAATTGGAATAGCCTGGTTGCAATATCAGAGAAGAACCCGAAAAGCCAAAAAGTCTAGAAGCCGAAAAGCAGATAGCAGAGAAGCAGAAAAGCAGATAGAAATTGAAAAAGCGAGAAAAGCGGATAGCGATAGAAGTTGAAACAAAAAAAGAGAAGTTTAAAAAGTAGAAGCCGAATCAATGCGAAGCCGAGTTCGGATGCAGAACGAGTTCGAATGCAGAAGCACAAGTTCGAAAGCAGAAAAGTTCGAAAGTGAGAGAGAAAAGTTCGAAAAGGAATGTTAACTGGAAATAATAACTGCTTTAAAAAATCCGTACCGCGCCATAATAACTGCCGCGAAAATTTATTACAAGGGGTTAAGGTTATAAGTTAGAAGGGTTAATAGTTTTAAGGTTATAAGTTTAAAAGTTTAGAATTAGAATTTAGAAGTTAAGGTTATAAGTTAATAGTTAAGGTTATAAGTTAATAGTTAATGTTATAAGTTTATGAATTAGAATTTAGAAGTTAAGGTTATACTTAGAATTAGAATTTAGAAGTTTATTATGAATTAGAATTTAGAAGTTATTAAGTTAATAGTTAATGTTAATAGTTAAAGTTCTAAGTTTAAAAGTTTATGAATTAGAACTTCTAACCTTAAAACTTTTAACCTATAATAACCCTCTAACCTTAAAACTTCTAACCTATAATAACCTATAATAAACTTCTTAACCTTAAAACTGCTAACCTATAATAACCTTAAAAGTTGTTTCTAAGGTTACAACTTTTAAGGTTATTATAGGTCTAACCTATAATAATCTTAAAAGTTATTTCTAAGGTTACAACATTTAAGGTTATTATAGGTTAAAAGTTAGAAGGTTAGAAGGTAGAGGGTTTTATTTATATATAATGTTGAGGAAAATAACTTGGGCAATCCCATTATATAAATAGAATGATTAAATAGAATAAGACGTATGAGGCTTTCATTTAAGAATATGTTAGGGAGATGTTATTTGGATATGCTAACTTACTTTATGTTTTTATGCATTTTAGGTCAATGGCATGCAACATGCTAAAAAAATGCCCCCAATGATGCTGATCAAGGCAAGGAAAAATCCCCAAATAATGAAGATGATGCCCAAGGAAAGGAAAATACCTCAAATGATGTTGATGATGGCAAACGAAAGGAAAAGACTCCAAATGATGTTGATGATGGCAAAGGAAAGGAAAAGACCACAAATGAAAAGGATGATGCCAAAGGAAAGGAAATTGTACTTTATACTCGGGTCGATTGGAAAAACAAAAAGGTCAAGATCATGCATGCATGCAACAGAGAGGCAGTAGGAGAAGGGATTATTGTTCTAGCAGATCCTATCAATGCAGTCAATGATGAAAGATTAGGGAAGGATAGGTTAGGTGTGGCAATCTCAAAATTATATGACAATTGGAAGGAAAAGGGGTCAGGCAAACAAGAATGCCTTGCTTGTGTGAAGCAACTAGAGGTTCCAACTATTGTTCCATGGCCTAGGGACAGTATTCAACTGGAGGGGAACTACATGTTTCCTATAGATTCAGAACCATTGTCAATAATGTTCACACAGTGTAGCAAGAGGCCACTTCCAACTTTCAAACATTATCCCACCAAAAGATGCAAGTCAGATTATGATTGTTCTCCTGAAGCCCTAATGAAGGTTAGAGGAAGTGAATGTTGTTGGACCTCCTGTATTAGAATGTTCACAATAGACGAGACGGTGGGAGCAAGAGCTACATATCAGGAACATAAGTGTGATAGCAGGAGGAATTTCATGTACACCATATTTGGCTATGCAATTCAGGATGAAAGATCAAAGAAGAAAAGATTCCCATTGAACGGAAAGTGGATATGTTCAAAAGCATGGATGGCTATACATGAAATTCCAACCTCTTCTTGGCACAACTGGCAAAAGAGACATGAAAATAGTAGTAAAATTGCATTGCACGGGAACACTGGCCTGGTAAGGCCTACCTCAAGAACTATAGCTGCAAAGGAAATATTTGAAAGATATGTGGATTTCAATGCAGAAAACATGCCACATAACAGTAAGAAGGATGAACAAGGTAGAGTTATTGTTGAAAAGAGATTGCCCTCCCATTGTACCCAGAAGAGCATATTAGAGGAAATAAATGCATTGCTTCGGGAAATTGGAGTGGCCTCTATATCCCAGCCCAGTTTTAGTAGGCTATGGAATAAGCATTTCAAGCATGTGACCATAGCAACTTTAAACAACTTTGCAAAGTGCAATTTATGTGCTAAGCTGAAGGAGACACTAGATAAGACTGTGCAACCAAGTCTAAGGGCAAAGATAAGGGAACATATGAAGGATCATATGATAGATCAACTATCATGTAGATCAACTTATTGGATATGGAGGACCTTATCTGCAATGGAACCTAATAACTATCTATGTATTATACATGATAAAATGGATTAACAGAAGACTTGTCTTCCACAATTCAAGTACATTCCTAAGTCATGTGGAAGATCATACCCTTTGCAGATTTCAATAACTGGGGCAATATTGCATGGGCAGTCTCAGACCTACTATGGCCATTTCAGTTTAGAGTTGTGGAGTGATGGTCCAGATTTTCACATTGGGAGTATCATGAGGTGTTTAAGAAACTATGAGAATGGTTACAATGGTCACCTTCAGGATCCTACAGCTAGCCAGGCACTACATAGTATATTGTTGGATGGAACCCCTAATAGTATTGATTAGCAAGGCAAGGTTTAGGAGGCATGGACCTAATGAACATGTTGGAGCTTCAATATCTCGTGCTAAACCTCGACATCTGCCCAGAAAGCTCCTCTTGCAACTAGATAATTGTGCTGGTCAAAATAAAAACAGGTGGATGTTTTCTTTTCTATCCTACTATTGAGACAACAGACAGTTACCCACTTTCCCAGGCTATTGGAAATATTTCATGGATGTACAAATCCATCTCCTATAGGATCTCTCATAGAAGAAGTGCCTGATTGGAAGAGTTTTGTAGATGGTTATGCTCTCGACGTGGAAGGTCGTTCTAGACCTCTTCAATTCACTTTTTGGGTGAGAGAAGGGATTCCAATCATGCAATGGAAAATGAGACCTTCAGAGGAGAAGTGGAGAGATGGGGCAGAAATTTGGCACAGGGATGCAAATGGCAAGCCTATGATACCTCCTGGTCAACCAAAAGCTCTAAAACCAACTGAAGAAGTGAAGCAATTGGGATTGACTAAGGAGCATCAATGACTACATCAAGCATTGGCAAGCTAATTCGGATGAGACTAATCGTGCATTGATAGATTATTGGAAGAAGGTGATCAACTTGTTGGATGAGGTAGACACATCCTTAGAAGAGCTGAAAGAAGGGTGGTTCCCTAAAAGTAGGTGGAAAACATTAGCTGGTGCTGACGAAGATGATGGTACCATTAGTAGCATTGTTAAGGCATATGCTCCTCCTCAATCTGATAAACACTATGTTGGTCCTAAGAAGGATAGGCCAAAATATCTAGGCATGGATTGTTATGAACCTTCTCTCGGCGTGGAGTGCCACCAATTTGTAGTAGTAAAACCAGCAGATCTAGAGACCTATCCAGTGTGGTTGGGATACACTATCTCGGATATTTGCAAAGAAGAAGGTGATGTTAACTTCAATAAGGTGCGCGTAGAATGGTGATGGACTCCAAAAACTATTCCAAGTAAAACAGCGACAATACCTCAGGATGTAAGGAATAAGGCTATCATATCCTTGGGGATGCTGGTGGAAAAATGAAAAACTATATAAATATGTTTTCTACATTACTATGTATCAATCACAGTTAATAAAAGTTGTGTACTACTTGAGCAGTGTGATATATGATTTTGTAATTTGAAGTTAAGGTGTGAATTTATATTAAGGTGTGTGATTATATGTTAACGTGTAGTGACTTGGGTCAAGTTACTAAAAAATTGCAATTAAAAATGTATCCCAAAATCAAGACATAATCCCAATTTACTTGAATGATGGTTATTTTTAAAATTAGGGACTGGAAGATTGTGTATTTTTGACCTATGTTATATTATGCTCTTGGCCAATGGCCAAGTTTTGGCCTTTCCTTAAGATTTTAAAGGGATGCTCCTGTTGGCAAACCAGAGCTTGCACTTGCAAAAGGTATGCCCAATTTTCTGTCGTCTCTCTTATTTTTACAAGACCAGAGCTGTTACATTTTGCTTTATTGATCTATTTCTATTATTATCATTTAAAAAATACATATATGTAGCATTTAGCTTTCAATGCATGCTCATGCTTGACAAATAAAACTTGCTTATGGGAGCTACGGCCTTGTTTCTAGTCTTTGTAAAATTAAAATACCAAATGCTTTTTCTCATGTTTGACGTGTTCACATTAGGAATCTAGAGTTACGTGCCTAGCATTCTTTTAGGGTCTGCCTTAAGAGGATGTCCTGCAAGTTTTGTGGATATGCATAATGATTGTGTTAGTTTTTGAAGGTACCAAAAGGAGAAGGCAACAAAGAGCTTTAGAATTACTCAGTAGGTATCTCGCTTTGAATCCATGTTTTATATATGGTTAGATGATTGTGTGCTATAGTTGTATGTTCAATGCATCATAGATTAAGTGCTGCTTTTATATTCTTAATTTTAGATGATTGTGTGCTATAGTTGTATGTTCAATGCATCATAGATTAAGTGCATCACAGATTAAGTGCTGCTTTTATATTCTTAATTTTTGCGCATTTAGATTTAATATTCTCTTGGTTATGCCATATTGATAACGGATATGCTCATTAGTGCCAACTTTTAGTTGGAAGAAAGAAGTATCAAGAAGATAAACACAATGTTAGATCTCTAGGTTCATGCTTTGAGCTTTTGAGTAATATATGTTAGTGAGACCTTATAGATTATAACGAGACAAATTTAAAGGAATAAACTACAGATCTTATAATAAGTTTGCAACTTAGTTATTATGAAAAAGAAGCATGTGCTATTTACCAAGATTGTATGATTTGTTGTAGTCTGTTCTCCATAGTTAGAAGCCAAAGTGCATTAGAAGGCTTATTATAGGTCAGCTTTAAGCTTTGAAATTTTTGTTTTGGTTGGAAATAACTCTTCGAAATGCTAGATTATGACTTGACAACTTTGATTGGGAATGATCTTAAAGATTTCTCCAAATATATTGTAGTATTTGCATATAGTATAGTGTGACTGAGATGCCGACATCGTCAGTATATGAAAGCTAATAGTACTCATTATGGACATTCATATATACTTTTATTTGTGTCGGAACCATGATTTTCTGAAGATGCCACTTGAAATGGCAATGGTTGGAGCAATGATAGAAGTGGCTTGGAAAGACATTGTGTGTTCGAAGAAAGAGAGTGGCCTCGGCATGATGGACTTATCGCTTCATAGTGAGGTCTCACCTGCCATTGCCAACATGCCATATGCCGCCTCCACCTCGACCACCATCCCTTGTGCTGCCACCGCCAAACCTATTGCTGCAGCTCCTGCCAGCAAATAGGGATTGTGCCTGCACATGATCTCTTGGAATTGTCGGGGCTTCCCATGGCAGAAGGGAGACAGTCTCAACTCTGTTGCCGCCGATATGGACCTCATCTTCCTCATGGAAACATGAGAGCATGCTGGACATAGACTACCTGACTTGCCAGGATACCATCTCTACTCCGTCTTCAATGAATGCACAGGAAAGCGGGGGCACGGAGGGGTCACTTGCTACTACCGAACAGCCCTGGCACAATCAGTTTTCGTGTGTAAGACTGGCAAACATAACAGATACCTGTGGGTGCACGTGTAGAATTGTAGTGGTAGCTCTCTCTTTGTGGCGGCCTACTACTTCCCACATGCCAAGAGCAACTTCTATCACAACCATCTAGGTGTGGATAGGTTGGAGCCCTATGTCGATCTATACGATGACATACAACAGCACAAGCAGGAGGTAGGGTCATGTTCGTTGGAGATTTCAATGCCCGCACTGGCACGGAACAGCCGATGAGATTTGACCCTCTCACAGATGATGTGTTGCATCTGAGCCCTTCAGAAGGAGCTTGGCCATGGGCATCAGCTGACATCCAGGTCTCGCGCTATGGGAGGCAGCTGTTGCTGCTCTGCAGTATCTTTGACCTAGTGATTTGCAATGGACTAGCACAGTGGCCCTCCTCCAGCCAGCACACTTGCAGGTAGGAGAACCAGGGAGGTGGGTTCAGCATGATAGACTATGTTTTGATGGCCGAGCAGGACATGCATCTCGTCAAACATTTTCGAGTGGGAACAACTGGTAGGGATGAGGAGGTGGATTCAGACCACCTATCACTCTACCTGCAGCTGGCTTGGTAGGTTTCTCTAGACGCCTGTCCAACACCTCCTTGTATTCTCCAGCTCAGACTGGACTATGAGCGCGCTCCTACTTACTCCCAGATGCTTAAGGAGGATCTGGCCAGCATCTCGCAATGCTCAACGCTAGATCAGCAGACAGGCAGACTCGTTGACGTCCTCGGGGCTACTGCAGAGAGGTGTTTTGGGAGAAGTCACCCCCGGCAAACCTCGACAGCTACGGCCTTTTCGCGTAACCAGTGGTTCGATGCCAAGTGCAAAGAATGCAAACGCTGGCTCCGCCAAGTCACAGACCCTGCTCTACACTCGGATGCGGTCAAGCAATACCGTACTTTCCTTAAGGCTAGAAAGGCCAGGTACATTGTGGCCCATCAACAATGAATGTTCTTCCTCCTGGAACGTCATCCCAGGACCTTCTGGCGGAGAATGCTCAGGAGGCCAGTGCCGCCCACAGGAAATATCACTCCAGACCAGCGGGGGCAATACCTACAGTAGCTCTACAACCCTGAGGGTGCATGGGCAGCATTACCCCCCTCCCCCTCCCAGCAGGGCCCAATACTGGAACTCACAGAGGTGAAGGTAGCGCAGGGGCTGCAACCTCTAGCCAATGGAAAAGCAGCAGACCTTGATGGCATGCAGGCAGAGTTATTCAAGTGGGCAGGACCATTCATAGCACTGGTACTGACCGATATGTTCAACAAGGCATTGCGGGAAGGTTTTCACCCGCAATGGACCACTAGCAGGGTTGTCCCATTCTACAAGGCAGGAGACCCGCATTGCCCGGCCAATTACCGGACTATCATGATCAGCTCAGTATTTGCAAAGCTCCTCGCTGGGATCCTCGAGCGGCCATGAACTGGGACAATTCCATCCGGTTGCAAGCCGTAGCAGGTTGGAAGGCACTCTATGCAATGGAGAACAATAGTCACAAGGCAGAGCTGTATGATTGGGCCCACCAGTCGCACCTATTCAAGGTGCTAGTAGAACCTGTGATTTTGTACGGGGTCGAGGTCTGGGGCCTAGTGATTTCCCTCGCCACTTGGAATGACTTGGAGCAGGTGCAGAAAGCTTTCTTGGCACGGGCCCTGGGGGTGAAGTCCACAGTCCCGTACCAGATACTGTTGCAGGAAATAGGTTTCTTGCCTCTTCAAAGAGGGGCCCTTGACAGACACATCGTCTACTTCCAGAAGCTGGTCAGCATGGACGATACTCATCTCCCTAACCTCGCTTACACTATGGCAATAGGGCCTCAATGCCTAAAAGCATGCTGGCGGGAAAAGAGAGAAGTGGTTGGCCAGATGGAATGTGCAAGAGCACAGGTGCATCCAAGCGCAAACGGAGGCAGATCACCGCAGTCTCAGACAATACCTTGATGCATGCTTCCTCAGTAAGCTATGGGATGCCAACACCCTTGAATAGGTCAAAACGGCACATTATCAATGCCACATAAATCCCATGTTGGAGCGGGGCCCGTAATGTTACCTGCAAAGTGCAGATCCATTGCCTCTATCTGCACAGGTGCATGCCATCTCCGGATTGAGACATGGAGATGGGTTGGGGAGCTGCGTCAGGAGAGGCTTTGTCAACGCTGTCAAGTTGGAGTTGTGGAAGACGAATGCCACACCCTTCAGAGTTGTCTGGCATATGATGACATTCGGATACGCTATGCTGAGTTGGTCCGTCATGGCCAGCCCCTGCATGAGATGCTGAGCACGAGCTCGGTACGGAAGTTGGGCTCATACATTCAAGAGATCATGGATCGTCGTAATACGCTTGCTATGCCTTTTGTTTGGATCCCATAGGCCAATTGGTTTTCATGGAC
The DNA here is from genome assembly GCA_021234155.1 of Isoetes taiwanensis. Taxonomy (NCBI): domain Eukaryota; kingdom Viridiplantae; phylum Streptophyta; class Lycopodiopsida; order Isoetales; family Isoetaceae; genus Isoetes; species Isoetes taiwanensis. The sequence goes on from JAJEKV010000063.1 coordinate 1,743,395, forward strand.
AATAAAAACTCTATTCTATTCTATTATATTCTTAATCTCAAAGTTCATTTAGAGAATTCTTTTTAGTCAAACACAATCATATAGCATGTGCTCGCTTGTCCATGCTTTATAGCATTTGCATGCTTTTGGCAAGTTCTCCATTGTCCCTTGCATGTCTTGGGCTCTATTTTATTCATTGAAACCATCTTCCCGTACTTCCCCCTCCCTTCTCTCGAGTTCTCAAAGCTTGAAAGGAGGTAAGCTCATTGGCTACCTTGCATTTCCTTCAAATTGATCTCATGCCTCTTCTCCCTTACTGTGGGTACCTTTGGCCCATGTTTCTAGCTCAGCTGCATTTTTGGTATTCCAATTCTTGGTAGTAGGTTAAAGACATTTGCAGGTTCACTTGTCTAGATTACTTCATTTGGAAGTCCGTTATAGGTAATATCCCCTTGCAGCCCGACTCAATGAATGAGTGTGTGTGGAGATTTATAACAGATATTTTATTTGGGGGGAGGGGGACCATTTTAATCAAGCGTATTAATACAGGCAACTCATAATGCAACCCCATCAGTCTCCATCAACTCATCAACAACTACTAGTCCCATAGGTGAATCACACATTGTTTTGGTCTAGAGTGCGGGAGAAAAGTATTTCTCCAAAATAGTTTATTCTCTTGTGGCAAGTTGTACAGCGGTATTGAGGATTAATGTCCGGGTTCATCCCTTCAAGCCAACTGTCAGTTCTCTTTGCCCGATTTGCAAAGTTTCACCTGAATAAATGGAGCATAATTTTGTATTATATTGTGATCTCTGTCCCATTTGGTCAGCTGTACGTTCTTTTTTTCGTACTCAACTTAGTTAACAAATTCTTTTGGGCATTTTCCCTGTTAGCTGGCCTCGCTTCAAGAAGTGGACATTAAATATGTGTTCAATATTTGCAAGGCCCTGGTCTATTTCGTGCATCTAAATGCACCTTCCATGTGGTCTTCGAAGGTTTACATACTCCTTCCATGGGCTTTTACCAAGAGATCAAATCTTGCTTACATGATCAATGATCAATTTTTGGCTTGGATGTTTGCATCCATATGTTAAAGACGAGGTTTGGGTTATCTTCATCTCCCTTGTGTGTTATACCAACCTTATTCTCCTGGCTTCTCACCGAGTATGAGTAATGCTTTAAAGATGCCTTATTGGTTTTCTATTTTAAATCTTTCACCTGACCTTCTTGTGTCGGACTTCCTTGTGAGTGTTGCTAATGATTTGGGTACTCACTTGGCTCATTCTATAGTTGATGGTGCTAAGATTTGTGTTTCTTTGCCTTGTGGCCAAGCTCTGCCTAGTTCAGTTATCATCAATAGTGGCCCTATGTTCTTCAAATTTGATTTGCAGCTACTGAATGGTCCTCAACTTGCTGATTTGTTTCCCCACTCTTTGCAAATTTTCGTGCTAAGCGGGATCGCCCTGCCAATGTTCCTACTTCCTCTTCGACCATCGCTTCTGCTTCCCCCAGATCTGCGTCCTCTAATGATGCAACTAGTAAGGATGTTGATATGCCCTCTGCCTCTAATATGCAGTCTGCACCAGTTTTTAGTGCTGATGCTAGAGCTAAGTTGCAAAGGATTCAAGAGCAGCAGGAACGGCGTGAGAGAGCTACAGATGGCTGGACAAAAGTTAATTTGAAAAAAGCTGCCCCTAATAAATTTGCTCAGTCTGCTTCACAGGCAGGACATCCTAGTGGAGATGGACATGGTAGTGCACAGCAGCATGCCATCATTCCTTTATTAGAGGATGAGGTACTCTGTGGAGGGCCAGAGCAGAGAGGAGGCTCTCCCTTGCCACAATCTGCACATGACATGGAGAGGGTGGAGCAGAGCGGAGGCTCCCCTCTGCCAATTGGTCCAGGACACAATGGAAGGGTGGAACAGAGAGGAGGCTCCCCCTTGCCACTTATTCGCACACGGTGGGCAGACCTCTCAGATGCAGTTAATCTTCCAGGGGTCACTGAGATGGATGTGGAGCATCCTCAACTGCCCACATGAATATTCTTTCTTGGAATGTTAGGGGAGTGGCTTCTTCCCCAAGCAAAAGGAGTAGGTTGTCCCTTTATCTATCTAAGTTCTCCATGGATTTATGTTGTTTTCAGGAGCACAAATGCCGTAAAGGCGATGTTCAAAAGCTGGCTAAAATTTTGGGGCGTGATTATAATGTGCTTGTGGCGGCTGCTGATTCTGCTAAAGCAGGTGTTCTTACGGCATGGAAGCCCTCTTTGAATGTCACTTTCACTCAAGTGAACAGGTTTGGGCGTTGGATAATTGTTAAGTGGAAAGAGCAGGGGCAAGAATGCGGTTTAATAAATGTTTATGCTCACAATTATCCACGTCAAAGGGGAGCTTTGTGGGCCTCTCTTCGTAGCAAAGTTCTCAGGCTAGGCAACAATGTGGCATGGTTGCTCATAGGAGATTTTAATATGATCGAAATTGAGATAGACAGGTGTGGCAGGGGATCACATGTGGTTCAGGGATTTGAGCGGGAGCAATGGCAACGTCTGCTGCATGATTGTGGCCTTGTGGAGGTCGAGGGTGATCAATCCTTCACATGGTGCAATGGATGGACAGGCAGCGGTAGAGCTTACGCCCGACATGATCGTGGCTATTATAATGCAATAGCCGCTGATTTTCTTCAGTTGCAGAGAACTAACTTGCTGGATAGTGCAATCTCAGATCATAATCCACAATGGTTCTCCACCGGACGTCCTCTACGGCGAAGAGCTACAAAACCTACTTCAAGCTCAAGCATTTGAAGGATAGTGAATTCATTGCAGGTTGTAGGAATGCGTGGTCTCGTGAATTCTCTCGTAGTGGTGGCATGGCTGGTGTTGTTGTTGCTCTCAGGGCTGTAAAATCCTTTGCAAAGCAGTGGGGTCATGCACAGGTGGTTTGGACTAGAGGCCAATTAACCGAGTTGTATCAGGAGTTACAGAGATGTCGCGCTCTTGCCCCTTCTTCTGGTATTAGAGAGAAAGCAATCTTGACAGAGATTAAAGCCATTGAGACGGCTCATGTGAATCAAGCCAGGATAAAGGCAGGACTGGAATGGTTTAGATCGGGTGATAGATACTCTCACTTCTTTTTTCGGGCCGCTAAGAGAAGGCGTATGATGGCCTCTATTAACTCCCTTATCTTGCCTGATGGGTCAGAGTGTCTTGATCAGGTCCAACTGAAGCAGTATCTCCATGACCACTTTTCTTCCTTTTTTTCCAGACATCAGCTGCCCTTTCAGGAGGATATGCAATCGGCAGTCTTGTCGAAGGTCCATCCCATTGTATCAGCTGAGCAGCGTGCACACCTAGAATCAGACATCACCATCAATGACTTACATTCAGCTGCTTCTCTTTTAAAAAAGGACAAGTGCCCTGGCCTAGATGGTGTTCCAGTAGAATTTTTCCAGGAAGATTGGGATTGGTTGGGTTGCGATCTTTACAGTGCTTTCTGTGAGTTTCGTAGGTTCAGAAGTTTGGATAAGATCCTCAATACTGGCTGTATTTCTCTTATTCCCAAGTGTAAAGAGCCAAAGACAATATCTGATTGGCGCCCTATTACATTATTGTCTTCCGTGTATAAAATATTTGCGAAGGCCCTTGCAGAAAAAATGCGTGATGTCTTGGCTGTATCAATCTCTCCTACTCAATCTGGATTCTTGCCAAGGAGGTGCATTTTAGACAATGTTGTTGCTGCTTATGAGGCTATGTATTGGGCCAGATTGAAAGGTATGCGTATAGTCTATCTTAAGTTAGATTTTGCCAAGACATATGACATTGTGGATTGGGAATTTTTGGAAAAAAGCCTATTAGCATTGGGCTTTGGTCAGCAGTTCACCAGGGAAGTTATGAAGCTCCATATCTTGGCACGGTCCACCGTGTTGTTTCAGGGGGAAGCCTCCACTGTTTTTTCGGTTGGGCGGGGTGTTCGCCAAGGATGCCCATTAGCTCCACTTTTGTTCACAGTAGTAGCTGAGGTCCTCTCACAGTTATTTGCTAAGGCTGTGCAGGATGGGATAGTCCAGGGGTTGAGTATGGAGGACGGTTCACAGGAAATTTGTAATTAGTATGCTGATGACACGTTTCTCTTTCTTGTTGCTGATGCGGACAATCTTCAAAATGCAAAGCTTCTTCTTGAGACTTTCTCTTTAGCATATGGAGTTCTTGTTGGTTGGCCAAAGTGTTCTGCTGCATTATGGACGCTTGATGGGGTTGTGCCCCCTTATGTTGCTGATTTTCCTTGGAAGGTGCTTCCTCATGGGAAGGCTACTAAACTTCTCGATATTCCTGTGGGCATTCATATTTCTACCTCCGATGCTTGGGATATTATCATCGAAGGGTTGCGAAAGCATTTGTTTTGGTGGAATACTGCTAAGCTCTCTCTGCCAGCGCGAATAACTGTTGCTAAGCATGTTTTAAGTAATTCCCACATCTATATGGCCTCTGCTCTTCTGGCTTCCCAGTCAAAATTTCAGGTGATTGTTACCATTGTCCGTAATTTTATTTGGGATGGGAATGAGGAGCATGTTGTGGTCAAGATTGCATGGTCCAAATGCATTAGGCCAAAATTTGCAGGTGGTTTGGGTATGACAGACTTCCATCTACAGAGTAAGATTCTGATTTCTAAGTTCATTTGGAGGATCCTTAAGGATATGGTTGACTCACCTGGAGTGCGGTTGGTGAAGCAGTCACTTGGTCATTGTCTTCCTTTTGGGAAAGCTTCGTTAAAACCTCTTCTTCCTTGGAGTCTCTTTTATCAGCTATGCCCTTTTCCTAATGCCTCCCCTTTTTTGAAAGGCTTGCTGGAGTCTTGGGAGATAGTACGGAGCTTATTTCATATTGATCTTGTTGCATGTCATCAGTTGAGTGCCCCTTGTTGGTGGATACCTGTGGAAAATAATCTCCCACTTTGTGCCTCAGTTCATCCATTAACTCAACGGCGCTGGAGGTTATCAGGGATCTTAACTGTTGCAGCTTGGTATGATTCTGGCCAGTTAGCGACTTGGCAACTCTTTCAAACAAAATTCTTATTGTCTCGATGGGATAGACCTATTTGGCAAAAGGTTGCCAGTACTCTGCCATTGGCTGCTCCAGAGGCTATCGAAGGGTGCATGTGGGTTTCCCACCAGAGTGTTCACGAGCATAGGCTTGTGAACTCTATGTATAGGCTGCTTGTCAATGGTGAGATCCTTCCGCCATCCACTAAGCGGTCCCTTCAGCTCTCACCTCCTAGTTGGAGACGTATGTGGACTTGGGCTTGGGATAAACTACTCCATCCTAAAGTGGCTGTGCTTTGGTGGCAGATTCTTCACAGATGCCCTCGGGTGAATGTGCTTGTCCACAGATTTGATCCTCGAGTGTCAAATGATTAGACTGATTCAAAAATGTAAATTTCATAAACCAAGGCAAGATTGCTGGGAAATGAGCTGGTGTCCTTCTAGAATCGTCATTAAGACCTCTTTTGAAATCCCTTGGGTTTTAATGATTACAAATCCAAAGAAAAATGAGGTTTCTTTCAAATAAGCTCTATAATAAACCAAACCTTGCACAATAGAGGCTAGTTCCATTTAGTGCATTGAAAACCCCTGTGATCGTCCTTTTAAGGCTTGCCTCATCTATTCCTGTTGTCAAGAGGCCAACGGAAAAGCACAATAATCGGTAGGAGGGTGTCTAATGCCATCTCATGGGAATCGACAGCAAAAAAGTCCCTCACTAACGCCACACAACGCAGCATAGATTTTCAATCTAGGCCTGCAAAATGGTATGCACCGACATCAAAGGGCATATTATGTCAACCTACCTCCCAAGAGTTTGCCTTGGAGCAACCCAAACAAGGTGCTGCGCACAAGGGGTTGCCCTCTGTTGGCACGAGAATGTGTTTTCATGGCTTCCATAGAGAGTGGCTTTGTTCAGGTTTCATCACTCCATGGGTTATTTGTTTTGTATTGTATAACTTAGTCGAAATTAGCAAAACTCTACAATTATACATCCACTAGAAAAGGTGCCCAGTGTTGCTCGGCTTTTCCTCGGGCATTAATTATAAAAACTAATAAAATTGGTGGATTTAAATTTTGTGAAGAAAAATAGGGCGGAAAAGTGGCACTTTGCACTTATAAATCCAAAAAGTACTAACATTGGGGAAGAATTTATCGTACTTGAAGCTTGTACCTTATACCCTTTTGGACTACTCGATTGCCGCATAGCTTTGAATTGCACCTACACTCTTTGATATATTGCCGGATGCTATGCCCTTGACACTTTTGAGGCTATATAGAAAATAGACCTGACCACTAAAAGCAACAGGAGGAAAAACTTACAAAAAATAAAGTCTTTAGTCTAGTGGTAACACACTAGGTCTAGCAACTATAGGTCTCGAGTTCGAGACTGCCCAGAATCGCACTCTGAACTATTGGGTGTCAAAACCCACAGACGCAATGTAAAGTGGTGGGGGCAGGGCCCAACCAAGCAATGTAGTGTACGCAATGTAAAGTGGTGGGGGCAGGGCCCAACCAAGCAATGTAGTGTGGTGTGTGGTCACATGTAAAGTGGTTGGGGGCAGGGCCCAACCAAGCAATGTAGTGTGGTGTGTGGTCACATCTCTAGTTGGATGTTGCCTAGTGGCATGACGTTAAAATACTATCTATCTATCTACCTAAGGATGTATTAGGTTGCTCTCCACATTCGAGTCCTTCCCAATGGCATGGTCATCTCTCCCGATTTGAGTCATTCCCAATGGCATCCTATTAAGAACCAAAACAATGCCAAGCAGCGTGCCATATTAATGTGCCATATCTATGTGTTGTCCTGATAAGTAGAACTCCTAGAGCAAGGGAAAAGGATAGTGCATGTCCTTGTAGGTCTATTATTTTTGTATTCAAATCTCATTTCAGCCATAATTAATAATAGTGTATCAGTTCTAGCTATATCTGTAACATGTTATGGATCTGAGACATGTCATAACTGCCCTCATGATGCTCTGCAGGAGTGGAAATGAGATGAGTATTCACACAATTTTGGCCCTACTAAGTAGTATATCATATCTATATGCTACCCTATTGATTGGAACTCCTCGAACAAGGAGGGATAGCTCTTTGCTTAAAACTTTGCAGATTGGCATGTAAGAAGCAATTCAGATCATAAAAGAAAAATCCATTAAGCTATAAATCGCAATCAAAATTTTGCCATCCCATGTTGTGGTTTGGCTCAAGTATTCAAATGGAAGACTTCAACAATCGCCAGAACACCGGTTAGCCAGTTTTCAGAGTGGCTGCCCAGCAACAAAAATGACTGCCAGTTTACAGCCAATAATGGGTTTGGAGCAGTTATTGGCATATTCTGGGCATATACTGGCATATAACTGGAATATGCCACAAACCCACATGGACGAGGGTTTGCCCCCTTAGGGGCAACCCAAAAGTCGATTAAAGGGAAAATGTCATTTAAAACCATTAAGCAGGATTATGTAATAGGGAAAAAAGAAAGAAAGAATGATTTTTATCATCCACTGAGACCAATCGGCCTATGGGACCCAGAAGGAGCGCAACAAACTTATTACTGTCCGGGTTAAAAAAACCCCCGCTCCAAAGGGTTTTCGAGGGAAAAACCGTGGCAGTAATAAGAATGCTGTCAAACTGTACAAGTAGACATCATCATAAAATAAATGTATATATACATGTCAAGTGTGTGCCCGAGGACATAGCTGATCTCGCATGTCCATAACCTCCTGAAAATACGATCCCAGCACCCGTACGAAAGTCGTGCTCAATGTCACATGTAGCGGCTGGCCAGGCCTGACAAACTCAGCATAGCGCGTCCGGATTTGATCATATGCTGGGCAACTTTGAAGGGTATGAGATTCATCCTCAATGACTCCCATTTGGCAACATTGACAGAGCATGTCCTGGCGTGGCTCACCAATCCATCTGCCCGTCTTAATTCGAAGATGGTGCAAGGGACATGAACAAGCTTTTTGTAGCGAAATAGATCCGAGCCAACCGTTTGTCGCGAAACAACAAGCTCGTGACATTTTCTTACATAAAGGCAGTATTGTGGCCTCCCAACGTCAAATCCATGTTGCCTGCGTGCTTAAATTACCACCAAAGAAATCAAATGACCATCAATAGGACTAGTATTGGTTTAACCATCTGCAAAGTAGTGCTCCATCAAATCCATGTTGCCTGCATGCTTAAATTATCACCAAAGAAATCAAATGAGCATCAACAAGACTATTATTGGTTTAAGTATCTGCAAAGTAGTGCTCCTTCTACAAAAGAGACCATTCTGTGTAAAACAATTACACGAACATATTTCTCTTCCTCAAATCTTTTCTCTTATTTATTCTTTGTTTGGGCCTAAAGTATGTTATCTCCTAACAAAGTTAGTAAACTAATAAAACCAATCTAGGCAGCACTAAACATTTGCCGTAGAATCTACCTGCTTTGAACGACGTTTTAGAATCAAATTACTGAACTATTATCAGTATCTAAGTGCTTTCTTACCATTCAGTGCTTGCTTTTTTCTTTTAACCACCATTAAGATATATGCACAATAAATACAAGGCTATCAACCATTGAAAATAGATAATCAACAAAGAACATAGAAAAAAAACGGCAATAACAACATATTCATCGTTGCACCATCCTGCATGCACAATCAATCAAATCCTGCTTTAAAGCAGAATGAAAAAGCTCAATTGATGTTTTTCATCCATAGTGAAGCATCCAAATGCTAAATCACAAATTGGAAAGAGGCTTCATCCAAGTACAAAATCATCAAAGATCAAATCAAGATATGATGATAAAACCAATATAGAGCCGCACAAGATTTGGAATCAGCGTGTCACTCAAGACAACAGCCCTCATATCATCCAATAGAGCCGCATAAGATTTGGAATCATTAAGCAAAAACCATCGCTTTCTCATGAACCAAAAATAGTAGGTCCATGTTCCTTTTCAAAGTAGAGCATTCAAATAAACAAGAAAATCCAAAACTATTTATAAATTCCCTTATTCATACACAAAATAATGAAAATGATCCTTTGGGAATCTTATGCTGCTTTGTTATCTATTACTATCATCTTTGATGTCCTCGTGTTAAAGATAGTTGTCACGCAAGTAAGAAACATGTTAGACTAGCAGTCCAAGAATGACCGCCATAAAAAATTATGAATGTCCCCTGAATGCTAGATCTCTAGGAACTGCCCATATCATTTGAGTTATGAGCAATTTTATTAGCTTATTTCCAAACCTGTTCCTGCCTGAATTGCAAAATCTATGTGAAAGGACATTTTTCGAATCAATATTCTAGTGAATTCCACGTATTCCTTTTGATACATTAGCATTCCTGCTAAGCATAAAAATGTTTAAACTTATACAATGTTTAGGGCCCCAATACCAGGGACTGAAGAATAGCTACTTCACATTGCAAATCGCGCTTCTATTGTCCCATTGAGCCCTCTCGTTAGTTTCAAAACCTTATGCAGAATATTACAGCACATTTACAACCAAATCATCAACACAATCACAAGTCCCTGTCAACCTGGATGGTGGATGGCTCTGGACAAAATCTCATGACGTCTGATGCACTTGCAAACATCAAATGACGCCGATCCCATTTTACTACTGCTGGAACACCCATATTACTTGTCCAACATGCAATCTGTGATATTGAAATGGCATTTATAGGCCAACCACCCAAACATGCATGCCATCATATTTTGTAGACTTACCTTAGCTCCTGTAAGAGCATTTCACGCTCGAAGGGATCCGCGCTTCAGAGAACAGGGCTGCACCGGATTTGTACAGCTGGGTTTTCCATTCCTTCGTTCCCTTTTGTGCTCATAACCAGGAAACCTTCCTTCCTTATTTTTCATCTTCTAACGATCCAGGAGCTTCTGTGTTGCTTGGCAAGGATGGATTACCTGGTTTTCTGCTGCATATTTCTGCATCTTCCACAAGGTTTCTGGTCAGGGGAGCTGTGCTTCAGGTTAGTGATCAAGTTTTTGGGGAGGAGCTCTACTTTTAAAAGAAGTCTTTTCTTGGTTACTCCTAGTATGCCGGCTGGGAGAAGGGTTGTAGTCTTTAGGAAAAAATGCAAGCAGAGCTGTAGTATTCCGCCTGAGGAAGAAGGAGAGCACTGCTTAGTACAGAAACTTTTGCTAGAATATCGTTTGGAAGGGATCTTTAAGGCTGGGCAGAAGGCAGGCTGGAAAGAACAGACGCTTTTCTGTAGTACTATGGTAAGGAAGAAGAAGATGATGCTTTCATTTCTAGTACTTGTCTATAAACTTTCTCTGAGCAGGTGCCAGGACTTGGCAAGAATAAGATCTATTGGTAAAAGTGGAGCAGCTCTTCATAATCTGTCTGCAATTATTTAGAAGATTTTGTGGTAGTCTGTTTAATATGTAGCAGGGCCTGCGCTCCCCTTTCCCAGCAAGGGGTGGCTTGAGTACTGACAGTCAGGATGTACGGTGCAGATTGAGAGCCATGGGCTTCTAGTGGGCGGGAGACCCTAGAAATGTTTCGTTCTTGGTTTTGCAGGAAGACAAGACCTGCATAGCTAGATGCAGATGGGCCTGGCATGATTTAGGATTCTAGCGGCGGTGCCCTTGCTGGTCCGCTTAGTGAGAAGAAGGTTGAGTGCCGCGTACACCAGGGCACTCCCTATAGTACTGCTACAGAGGCTAGCTTAGCCACCACTATATTCGGGAGGAGCACGTACAGAGGATCCTATGTTCTTGCCTGGCGGCAGATCAGTGCACTTGGCTGCTTCGTTCTTCTATGGCTCTCTAACTCAAGTCTGGTTTATTCTGTTTATCTTAGGGCCAACCTTTTTGAAGCTATGATGCAGTTGGGGCATGGTGAAAGACAAGAGTTGTGCTCCCATAGTATCTGTCTAGAGAAGAGGCCGGGTAGCTCTTGTCCAGTAGCTGGCCCCTGTTGCATCATTAGAGTCTAGAAACTTAGTCCTCCTCTCCTGTAGTATCCTATGGAGAAGATGTTGAGAGGGATTCTAAGAGCACTAGGCTCAGAGTATGGACTTCTATTCATGGATCAGAGAAGTGGTAGTAGTTCCATACTCAACTGTATGTACATAAATGTTTCATCATTCGAATATAATACAGTTTTCCTGCCTTCAAAAAAACAAAAAAAAGGGGGTTCCATCTCCAGATCCTGCATTATGATCACATGTAACTTAACATCAACTTAATACATATGATTTGCTCCTCTCAACGATGAGAAACCTTTCTACAGGGCAAAATATAAGTTACAATTTTCAACAAGACTTCAATGCACACATACGAAATAGTTCTCTTATAGCAAAATCTAGCACCTTGCCAATTTCTCAATATTGTAACGCACTTGACATCAAAACTGTCCATCAGGGCTGAAAGATATCTCTAAAGTCCCTCTATCGAGATTGGGTTCGACGTTGAATACATGGATCCGCTCATTGCAAAGAGCAAAGTGTTCAGAAGTATGTCAGCAAGCTTCCTACACTACCATTTAAGAGAATTACCAGTGAATAACTACAAAAGCTAAAACTAAGAATAGGGGCATAAGCCACAGCATGCAAACTATTTCTGACCTTGTTACCACTATATGCATCCAGCGCATAAATTTGACCATTGATTGTAGAGACGAGAATAAGCTTCCCATCAACATTAAATTTAATTCCGGAGACCTCTACTGCAGCATCTCCTATGTCAGCTATGTCAGCATCTCCTATGTCAGTAAGATCTAGCATCTTGCCAATTTCTCAGTATTGTAACGCACCTGACATCAAAAACTGTCCATCAGGGCTGAAAGATGTCTCTAAAGTCCCTCCATCGAGATTGGGTTCGACGTTGAATACATGGATCTGCTCAGTGCAAAGATGGAAGTATGTCAGCAAGCTTCCTACACTACCATTTAAGAGAATTACCAATGAATAACTACAAAAGCTAAAACTAAGAATAGGGGCATAAGCCACAGCATGCAAACTATTTTCTGACCTTGTTACCACTATATGCATCCAGCACATAAATTTGACCATTGATTGTAGAGACGAGAATAAGCTTCCCATCAACATTAAATTTAATTCCAGAGACCTCTGCTGCAGCATCTCCTATGTTTTGAAGGATCCCTAGATCGTTGTCTGAAAGTTATATCAGCAATATTGGATTATGAGATAGGTGTAGGATTATAAATAATATAGCAATTTAGAGAAAATATAAAGAAGCTCCATACCTTTTCAAAATACCGTGCATCAAACAATTTGAGCGCGTCCTCTTTGATGGCAACAGTGAACACAAGATCTTGCTGATCATATGCCACAACCGGCCGCCCATGCACACGAAGCAAGCCCTTCAAAAAGAGCCCCAAAAAAATTAAAAACCGCATCTCACCTGACAAATATAGCCAAAACAAGCCCTCACCTGACACTAACTACATCTTAAGTCCCAAAGACGAATAGAGTGATGTCCAGGCAAGAAGAAATCACTGTCTGGAGACATACAAAGTCACACAACCCTGTAGAACAGCATGAGGTTCAAAACCTTGCACGTTCAATCTATTAATGATGATGTTACAAATAAATAGACGTGCAATATTTATAGTTTCAATACTCTGCCATGCTCTTTGAAATTTTTTTTTTTTTTTTTTTGAAGAACGACAAACTTTATTGAAACTCCAAGCCAAAAGCAAAATACAAATGCAGAGGCGGGAATAAAGTCTCAGAGGATAATCATGATCCACTGAGTAGAACCACCAGCCTATGCATAAGACAGCACACTCAAATAGGACTCAAATATCAACTGTCGCTTGGCAGGAGCAAGCGAAGAACAATGGTATGCCTTAGCGATTCTAGCTTGTGCGTCCTGGAGGACAACCATGCTCTTTGAAACTGACTATATACCATGAAGGAACACACAATATATACACCTCAAATGCCATATACATGTACATTATGTACAACTGAGACACTAAATCCATTAGGCTCCCCCTAAGATGAAGCTCATTTCTGCCAAGCCCTCCCTCCTTAACAATGTCTATTGACTCATACTCTCCCTAAGCTAAATGTTACAATTCTATATAGTTCCAACTCCGAAACAGTTGCTGGTAGATTAGTGCATGTAATAGTTATAGAAGGCAATGTAATTACAAGGGTCAGCAATAAGTAATAATGGAAGACCATAACTGCAATTCACCCAATCCATGGCAAATATGCTCCCTTGATAGTTTAAACAAAGAGATTGCTAGAAACGAAGAAGTTTGTTGTAAGAAATGGAATACATTGAATGGTAGAAACAAGAACCTAGGTTACTACTGTTTTTCATCATTGCCGAGATGGTAGATTACAAGTATAAGTGCCCAAGTGATCACAACACATCGTACCTTTTTGTTGTACTGGTGAAGTTGTCATTGGCAAAAACCTTTGGCTTGCATTCTGATTCGTAATGATTCTAACGACCACACACGTCAGCTAGCCCAAATAATACATTGGGTTAACATCCCACATGAAAACTACCTTCATTATTTGTGCATATGGATGTCTCTTCTGTGCATGATGACATTCATCCATAAATATAATTTCAACAATGTCCATCTTGAGGGCTGAAGATCCTAGTGCATCAAGAAATACTTGAGGTGTCATGACAAAGACCTGCAAATAGATGAATACTGATGTTACCAAAGTATGTGCATATATTGCAATTAATATCTTCATACAACCAATGCAGAAACAAAGAATGCAAGGATGACAATCTGAAAACTTGAGTCCCTAGGCATGGTTTAAAAGTACAGCTATGTGTAGCATCTATGCAGGGTTGCATGATGACATTCATCCATAAATATAATTTCAACAATGTCCATCTTGAGGGCTGAAGATCCTAATGCATCAAGAAATACTTGAGGTGTCATGACAAAGACCTGCAAACAAATGAATACTGATGTTATCAAAGTATGTGCATATATTGCAATTAATATCTTCATACAACCAATGCAGAACCAAGAATGCAAGGATAACAATCTGAAAACTTGAGTCCCTAGGCATGGTTTAAAAGTACAGCTATGTGTAGCATCTATGCAGGGTTGCACTAAATCACTTAAAAGATGCCTCAAGATCCAGATCAAAATGAACAAAGAAACATTCTTAATTCCCTTCACCTGATCCAGAATTTGCAGCTCCTTTTAACCATTCTATTGCGGGTAGGTATTCTCATAAGCCATTCTTATACTAGATGCTTGCATAAAATTAACCATCTAAGATGCATACCCATTAATAACTTTTAACCTTCCAAAACCCTGTCCTACAAGGGGCTAGCCCTCTCATAAGAGAATTTAAATCAAGTAGAAAGGGTCTCATTGACAAGTGGGAGGGAGAATTCCATTTGTCACCATAGTAGACCCCCCACTTTGAGATCCGTATTTATTAATAGCACATCACCTTGCTGATCATGAGCGCAAAACAACAGATAACATCGGAATTTTATACTATGTAACAGATCAAACATAAAAGAAATCGTACCTGAATGACAAGGTGAACTGTTGGTGCGAAAAAATTTGCTATCTTTTTGTTTGATTCTGATCGTAGCTTATGTCTCAACTCCCGTAGAATTAGGACTGCTATGAAGGTTTTCCCTGAGCCCGTATCTAGGTAAGCAATTGTGTTTTTCGTCAAGGCCTGCTTCAGGATTTCATTTTGACTCATAAAAGTCTCACCTATCCCGATGGCCTTCAGAATAATGTACATAGCGAACCGTATTCATATCCAAGTATCTTAGTGATTCTAAGAAAGAAAATAAGAAAACATCAGAAAGCAAAACCAAAAGATAAAAATGGTTTCAAGGGCGACATACCATCCCACCCGTTTTTTGAGGAGCACACAACAGAGTTATCATAATGAGTGAAGCAAATTTGGTCGACCTTATATTTCTTGCTTGGTATGGTCTTCATGGATCTGTGGAGACATGAAAAATCAGACATTTGAGAAGGCATGAAATAAAATTTTGCAATGTTCACAATTCTAATTACTTTGCAGTTTCTGTATCAAAAAGCCATATAGACTTATCATCACAAGCTGCTAGAGATCTTCAGACTGGTTGAAATCTAAGGAGTTAATTTTGCCATCCTGCAAACAAAAAACTCACAGCTATCACTAAAGTCACATACAAACAAATTAAATAAGAATTGACTCTTAGAGAAGACATCCATAACTGAAGGCATGTTCTATGGTGCAGACTAGAGCAAAAATTTTGTGTGAAAGTCATGCTAAAAGATGCAGAGACACTGATTAGAGCGCTCACGAAAATGGTATTCAGATGAGCAAGGCTAGTTAACCCAATACTAAACAAAGAATATAGTGGAAACGGGGATGCAAAGGGCTTACTATATCTCTAAAAGCAATGCCCACGCCCATATTGCTGATGAGCTCCTCTTTGATCTCCATGGGAATGGCTCCCTGCTCCATAGACAGCGTCTAAAAGGTAACAAAAGATTGGGAAATGGTCGATAAAAGACTAAAGAGGTATGAGAGGGCACATATTTAACAAGCTTTGATCAGAAAGATTTAAAGCTATAATTCCTTTGCCCGTGCAAATGATCCCCGTCCAAGAACATGGATCAATACCAGACACCCAGGTTTCTAGGGCTCTGCCTGTTGAAGCTTGCAAAGCTTCCTTCAATTCCACCAAGAATCTTTCAACTTGAATAGCCTGGGTCCCCTTTTTGATACAAATCTTTCTTGAACGGATCTAGAACCATATAATCCAAAGACCCTGCCCCTCAAAAACGGTTGGAGGGCTTCGCCTCTTGCGACCTACAATGCAGGTGACCGCCAGTTTACAGGGAACCATAGGTTTGGAACAGTCACCAGCATATCTTAGGTATATTTCCAGCATATACCTAAGATATGCCACAAACCCACATAAGCGAGGGTTTGCCCGCCTAGGGGCAACTCAAAAATATCCATAAGCTAAAGAAGTGAGAAAAATATTAAAGGCCCGAGATCGTTTACTAGACCCTAATCTAAGGGTCGTCGTCGAAAGCCCTAAATGTCGTGAAGAAAAACGGGTTTTGGAGGAGATTGTTAGGGCAGCCGCGAAGCACTTGACCCAGAGATCGGTGAAGGAAACCCCTGCAAGAAGCACGTTCAGGAAAAGGAGAGCAGCGGATTTGGAAGAACGGATTTGGAGGGAGAATTGAATCAGGAGTTCGTGATTGGGGGCGTCGGAGCAGTTGTTCTGGATCGGAGCGTGTTAAGTAAGCTTTTGTTGCCTTCTATTCATTCAGTGTTTCAGATTTAGTCATAAAGAAACTCATGCTAGTCTACTAAAAACGTTAAGCTTGTTATATGCTTATGCAATCATTAATAAGCTGTCCTTATGATCTGGATATTTGATGACTCCGTCTGTATAGCATCACTAAGAGTTTTTAAGTTTGATTATGTATGACCTGAGTCATTGTTTGATTGATACTTTCTTATGCTCTCTACTCTATTCAAACACAGTCCTACAGTAACATATATTTGTTTTACTGCTGCATTCCAATTATAATGTTAATTGTTGTCACTGGCTTTGATAATGATTTATTGTCCTTGCCTAAGTGGTTTGATAATGATTATTCCACTCCAAGGTGGTTTGATTCTGTTGTTGTGAATGCTACTGCATATGAATATTAATTGAAATAGTGTACATCTTATCACCTGGTTCTAAGCGGTTCAATTCCACTACTAAATAACTGCTAATTTTGCTAGTCTAAACATAATGCTGATGATTAATAGTTTGGAAGGCAGTGGAGCTAGTGCATGAATATCTTAGGATGTTCTTGGGTATTATCAAATGTCTTTCATATGTTTTACATTGCCTTACCTTGGGTTTGGGCTTTAGTGTCTGTCATCTACACACAAAATACTTTTACATTCTATAGGTATGATATTTTCATTATGACAATCTCCACCATATGCAGAATACACATATGATATCCAAGGACTGGGACAGGAATGCAAGCATAGAGTAAGGAAACAACGAGGTATGAAATGCTTCTTCTTTCTTGTTTTGAGTGGCCAGCAGAATAAGAACATAAGGATGCATAGTAAATAGAGAATGTTTCTTGTGGACTTATTTATTATCTTTGCCAATCTCCTAATCTCAAAGCCCATATTTAGAGTCCAGGATATTGTCAAAAAACGTGGTATATCTGGTCACCTGTTATCAGCCAGGTGGTATATCCGGATATCCAGCCGGAAAAGGATATATCTGGCCAAAAACTAGATGCGAAACTATGCAACGGGGCGAGATTTTGGTCGGATCTTTCTTGCAGCTTCGGAAGCAGCTTGAACTACTTAAAAAAGCCTTCCAGTCACTTTAACACTAGATTGATGAAGAGAGGAAGCGTTTTAAGCTCAAATAGAGCTGGATTGATAAAAGAAAATGACTTAAAACTATTGGTTTTAGGTTTGAAACTGCGAATTGCACAGTGGCTGATAACGGGTGGCCGGATATACCACTTGTTTTTGCCCAGATATACCACATCTTGCCCAGATATACCACATCTCGAACTCTAAATACGGCGGTCTTGATCTCGACAAATGGAATTGTTGCTATCACTATTGTTCTTTAAACCCCATTAACTTCCATCTGCCACTGTTATCTCGGTGCGTCAATGCCTCTAGAACAGAGGAAAAAAAGCAAGGAATTGCTTCTATAGTCATCTGCCATAGGGAGAGAGGAACTACCATGCCATTGCAACTCTACTATTCTGTTATAGTCAATACCCAGTTTGCCTGGTTAGCTCCAACACAGAACCTACAAAAAATTTAAGTCGCAACCACTATAGAACTACTTTCAAACAATATAAAAAAAAAAGAAGAGGTAAGAAAACAATCTTTATCGTACCCAAGAAGAGGTAGATGTAGAACAGCCGTGCAGCAAGGAATCCAAGCCATAGCCATGCCTACATTCAAGCTTTACCCTTCTTCATGGCCAGATAATCAAAGGGCCCTAATCACGCAAGAGTCCCACTGCTAATCACGCAAGAGTCCCACTGCTGTAATTGTGGAGGAACCAGAAAGAAATTATGAAAACAAAATAATGTTGTCGAGGGCAAGAAGATGCCAATGGAGAAGCATCACTGTCAACGCTGCCTCACGATAATTAATAGCAAACTAGTCACCCACTGACCTAGCACCATATAAGGCAGCAGGGATTTTCAATTTAAACCTCAGAATTACATCTTAGCATTAAAAAACAACATATTCTACCAATCCACCTCTTAAGGATTTGCCCTTCCGGCAACCAAAAAATGGGCATTTTTTGTTTTTTTTTGGTTTATGGCCTTTTTGGGAAAAAAACAAAAAGAACAAAACAAAAATAGGCATTTTTTTGCTTTATGGCCTTTTTTTTTTTGGGCTCTTTGGCCTTCTTGGGGAATTTTTTTTTTTTCTGAAAAGATCATTTTTCGCAGTTAACAATTCAACAAGAAGTAGATGTCCCATTCAACAATATCTCTATAACAATAGTCCGATCTCACTGGCCTTTGGTGCCATCAAGTATGGTGCTTTTTGTTAGCTTCAACAGGAAATAGTGGAGCAAGTACTTGTCCCGCAAAATTTGTGCTTTAGATGCACTTTGGATGATTACAATTGGAGTCACCTCTTTGGGTTTCTTGATGTGTGAGCCATTCTTGTATCAAGTTTATCTCAAAATTTTATGCCGATTTGAAACCTGTACTAGAGTAGCAATATCTTCTTCATTGAATTAGTGTTATATCGCAGCCATTTCAAATTTTGGCGATGTCAGAGTTGTTGACCTTTGTTTCAACTTTAGCAGTAGGTGTTTGGTCTCTTATAAATCTGCACATTGGATTACCAGAGTCAGTTGTGTGAGCGATCTTTGTAACAAGTTTATTGTAATTTACTGTATATGCTCTAAAAATTGTACTAGCAACATCAATTTTTTTTTTTTATTTATTTATTTTGTGTTTGCCATCCGACTAGAAATATTTCTTGATTCGAGAACTATTATTTTGTGCATACACCAGTTTGTATGTTTCTTTCCAAATTGTTTCTCTTTATTAATGGGAGCTCTTTTTGCATCACTTTGCATTGTTGTAAGCAAAGAATATATTGTATTGGAGGTATAAAGGAACAAGAGAATATAATGAAATATGTGTGTGTAGATTACGTCGTCCTAAGAGGGGGACTTGGATTGCATTAGTGTGTAGGCGAGAACATTCAAGCTCTAGGCATTTATCATAAATGCATAACTAGAATAGTTGGGAACCAATTGAATAAGAGTTGCTAGCTTACCAGATTGGGAACCTTGTTTGAATGCGAACATCAATATGCAATTGCACAAAAAGCATTCACTTATAATAGATAGATTGTCTACAGATTGAGGAATGTTTATAAAATTAATCTGCTTATTAGTTTAGAATATATGATGAGAAATCTAGTAATCCAAATTCAATTATCAATCCTTAAATCAGGCTATCACATATTATCATATCTGGCCGTAAAGTCCATCTTTCTCATTTGGAATCATTCCTTTAGAGAGATTGTCCTACTAAGGGTTTTAGTTAACTCTCTATTTTGAAAGACAATATACCTTAATAAAATGAGGAGGAGATACCACTTGACTCTGGCCTTGTATTATGAGATGTATACATAGGCACATGGATACATATACACGTATGGACACATATTTGATGATGGTGAAGTGTCCCGTTTGAAATTATTTGGCCATCGAACTTTATAGAATTATGGATAAAGATCAGAGAAAAGAACAAGACGCTTGGGAGTGCGGCGAAGGCATTGAACATCATCTAACAAAAATAGGTAAACAATGATTTCCTCTCTTGATGCTAAATTCATGCAGGTCTAACAAAATTTTTAATTGCTAAGTTTGTTTTTGAATCTCTTAGGAGTTGCTGGAAAGGCATATTATGACGCTTCATTAGTAAAGATACAAAGAAATAAAGCCTTGATAGTAGCTGCAAAGTTTGAAAATAGACAGCTTCGTGCAGCCTTAAATGCACTGAGAGAAAAGGAAAGATGTTCTTTTGGAGCTTCAGATCTCAAGCAGATATCAGACCGTGTGAAGAGTCTACGGAATGCTTATGATGAACAAAAGGAACTTATCTTTGCCAAAGAGCTCCAGGTAAATATTATTACTCATTTTAAGCTTGGTATTTAACCTCTTTTATTTCTTTTAAACAATTGTATTATTGATTGTGGAAAGTTATAATTCTTAGACTAGACCATAAAAAATGTTATTCTCTACAGATATGCTTTTCTGTAGATAAGCATGAGCCCTTCTAGATCCATTATACTGTTCTCTTTAAAGGAAAAGGAACTATGTGGAAAGTGGAGACCCACCTGCATAGTAAACAGAAACAAGAAAAGGAATTGAATTGAATTGAAAGATTTTTATTGTCCACAGAGATCAATCGGTACCCAAAAGAAGGAGCGTAGCAGATGTATTACTGCCAGGATTACCCCTTCCCGGGAGGATTTTCAAGGGAGACATCATGGCAGTAATAAGAGTGAAGACAAATTATACAAATAAATATCATGAAATATGTTGGTACATGTTAAGATAGTGTCTGATGAGCTTGCATATCCATGACGTTAGAATCCCAGCAATCGTACTGAAGTCGTGCTCAATACCACATGTAGTGTCTGGTTATGCCTGATCAACTTAGCATGTGTACCCGAATGTGATCATGTGTCGGACAGCTCTGAAGAGTGTAACATTCATCCTCAACGGCTCCCACTTAGCAACACTGATAAAGCTTGTCTTGGCATAGCTCCCCAATCCATCGTTCTATCTCAAGTCAGAGTCGGTGCGAACCTGTGCAAATGGAGGTGATGAGTCCGTGCTTTTTCATTGGAAAACGGGTGTGGAAATAGCATTGCGGGTTCCATTCCAATGTGGGATTTATGTATTGCTAGTAAAACATTATCTTGATCTGGTAAGGGCATTGACATCCCAAAACTTGTTGAGGAAGAAGTATCAAGGTACTATCTCAAGCTATTGCAATCCTTTTCTTTGCACTTGTATGCATCTGTGCTCTTGCACATTCTATCTAGCTAGCCATTGAGCTTTCTTTTCTTTCCAGTAAGCTTTGAGATGATGCGGCTCCATCGCCATGGTGTAAGCCAAGTTGGGGAGATGAGCTTCGTCCATACTGACCACCTCCTAAAAATAGACGATGTGGTGATCAGGGATTGCTCTTTGAAGAGGCAAAAAGTAGATTTCATGCAGCAGAATTTGATATGGGCCCGTGCTAAGAAGATTTTCTGCACCTGCTCCAAGTCATTCCAGGTAGCAAGGGATACCAATGGACTCTAGGCTTCGACTATGTATAGAAGAACGGGCTCCACCAAGACCATAAATAAGTGCGATTGATGTGCGTAGTCATAGGGATCTGTTTTGTGACTGTTGTCCCCAATTGTATACAGTGCTTTCCAGCTCGCGAACACTCATAATCAGATGGAGATATTTTAGTGCATGGTAGAAGAAACTCCACTCTCAAATACTTGTAGATGAATATCACCTCCACATTTTGCCCTCGGTAAGTGAATGAGGGATGCCTTGGCTGATGTGAGAATGAGATGAGCACCACCTTATTCTTGGCTAGATTGATGCGCATGACAGTGGCCTGGCAGAATGTGTCCAAGACATTCGGATGGCACTGGATCTTTCAAAGTGTAAGCTAGGAGGTCCACGTCATTAGCATATATGAGCTGTCTGGTGATCTGGTGCAAATCTTAGCTCCATCGCCACCATTTTCAGCAAGCCAACTTTCCAACTGATCACTGTAGAGCCCGAATAGTGTGAGAGAGAGGGCATCCCTGGCAGACCCTTATACTAATGTCGAATAGTTGGCATGCCGGTTCTACTAGCCTGAGCATGTCTCACATAGCCTCTACCATTCTGCAGATCCACAGGGACACTTAACTGTCGCAATCTTGCCCACAGCTTTTCCTGAGGCACAATGTCAAAAGCTTTG
This sequence comes from Isoetes taiwanensis, assembly GCA_021234155.1. Classification (NCBI taxonomy): domain Eukaryota; kingdom Viridiplantae; phylum Streptophyta; class Lycopodiopsida; order Isoetales; family Isoetaceae; genus Isoetes; species Isoetes taiwanensis. The sequence goes on from JAJEKV010000063.1 coordinate 1,765,402, forward strand.
GCCAAGTCGATGAAGCAACAATACAGGTCTAGACGATGGTTCCTGTTGTCTTCAAGCAGAGCCTGCAGCGTGAATGTATGATCAATGGTTGATAGTCGGGGCCTGAATATAAATATATAAAATTTGTTTAACGGCTTTAACATGTCTGGGAGTCTTAATTTAAAGAACTTATGAGCATTGGTTTATGTAATGGAAGTATTCAACATAAACTTTGAAATGCTAGATGCTAGACTATAAGAAAACAACTAAGGATTCGGCAGATAATGCAACCATAACAATCAATCCATCTTTCGTTCCATCGGATACCAAAAAACAACCTAGAATGTCGCCATATAAGCCATGGAATGTGCAAAACAATACTATTGAATCTTGGCATGCAGCTTGAAAAAATAGAATTGCAATTATTGAGGATCATTTCCTTCTTTTGATTTCCATGGACAATAAAATTCAATTGAATTTTTCATGCCCAGCCATGTAAATTTTTAGTTTTTCATAGTAGAAGAGGTACATTTCCCATTCACATAACCACAATTTGCTTCCATATTTGACATCCCTCCACCACCCGTAATAATGTTCCTACTATTTGGTCAAGCGCCTGGACAAGGAGATAATCACCACTTTATTTAGTACTTTCTTGTAAAAAGATTAAGAACAAACCATTCCGTTCAACATTCTTATATTTGAATACTAGTAAGCGTTGTCTAGTTGATCATTACTTTTCCCAATATTTTCTAGATTTGCTAGATATTTTTATAAAGCTTGTGATTTGTTGTATTTTGTTGCAAATAAATTGTTCCTTTCCAATGCAGCTGGAACAACAACTCACAAATACAAGAGCCGCAGAGACAGATTGTGACGGCGTAACTGATACAAATACACCACAATGTAAAAGGATTCGCTCATTAGAGTCAAAGTTAGAAACCATAATGCAGAAAACCATGGATGCACAATCATTGAAAAACAATTACGAATCGATGTTGAAACTAATTATGGATGATGGGATGCTCAATAATTTCCAGGTTCATATCTTGATCTTATAATTTGGAGAATTTTGTCTTAACAACCTTAAATGCAACAAAGCTTTTAAATGTCTAATCAAATACGAGATACCAAATATTTGTTTTGGTAGTAGCTTAAAACATGCTTCCAATTTAAAGAGAGATGCATGTTTGTGCAAAAAACTTGGGGTATGTTTAAAATATGCATAAGTGGATTGTCTGATGATTACCATGCAAAATCCTATTTGAAATAATCATCTATGCAGTGATAGGCATAAAGAACAAGCATTCTAGCATTATATTATGGTGTAGAAGGCTTGGGTGGCATAATGCAAGATGTAGCATATAAGGTGCCAAGAGCAGCATATATCTACCTATAACATACATGGGTTTGTCATACCATGGATCATGTATATAGAAGGTAATGAATCTTCCATATCATGAGGGCTGCATGGGATTATGAGGCATGCATGGGGCATGCACTATATGCCTAGCAATCTTATACATGATTGTTCTATAAGGCGGCTTTTGTTTTGGTTATATGAGAATTGAAAATGTAGAGTTGCATTGTAGCTAGGAATCAAGTTATTGAAAGCATGTGTAAGCTTAACAGGAGGGAAAACCTAATCATAGGTACGATTGTAGCATGTGGGGATAGAACTTATTAATGTCCATCAAGGTAACATTTATAATATCTTGAAAAAATCTTATGTAGCCAATTTTACTTTACCATGTAATATAAAAGTTGTTTGGAGTCCTTTCTTGCAGATGGATAGTCTTGGAAGAACTGCAAGACGACGAGAAGAGGAGCTCTCACAAATTCTACTTATGTACTATGATGCAGTGCGTGCATACAACAAGTCAAAGAATGATCTGGAACAAGTAGGTGAGTGCCCTAATAAGTTTTTTCAACATGCATTAATATGCTAGAAAGTGGAAAATATACATATTTATTGTGCTCGTCTGTGGGCGATAAACACTCTATTCTATTCCATTCCTATTATATTAGTTTTTGTAGTTATTGTTTTCATCGTACACAGACAGGTTCTATGGATGTTTCTAATTAATGGCACATGTTCCTGCAGTTATTACGATCTAATTTCTTACCTGGAGTGCGATATCATAGGCAGTTTTTAGAGGTGGGTCGAAGAAATGACCTTTCAAAGGCATTTTACAATTCTATGGCACTCTCATGAAATAACAGAACGTTTCTATTATTTACTCTCCGAGGGATCATCATCCTCCTTTTATAGTTATGTTTTTAGGGTAAAACGAAATAGAATTTATACCCATTCAATTATTTCTCCCTTTTTAGTCAAAATTGAATTTTAAGACTTTGTGCCATTCTGGTGTTTTAGCCAAAACAAGAAGTAAATGTGGAGATAATGAAGGGCGTACATGATGAAGTACCAAAGATCTTGGCTGCACTTTCATTCCCTAATGCAAAAGAGTTATTTCACTATATAATTGTATTGCTCAGAAGAACAGACTATCTAAAGCAACTTGTCAAAGAACTAACTGAGTTAGTTGGTGAGCAAAAGGCTGCAAAACTCTCTGCAAAGGTAAACGTTTACGCATGGGATATTAGGTAATTCCTAGTTTTTTTTTCCAATACCATTTGCTCATGCTGTTAGCGCAAGTTCAATGTGAATAATACATGTTTTGAGCTTATTATTTTTAAATATATTGAGTATATGTCTACTTTTCCATATTGATATTAGAAGATACATACAACAAAATTTAAATGAAACCAGGTATGATATCGAATAAAAGATATGTATTTGGTCCTATTGGCTTTGCTTTTGTTGGTCCTATTGGCTTTGCTTTTGCTTGTTCGATATTTTTGAATTGGTGGTCGATCACATATTCCTTCAAGACCATGGAAAGACTCTCAACATACGGAGTAAAATGATTTTAGCATTGGTCTATTAATATTATAAAATATTGCATGTGGACCAAATAATGCATAGTAAAATGATTGTAATATTTGGCCTAGTAATATCACATAATATCAAGTAATGCATATGACTAACTATTTGTCTAAATCTTAGGATTTTATAAAGTAAGAAGAAAAGCAACAATAAGTTGTATTCCTTAAATTACTTGCATTATGGCATTTAAATCTTACCCTAAGAACTTGTGAATATCAGTTTGTTCATTGATAGAAATTTGCATGTGATTGACTTCTTGGATTTGCAATAGACTCATTTGCAGTAACAACTTTTTTTTTTATTTCGGAATCGACAGTGTCTACATGAGAAAGTCATAAAGATGAGAAAGAAACTTCTAGGAAAAGCTGATGATGACAAACCAAAAATGCGATTTGGACTAGGCACCACTTTAAGAAATATGCTTGAGGGGACAAAACGACTAATGGGAAAACTTCAACAATTCGATTCAAGAGGAAGAGCATCTTCCCTTATCTCCATTATTCGAGGAACAAAGAGGCTTGTTGACAAGATTCATGAAGGAGAGATGTACAATGTAAGTACCATAAGGAAAAGGTTTTGTGTACCTGTAATAACCATATTGTCTGACATATGGGTTGAATTCAATATAGCCCGAGGATGATTCCTTGAAGAAAGTCCTGCACCAATGTGAACTCAAGCTAGTTGCATGGCTTAAGGTTTGAAGCTATTTTGTGCCCATTTTTAATATTTCAAAAATTTGTATAAGTTTGAGCATCTTGAATACTCTAATCTTTGTAGCGATAACGATCTTTGTAGCAACCATTTCTGCTCATTTCACTAGTTTGATTATCCAAAAGCCTATTATTTGAGCAGTCCATAAAAATTACGTTGAACACTATTAATATTTTCCTTTTCATTCAGGGATTGAAACAATGGCTACTAGAGAAGAAAGCTGAAAAGACAGAGCAAGGAGAAGCTAACCTTAATCTTGAGGCATTGGCTAGTATCACTGAGGGAGTACGTGATATTAGTGAATAAAGTCCTTATTGTTTATGGATTGGATTGCAAAAGTAAAAATCTAGAGCAGATAAAAAAATGCCCTTGTGCAAGAGGTATTTTAGAAGATAGCTTGAATTGAAACTAAAAGGTGTTATGTTTCTAAGGAAAATAGAAACTTGATAACCTTTTAAATCAATACCAGAATGCAAAAGATGCATGCTCATGTAATTAGTCCTTAAAGGTAAAACTGGGGCTTTTGATAGTTTCTTAATTATTAACACAAAGTGATTATAGGATAGAATAGAACATAACATAACAGAACAAAACAGAACAGAACAGAACAGAAGAGAACAGAACAGAACAGAGGAGAAGAGAATAGAATAGAATAGAATAGAATAGAATAGAATAGAATAGAATAGAATAGAATAGAATAGAATAGATTAGAATAGAATAGAATAGAATAGAATACGTTTTTGTCCTTAAGACTAGAGGTCCTTAAGTCTTTGCTTTTCTTCGCTCCTTGGCCATGCGTATGAACATCATTATCTTCAACTTTGAGTTATGTTTTGCAGGCTTTATTTGACCTCTCATGTGTATTACGAACCCTCATTTTTAATAATAAGAATGGAATAGAATAGAATGTATTTTTTTCGTCCACAAAAACCAATTGGCCTATGGGACCAAAATATAGAGAGCTGCAAGCATATTACTATGAGGATTAAAAACCCCCGCCCGAGGGGTTTTCAGGGGGAAATCCTTGGTAGTAATACGTGTACTGGTAGACTGCACAATAATATGATATAATACAAGTCAATACCATATCAAAGGACACAGCTGAGTCTGTGTATCCATTAACAAGCCCACAGAGGCTGTGTTCAATAGCACATGCAGCGGCTGGTCTGACAAAACTAACTCGACATACTGTGCCCAAGAATGATCAAATGCAGGACAGGTCTGAAGGGTATGACATTCATCCTCAATGGAGCCCTGTTGGCAACACAAAGATCCTGTCCTTGCGGGCCTCTCGAGTCCGTAGGCCTGTCTCAGCTTGCGTTTCTTCATGGGTGAATGGATATGCAGATAGTGGTATGAGCCTCGTAAAACCTGTACTACTGTTTTGTAGACTTTGCAAAAGCTTTTGACACTGTTCCTCGGGGCAAGCTGTGGGACAAATTGAGGAAGCTATGGACCCTTGTTGACTTACAAAATGCGATATACAGGGATTTGAGGCGTTGCTGAAGCTGTGGGCACCATTAGGACAACTTGGAGTACGCCAGGGTTGCTCCCACTCCCTGATGCTCTTCGGCCTATATATTGATAAGCTAGAAGATTGGCTTGCTGAATATGGGAGGGCAGGCGCTCAGCTCATGCACCACATAATTCGGCAACTTATATACACTAACAACGTGGATCTCTTGGCCTAGACTCCAGATGACATGTAGCATTCACTGACATATGGGTTAACTTGCCCAAAATTATGGTACATTATATTTCATCCGTGCGTCAAGGCCTCTCTTCTTCACTTACCAGGCCCGAATGTGGAGGTGGCTACGACCTACAAGTATTTGGGAATTGCATTTCCTACTACCACGCACTGGGACGCCTCCACAAGTTGAGCATCACAACGGGCTGGAAGGCACTGTATGCTATCCAGAACAACAGTCACAAGGCAGAGTTATATGCTTGGGGTTACTCGTCACACCTGTTCAAGACCCTAGTCGAGCTTGTCCTCCTATACGGGGCAATGATATCCCCTGCCATTTGGAAATGACCTGGAACAGGTACGGAAGGCCTTCTTAGCATGAGCAATTAGGGCAAAGTCCATGGTGCCATATCAGATCCTGCTGCAGAAGATCGCTTTTTGCCCCTACAGAGGGTCGCACTAGACCATCACATCATTTACTTTCAGAAGGTAGTTGGTATGGATGACGCTCGTCTGTCCAATCTTACTTTAGCTATAGCACTGGGTCTATAGCGCCTCAAGGCCTGCTGGAGAGACAAGCAAGCTCAATAGTTCTCCCGATGGAATGTGCAGGCACACAGGCGCATGGAGGTACAGATAGAAGGATCACGAACAGTTGAGGCAGTACCTTGATGCTTACTTCCTTAGCAAGGAAACTCTGGGATGCAGATGCTTTGGCACATGTCAAGATGGCACACTATCAGCAGCAGGTCAATCACATGCTCATGCAGTTTCTGCTATTCTCAATCAGGGTTCTTAGAGTGAAAATGTGGTCGATCGTGAAGTGTTTTAACCAAAACCAGCCTGTGTAAGAGCATGCACCTCTGCTTCCTCTGCCCACATCGTCAGTTGTTGCTCAAGGATTCTAGCCAACAATTTTGAAAAGAGAGCTGACCATGATGGTGTGATAATTGACTGGGCAATTAGAATCACCGCCTTGTATATGGGAGCAACTCTACTAGTGGTCTGATGCAGGGGAAAGCCTCATTGCAATGCCTTATTCAATAATGCCGTCAGAACAGATACCATTGGATGCCTAGCCCACGTTAGGAGCTCTGTCTGCATGCCATCCAAATCTATTGCCTTGCCACAAGCAATGCGCTATAAGCCCATTGTTACATCTGCCTCTATAATGACTAGTGCTAGGTCCATCTGTGGGGGTACTACCTCTCGACACTCTAGTGGATCATAAAGCTACTGCAAGTACTATACCCACTGGTCCGAGGTGATGTTCCCTGCCAGTTGCAAAAGATTGTTCAATACCCTTCTCGAAAATATCCTGGGGTGACAATCTAGGAGATAAAACATCTGTGTCTGTTGTTCTGCAATGTATATGGTTTTCTTGCCATTGAGGAAGGCATAGTATTGACTGATGGCATGCGGACACAAAGCGATATCAATGACTCGTCAGAGCTAGTGTTTAAACTCCCATCAAACCATTGGTTGCGAGGGAAGGTGGTAGCTCCCAAGGGCCTATGTGGACTGCCTCTCCCAAAGCAGCTGTCAGCAGCCGTCATAAATACTTGAATCAACTAGGCAGTCTACTGCTGCAGTGTGGAAAGCTGCAATATTCCCTCCAGGTCATGCACAACCATCTGGGCATAATTCTATGCATGGTCATAGTCCAGAGAATATATCAAAATATAAAGGAGGGTAAAAGCACCTTGTGGTGTTCCAATTCGGCTGTCCCCCCTGTCCCCCCAAAATGTGGCGTTGCATCCACCACTTTTGTGGTATGAAAGTGTAATTATGGCACCGCTCAGCTGCCGGTATTTAACACTAGAGTCATCACATGATGGACCAGAAAAGGTATTTGCACTGTTCGCGTTAAAATTCACATAAAATCAGGGGTTCAATAATCAGTCAAACCCTTCTTATATGTTAATATATGGCAGTCATGTTGCATGGGAAAAATACCTAAAAATCTATTGGTCCCCATTCATGAGAGTTACACTTAGGTAAACCCAAGGGGGTCAAGTCTGTTTCGCTACATGTTTAGATAAAGTAAAACTGTCTCGGCAAGACAATTTTTATGATTTTTTTTATTATTTTTGTATTTTTCTACACGAGTTAGAGAGTAAGACACAAAAAACTACACCTCAATCCGAGGTCTGAGAAGGGAGATAGGGTTGTTTGAACATGACAGGGTCAAAATTGCTGCTTGTCTTCTGTGAACCAATACTGGTTTCCAGAAAGCTGTTTCCAAATCAAATCTCTAACTTTTGTAGGAAAATGAATTTTGACCCAAAATTTTGAATATAAGTATTAGACAACTTGCTTTATCTAAGAAAAATGTCCATTAGCCTTGATGATCAGGTTTTGATTTTCTTTTATTTTTTCAATTACAAGTGAATGATAACTTATGTCTATATAGGAGTAAAATGATTCAAAGTCATCCTCAAAAAAATCACATTATGAAAGGTTACCACGATATGGAATCACCCCAAAAACAAACACGTAAAAAAAGCATAGCGTTTGTTTTCAAGAAATCAAGAAAGGTTCGTATTACCTGAGACCATTACCGGTCCACCTTCTTTTTAAAATTAAGAACTCCCTCATGTTAATCAATTTCAGTTTCAATTGCGGGATATAAGCACCTCATGAGCTACTCTATTCATTAAAAATAATCAATGCTCCTGATTGAGGTTTAGCATAAACTTTCTAGTGTTCATTCCAAGTTATCTGTTAGAGTACGCGTTCCATGGATTTCATAAACCTATGTATTGAATGGTGAACTCAAAACTTGTATTTTTTATCTTCTCAAGTTGTGGAAGCAATGCAAAAGAATGAAAAACAAATATAAAAAGCTAGAACTATGAAAAATAAAGATAGACTGCTATGTCTGTTTCCCATAACCCGATTGGGTTCCGTGGACGTTAAAATTTTCTTTCTTCCTTCCTTCCTTCCTTCCTTCCTTCCATTGCTGGTCCACATGGCTTATGATCATTCAAGAAGCCAGAACATCCTCATCTTAATTAGTTGGTTGCTAAAATTGCATTATTTAATGGTAAAGTTGAAGCACAAGCAAACTGAACCTATATGAATCTCCACTCATCCTTCCAAAAATTATGTTAGAGAAGGTAGAAAATCACCATATCATTGTATAAGTGACAAATGAACAATAAATAAAATTGGTAATCATAATTAGAGAGATTTAATTCTATACCCAATTCGTTAATTGTGGACCATAATGGTCCATGCCCATTTAAATTCAAATCTTACATATAGTAGTATGTTATTTTTAACATGAAATTGGAGATCTATGTTGCCAATGAAGCTTGAACCCATAAAAATTATATTCTGACAAGCTAAAGTTACTATTATTATACCTAAAGTAGGAACTCTTAAGCAGCAAACACGTGTACTAAGTTTATGATAGTAAAAAATAAGAAGATTTCATCGTGTGTTTTGCACTAAGACGATACAAACTATATTTTAAACTTCTATTAGATGTTTCGTCAATCATGAGTTGAAAAAGAATGCTATCTTGCTTTAAAATGTGGCACGCCTAAGTACAAACCAGAAATGGTCCATGTCTATTTTAAATCAAATCTTGTACATAATATGTTACTTTAACATGAAATTCAAGATCTATGTTGCCAAGGAAGGGTGACATTAATAAAAAAAATATTGCCTACCATAAAAGATGAGTTTTTTTGTATTATTACCTCAGCTAAACTCTAATTTTGTGTAGTGGCAACCACTTCTAAATGTAAAGAATACATGGTTATTCACCATATTTAAGTTCATAAAATTCTTTATTATGAATGTATAAGTGGAATGAATGGAGTGCATCATTTATTGCCCTTAGAAAGCTTATATGTGAGTTTAGTTAAACCACGTTAGTTCTATTTTTGTCCTGGATTCTGTATCGAATCTTCTTTAGTGAAAATTGAGATCAACATGACTTATAGACACTTCAAAAAATTATTGGACTGTAGCTCTTAGAGTTGACAACTTATGGCCGCAAGTCTTACGTCAAAACTTGTTATGGTAAAGGAGAAACAATTCACAACCTCAAACAGCTTTTTTGAGCTAAAAATGGTTTGACGACTTAGCAAAGAAACATGAAAACATGCAAATCAACATGTTTTATCATAAAACGTCAATTACTTTCAATTTTAGAAACGTTTGGACCCCTTTATGCTAGAAAGTTTGAAGAATGCAGTTCTGGCCTGGCGTAAAAACTGCTGAATTCAATGAGGTTTGGGCAATCACCACAACATATCAGTAAATCTATTGGTCATGAAATTCTCCATGGCCATAAAGAATCGAGTGAAGATTCCAAAAGTGGTGTGAAATGGAAATTTCTCTTGTTAGATACCTGGGTTTAAGTGGCAGAGGGTATGCTGGACCAATTCTGGTGGATGAACCCAGAATAGTTCCAGTAACAACTCTAGTGTTAAGAATAGAGTCCCGCTCAGCTGTGGGGGAAATTCTAATTTCAAAAACTAAAATTCAAATTCAAATTCCTATTCTTTGGCCCCTTCCTGTTCTTTGCCTATGCCCTGTTCTTTGGCTCCCTCCCTGCTGCGAGCTCCAATCCATTGTGGATATGGATGTCAATGAGGTAATCTGTACATAAACCGGCATTTCAGACAGGAGAAAACAAAGAAGAACCAAGGAACAAGAAATGTTGAAGAAAAGACGCCAGAGGAAAAGAAGAAGAGAAGAAAAATTGGAGCTTGCAGAATTGGCAGAAGGATCCGGTTCATCAAGAAGTCCAAGCAGTAAACGCCGTATTGTCCTTAATTTGCTAACGTCTTTCCATAAACAGACCAAAAGAATGGAGGATAGCACGAAGAAAGAAATTTTACTTGATTTTTTGAGGGATAAAACATTGGAAAAATTCATAGGTGAAGAATTAAAGGATTTGGAAGCCAAGAGCATCGTTATAACGAGCCTCACGGGACTCCATGCGGTATCAAACTCTCTACCAGCAATTTGCCCTAGCGACCAAGAATATTTGCCTTGCAATAATACGTACCACGCCCGTGCAGATTCCGAAATAAGTGACAAAATCAGCCGGCGAGATCTTGGAAAGGTATTAGGTGTTCACCCAAGAAACACGCAAAAGGCAAAGAAAAAGAGGGAAGAGATCGATTACAATGGTGGGAAATGGGTTTCTTACAAGAGGGGCTAAAAGATTCGATGCAATTTCGGATGAACATATAGAAAAGATTCAAAAATTTTGGATTGAGAACACGAGTGTCTCCTAACACAAAGGATGTTAGAACTAGAAGATTGGAGAGAAATGTAAGAGAAGAACATCTGCCCACTATCCGGAGGAATCACAGGTTAGTTTATTTCTGTTATTCATGTTTTCTTAGTTATGGTGCTTAGTGTGGTGGTGCATGTGGTGGTTATTGTGTTGTACATTGATTGTGGTGTACTGTATGCAGCATGTGAATTGTGTGTAGTTAACTCTAGTCTGAAATGCAATATTTAATGTTTGGAATATTATTAGAACATGGAGAATTGAGTACTCCTTTCTTTGGGTGTGTGTACAGTATAAAAATATTTGAGCTATAACTAACTGATCCTGAGATACGAATTTTTGTTGAATAAAGACAATTTTTTGTCAGATTCAAGGACAGCTCTGTTGGAAAGTATGATATATTAAAAAAAGGATCTTACAAAATTTGGCTTTACAAAATTTGGCTTTACAAAATTTGGCTTTCTATTGAAAGCTCTGTACCCGAGAACTAAATTTACATGCATGATCCTAAGCAACGGGGAAGTCTTTGGTATGGTGGTGTTTTTCGCACTAAAGCATCTAAGCTGCTGCGGTCATCCCAATTTAACGGGATGAGGTTTGCGGTGCTTCCGCATCCCCCGGTGGTAAGTACGCAGTTACGCCAATAAAACCCCATTCTTGCGGGCGGAGCGGACAAGTGGCGAGAGAACAAATATACCGGTTGCCCTTGCAAAGACATGTAATATAAGGTGATGGACCTTGTCTAAGAGCTCTCTTCTGTCAATCGACTCCAAGCATAGCCATTGAAGGCCCGGCATCGATCATTTGTATGCCTTTAGGTTGGATTCGAAATCAGCAAAGAAGGTGGATTTAGGCATATCCACCTTCAGAGATTGATCACGAGCCCTGTTTAACATGTGCCGAATGCCCTCCTCGCTCACCCTACAATAGCCGTAGTGATCTCTGAACATGGATCCTACCATGTTGCCGGAATGAACTTCTTCGATTTGGCGCGAATTGGGAATGAAACGCCAAAAATCAGACGTAGGAACAGGATTTAGGACCCGGATCCTTTTCTAATGATTAGAAGAGGAATGTAATTATTATCGGGGGGGTGTGCAATTTGAAGTGTTTATGAGAGCGAGGCTAGACATGATTTTTTATGTCGGCGAAATAGGATAAAAGTGATGTGATGTGATGTGTGGTGTCGTGATGGTGTGGTGTGGTGTGGTGTGGTGTGGGTTGCGTTATGTCCATGGTGTCATGTGGGTGTGTGCATGTTAATGTATGATTCAATTTTATTTATTCTCCCCCCTCACCCCACCACACCCCATCTATCCCACCACCATAGACTACCACCACATCTTTGCGACCACCATATTACCACCACATGCACACACATCCCACCATATCCCACGCCACACCCCTCCACCACCACACTCCACCACCACCACATCACACCACAATCCCACAACACCACACCACACCACCACCACTACACCCCCCCACCACACTCCACCACCACCACACTCCACCACACACCACCACGACCACCACACCCCACCACCGGACTCCACCACACCACATCATAGCACCACACACCACTACACACACCACCACCACCCCCACCACCACACCACTCCACCACGCCCTCCACCACCACCACCCCCACCACCACCACCACCCCCACCACCACACCACACCACACACCACTCCACCACACTCCACCACCACCCCCCACCACCACCCACACACCCTCCACCACCCCCCCACCACCACAATCCACCACCACCACCTCCACCACCACTCCCACTCCCACCATTTGGTGTATGGTGTGTGGTGAATGGTATGATGTGTGGTGGGGTGTGTGTGGTAATGTACTACGGCACTAAGGTGCTGCGTTAAGTGAATATGATGAGTGTGGGGCATGGTATGGTGCATGGTTTGGTGTGGTATACACATCCTAACGGTTTAGTGTTCATTTCATGCAGATGCTATTGTTCAAGAGGTTTACGGACCAACATCGAGAAATTAAGATTCGACTTGAGTTTTTGAGAAGCTAAAACCACGGTTTGTGGTGAAATTGAAGGACTTCAATAGTTCTTTGTTGCATTAAAAGCGTGAGGATGCAAATGCTAGTGGATGGACTCAATGGGATGAGAACCAAACATCCAAAGAATTGCACTTGCACTGCGATGTTTGTAGATCACATGAACTTGGTCAATGCGGGGGCACACCGGCATAAAATTGCAAATCTGGGAAGCTTGTGGAGATCTATATTGTGTCCAAAGAGTGAATTAGATGAGTTTCACAAGAAGGCGTGCATTCTTGGAAATTGTGAGTTGTGTGGAATCAAGAAGTTTCAGACTGTCCCATGGAAGGAAGTGGCGGTAGGAAAGTGAAATGGGAGTACATTGACTATGAAAAGACAAGCGTCTCGAGTTACGGTAGGAGGCCGACTCATCGGTACAATGAGGCGAGAACCCAAGGAGCTACGGATAAACTGAAAGAAGCGTCTAAAAATCTTTCCCTTTGCATAATTTCAGGTACCAATGGCGGGCAAAAGCGGTTTAAGGATCTTACGGAGAATCTCCCGGCAGATGCATGTCTCTCGGTAGTGGATTTTTGCGAGAGAACTATACATTCAAGGAACAAGAGGAGGTGCGGTCGATCTTATTTGGGTCAATAACAGATTACCATTTTGGTTCAAATAACATATCGGTATGACTCAATGGCGGATGAGATTATCAAGGAAACACATTACTATGTATCGGATGATAGGGAACCACGATACTTTGTTCGGTGCAACAACGCTTCATGAAGCACCACAAATATCCGGGGCGAGAAAGGAAGGGTTCCAAGCGGACATTATGTGTTTTCGGATGGTGCGACATCTCAATTCAAGGCTTCTAGACCATTTTACTTTGTGGCTAGGTACACAAAGCGACGATGTCTATATGATGTGGAATTTTTTTGGTTCTAACCACGGGAAAGGTGAACACGATGGCAAAAAGCTTGAGTTGAAGAGATAGTTAAGACAAGCGCAATTAAAAATGGCTGACATAAAATTGGGTAATGCTCATGAAGTGGTAGAAGTTGCGAAGAGATGTTTACTTGTGGAACATCAGAGTGGATGAACACATCTGAAACCGAGAAGAGGAAGAATATAAAAAGGTTCTTTTGGGAAGTCAAGGTGGAGGATATAGATAGAAAGAAAGCATGGGGTGCAGAGAAAGGATTTTGGACACTAGGCGGATCCATTGTGTACATGCATTCAATCCACGAATCTCTGTGTAGTTGCACACGAGGGAACTTTCATGCTTCTGCAGCTCTTGCTTGGATGGCATGTGGGGACGGTTGTGTGAACAAGCACTACGTGGATGATTGGAAACTTCAAGTTATTGTACCATCCTCCAATGTGCATGCGACATTGAGGACCGTAAATCAAGCATGTCCTTGTTCTCCTCCAATCCACGATGTTAGCGAGAGGCACTTAGAGTTGGTGATAATTTTGTTTGTCGTTGCTCGAAAGGGAATGATGAGGGGGTTGAATTTTGGATTACGATGTGCACAAAACCAAAATGGATAGTGGAGAAAGACTTCCAACTCAATGGAACATGGTACCTCGCCCGGTGATAGTGTCATAGAAGGTATGTATTACAAGAAGGGCGCAAGATCAACCGTCGGCTATGATCTTTGCGATAAAGGCGCCTTAGGCATAGTATTCACAACAGGATCAGTGCAATCGGACTTCACATGCCACCAACTAAGCGTCAAAAGCAGGATTTGTATATAGGCTGGTTCCTTTAGATGAGGAGAAAATTTTTACGAGAATTACGAAGTTCTTTTTCGATGATGATGAAATGTAAAACCATTACGTAGTTTTGAGAACTCATGTGAAGTCTTGTGCTTCAAATTTGTGAAAATAAGTTTGTCTTGATTTCTTTTGAAGATTTGAATTCTTTGAAACACTTGATTCCTTTGTTTGTGAGATGAATTGAATATGAATTTTCATTGAAATGAATCGAGGTTACAATAACAATTATGTACATAAGAAAGATATCTGATGATTTAAGTGCGAGGTGACTCATGCACCTACATACTTCCCAATACATATGTTCCTCTCGGTTCGACTTTTTTGTTGCTTCTAATCTTAAAACTTCAAGCATGAACACTCTAACATCAACTATATCACAGTGCGAAATGTCCACAACCTGCAGTTAACCACACTTTGTCAATAATGAGTTTGGTTTGTCTGCTACATTTAAGTTGACTTACTAGATCGGGGCAACAATATATTCACTCTTTTTAAGTACCCCCTCACAAATTTGTGCAAAGCGAACATCTGGTGGGGGCCACATGAATGACCATCGGTTTGAAGAGGCGTTTCGGAAATTTTCACAACATCGAGGTTGTAAAGCTGAAATTATTGTGTCCAAGCAATTCGGGAACACGCACTCAAAGTTTGTTGTCATTGTGCCACAACAGCAAAATGCAATGAGCAAGCACTAACCTCTCAATATATGCTTACGCCATGCAAGCCCGAGCTATCGAAGTGATATATCCTGGTTTATATCTGCATGCGAGACACGCGTGGCTTACAATCGAAAACGAGGTCGGTGATGTCCATCACAAGCGAGGCAAAAACATGTGCGGCACTTATCGATTCACATGTTTCCTTATTGTTTTGTAACTATTTGTGTCCTTGGACAATGTCGAGTGAAAAAGAGGGTCAAAGAAATGAAAGGGATGGCTCATTCCTTAGAGAATCAAGTAGTATTCCATGTATCTACAAACATATGCATATCATCTGGCACAATCCTGATGATCACAAATCAGATGAAAGTATCACCTTGAGAAGAGGAGGATCAATTGATCATTGAACCACTGCGTATCAGCTTCCAAAATTTTGATGTCGGTGGAGCTAATCCACGGCGGTTTCAGTTCCACTCGGCACCACTTCCGGATGTGTATTTGGCTTTAGATAGGGGACTGCGAAGCTCTATCATCTCTAGTTCTAAACACACACGAGAACATTTGCTCACAATCCATTCAAATATTTTAAATTGAAAAAGTACAACACATATCATAGATTTTTTTTTACTTATATTGACTTTCAAAGAGTTTTACAAGATTCATTTATGAAAATACTTGTCGAGCATTTTCATGCGATTCTTGTGACTCTTGAGAATCCCACATGTTCCACATTTGATGTTCCTTCACATAAGTGGCACACTTTTCGCGGCGCGAAGTCCCTCCGACCATGGTTTGAGTTGCTCCAAAAGGAAATTGGAATCCAACACCGCCTAGGGAGCAAAACTATTTGGACATATCATTTGTGTTAAATTTGGTTGGCGAGAACCCTTATATCTGTTGTCATCTATCAACAATGTGTTTGTCACTGGTATCTCCAAAATTTCTGGTACACTTTGGGCCGGATCCTTAAGGAAAATTGGCTTATTAACCACTTTTAATTTTGTGTTGGTGCGGTCATCGATTCCAAATAAAAAAAAATCGCCCTTATATTCTGCAGCAACTTTCGTCAACAAGTCAACATTACTCTTAGCCATCTTTGGACCACAATGCAATCTCAAATTTTGAAAAACACCATTCTAAGAACTCTTGAAATCCAGGCCTGGAAACTGCGAACTTTTGATGGTTCAATTTCTGGATGGTCACTTCTGGCTCGGCCGATGCAGGGATCCTCTCTTTCAAGTCATAAAACTTGCCTAAAACCCCATTAAAATCCAGAACAATGAGAATTTCAGTTAACCTCTCGGTTTTTGTTGGTTGAGGTTAGCAGTCTGCATCTTGTCCAGGATCCGGGGTTTCTTTGTCAACTTCATCACCTGCATCCGCATTTGGCTCATATTCAGCACCAAAACTTTTTTTCTGGTGAAGGACCCCGTACAGAATGAATCTCAAGGGAATTAATTTCCCCCTTTAAATCAGATGCACTAGGAATTTCTTCGTGATGGCTTCCAGTTGCAGTAGCATTTATCTCTGCAACATAATTGAAATGAGGAAGACCACATAAAAATACAAAAAACTAAATCATGTATACTTGATACGACTGCATTCAGTTGACTATCCAAATTTCGTTTTGGAGTCTCCACGCCGTCAGAGCAGCTGGGATTGACTTAGGAGTATCAAATGGGGTGAATTCTAGGTACAACCGGGAGGTATCTTGCAGTCTCATAACTGATCGAGGCGTGGATAACTGTTGGATATCCTTGGTCTCAAATTTCTGCAATTCTGCAAACACTAAGTCAGTAGACCTGTGACAACATCAGTAAACATTAGTTAAGGCACTTGTTTGCAGCGAATCTATATTGTTTGCAGCGAACAATATCAAGCCTGGTGAGTTGACAACCATTCAAGAGGGTCACGCACCAGGCTTTTTACTCTCTTTTCGATGTTCCTTGTTTGGGGTCTGGGTTCGGGAACTCCTGGAAGACAGCCCTCTGTGAGGACCCGTGGATCTAACAGGAGAGTCCGGGGGACTATGTCACGCGGGATTTGCTGAAAGAGAAGAAAAAGAAGAGAACAGAACAAATGAGAGAAAGATGATAAGCTTCCTTGATATCAATGATGAAAATACATGAGCTCTCGCAATAGAGAGAAAACTGAAAGGAGACAAGACTCAAAACTCATCTAAAAAACTTGTGAGCTAACTCTACTCATATATATAGTACAATGGCCTTGGGCCCAATATAGACACTCGATGGTGATCTGGGTTGGAGCTCACGGAAGGAGGCCGATTTGAGGAATGTTGGCGGTGCCTCTTGAAGTGCCTAGAATCACTTGTTGGCCGACGCGGGCGGTGGCGGGCCGTCACTTACTTGGCGGCGCCTCTTGTTAACGACCAAAGGCTTTATTTGCGTGGCTTCTTTGCTTAGTCTTCGCGGAGGCTTGGATGTCGACCCGTGGTTGGCCGAGGATCTTTGAGCTTGACCTGGTGCGGCGTATGCATGAATAGTCACATGCGGGGAGGCCGCGGGACTAACACTCCCCCCCAAAGCGACACTTTCGAGTGAAGAAAAAAGGAGGAAGCGTTTGGGCGGGGAAGCCATCGATCGAAAAGTGATCCTCCGGGGAGTGAGGGCGGGCACCATTATGGTGCTTGGCTGATGAGATCTTGGCGTGATTGAAGAGCTTGAGGTGTGTTTTGGCCAAAGGCAGGATCAGCATCAATAAGAAAAGCGAGGCGTACCATGTCTTCAAGTGCGGCGTGGGCGTACGAAGAAATGTACGACACTCCATGAGGAGAGAGCAGTCCGAAGGCCAAAGGCACCGACGGCATTTGGATTGCGATGAAAAATGGGGCGCTGCCGATTTAAGGAGCTTAGCAAAATGCATTTGAGGGCAGCGCAAAATCCTGCTTGAAGATGGGCGGAAGGATCGGGGTGAGGTGGAGGCGTTACGCAAGAAGGTGTTGAGACCATGAAGCGCATCCGCGGGCTATTTGCCAACCACGCTCATTAGCAATGTAGATCAATTGGTGGTGTTGTCGAGTAGCACCTTCTTCCCAATGTGATCGGCCGAACAAAGCGTGGATCCCAGGAGATCCGTCGAGATCGAGGTGGTGTCCGGCTGCATGACCATCCATGACCTTGGTCCAAAAAGGAAGGCGCCAATCGAAGTCGGGGAACACGGGGCGTGGAGGTGCATGAGGAAGCATAGGGAGAAGGAACCATGCGTGGGCGTGGGTTGGCGATCTCCACTGATTGGCCGACAAGATCGGATCAAGTGCGACACCAGCGATCCCAAAGAAGCAGAGTTTGAGAGTTGGCAGGGGAGGGCTATCCCATCCGTGGGGACCGTCTTGCTATCCAACAGAGCCTGTAACTGATTGTAACCAGCGAGGTGCTGCATATAGACTTGGGCATAGGGAAGATCTTCGGGATGTCCTAGATACTTCCTTATTTGTTGCAGCGCTTCCGCTTGCCAGAGAGATAAATGATTGGCAAGCTCAGGCATGTACTCCTGATGAAAAGTTTGGGTCTGAGCAGGATCCGCAAGATATGGATTGTTATCCTGAAGCACCCATTGCGCAGTGGGGTCACCCTGAAAAAGCTGGCGTGGCCCATTGCCAAAGTTTTCCTGTGTATCACCCAGATAGAAATCATGAAAGATATAAGCCATGGGCTGAACCACGCGGAAAGTGAGAAAGTCTGGATCGGCACAGTGTATGAGATCAAAGACAACAAGGGCACAGCACAACCCTTTGTCTTCAATGGAGAGTTCGGCCAAATCAGAGAAAAATCAGCAACGCCGGTGGGATATCCACGGGGCCATCACCGTGCCACTTTGAAAGGAAGAGGTGGCGTCGAGCAACCACATAATCATGATAGCGGGGAGGGAGGGAAGTCCACCGGCATTGCGTGAAGAATTGAAGTCACGGGCGTCAAGTTTGGCTTGAGCCTCACCGCCAGAATCGAATAACTTTTGCGGTTGTTGTTCGAGATCACGGATCCGATTGTCCCTTTCGAGTAGCAGGCGTGGTAGTCCACGGACCCGTTCGAGAAGGATTGACCTGGGAGGAAGATTTCCCGGTGTATTGAGGCGAAGCGGCAATCTCCAGCGTCATCTAATATTTTACATTTTACGCACCTCGGTAGGCTGATCTTGAAGAGAGGTGAGTGAGAGGAGGTGTAGAAAAGCTGAGCCGTCAAAGGAGGCGACTTGAGCGTCGGGCTGAAAGATTTTGAACTTGAGTGCTGAAATTTTCACCACGATTCAGTACAAGGCATTGAGTTTAGCAATATCTTAGATCCTTGGTATTTTCTCGGGAAGCTGACTTTGGACTTGTTGTGCTCCAATAGAGTCTGAATTTGGATTTGGGCTGAGCCCGCTTGATCTGCGAGTTGGCTGACTTGAGCTTGTGTACTCTTGAGATCGCATGAGCACGTAAGAGAGCTTCATGCTTGTCTTGAAGTTTGGCCTCAAAGTTGCAACAGGCGATTGCGGCTTGAAGGTCTTGGTGTCTGCGATCGGAGGCCTCGAGTGCCCGTTGAACCCGCTCATAAGAGCGTCTTGGGATTCTGTAACTTAAGAGCAGCGGCAGGCATCCTGGCGATCTTGATACAACAAGCGGCGAGGGTGTTGTGGTGGTGGAACTGGGCTGTTGCCTGGTTTGGGAGGTTTGGGAAAAATGGTGTGAAGTGGATGGTGTAGCGGAGGAAGAGGCGGTGACATGAGTGTATTTGTGGTCATGACCGAGGGGGAAGATGGGCGTGATGTGCCAACTTGGTGATTGATTGGAAGGGAGCGGCCCGAGTGGAATTATGAGAATTTGGTGGTGTGGGAGGAAGTAATGGCGGATGAGGGCTTGAAAGTGCCCTCCCGCGTAAACTCGAGAAATGGAAGTGGTACAGAAGGCGGTCCATTTCTTGGAGAAAACGATAGAACATCATTTGGGGCCAATCTATGTGGTGTTTGGGTGTGTAGCGATGAGGACCAGGTTGTAGAAAGGCTTATTGATATGGGTGTTCTTGATAGAATACCCAAGGAATTTCCGCATACAAAAATTTAACAAAGGTCTCGTGAGGCTTGTCGATATTGGTCGGGGCGATGGACATTGGCATGATAGCGAGGTGCACCAAACTCTGTGACATCAATATCCTGTATAGCAGACCATGATACACAAGGAGTGTGCAAGGGAATATGAAATACCTCAGAAATCAAATGTTGAGTCAATGAAATAGTGGTGCCATCGACCACAGTGGTGTAACCTTGCGGGCTGTTAACAATATTGGCGATGAACTGCTGCAACTGGGCAGGATTTGGAGCCGGAAGTTCCATTTGAGAGAATTCGTAAAGCTGGTGTCGTTCAGCGACTTCTTTACTGGGGCCAACAAGGGCTTCACGGAAAGTGGGCGTCAAGAAGGATACAGATGCAAAAAGGGCCGGATCCTTGGGAGCAGTAGCTTGAAGTGTAGAAAATCTTGGGGCAGCCATGGGAATGATTCTGAGAGCGAAAGAGATGCCAAAGGCGGAAGGCGAAAAGTCGAAACACGAGGAGGATGAAGGCGGAGAGGAACGAAAAAGGTTTGTTTTAGGGCGCAACCTGGGGGCTTAAGAGGTATGAAGAGTTGAAAGCGGGGAACCGATTGATGATGCAGTGTCAAAAGATGCGAAGAAGGGGATTGAGAGGCAAAAATTTGGCTAAGTCCCCAAAAACGTAAGGGAGAAGCAATGAACGGTGAGGATGAGACGTGAAAGAAAGATCGGATGTGACAGATGGCAAAGGACATCCATTAATGTTAACCAGGCGTGGAAAGAAGGAATGGCATTCAATCGCCGGGCAACTCGAAGTGGGATATCATTAAAAGGAATGTGTCGGAAGGTACCATGGCTAGATATGCGGCGGAGAACGATTCTCCTTTTAGAAACGACCTTGCATTGCAAACACGTTGGCGATTTGTGTGATTGGTCCACGTCGACAAAGGAGGTCCTCGATTGGCTATATAAGGCGAACCGAGAAACGAAGGCATCCGATGGCGCTTCGGTATGGCTGCTGGCGGCTTGAACGAAGATTGCACCATGCCCACTAAGCGTCGGAGTGGATCACTTGTAAGATGAATTGTGCGGATCTCTGGGCTGCCACAACCGCGGGCATTCGTGATGGACGGCTGGTGTCTTGGGATGGCTGAACATCCCACCAAGACCAGCGGGATGGAGGTGGTTACGCGACGCGCTTGGGATCCAGGAGCGGAACCTCTACCATCTCCTCGCATCACCTGCGCTCCGAACCCAGGAGTAGAGGGTTTTTCCTCTTAGGACTTAGTAGATAGGGCTCGAGCCCGTTTTTGTATATATAGGCGGTGCCCATAAGCGAAATAAATTTGGGGCTGCGCCCACATTTTGTAAAAAAAATCTCCACTATAATATAATCTACACGCCTTTCTAGTCACTTTACGTGGTGTTTGATTCTTGAGCTGTCTACGTGTTGGGATGTTCACTTTACGTTTGGATGAAATGCTTTGAGGCGAAAACCATTAACTAATGTAGGTAATGGAGTGCCATCTAATTTAATTGTGAGTTGGAAAACACTTGGTCTAACCACTTGAACAATTTGATAAGGGCCAAGCCAAGCGAAACTTGAGTTTACAGGAAAATTTTTGTACACGGAATCATAAAGAAGAACCAAATCTCCTTCTTTGAATGTTTTTGTCTTCAAGCGTTTGTCATGTAAAGATTTTTGCAAGCTGTTGTCCATGAAGAACACGAATATAAGCATCCCTTGAAGTTCATCCAACTGTTCTAATTGATAGACCCGTTCTTTGAGAGCATTTGGTGGATTATGAGCGTGCTTTGAAAAAGGAGTGTTGGAAGGATATATTCAAATGGCATGAGAGCTTCACGACCATAAACCAATTTAAAAGGAGTGTGACCCGTAGCAATCTTGAAACAAGTATTGTAGGCCCAAAGAAACGAGGGAAGTTTTATACGCCAATCATGCGGGAAGCGTCACAAATTTTCTTGAGAATGGTGACGAGTTTTGTTGGTGCTTTACGCCAACCCATTGCCTTGAGGATAGTAAGGTGTGCTCTTGTGATGATGTATCGGGGAGATAATCCGTCGGCTCTTTGATAGTATGATTGATGAAATGAACACCACGGTCAGCGACCAGCTCAGGTGGGGCAGCGAATCGGCGTGATGATTTGTTGATAGAGGACTCGCAGGTGCTTTGCGGCGGTGTTGTATGCGGAAGTGCACAAGCTTCCGCCCATTTGGTGGCGTGGTCGGTGAGAACGAGGAATGTATCGAACACGCGTGTGTATAGAGGATCTATAGGTCCCACAAAGTCCATTCCCATTTCTTTGAAGGGAAGTGGCGTGGCGGCCGGCGTCAAGGGAAGAGCGTCACGGGCGTGGGGCGCCCCACCCGGCAAAGCGTCACTGCGTCTTGGGCGTGGGCGTGAGCATCTTTAAAGAGCGTGGGCCAATAATACCCGTGAGAAGGATTTTTGCGTGCGTGGTGTCACCATGAAAATGACCACCACCAGAACCCTTGATGAGCTTCTCGAACAATGTGCGGAACTTCATGAGGTAGAACACGGCGTCGAAGGATGGTGTCCTTACCCTTTTGTAGAGATGTCCAGGCAACCATGGTGTAGTCCGCGGACCTCTCCGGAGAAATTGATGGCGGCGTGATTGTCGCTTGGGAGAGAGGCGTCTCATCTTACGGTGGAAGAGCACCCTGAGGAGGATGCTGCTGAAAATCATGAAACCAATGTGGTGTTGCCGTGACTAAAAGAGTTGAGCATCGGGGAAGGCGTCGAGACCCTGTTGCGGGGGATCATCCGTCGCGGATGCGTGAAAGATAATCCGGAACAACATGAGATTTGCGGCCTTATGAGCGATTTCAAAAGGAGCAAATTCTTGGAGAAGAAGGACAACGAGCAATGCGGCCCGTGGGCGTGGATTTGTTGATCAAATAGAGAAGTGCTTGGTGGTCCACAAAGAACTTGATTTGATTTGCCAAAAGGTAATGACGGGCGTTGGACCTGAGAAAATGAGACCCAAAGCTTCACGCTCAGGTGGCGAATAGTTCTTCAGTGAGTAATTGAGTTTTTTGGCGTAGCGATTTGGTTTATTATTAATGCGCATCATATTCTTGAGAAAGAACAGCTCCAATAGCAAGCGCCGGAGACATCGACATGAGCGTGAAAGGGCTTGTCCCATTGAGGAGGAACAAGAACCGGTGCACGAGTAAGCAAAAGCTTCATTTGTTGGAAAGCGACTTCAGCTGGGAATTCAAGCCCGGTGGATTAAATCACCGTGAGTTTATGAATGGGATGCGCAATGGCTGCCGATCCGGTATGAAGGTGGAGTAATAATTGACCTTTCGGGGAAAGAGCGTGTCTCTTTGATATTGGCTGGTGCTTGAGCTTTGAGCACACTGGCGATTTTGGCGAGGGTCGGTGGTGATTCCGCTTTGGCGACAACATGGCCTAACGGAACACGAAGTGGCTTAAAAGGTGCATTTTCGGGATTGAGACTAATGCTTAGGACTCATCACATTTCTGGAAGGCGAGTTCCAATTTATCCAAATGGTCAGCCATGGGCTGTAGGCGGAGAAGTCATCTTGAAAAATTTGCAAGAAGGGATTTTCCTTCATGAAATCATGAAAAGCGAGAGCATGATTCGTTGAAATGTTGAAGGAGAGTTGGATAATCCAAAAGGAACCACCTTGTAGGCAAAAGTGCCCCACGGGTGGTGAAAGTGGTCTTGAGTTGATCAGATTCTTTGATGGAGATCGATTGTAGCGGAAAAACCATCCATAAAGGAGTACATCTCATGTCCGACCACTTCTTCGGAACTTGGTGCGTGAAGGGAAGTGGAAAATGATCACTTCCGTGGCACGATTGAGTTTCAGATAGTCTACACGGGCCGAATCTTACCATTGTGCTTAAGGGCAATGGCGATAGGGCTCACCCATTGAATGTTTGACCTCATAGATCAAACTGCGGCAAAGGAGTTTGTCAATTTCGCCTTGGCCGCGATCCGCGGTAGTCGGGTTGAGCACATCTTGTCGTTGCTACAGCGGTCGTGCATCGATTTGGTAGGAATGGTGAGTTCCCCAAGCTTTTGTTGATTCCCGAAGATCTTTGTAACTCCGGTGAAAATGTGTTTGAATTTTTTGAGCAGTGGCGGCCACTGATTACGATAAGGAGCCGAAAGGTTTGCGGACAATGCTTTGAGACGGGTTGATTGTTGCCAACATCCACAATCTCGACTTCGAGTGCGAATATGGGGTATGACTTGGTATCACGGACAATGTGTGCGGGAGGTTGGAGCATAACAGGATCGTGGCACTGCGTGGTGAAAAAAGAGGTTGCTTTCGGTTTCATCTAGCGGTGGTTGCTTCATGGCGGCGTGTCAAAGCAGGAGTTGCAGGAGTGTCGACATCCGAAAAGTGATCAGCGTTGGATTCGATTGCAAGGAGCCGGGTAGGGGTCAAGCAAGGCAGCCGGCTGGTCACGATCAAGAGTCATTTCTCCCCAAGGATCGGCATATTGGGGTAGGATGATAGAAGCGCACAGCGCAGGTGGAGCCTGAACTTGATAAATATCCCGAGCTTCT
Source organism: Isoetes taiwanensis (assembly GCA_021234155.1). Classification (NCBI taxonomy): domain Eukaryota; kingdom Viridiplantae; phylum Streptophyta; class Lycopodiopsida; order Isoetales; family Isoetaceae; genus Isoetes; species Isoetes taiwanensis. Next base: position 1,790,058 of record JAJEKV010000063.1, read on the forward strand.
TGAGGAGAATCGATTAATCACGAGAGAGAGGGTTCGCATTGTCAATGAAATGATCCACTTTGTTTGCAAGTCCATGGTGGCATTGAGATGACCATCTGTGATGACTAAGCGGTCCGTGGCCCGATAATGGATACTCTTTGCCCTGGCGGAGAAAAGGTCGCCTACCAGCATTTCATAGTCACACGGATCTTCGCCTGACTTTCCACACTCCAAATTCCATGGGAAGCGGAGATCACCTATGTTGATGTGAAGAATAGGTGTGGCGCCTTGAGGTCGCGTGATATGGCCATTAGCCAATTTGATGTCATATGGGGCCACGAAAGAGTTGTGTGATGCCCATTTGTTGGCGGAGTTTATCCGTGATGAGATTGACCGCACTACCTCCATCGATTTGAACATGGTTGACTTTCGATTTCCACCGTGGCATGTAGAGTGGGTGTAGAGGTAAATACGGCCCCAACTAAAAGCGGTTGGGAGTGGTAAGCTGGTCCTTGAGAGCGGGGAGTTTTAAAATAGTTGCCAAGCTTAAAGGAATTTTGATCTTGGCAAGCTCCTCTTGGAGTTCGAGAGGTACATGAGAAAAAGGATCTGCTTTGGTTCCACCAGTGCGGGGAGTCGTGGCGGGGAAGCGGCAACTTCTTTGAGTAAGTCAACCTGGGCTGCAATATTGGGATATGTCCGAGGCGTGGAGGTTGAGATGTTGAAGGGTATCTTGTCTTTGTTGAGCTCTAGTGGTGGCATGAACATTGGCCAATGTGCGGCCTTTGGCTTGCATGAGATTCAAAATGCTTTGGCGAACTTTGGGCATGACATTTGGCATGAGCTTTTCCAAGTCGGTGCAAAGTGAACCTTTTTTTTCGTCCCTCATGAGGAATGGTGTCAACCGCAA